>OZ009959.1:13253906-13872647 GCA_963932025.1 Erebia epiphron | reverse complement strand
ACAAATGTGAGTAACGGCACAGTGTAGTATCTTAGGTCTTTCGTTTTCACAAGATATTTGTTTACATAGTAGGCCAAAATGCCAGTCACAGCGACACAGGTCAAATCTGCAAACAACTTAGGCACTATACCGTGGAAAAATCCGAGGATCCCATCGTCTCGGTAAATCGATACAATTGCGCCCAATAAAGAGCTGTATTCCTCCTCTTTGCCAATAAATGCAGCCATCATCCTAACTGACACTACGTGGAAAGGATATGACACTATGACGGATGCGGTGTGCATGATCATGTCTCGACGTCCGAGCTTGTAGTAATCTTCCAGTTTAGGCTCCTCATCGGTGACTATATTTGGAGGATCGTTGATCTCAGGTAGGTCGATACCACAGACTTGTATTACCTTCGAGGTTAGTTGACTAGATGCGATCAAGCCGAGCACTCTGGCCGACAATCCCGTGTAGCATCCGAAGAAACCATCGGACTTCTTGATAAACTTGATGTACTGAAAGACGTTAGGTAATATCATAGCGGGTCGACCGAAAAGGGTTGTCGAACGCCGCGGCGGCAAAGGCTCGTATCCCAGTTGGATCAGGACCTTCGCATACTCCAAGGGGTGGCATATTGTAGTAATCAGTAATTGTGAAGGCAGAGCCGCTATTTTTTCTTTTTCAATTTCGTCCATATTATTGTGTTGTGTGACAACTTCGGCAACTTTATTTTCGGAAATCAAAAATATTGACAAGTGATTAACCATAAACATATTCTAAATACTTTATTTTACGGTTTTACGGCTCTGGACTCTAGCCCTTATACATAGACGATAAATCTTATTTATGTAAGGCTCGAAACACACACATGTCCAGTAACTGGTCAGTAGCCAGTTGCTTGATCGAATCTTGAGAGAGGAATATAAGGTGTGGTGTGGAGAGCGCTTTTAGAAAAAAATGTAAGGGCCTCTGGCCACGTAGACTTTATGTATGTTCCATTTTTTGCCGACAAAAAATAGGTCCGATTTATGACGTGGGTGGGCGCCTTAGGGTTCGTGCAGCGTGCCAGCGAAATGGCGCGACTTCGATGACTGTACTGTGGTTCGTCGTTGGAAGTAGCTACTAGCTGCGACAGTGATCGCGTGATATCGCCGCTGCACGTTTACTGAAGGTTTGGAACGCACTTCCGACGTCCGTGTTTCCTGCCACGTACCTAGGAGCCTAGGACTAAAAACTTATTACACTACCCGATTTCAAGGGACCCTTACCTTAAATTGATAAGGTGTATTATGATGAAGTGAGGAAGGATCTATGGCTCTTTGCCAATGTCCTTCCTTTGTGAGCTTGGGAAAATGTTATGACCTTTTATACTCTCTATTCAGTGCTTTAATAGGATATGCAATAAAAAAAGGCTTTTCAATCTTTTGAACTGTTAGTTTATCATGTTTCACTTGTCGCCAACTCAATGGCATTCTCTTCTTCAACACGCGACAGCTGAGTTGATAACTTCCGAGGGCTTGGTTCTGCATCGTCTGCTGGACCATTTGGAAGAGCATCCTGAAAAATTACAGTAAGTATCTTTAAGTATATTTTTTAATTTAGGAACACTGAAAAGCTCTACCAGTAGGTGTCAACTCCAAATGTGATCAATATTGGTTTCTTAAACCTTGAGATATG
This sequence comes from Erebia epiphron, assembly GCA_963932025.1. NCBI lineage: Eukaryota > Metazoa > Arthropoda > Insecta > Lepidoptera > Nymphalidae > Erebia > Erebia epiphron. The sequence continues at coordinate 13,870,985 of OZ009959.1, read as the reverse complement.
TAAAGGTAACAAATATACAGACAGAAAAACATGCTTTTGCTTCGCATTGTGAAATATATTTTTAATATATTAATAAAATTATAATAATGAAGTAGAATCATTCTGAGGTTATTTGGGTAGTTCACATACACTTTTATCGTAATAATCTATGTAGTTTCCATTTTCACTCATTCAATGAAAGCATGTCATTCTTTATCTTCTTCGAACTCTAATATTTCATCTTTCTCTTCTATGGCGACTTTAAAGGTATGTCTTTTCTATATTATAAACGCGAAAGTGTGTCTGTCTGTCAGTCTGTTTCACGGCCCTCCTGTTTAACCAATTTAGACCAAAACTGGTTCAAAGCTTTACATCCTGAGAAAGGTTATAAGCTATCTGGCATTAGTTCCCGTGGGAATTAAAAAAACTTATTCCAAGCGGATGAAGTCGCGGGCATCAGTTAGTATCTTATAAAATTAGAATCAGATTCAACTCCAGATTTGGGTACTTTACATACACTTTTATCGTCGTCATCTGTGTCGTTTCCATCTTCACTTGCTTCGTCGGAAGCACTTTCTTTAACTTCTTCGTAGTCGTCATCATCTTCTTCTTCGTTCTCTAGTATTTCATCTTTCTCCTCTAGTGGCTCCCACGCTATATCTTTATCTACCATGTCTGCGAATAAACATATATTATATACTTAGGTCAAATTAATATTTATCTTTCAAATAAACTTTTACTTTATTATAGATGTGCGACGAAATAAATTATTAAATTTATTTGTATTTGATTAACGCATTTTAATTCTGATTTGAAATAATTCTACGTATGATATTACCTATTTGCTGCTGATAAAGTTTACATTCATCTAAAACAATTCGCATTTTCTCACCCCTAAATCTCAAGGACCCTCGCCTGCTCGGCGGTTTGTCCTCGGTGGCTTCTATTATGATCGTTGGAACGACGTCTATCACTACTCCGTTCAATTTCTTCTCTTCATCTTTGATTTCTTCTTCTTTATTGAGCTTTGGAGGAAAAATGAATTATTCATAATTATCATCATCATCATCTCAAGTTTCAACCTGACAAGGCCCGATGCTGAGCACGAACCTCCCCGTTCTCGGTTCCCTCTCCCCCACGAAGTTCCTTCGCAACCGCCGCGGCATACGTAGCACAGATTATGTTTTTCGTACTAAATAAATAGCTAAAACTAATCAATCGTGTGTAGTGTAGCAAAAGTTTATCTAAAGTGAGCACTGTTATATATTTGGATAAAAATAAAGTTAAACTGAAACATCATAAATAGAAAACTAAGAATTTTACAAATTTCGTATGATTCATTTATACTATATGTGGGTATAAACAGTTCGCCGTGTCATCTAATATCGGCCAATGTGCAAACATTTTAAATGTTAAATAATTAACTTTTTATATTTAAATCGATAAAATTATAATTATTTCAAAACATTTTCAAATTAGATCTTAAACATCAGTGTTTTGTGCATTGAACAATATAATCAAGGTGAAGGTAGTAAGTAAAATAAATAACAAAAAACACAGTTTTGGACACTCGTTTGGGACAATTTTAAAGTGCCGTAACGATAAATTCATTAAGAATTGTTGTTTAGAACTAAACCTGACATCCGATAAAATACCTACTCCTAGGGTGATCACGAATATTTGTACTGCAGTGTATGCAGTATATGAAGATTGCAAAATAATAAGTTAGAGGACACTAATTAGTATAATTATATAATTAATTTTTATCATTAAATTTTCTATTTGGAAACTAATAGACGTATAGTTGTAGTTTAATTCAGGTCGGCTCGATTAGTCAGTACCATATACCTACCCATATTTGATATTATATAACTTTAAACACAAGCCTACTTTCTTTTTCAAAAAGAGCACCATTTGTACCTTGGGCTAACCGATTACCAAAATAACTTTCTAGGTAGGTACATAACAGCGGTAATATTAGAAATCAAAAATGTCTCAACCTAGTACTTCAAGCCGTGGGAGGAGAGACCCTAAAACTAAAAAAGATGAACCGATTAGAAAAAAAGTGCTGACACGCGCTACTGAACTTGCAAGTCAGTCGGACGCAAGTGATAGCGACCCACCGACAGCAAACACCAGTAAATCGAGTCGGACATCTATGGGAGACGGCGCTCTCCAAGTACTGGCAACCCTACCAGCAACAGCAAATCGCCTCTACCAGGAAGCCAAGGAGAAAATGGAGCAATCTGGAGACACAAAAACTGAAACAAAAGAACTAGTCCTAAATAACTTAGCCGCACTGTACGAGATCGTATTACGTTTAAGCGAGTCAAGGCAGACACTCCAATTACAACTGGAAAAGGCACGAAACCAGATCACAGTTCAACTGCTAGGGAAGGAACGTGAATATGCAGGGCGCCTCGTTGAACTGGCAGAGGGGGTCAAGGTAGTTGACGTGAGATCCCCGGTTAATGAAATCCTAAGTGAAGTTAAGTCACTAAGACAGCTGGTTGTATTTGATGTATTAGACCAGTTAGGAAACCAACAGCAGCATGTGCCTATCTCAGAGGATATCCAAACAACGATGAAAAAATTACAAGAAACCAGTAGTAAACTCGAGACCATTTATGAGGAAAGTAAAAAGCAGACCACGTATGCAGAAATAGCAGCAAGCCCCAAAATAAAATCTACAATTCCACACACAAATCACACAATTATAGTGTCATCTAAAGATGAAAAAGATTCAAGTGAAGAAGTACTTAAAAAGATAAGGGGAGCTGCGAATGCTAGATCGTCCGGGGTAAGGGTCGAAAGGGTTAGGAAAGCCAAAAATCAAAAAGTTGTAATTAGTTGTGAATCTAAAGAGGACTTAACTCAACTTAAAGCAAAGCTAAATACAAACGAACAACTAAAAATCGAGGAAGCTAAGAACAAAGATCCACTAATTATTATACAAAACGTGCTGGCCTACAACACAGACGAGGATATAGTAGCTTCAATAAGAAGTCAAAATAGAGACGCATTAAAGGACATCCAGGAACAAGATTATAGGGTAGTACCCAAATACCGCCGTAAAGCCCGAAATCCACATGAGTGTCACATTGTGTTGCAAGTTTCACCGAAGGTGTGGCAAAACCTGACTACACTAGGGCGCGTACACATAGATCTACAGCGTTGTCTTGTTTATGACCAGTCCCCACTGGTGCAGTGCACTAGATGCCTAGGATTTGGACACAGTCGTAAGCTATGCAAAGAAACCGCCGATAGATGCAGCCACTGCGCAGGACCACATCTTAGAACTAACTGTCCCTCATGGGTAGTCAACGACATAGCATGTTGCAGAAATTGCCATGAAGCAAAGATGCACAGAAATGACCACAACGCATTTGACCGAGAATGCCCAATCAGGAAAAAGTGGGACACAATAGCGCGGTCGAGTGTATCGTATTGCTAAGGTTAATAAAGAGATGGACATAGCAATAGTTCAGGCGAATCTTCAAAGGAAAAGGTTAGCTACACAGGAACTTCTGAAGGAAGCAGCGAGCAGGGGTGTTGGCATCTCCTTGGTACAGGAACCGTATGTGGGCGGTGAGGGTATAGTAAAACAATATACAGGTGTAAAAATCATCCAAAAAACCCAAAATAGAAGCAAGCCCGTAAAGGCTGCGATAATAGTGCACGATGATAAAATAATTATTAGCGAAGATCCCACGGTAACTACAGAAAATATAGCTTATGTTGCTATTAAAACAAAAAAGAAAGTATTACACTTTATATCGGCCTATTTTGAACCGGATCAACCCTTGGAGCCATATCTGAATCATCTGAAAATAATATTGGAAAAAGTAAAACCTAACAATGTAATTCTTGGGGGTGATGTCAACGCCTGGAGTCCTTGGTGGGGAAGCTACGAAGAAAACGCCAGGGGAACGGAAGTAGCCTCATTCCTCAATGAATTCGATCTCCACATATTAAATGTTGGAGATGAGCCCACGTTTGAAACGGTCAGGAATGGCAGAGTTTTTAGCAGTAGAGTCGACATCACATCGTGTGGAGTAGATTTGCTAGATAAGATGGATGATTGGATGGTCGACAGGGGATTTACCAGCTCGGATCAAACCATTACGTACAGAATCAAATTAGAAAAACAAATACATGATCCCGAAATCACCACAACGAGAAAATATAATACAAAAAAAGCTAAATGGAATATTTTTAAAGAAGTGTTTAGTAAGTCATTAAATGAAGCCAATATAAGTAAAGAAAGTGTAAATAACGTAGACACAAAAGAAGGAATAGAGAAAATAGTAGCTACATATACGACATGCATATCTAAAGCCTGTGAAAGAGCAATTCCAAAACTAAAAACAAAGAACTCATTCCAGTTACCGTGGTGGACCACGGAATTAGAATCCCTGAAAAGGGATATGACTACTAAAAAAAGAAGGATAAGAAGTGCGGCTCCATCTCGACGACCTTTTGTAGTGAAGGAATATGTTGAAGCCAAAGTCAAGTACGAAGAAGAAGCTGGAAATGCACAAACGAAAAGTTGGATCGATTTCTGTTCGAAGCAGGATAGGGAGAGCCTGTGGGATGGGATCTATAGAGTGCTAAGATCTACGAGCAAAAGGACAGACGACAAGCCTATGATCAAGGATGGAAAAACATTAAATCCCATAGACTCTGCCAATCTTATAACAACCACATTCTTTCCAGATGATGATATCCAAGAAGATTCGCCTGAGCATACGGAGATTAGAGCCTCAGTAATAGCACGGAACGAAGATGATAGCGATATGAATGACCCACCCTTTACATTGATTGAACTAGATCAAGTCATAAAAAGCTTCAATCCGAAAAAAGCACCCGGACCCGACGGATTTACGGCAGACATCTGTGCAGCGGCTATAAACCACGATCCTCATATGTTCCTCTGTATTGTCAATAAATGTTTGCAACTGGCACATTTTCCAGAAAGTTGGAAAATAGCTACAATTATAGTACTAAGGAAACCAGGCAAATCAGACTACAATCATCCAAAGTCCTATAGACCGATCGGACTCCTATCTATCCTTGGAAAAATTCTCGAAAAGATGCTAGTCGAGCGTCTAAGGTGGCATATGTTGCCTAAACTAAATCCGAGACAGTATGGTTTCGTCCCCCAGCGCTGCACGGAGGATGCCCTCTACGATCTGGTAAATTATGTAAGGGAAAAGATTAAAGAAAAAAATATAGTGCTTTTAATATCATTAGACATAGAGGGTGCCTTCGACAGCGCTTGGTGGCCAGCCATACAAAAACAATTGATTGAGAAAAAATGCCCCTACAATTTAAGGCACCTTATCAATAGTTACCTACAAAGTAGAAAAGTACAGGTGTCTTATGCCGGTGAACAGTGTACAAAACAGACAACAAAGGGATGTGTCCAGGGATCGATAGGAGGCCCGATATTTTGGAACATAGTCCTGAATCCACTGCTTGATGCCATGGACGAATATGGAGTTTACTGCCAGGCATTCGCTGATGATGTCGTCTTAGTTTTTTCAGCAAAAACTTCAGAAGAAATCCAAAGTAGCGCAAATAATATCCTGGCCTATATTAGCACATGGGGATTCAAAAATAAACTAAAATTCGCGGCCCATAAAACTAACGCAATGGTATTAACCAAAAAAATTAAATACGACATTCCCCAGCTAAATATGAATGGACTAGGTATAATACTTGTAGACGAAATTAAAATTTTAGGACTTACTATAGATTCCAAATTGAGTTTTAAAAATCATATTTCTAACGTTGCAAAAAAAGCGCTTAATATCTATAAACAATTAGCTAGAGCTGCAAAAGTAAATTGGGGTCTGAACCCTGAGGTGACGAGGACGATATACCTCGCAGTCATAGAACCCATAGTCTTATATGCGGCAAGCGTGTGGGCAAAAGCAGCCAACAAAGCGAGCGTTACAAAGCAGCTTAACACGATACAGAGAGGATTCGCACAAAAAATTTGCAGATCGTATAGAACGGTCTCATTACACTCCGCCATCCTATTGGCAGGTCTCGTTGGATCTCAGAGTTAGAGAACAGGCCATATTGTACGAAACCAAAAGAGGTAAGCCCTTCATATTCCTTCCCGATGACCGGGAAATAGAATGGAAAGTCAGATTCTTGGAAGCAGAACACCCTGCACGTAGATTAAGTATCGATTACACCTGCCTCGATAATTTAGAACCCAAAACAATAGAAGATCACCAGGTTAAAGGTTTGCTTCTGTTTACCGATGGCAGCAAAATCAATGGGAAGGTAGGTGCTGCAATAACAGTATGGAAAGATAGTGTAGAGGTACAAACAATAAAGCTTAAACTAGAATCATACTGCACAGTCTTTCAAGCTGAACTGTACGCTCTGGAAAGAGCGGTGGGACTGGTAGCAAAAAGAGGGGAGAAGGAATTTTGCGTACTAAGTGATTCCAGATCCTCATTAGACCTGTTGCGGAACTTTAATTCTACCCATCCACTTATTCATGAAATAAGGAGAAATCTGGCTACATTGCAAGATCAGGGAAAACAAATAAAATTTTACTGGATTAAAGCCCACATAGGAGTTGAGGGAAATGAGAGAGCCGACTACCTTGCCAAACAAGCAGCGCTTTACAAGAGAACAGCAGCAGATTATAAGGCATGCCCATTATCCTACATTAAACATATACTTAGGACAGACTCAATACAACAGTGGCAAGAAAGATATACAAACGGCATAACCGCTAGTACAACAAAAATGTTTATGCCAGACGTACGACAAGCATATAAAATTACTAGGAAGGCAAAATTTGATCATATAATGGTGCAAGTTCTGACGGGACATGGTGGATTTTCTCACTACCTACATAGGTTTAAAATCAAGGATAGCCCAGCGTGCAAATGTGACCCAGAAGTAGTAGAGGATATAGCACATCTGTTAACTGACTGTCCCCGATTTGTAAAATTGAGAAATGACTTAGAAATGGAACTAGGAATTAATGTACAAATTGAAAGTCTGAACAAACTTTTAAGCGAAACAAAAATTAGACCTAAATTCGTAAAGTTTAGTACACATATAGCAAAGGTAATAATAAAGGAAAATAAATAGTTAAGTTAAGTTTAGTTATAAAATTGTACTTAAAATAAAAATTAGTCATCGTAAGACAATAGTAATAGCGATGCTAAATTTAATAATAGAATACACAATACTAAGTTATTGTGCAGTTGTAAAACCCCAATTAAGTTCTCTCAGTGAAAATTAGCTAAGAAAAGGCTCTAATTTTTATGTGAATAACACATAAAAATGAAAGACCAATGAAAAAAGCAGTTTCACGATAGCAACCGTTCATAATATAATGAACATTCGCTTATCAAATGTCAGTAACATACAAGTTAGAAAAGGGATTATAGATAGATTTAAGAAATATCTATTGTTTAGAATATAGCATTGCTTTTTAACACTTATTAGAATACATAGACCATAAGAATAGGATGGTGAACATCCTAAACTAAAACCTATAAATTAATAATAAAAAAAAAAATATTAATAATACAACACTTTATGTAACATTTAGGACTAACACATAAATAAGCATACAAATTGTAAATTATATAATTATACTATGTAATTATAACTGTAATACGAAGAAAAAAAAAAAAAAAACAAGGGGAAAGCATGAATTAATAAGAAAAAAAAAGAGAACAAAGAAAAAAAAAAAAAAATAACGAACCAAAAAAAAAAATATATATATACATATACCTTTATATATACGAAATGTATGTGTAGTTAAGTGTCCTAGACGAACTGTACGCACACATAGTGCAGTAAGTAACAACATTTTACAGCAAAAAGAAAAAAAAAAATGCCATTCACAGTACCGACCTAGAACTGTCTCCGATCGCCATGTCGGAGGAAAAAAGGAAGGAACACATAAAAAAAAAAAAAAAAAAACAAAAAAGAACCTCCCCGTTAGAATGAAAATATTTAAGTATTTTAATGAATTATATAATAATTCATTAAAATACTTAAATATTTTCACGTAATTTCTTATTGAGATAGGCATAGATTTAGGATTGGTCTCATCGAAAGACCAATCCTAAATCTATGGAGATAGGATACACTTTTTTCTTTTGATTAGATGGTGTCAAATAATCTTTACCTGTACTAATGAAACTGCAGGTTCTTGCAGTTTGGTAGCTTTTTCTTTACTCCTCAAAATGTTTTCGTCTGTTTCTTTCTCTAGCCTCAATTTGTAGGCTTTGTGAGTTCGCCACATCTTCAACAAAATTAATATTTTCTTCATTATATTTATTTATCTTAATTATTTTTTTTTTTTTAAATTTATAGGCTAGCGCTTGGCTGCAATCAGACTTGCTTGCAAGTGGTGATGCAGCCTAAGGTGGAGCGCGCTTGCCTAGAAGATGCCTTTTCACTCTTGATTTGAAGGTACCTATATTAAAAGAGGAGGGGAAAACGGAAGCCGGGAGGGCATTCCATATCCTAGCAGTTCGAATTAGAAACGAGGAAGCAAATCGCTTCGTACGAGCCCGCGGAATTTCGACTGCGTAAGTGTGCAGACTTAGTCGATGCCTTGCGGTTCGATAATAAAAAGGTGACGGAGGAACCAGATCGAATAGCTCCTGAGCACACTCACCGAAATATATCCTGTAGAATACCGACAGACAGGCAACTGTGCGCCGATGTTCTAAGCTTTGCAGCTTTGAACTGACCAGCGCTTTGTTACCAATAAGTCTCAATAATTTAAGGAAATAAAAAGAAGGAAATCTCAAATGAGATCTAATATGAAAAGCATTAACTGAGAGAAAGCAAGACACGTATTACTAACGTACATAAAACTAACAAAATCAAAATAAATACAGACTTACATGAGATCCTGTGTAGCAAAGACCGAGTAGGAATATAACGATGAGGGCTATAAAGACTTTGTCTGTGTTCTCCTCTTCCGTATCAATTTGCAAATTTAAGGAGTCATATGGAATTCTAGAAGGTGGATCTTCAACCCAAGTTTTGTCAACACTCTGAAAATCCTTATATTATAACTAAAGTAAATTTTAAGTAGATTACTAAATAGATAAATAATGGATAAGTTAAGAATTAAGATTGATTAAATAAAAAGAAAAAGTAACATAAGTAGTAGTTACGTGAAGCTAAACAAACATGGAGGCAGCAAAATAAGATAATCATATATTTTAAAAGTTGAAATTTTATAATCTCGGTATTGAAAATCCTAGAAATTGAGTTAGTTTATTTGTTTGCGCTTGATGAGAAATAAAAAAAGAAATGGTATTTTTGTAGAAATCCCAAAATTGTAAAAGATAATTGGTTGCAGAAGACAAGAAGCAAAGAGCAGAACCATTAGATTAAGTGGATTTAGTAAACGGAATCTAATTTTAATTTTAAAATACAAACAATGAGAAAGCTGCCATTATGTGTAGCTCCTAGTTGATCGTGTTCAGGCCAAGCTTCGTCAAAATCAGACGAGCACTGTGCACTTCTAACTCCTTGAGCATTAACAGCATTCACTTTCTCAGCATCAGATCGAGTGAAAAGCATGTATTCTTCGAGTGGTTTCATTTCATACTCATTTAATTCAACGAAAATATCTGAAATAATGTTTTTTATGATTTTTATCATCAAAAAATCGAATCACACTTGAATTTTTAAAAATTACTTCGAAATTGAATCTTTTGGAATACTTAGCGACGTTACCAGGGTTAAGATATAGCTTTCGTTTAGTAGTGCAATAAACATCTTCGAAAATTTATACTAGAGCGATTCGTTACTAAGTAAATCTCAAAATAATACTTGAGTATTTTCAAAATAATATTATATTATAATCAATTTTAAAATAAATTTTAGTTTTAATATAATCCTCTTACTAGATAGGCATCCATTATATCCCTTGTATATTTTAAGTCTTGGATCTGTAGTGTTTAGACCACCAATTTGCACTTCATTAGATCCAACATCGTAAACTTCCCATAGGCCTTCCGGAGGTAATTTCTCTAAGGGAACTTCAATTCTATCTATTAGTAGCATCGCTTCTTGACCTACTCTTGTATAGTATACTGTGTGGCGTGCTCCTGTAATGAATTCAGTAATATAAAAATATGAAAATTAAAAAAAAATACAATTCAGTGTACGTTCGTATTTCGAACCCAATTTAGTTATTGATTAACAATCTATTTAGCAATAATTATTATCTATATGTTTAGTATTGCTGGTGTAGGTTGGGGCATTTTCTAGATAGTAATCTTGATCTTATCTTTATTTAAGTGATCAATATTAGCTAACTCACCATTTAGGAAATTCCGATTCTTAACTTCGGCACCGTAAGCAGATTCTTCTCTATCTTCCTCGAATTTTAGATAACCATCTTGTGTTATTGCTACCAGTAAATAGTAACTTCGCCTGTAAAATATTTCAATAATTAAATTATTACAATTCTAAATATTTATATCTTTACTTTTATTTATGTCTCTGTGTATGTGAATAAGTAAATGTGTGTTAGGCCGTTTCCGCTCTCTTTTTCTCAACCTATGTTAAGTTTTAGTCGTCCTAGTTATCTTGGCTCTCTAACTTTTCCTCTCTCTCTGTTTAATCTATGGCTCTGGGTTATAAATTATAATTTGTGTCATTATATTATATTGTTCCTAGCATCATTCTTAAATTACCTATAACTTACTTGTTTTCTGTTTGCACTAGTAGCAGAACGGTGTTCTTCTGTCTAAGATCGTTGCTAGAGAATGCCAAATTTATTTTTACCTGTAACGAACATTTTGTGAGAAATGAGAGTACTCTTTCACATATTTTCACAGAAAAAATATGTTATAAGTTTTTGCCTGATTATGCGCCCGTTCTTGGGTCACCAGTCACCACTGTAGTGTGGGACAACACAAGATTGGCAAAATATTGACAGAACTTACTTGTGTAAAATCCATAATAATAATAATTATGCCTAAATGCGAAAGTGTGTCTGTTACGCTCTCACTGTCCATCTTTTTAAACCGATGTTCACGAAATTTGGTACAAAGATAAGAACGCGATAATCAAAAACCTTAATCCACGTGGACGAAGTTTCAGGCATTATTTGCAAGTTTGCGGAAGATATAGTTTATGTTTTCATAAGACTACATTAGAAGTTTTGTTATTATAGTGCAATTATTTGCCTTTGACTTGAAGAGAAAAATAAACGAAGGTTTAATATACCCACAGTTTCCGAAAATTCGGGAAGCGGACCGTTGTATTTAACTTTGTAAGCTTACTTTTAACACGGGTCCGGTTAAAACAAATTTCCTCTGTAGAATGCTTTCCCCATTAAAGTCCGCGCCTTTTTCCTCCATGCAATATTCGCCGAAATAGCTCGTCAGTTCGCAATCACAGCTGCTCTCCTGGTTTGTGAAGTCTTCGGTGCAAATGCCGCCATTTTTACACGGTTCGGAATCGCATTTCATATTGCATTCTGGGAGGACGCCTGTTAGATCTGTGTCAAGAAAAAAATAATTCGTTGAAAGTTGTTTTTTACAATAGTATAGGTAAGTACCTTCCTTTGGTAATTTTCTAGAAATAGTAGGTAGGTAGATAGAAAGTCATTGCATTCTATTGTGCGATATGAAAAAAATACCTTTTCAACTTGCTGAATTTATTGCCTGGTCATGACGCGGACGTTTCGACGTCATGACCAGGCAAGTCAATAAGGCAGGCAGGTCAAGGCAATAAGACGACGACTACGAGGTGAGAATTCGGTTATAATTTGGTTTTGCAGTAGGTACATACAAGGTACTTATTTACTACTAGCTGATGCCCGCGACTTCGTCCGCGTGGTTTAAGTATTTTTGATTCCCGCGGGAATTCCTCAATTTTCCGGGACAAAAAGTAGCCTATGTCACCGTCCAGGTACAAGTATAGTCTATACCCATGCCAAAAATCACGTCGATCCGTTGCTCCGTTGCGGCGTGATTGAAGGACAAACCAACAAACCAATAAACCAAAAAACCAACAAACAAACATACTTTCGCATTTATAATATTAGTATGATAGTGAAATGACTACGAAAACGACAATAATAAAACCCCAAAAAAGATTCGGATAAGTAGGTACATTTAAAAACCTAGGTACTTAAAATACGAGTACTAGGCTTCTGTTTATTCCTGACTACAAGGAAATTATTTCTTAGGTATTACCTTTCTCTCTCTTCTCTACTCCTAAGTCTGCCAATACGCACTTGGCCTGCGTGGTGGTCTGTGGCCAAACCCTTTTCATTCTGAGAGAACACTCCTGCTCTGTAGTAAGCCGGCAATGGGTTGAAATGATGATTAAGTATTTTACCTTGTTCGATATTCTGCTGAGCTTTTTTGGATAGATCGACCACGTGATCGGCGATTTTGAATCCTCTCACGCAGCCCACGTACCCTCCTTGTGGCAGGAGGATCGCTCTGGGCGCTAGATGTAGGGAGTAGGGGTCGTAACCTCCGAGGTTCATTTGGAAATAGTCCGTTGGCGGCGCTGGGGGCCTTTGAGGACGTATTACCTCTAAAATAAATAAATAAAATCTTTATTTGTAAAATTACCAGGTTCGAAATTATAATTTGGCCTCAAACTCTCAAAAAAGTAAAGACTGTGTTATGGGAGTTAGTGGCTTCCCTAGTAAGTACCTACCATAGGTGTAATTTTTTGCAATTATTTATAAACTACAAATATTTATTTAATAAGAGACCATTGTGGAGTCCCACAATACTTAAATCGAAAAATTTACTCAGGAATAAGGAAACGTCAAAAGGAAATTCTCAGAGTTAAAAGAAGTTTTAAAGGAACACATAAACGCACTGAAATTCAATGGGTAAAGGGAAGGAAAATTCAATATATAAGTAAGGTAAAGGAACATTATAAAAAAAAATGCTTTATTAAGGGAAGCAGAATTTGAGGGTCCGTTAATGACTAATGCACTGCAATGCTAAAATAGGTACGATTGAATGCATCATAATTTAATTCTAAAACTCACCCAAATCAGCGTTCTTCCAAGGCTTATTAGTGTAGTTAGACAGGAGTTTTGCAACTTTATTAATAGTCGTGTTCTTATCGTTAACATGCAAAGTGGTCGCATTCTCAGTCCTGATGATAGCGATCTGAACACTTTCCCCTTTGTTGATCTTCTCGTAAGTAACATTCATTTGTACGATTTCATCCTCGTTGTTGAATAGATAAATGATTTCCGTTCCATTGTGAATGAATAGATGTATGAAATTGTTGAGATTGTCGTTTGCGTACAGGACCAATGCGTTGTCGTCGTAAGTCCTAAGGTTCATTAGAACGTTTTCCGTCATCATTTTCTTCAGTCGCATCTTCTCTGCGTCTGTCGCGTTGTCTACTAGATAGTTTTTCTTCAGGTATGCCTCCTTTGTTTGGAATGTTAATGCTTTCTCGTTTATATCTAAAAGTTCACAGAAAAGTTCATGTTCGGTCCATCATTAATGGAAACTATCAAATTATAAAAAGTGATTGAATGCAGATTTAGGGTCAATTTTACAATTCATGGTTATGGTTAATGTTAACCATAACCATGAAATCAAACGGCAGACCATCAAATTGAGTGGCAAAAGTCATTCTTACATCCACAATAAGGTTTTAAGTCAAATAAAAAGGACTAAATCTGGTAACGGTAGTGAAATTTAATGATAACCGTATCGATTGATGGCATCCACTCTGGATTAAAATACTCATTATTGGTTTTAAATTACTTATTACTCGAACTCTACCTCAAAATTAGGAGCTAATGCGTATGACGCCATTAAATTACTTGAAAATTATTATGTAGACCCTAGAAAAAACATTACACGTTTGATATTGAAGACAGGTTTAGCAAGATGACTACGTGTTGTTATACTATTAACCGTGAACTTAATACTTTTCCCTTGAGCATAACGCAAGATTTTCTACCAGTTTTGATAATGGCCAAATGCAAGCTCTAGCATATAATAAAAAAATACCAGTTTTACCATCTTTGTGCACGTGTTATAAAAAAGATGCCAATATCTTTTTGTTTTGTCGAGTTCTTTGTTTGTCGGTAGATATGTTCAGATAGCCATCGGCCACAGCGAAATGTCAGGGGCGTTATCCACTCACAATAAAACATTTTAAATTTTAAATTCGTAATGAACAGATTAAAGGTAAAAAATCCTGATGTTTGTTAGATTTATTTTTAGTAGACAAAAAAAGTATTTGGCCTTCTTTACGTGTATGCTCTCAATAGTTTTTTTTTATATCGATGTGACCTTGACGATTACAGAAGCCGATATTGAATCTTGAAAACCCTGAAATTGTAAATTTAAGCACAAATTTTTCTTATCTTATACCTTTCCTATTTCTGTAATTGGCTTCTAAGTCAGTGTATATAAGTTTGTTAGTTTTTGAATGACTTTAACCGACTTCAAAAAAGAAGAAGGTTCTCAATTCGGTTGTATTTTTTTACTTGTATTAACTTGTGTCTTGCTCTAAATACGTTCAAACTACATATTATGTTTATCAATAAAACTATATTATTACTATTTTTAGAAATAATTAGTTCACATTCAAACTTATTAATAAAAAATATCTTAAGAAAATTTATATTTCGCTCTTGGCCTGAATCGAATACATAAAATAGAATAGATTTTCAGGTAAGAACTGAAAATTATTCAAAGAATTTTATTTCTGATCGATTTTCTTGGTTTAAAAAGCAATGAACTAGAATTAAATCACTCAGTACTTGAATACCAAGAATAACCAAACTTCAGAAAACAGATATTTAGCGCAATTTTTGTTAAGCAAATAGTAAATATTAGTAAAATTTTTAAACGTACATGTATCATACGGTTCTCATACCTTCTTAACAAGTGCGCAAGTTTAGGAAATAATTAGTAAAATCTCTGCGTTTTATTTCTAAAGCCGAACACTTATGATTTAATAACTGTGGTTATGTAAGTTATTAGTTATTGTTACAAGGCTAAAGATCTCTGTTGCGTTTAAATCCGATCTAATATATTTATCTGATAGATTGTAGTTACATAGAAAGGTAAGTGAATAAGAAAAAAGGTCTATGCATACATTCTATTTTAGGTATATTTTACTTTAAGAGAAAATTGGAAGGGAATGAAAGATGAAATGAAACCATAATTTACATCTTACATTTTCAAGTTGTATCGACACTCATTATTATAAGCCACTAGCTGATGCCCGCGGCTTCGTCCGCGTGGTTTAAGTTTTTTGTTATTCCCGCGGGAACTCCTTAATTTTCCGGGATAAAAAGTAGCCTATGTCACTCTCCAGGTCCTCAACTATACCCATGCCAAAAATCACGTCAATCCGTTGCTCCGTTGCGGCGTGATTGAAGGACAAACCAACAAACCAACAAACCAACAAACCAACAAACCAACAAACCAACAAACAAAGTGACTTTCGCATTTATAATATTAGTATGATGATAGTATATAGTATGATATGATGATAAGTATGATACGGCGTAAATAAGTTTATACTTAGATATCAATAATGTGTGTCAGTCAGTTAATTTGATCATCTTTATGCCTAAATTACTCAACTTTTTATCCGGAAAAGCTTCTATTTTCTTGAGATAAAAAGTATCGTACTATTCCTTGCTAACACAAGAAATCCACATCATAAATACAAAGGAGTCAGGATAAGAGGTCCAGTTTCTTCTCATCTAAATATGCAAAAGGAAAAGTAGACTGACTACTGGTCTATCAACGCACAGCTCAAACCACAGGACGGATCGAGTTAAAATTTGGCATTGCTATTATCACGTAGGAATCCGCTTAGAAGTTGCAAAATAGGGGTTTGAAATTGGCGGGCAAAAACTAGTCAGACATAACTAAAGAGGTCTCTGTGATTTGCACAATTTTTGTGCCTAATTAGTTATAACCATTAATTAATAGTCGTGATGTCGTGTTCGGTTGTACCTACTCAATATTTATTGTAACAAGTGAATATAATTAAAATTATTAAAAAATACGACTGCTCTTCCGGAGCCCTTAACTATCTAGGTAGTAGGTACCTACTACGAAACGATACCACAGCCATCAATTACCTTTGGAATCTTATCCACATGATGTTTTTTTTTGAATCACTGGATATTGAACTATAGTGTTACATATTTTTGAAATCTACTCGTCATTTTCTAGATGATGATTGAAAATAGTTTTAATCTTATTTTCAAATTATTTTTTTCAACTTTAGTCTTTAATGCGAGACCATGGTCACCCCATCATTTTTTTTTTTACTAGCCTATGTCACTCGGAATAAGCTAGGGATTCTAACAATACCTCATTTACAAAAATCGGTTCAGGCGTATAGAAGTTATGGTAGAATATACAAACTCACATAGGTACATACATACAAACATACATATATTGTTTTCACAAACACAACTCCCCTCTTGAAACAATACTCCCGGAAACAATACTACACTGAATGATATACTCCTTTTTTCAGGCAAAAGTATAAAAAAGGATAGCATTAAATTTAGACCTGTCAAATTAGTTGAGAGATTGTTATCAAGTGAATGAGCACCAGTATCTTAATAATAAAATGTGAGATATTAGTGCTTGATAAAATCTCTTTGTATCCAAGATTAAGTAACAAACGCGATAAATCGTGACAATCTTATTAGCATTGTCTGTTTCTTGTGTAACGGCAAATTACCTTTTTTGCAATAGGATATTTACTTGGCAATTTAAATGGTAAGGTTGCAATGTTTGTTAGTTTCAGTATTTTGGCTTTAAGGTTTCTTCTAGGTTTTTATTTAGAATTGAGTTTAGTGATAGTTAAGTCAAATTTTCATTTTAATATCAACCTAAGTAGGTACTAATAACGGCATCCATAATTTCATAACATTGTAAAATTATATTGTAGAATTATTTGTAAACGCGCTAGATTTTGTATGTATTGTATGATTTTGTATGTATCCTTTCAACCATTAATATCAAAGGCCAAATTATAAATCGATACAGGGGGATCGATGATAATGTAAGGGGTCATGAAGTGGTTGGATGAGGGAGGCTGAGGACCGCATATAGTGGAACTAATTAGCGAAGGCCTATGTCCTACAGTGGACGTCTACAGGTTGACGATGATGATAATACTCACTTTCTTCACAGTGAACTCCTAAATGCGCCCAAGGGTTCTTACAGATGCACTCATACGTCGACCATAACTCCTTACAAGTTGCTTTGTTCTGACAAGGGTTCGGCACACACGACGGCTTGCAATCCTTTATGATTTCAGACAAATGGACGGACATGTAGCTGTATATATCCAGGATTTCACCATTCACTACTAAGCCTCTGAAACAGCCTATCAAGCCTTGATGCACCGCAGATTTCTTGAGATGTTCCCTGAAATTGTCGGGGGACCTGAGAACCAGCATATTTTGCATCTTATTATTTCTAAATATGTCAAAGTCATTCATGAAAAGGTTTATATTGAAAAATCTTCGGCGTGTTTTTTATCCACTACAAGTTAGACCTTGACTGCGATCTCACCTGATGGTAAGTGATGATGCTGTCTAAGATGGTAGTGGGCTAACCTGTTAGGGGCATGGCACTTATATTACACCCATACCTCTATTCGGTTTCTACACGGCATCGCTTGGCGGCACGTCCTTACCGGAAGAGTGGTAACTAACCAAGGCCGAAGACTCCTACTAGGCCAGACCAGGGAAAATTCAGAAATTGTAGATTCCCAAATTGACCCTTCCGGGATCGAACCAGGGATTTACTTTAAGACAACAGCACTCAACACTGCGCTACAGAGGTCGTCAAAATAAATTAATATTTAAGCATTAACTTACGCAGTAGCACCTCCAATGAACATAGATCCTTCAAATGGACCGAATTCCTCTTCCTGCAAAAGATTCAGCATCTGATACTCAGTGTTTAACATGAATCGGACATGATAGAAGTTGTAATCTATCCAAATCTTATGCCACTCTCCTCCGTTTAATTTCCTCTTGGAATTTATTACAAGTTTTCTTGTAGTACCAGTGTTAAGTGTGAAATTGAATGTGAGTTCATGTTCTGTAAATAATAATGATTTTTAATTCAAATAAACGTTTACAAGTGCTTTTGAATCGTAGAGTGAATCGACCACAGGTTCGGAATGCCATTTCTACTGAGAAGAACCAGCAAGAAACTCGGTGGTTGCTCTTTTCATCAATATGTCGATACAAGTAACCGCTGTCCTTCTACGTTATAACTTATACATATTATAAGCGTTTATTAAACTTAAACGCGTTTTATGTTTTCTAAATCTTAACCTTAAGTTTAACATGTTTTTATAAACAAAGCAATAAGTAATATATTTCTATGTGCGAAGGTTTAACAATACACTATTTATAATTTTCTTATGATTAATGTTTCGATAAAAACTTTCACTATCAAAATGTATTGTATTACGCACGTTAATGATCTGTTGATATAGTTGGTAATCGTGATTTCCTGATAACATGCCTCATTTAAGCTCTTGTCATTGAGATAAATAATTAAATGATCACGCTTAACAGATAAATATTATCGATGAGTAAGAAAACATGTTGCAAGAAATCAAGAACACGTTTAATGTATCGAGTAAGGCATCAAAAAATGTTTGAATTGAATTTATTTCATACAACTATAATAATTATGCGAATTCTTAGAATATATGTTATGATTATTATAACACATAGTTATTTGATAAGTTATTTGATGAAATTTTATGATTTTTGGATACTTACCACTCGTCAAAGCAACCATAAAAGAAGGGTAATTTGGTCTTATGGGCGGTTGAAACAGCAATATTGCACTGGTTCCTGTAGTCCGAAAACTAAAGGCTATGTCTCCTTTCCGCCAACCTGGTACCTCTATGTACGATTGTGATGTAGTGAAGGTTACAACGTAACGTTGAGTATCTAAAATGAAGACAATTAATAGTAATGCTTATAATTAATCATATCATAAGTTGTCCTTTAGATGACGAATTATTTTAAAAAGTGAGCGATAGATTTGTAAGCAAGAAAATATTTGTCGCGATTAAAATGAAAAAAATGGTCATCCATATTTGTATTTTTTTACTATATTTTATAGTATTTCACTAGAAATACATTTCTTTCGCTATTTCGAATACGGGCAATATGTATTTACTAATTACCTCGACTCAGCTGTAATGTGCAATTATCAAAAACTAGATGATGCCCGCGACTTCGTCCGCGTGGATTAAGAATTTTTAATTCCCGCGAGAACTCTTCAATTTTCCGGGATAAAAACCTATGTCCTTTCCCGGGATACAAACAATCCCTGTACCAAATTTAATCAAAATCCGTTGAAAGGTTGGGCCGTAAAAGCGTAGCAGACGAACCGACAGACAGACATACAGACACACTTTCGCATTTATAATATTAGTATGGATATGAGAAAAAGTTCATCGTTAAGGGTTAAACGCAAATGATGAAACGTTAAGTATTAATGAGGTTAAAGGTGAATAGAGAATTGTGAATAGAAAAAAATAAGTTGAAGCTTGCCATGAAGAATTTATAAAGTACGACGAAATACTTACTGGTTTCGACACATTCTAAAGGTCCCAATGTAATACGACCCTGTGCCTCTTCAGTCAAGTCCTTCTGTTGTAGGAAGAACATCTCAGTGATTCCTAAACTTCTTGGATCAGTTAAAGTCCCTTCATCTGACAGCCATTTGTTTTCGTTGGCATCACAGTTGCATGATTGTGTTGGGTTCACGCAAGTTGTATTGACTCCACATGGGCAGTAGCCTCTTAAAAATTATTTGGTTTCAATATTAAAACAATTAAATTTTTATTATAATGTCAAAGTTCGTGAAAACAAAATACAATAGGGATGATGAAAACTCAATCAATTCAGCAACTCTTTATCAAACTTAAAAACGCACTTCTAGTAGAACTTGTATGAAAAAATTAATAGTTGTGACGTCATCAAATTTCAACGCACTTTTTTTCTTTAATCTGTATTTTAAAATGGTTAACAAGCTTAAAAATAACCGAGGATGTGAATTTTTAGGTCTATTGGAAGACGCTCTATTTAATAATCAGTTAGAAATTATTTATTTTTGATATGGGCATCATCTCTATTTCTTCCACAAAACCATACCTTTAAATGAGTAAGTATAAATATTTTTGAAGTTGTTATTTCAAGACTAATAGAAGGGAAACTAGATTTTATATATTTGGACAGCCCCAATTTTATAAAACCTTTATGTAGAACTTATGTCTAAAATTAAAAAATTACCTATAAGGTTACTCAACATTATATTAAGAGATAAAACTGAAAACAATAAAATGTGTCGTAACGTTAATAATATGATTTCGATAATACATAAAAGTCTTGATTTATTATGTGCGATAAATTTCAATAAAGGCCCGTTTAAATTCGAAAGTCATTTACTAAAACGGTTGGTTGAGGTCAGAATGAATGTGCAAAAAGGAATAATCGAGGGAACAACGAACGTAATGTATTGCGGTTTGGTCCCACGGCAATCTGTTAAACAGCGACCCTTCGGGAGGTCAGTAGATTCCGTTGTTAAACTGGCTTAAACGCCAGTAATTATTGTCATAAGGGGTTATATTTGTTCGTCAAGACTTATTTGAATTTTTTAATTTCCCTTTATTATGGAGTTAATTTTAAATTTTAGAGTCAACTGCCTCTAGTAGGTATCAGTTTTGTAAGTGCCGACAAATAAATCACAATTTTTCCTTTGGGGTTTCAGAAATTCCTTTGGGATTTTTCCTAATATTGTGCAAATCCTACTGTGCTCTGCTCTGCTTATAGAAAGTAATATATACCTATGTAGTATGTTTCTACTCATATATCTTGTACTTGAAAGACTTCATTTTGTTACTAATATTACTTTAGAAAATATTAAAATATTTAGGAGTAATCAAAACAAAATGGAATTAATATGACTAAAATGTGTGCCTCCACCTGCTTACCTTTTAACATTTCCAATATAATCCACAGTATTGTTAGAAGAGGATATGAACCACGTAGCACTATGAAGTTCTAATGGTGCCACATTGCAATCGTACTTCATGTATTGACGACAGAACAACGAATGCGATATCAACTCTTGTAGCATCTCTGCCGTGAACTCACGATATTTGATCTTAAAGCTGAAGTCTTGACCCAGGGCGGATCTGACGTCCTTGGGAAATTTAATTAAATTAAAACTGGGTGGTATTTGATGCACCAGGATAATTTATGGAATTTCATCGTTATTTCTTTTGTGTGTAGTTAAAATTAGGGAGTCGTTGTATAGAACCATGACGTGATTAATTTCAGAATATTGATATTGGTTTTATATGAATTTAATATAGGTAAATTTACAAGTCTGGGCAAGGGCTGGCCTACGCAATAAAATTAAATTTTATTATTTCATGTTCAAGTTACGTTCTCTATCAAGTTTTTGTTTTACAAAATTTACTTTTTCTGGAGTCTCAAAGCAGAGTCAGAGCATTAATATTTATGGGTTCCTATGTGCATATAGTCCGGCAAACTCACCAGGACCCGGTGACAGTGTCGCTAGTATAATTAATATGGAAAATAAAACAAAAACTTAACACAAAAATTAGTTCCAATTTTGGCCACCGGGTTGGATAAGTTTGACGGACTTTATGATACAATGAATGAATGACACCCATAAATTATGTGTTTCCATTTGAATCGTGTACTTCTTATTTTACGTGAAAAAATATTGTTATGATTAATAGTGGGTAATTAAAATTTTACTTTTGTTTATATTGCTATCAGTCAACATCATCATTAATTAATATTGAAGGCTAAGGTAACAAAATGTTATGGTAACAATAGAACACAATCCGAAGATTAGCCACCTCGTTTCCCACTTATTAGTATTGTGTATCACCTCGTATTATGTATTATTAAAGTACTTTTAGAACTGTGCTGGTAAACTGCCTATTGTGTTATCCATGACTTGTAAGGTTTGTATTATTTTTGATTATAATTACTTGCCAGTGCCAGTAATTAAAACATCCGGAGCACACATATACAACGTAGGAATATGAACTATGGGTCTATTTAAATAGCTATACCGAATTAGCCTGTCTTCAACTTGGACTTAAATAATTCTGTATAACACAATCTCTAAACTAAAGTGACAGCTTTAAATCTAATTCTGTCCCTTTCCACAGGGAGTATTATGAAAGGGTTAGCAATATTTTTAACGCTGTCATTAAAGTTTGAGATTGTGCACTACAGAATTAGCACCACTGTCTCAAATATGGTATCATGCGATAGTTTAAAAAACCCAACGACCTTAAGCAAAAACCGAAGGTAGGTAGCATCATATAAATATATTTCATGTGTTCATAATCTATTTATTAGTAGATTAATAATAAGTCAAGAATTTTTATATACTCGTGAATGGGCTGAATATATAATATTCTGGTGGTTATTTATAATATGCTTCATACGCTATTTTCCACATAAGTACGTTGATCTTTACAGATAGTCAAGAGAAACCATTACCACTTGACTCGGCAGATTATGCTCAACAACAGTCGTAGAAGAATCCGCTTCTATTTGAAACTCGCATTTGACGTGAGCTGGTGGAAATTTTCCATTTCCATCTATGTCTATGAGGTAAACATCGTTCCTTGTATATCCTAAAAGAGCTAACTCTTCACAGGTTTTCCTGAACGTAGCAAAATGACAGTTTTCGCCGATGTAACCTGAAAATGGATAATAAACATTTTTGAAATAGTGGCAAGTTTCACCAGAAGTATCTCTTTAAAAGAATTCGGTATTTATTTAAGAATTTTATTAATAAAGTTATATAAAAGAAATATATATTTATGAAGAACTTTATATTAAAGAAATCTATATATATAAAATTCAAAGTCCTGACTGACTGACTGTCTGACTGACTGACTGACTGACTGACTGACTGACTGACTTATATATCAACGCACAGCCTAAACCGCTGGTCCTAGAGACATGAAATTTGGAGAGTGTGTTCTTTGTGATGACTAGGTATCCAATAAGAAAGGGTTTTTCGAAATTCCACCCCCAAAGGGGTGAAATAGGGGATGAAAGTTGTTATGAAAGGCCTACTTTTCTCAAAATATTTTTCAAGTTATATCAACGAATCTTGGTATATGAGCTGCGGGTTGAAAATAAAGAAATACGTGTGTCAAAGTTCGTCATAATTTTACCCCTAAAGGGGTAAAATAGGGGTTAAAGTTTGAATGAAACTCCTTCATTTTTCAAGTTATAGCCATGAAAGTTAGTATTTGGGCTTCTGGTTTAAAATAAAAAAATACGTGTTTCACAGTTTTTGAAAATTTTATCCTCAAGGACGTTAAATAGAGAGTTTGTCTTTCAATCACGCCGCAACAGAGCAACAGTTCGACGTGATTTCTTTCATGGGTGGGTGAGATGTGGACCTGGAGAGTGACATATTTATTTTATTCTATTTATAAACTCGGATCACGCGAATCACTTCGTGAAAAATTTAAAGAGATTGGTATACTTACAGTGCCTTCACAATAAATTTACAATAACATAGTCTTTGTCAGGCGGAACATTAATCTTTATAAGCGAATAAGTGATACAAACAATCGATTTACTAGAAACCGCCATAAGCTTGTAACAGCGTCATATCGTGTGCGCAAGGTGCAGAAATCCTTTGTGGGGTCGAGTGTACGCTTTTATAACATGGTTCCCAAAGAGTTTCTAGATTTGCCATTACATAAATTTAAAGACTGTGTTAAACAGCATCTGATAGATAAGTCGAGGTTATTACACTATCGATGAATTTCTAAACGACAAAGTTGCATGGAAGCAACCGGCCTCGTATCCAATCACCCACAAGTCAGTGTAATACTAATTGTAACGTAATGTATTGTTACTTATTGTAACCTTTTTCTTTTTTTGAGAAAAGAGCAACTGCTGAGTTTCTTGCCGGCTCTTCTCAGTAGAACCAGCTTTCCGAACCGGTGGTAGAGTCTTGACGTATCATAAGTGTCACAAGTTGTCCTACATGAAATAAATAAATCATTTATTTATCATTTATCCCGGAAAATTAAGGAGTGCCTGTGGGAATTAAAAAACTTAAGCAACGCGAACGAAGTCGCGGGCGTCCGCTAGTTTATTTATAAAGAGCAAGTTGTTTGATTTCAGGATACTCAAATATTACAAAATAAAACGATATGCTTAGTCCTTAGATTAGATTTTTAATAAGCAAGATAAGAGGATGGCTTCCTTTTCATCAAATATTACTCATAATATTACCTATTCTTTACCAATGGATTTTTACCATTACCCAACTCCAATGGGTTTTTGGTTTGTTTATTATTTAGGTAACTTTCTAGCCCAGACTTAATACGCCAATATTTTCTATCTAAATACTTATCTCATTGCCTTTTTAAAATGTGATCATGAACCCATTTTTAGATTTATAGCTAGTAAACGAGTATAGACGGTCACCTGATTTTAAGTGATTACCGCCACCCATTAACATTTGTAGCACCAGAGGAACCGCCAAAGCGATGCCGGCTTTTGAGAAATTTGTTTATCCACCCTTTGAAAGTTTGAAGATCCCCTTATTGTAATCATGAGGGAACATAGACAATAGAGGCTGGTTCCATAATTTGCAGGTACGTGGCAGAAATGATTTGGAATAATATTAATTAAGTAGATCTAAAATAAGAAGACCAGGCATCCAGGTGGTAAGGTTGATATTTGTTTCTGCGAAGAAGGGTGCGACTAGAGAACACTGAAGGTGGTATTAGATTGGACTTTGACCATTAACTTTAATATTTAACTATACCTGTATGTTCACAGTTGCATATAACTCTGTCCTCTCTGATAGAACAAATTCCTCCATGCTCGCAAGTATTGGGTCTCGTACACGGATCTACATATCTACAGTCATCTATTGCTACCTCACCCACTACTCGTTCTGTATTTATAACGAACCTGAAAGTTATTTAAATTAAAGCCCAAACATATAATAACTTAACTATTATTAAATGAGTATAAACTTTATAATGAAGTGCCATAAAAGATATCCTATCCTGCTCCCACAGGATTCTAAGAAAACCGTGCTTTTTTCTTTTTGAAAATAAAACAAAATCCAGAGATTCAATTACAGAAATTCTGTCTGAGAGAAAAAGTGGAATCTGAAAATGTTGGTAAAGCATTAAGTCATTTCGTTTTGTATCAAACAAAATGAAAAATAAAACATCCAAATAACGAAATTGAAAGAAGGTGAACACCAAAGTATACAGCAATGAATTGTTTTATTGCTATTTGGAAAACATGCACTAGAAAACCTCAGAAAACGTCATGTATTTTTAACCGACTTCCAAAAAAGGAGAAGGTTCTCAATTCGGCGCGTATGTTTTTTTTAATGTATGTTACCGCATATCTCCGTAGTTTCCAAACCGATTTGAAAAATTTTTTTTTCAGTGGTTAGAGGAAGCTCGCGAGATGGTCCCATAAAAAATTCTGACTCCAAATCCTCAATCCTGATGCTGCAGGTATACCTACGACTCAAAACTAGGGAGTTACGAAGTTTTGATTGTGAATTCATATAGTAGGTATCAAGTCACGTGTGTACGATTCAATTCTGAGTCCCAACTCCTCAACCCTGATGCTGCAGGGTACAGAACTCCTTCAAAATAGCGATTTAGGATTTTTTTATGGTGAATTCATATTGTAGGTGTCAAGCAACGACTTCATACTTAAACCCAAGTCCCAACTCCTCAACTCTGATGCTGCAGGGTACTGCACTCCTAAGCCGTGGGGATTAAGAGTACACTATAAAGTTAAATATAAAAATTCTTTCCAAAAAACCGACTACAAAAGCCACTGTAAAGTAAAAAAAGACGTGTGACACTCGGAGACTGCCGCGGTAAAGCTATTACATAGCATTTTTTATCAACTTGCTATGACTACTTGTGTTGTTGACTTCAAGGGGAATCAAAAAACCTTTTGATTCCCCTTGGACACCCGGACTATTGAAAACATAATTCTTTAAAATTATTTCGCCTTTATATTTTCAACAACTTAGCAACCGAAGTGTTAGGTTTTTTTTCGTTACGGAATTTCTGGATTCGGTCTCCACGCTCAAGGCCCGCGATAGAAGCTATGCAATAGCTTAAAAATAATTTTGATTTCTTCACACTATGTTGAAGTCGGGCGAGTATAACAAAGATAGGCAAAGTTGACACGTCAGGCTCGCCCGACTTCAACATAGTGTGTAGAAATCAAAATTATTTTTTACTATACAGTGGCTTTGGAAGTCGGTTTTTTGGAAAGAAATTTTTTCTTCATTTATCAAGTATTTTTTCAACTTCTAACTCATTTACGTTAATAAATCTTCTAATTCATTTACATTAATAAGTTTTTTCTAGAATCTTACCTTGGTTCAATAAGAAGGCCATTGATTTTGATATTCCTCATACAGCCAATCAGACCCAAGTTGGCTGATTTCAATCCACTCCCAATAACAATCTTGTCCTGTAGTTGAAAGTCTAGCCCTGTTAAAGTACAATAGATAAATTATTTAATTGTTTAGAATGTCTCTCTTGTTGTTCAAGGTCAAGTTGATATCTATTATTGTATTTTGATTTTCAATCAATTTTATATCATTTATACTGTATTTTAATTAAACAAATGTATTGATTTCTCTGGTCTGCCTCGTTGGTCTAGTGGTTAGCATAGTCAACTGCGGATCACGAGGTTCGATTCCCGGTCGGGCATAAAAGTTAGGTATTGGGTTTTTCAATTAAGAAATTCTCAGTGCCAGCCCGGAGTTGGAAGTTGGCGGTGTTTAACCCCCGTGCCTCGGAGAGCACGTTAAGCCGTCGGTCCCGGTTATTATCACTAACATGATAGTAGTCGTTAAAGCCCGCCAACCCGCATTGGAGCAGCGTGGTGGGTCTAAGCTCTAATTCCCGCTCTCCTATGAGAGTGGAGGCCTGTGCCCAGCAGTGGGACGTTAATAGGCTGTAGTGAAATTTACGGACTTAGTTTATTTACCTTTCCTACTTACCAAACATCTGTGCATGTTTATTATGATAGTCCACAGTCAATTTGATTCGGCCTTTCCTATAATCTAACTCAACGTTGTGCCAGTCATTGCTTACGTTGAATTTAACCGACTTCAAAACTGTTACATTCTTGCCAACATCCGGTACTAGCTCGAATCTTATTTCCTCTTTCACCATTCTGACCTGAAATATTATATTTTTTTGGTTTTTTAGAATTTTTTGCCATTGCAAAAAACCATTGAAAGCAGAATTCTTTTACTTAAATAATCTATATTTTCATAAGTTTACTTATTTTTTGAGAGATAGCCAAAATAATATAAATATAATAAATGCACAATATATCCTAGTAAGATAATATGTTGTTTTAATACATAGACATTATTTCAATCTAACTTCTAGGTTAGGGAATGCTTAGAAATAGTGGGGTTGGAAAACAATTGTAATAATTTTAAGAAAATCAATATCTTATCTGATCATATCTCGTATTATTCAGAAGCCACTAGCCAGTTAATGATTTTAACCAACAACCCAATCATTTGAAATAGAAACCCTTCTAGAAACCAAACTATGTATTTTAAACAATAAATATAATATTAAGTATATCTAGAATCGGTGAATAGGAAATTTTTAATTGGTAAGACCATGATAAAGTAATTCCTAAAGACTAAATAATGTTATCGTAAAAACAATATCTATTTAAAGACAGGTAGTCTTACCTCCCAGTAGCCTTGCCCTGATGTGATCTGACTGTAAGCCAAAACCGCCATATTCTTACTGGTCTTAAAGTCGAAAATCAAATTTATACTATTTGTCTGATTCAAAGGCCACCATATATGAGACGTGGCGAAAGGATACGTTATAGGTATCACTTCGATATCGATTTCTTCAAATTCAGGATCTAAGACACCTATGTAATGGACTTTAGGGTTATTTTGCTTTAACTCATACAGAATCGATACATCGTTGTAGTAAACATACTTGAGATTCCCCGCGAAGTTATTGAACGATTTGAGACCTTTCATTTTGTGTAGGTCAGGTCCGCCACATATATAGATTTCGGGATCAATGCAAACATATTTGGCATCTCCTGGCACCTCGTAAGATGCTCTAATATCGTCAAGGTACACAATCACTGTTTTTTCTTGCACAATAACAGTTACGTTGTGCCATCGATTATTATTTACTTTATATTTATCACCCAAATAATCTTCAACAGGCCCGTCACCTAAGTCTATTTGTATGGCGACCTTTTCTTGGTGTATCGAAAGAGCGATATAATGATGTTTGTCGTCTATCTGTCCGCTCGCATAAAACAGCGCGGAATCGTCGAAACGAGTCTGAAAGTAATTTATTGCTTGTTGTAGAAACCTTTTAACGTTCGACATTGAGATTGTTGGCCGATAGTTTATATGCCTTTTAATTGTATTTTTAGGCACATTAAAGTGTTTTTTTACTTGATTATTCAGTAGATAGATATACTTGTTCAATTATTATTACTTCTACCCTTTTTCCGTTTAACAAACGCAAGGCTTTAAAAAATTCAACGTTTAGCAATAATTCATAATCATGCATTTGTATTTTTAGATACTGACGAAACCGATCATGCATAAAAATATGATAAGTAATCAATGTATGTAAAGTATGAGTAAGTAATTATTACCTTAAAATATTAACTGCCTTAAAATATTATTACCTTGAAATGTAAGCTCACTCGTGTGTTAGTAGAGTGAACGCGATCCTTCCAATCATATACCCTGTAAGACACGTAACTCGAACCTCTTAGAGTTAGTATTGTTGCAGCTAAAAAATAAAATAAAATAAACGTTAGAATGTCATCAACAAAAATAAAAAGAAACAAAGAAATAAGTGAAGTGGTGCATAAGTATGTGATGGCATAGATTTTTTTAAACATTAAAACACAAACATTGAGCAGAGATAGAGAAAGGAAAATTGGACCCTAGTTTAAGTAACGAGATGAATAATTATCTTCATCATAGAATGCTTGTTTGGAAAGAGAATAGAAATACACTTACTAAAAACATCACAAAGCTGTTCTTCATACAAAGTCCCGAAACAATCACACCTGTATCCGTTGTACTCATTAATACATCTAGAGCCTTCGAAACAAAGGTTTTCCATTGTCCTACACTTGTCAATACAGCCCTCTTTAACGTTTTCATGTTTGGTTGCAATGAGAGGGACGATCGGTAAGAGATCTGATGCAGCTTTGCCTGAACTTAGCACCATATCGCTGATGCAACCGACAAACGATTCTATGATGTATTTGACACCGTGGAGTTTTTCTTCGGAACTGAGACCTTTGGTGATGGATTAAATTGTTTTACTAGTAAATTATAAATACAATTACTGACGAGAATAGTCTAAAAAAGTAAGTCCAAACATTTCTAGAATTTTTCTGTTTGGTCACTCAATAGAATCACAGAATTTCGTATGAAATATAGCCTTTAGTAAATCAGTTAATCTAACAGTCACAATTGCCTACATATTTATATTAATAATGTCAGTGTTTATTAATCTTTGTATCCTTACAAGAGCAATCAGTGCATGCAAATAATGCTACGTAGTATTTAATTTATACTGACCTCCAATAAGAATAACGGACGTCAAATTATCCGTGATACCATAATTGGTATCAAAACTTAACCCCTAAAAATAAAGAATCATTAGTATGAGATCAATCTAATGTGAAGCCTTTATGAATGTACTAGCTGATGCCCGCGATTTCGTACGCGTGGATTTAGGTTTTTTGGTTCCCGCGGAACTCTTTGATTTTCCGGGATAAAAAGTAGCCTTTGTGCTATTCCAGACTATAATCTATCTCTGTGCCAAATTTCATCCAGATCCGTTCAGCCGTTGGGGCGTGATTGAGTAACAAACATACATCCACACATCCATCCATACATCCATTCATACATCCATCCATTCAAACTTTCGCATTTATAATATTTATTTAATTGATTATTTGATGTATTTCCCTTACCTTTAGGTAAACTTCTTCTTTTAAATGATCGACTTTGGCAATCAATCTGGCGCCATGCACGTCGATGGTAACAACAACGCTATGCCATTGATCTCTGTTCAGTGCTCTACCAACTGTCACTGAAGTGAGGTGTTTTCCGAAAACGTGTACCACTAGAAAAATAATAAATAGGTGATAAATGATAATAATCACTTTGGTAACAATATTAGATGCACGTTAGAAGATATTTGTTTACTATTAAACAATATTTATTTACAAAAAATACGAGTTATTAAAAGTTTTTATTTGCTTTCCTTAAATCCAAAAATATTCCGCATTTAGTTAAAAGTAAATCCATCAATTTTGATGTAAATTTGATTTTCATGGAATTCGTTTGTTTATAAAACGAATAGGTGTGAGGAAAAATGGCTAAGCTCATAAATATTGCTGACTGCATATTGCATTGGAAAAAACTAGGCATTTATCCCAAGGTTTCCATATGGTTCCATTATAAACTGTAATATATATTTAACAGTTTACAATTTTACCAGCGTAATTCGTAATCCAATAATACATGATGATTTTACTTAGAGACTACCAGGTCAACGTTATTAAAGGAAGTCAACTTTTTTATCCTTATGATTTACTTTTCTACCTTTAAGTTCGCCCTTCTCCACGATGACGTACAAAGCATAAGGCTGCATTTTAAAAACTGGATTCTTAACATTATGATAAACTAGAAGACCGTGAGGGAGTCTTGTTCGAAACTTGAACGATATTTCTCGGCATAATCTGAAATTAAAATGAGCAAAATAATGATGACATCATTTTTTATTGTAGTCACCCGCCAACATATATTTATTATAATAACGTCCTCTTGACTCAATTTCGGTCACGGTGGCCAATCACTACCATCTTTAGGTTAGTTATCTGTGCGGGAAACATAAATTATGTGTGTGCGCAGAGCAAACACAGGTGCTTCATTTCAAATCTCATACTTTTTATGACTATTTACCAGAGGTTTATCCTACTGATGACACTGCTGCTATGAAATAAATTCTAACAAGCGCATTTCTCGTATTCTTGTAGTTTGCAGCCGAGTCAATAGTTTGCGATTACAGTTTGCAGTCTAATAATTGTCCTTTACTTTACTGGACAAATAGCATTTCATCACTACAGCCTATTAACGTCCCACTGCTGGGCACAGGCCTACACTCTCATAGGAGAGCGGGAATTAGAGCTTAGACCCACCACGCTGCTCCAATGCGGGTTGGCGGGCTTTAACGACTACTATCATGTTAGTGATAATAGCCGGGACCGACGGCTTAACGTGCTCTCCGAGGCACGGGGGTGAAACACCGCCAACTTCCAACTCCGGGCTGGCACTGAGAATTTCTTAATTGAAAAACCCAATACCTAACTTTTTATGCCCGACCGGGAATCGAACCCAGGACCTCGTGATCCGCAGTCGACTATGCTAACCACTAGACCAACGAGGCAGTATAAGCATAATAGCAGTAATAGCATTTACTAAGTAGGTAAGTATTTTTTATAAGTGGATGTTTGACTTTGGATGCTGGAACGTCGAAATCCTTTCATTTATCGATATTCTATTTATGCACAGTTTAAATAGCATAGTTTATTGTTAATTCGCTTTAGATCTAAAAATAATGTGTAAAGTCTCACTGAATGTTCCAGCTGTTTTCAAACAAAACCTTTTTATGATTATAAAATGAGACATCTTAGGGAGTTCTAAAACAGCGACGGTTGTTTTTTCATCCACAAATTTGCATGAAACATTGTAAATTCAGAACAACTTCGACCAGTCTAAAACTGTTTAAAATGCAGACAACTTCTGCTAACATTTTCATACATTTGCATCAAGTGACCTTAATTGAAATCACTGGGCTATATTACCATCATCAAACGGATTTTTTAAAACAATATTTGAGTAACTTTTATCATGACTAATACACTAGTATACCCCTCCTACTAAACGGGATGCTTACAATTTAATCTAATTAAAAAATTACATAATATTTACTGAGACAATCTAGCCGCGCTAAGGCGGCGTAACTTTTGATATATAGATATCCAACGAATAAGAACTTAAACTAAACTTAATTTACTTTAGCTTAGTGGCGCAACTCACTATGTCGTTGGTCTAGCGGTTAGCATGATCCAAAAGGGATCACGAGGTCCTGGATATGATTCCCGGTTGGGCATAAACATTGATAGGTATTGGGGTTTTCAGTTAAGAAATTCTCAGTGGCAGCCCGAAGTTGGAAGTAGGCGGTGTGTCACCCCCGTGCCTCTTAGAGCACGTTAAGCCGTCCGTCCCGGTTATTATCACTAACATGATAACAGTCGTTAAAGCCCGCCAACCCGCATTGGAGCACCATGGTGGGTATAAGCTCTAATTCCATCTCTCCTATGAGACTGGAAGCCTGTGCCCAGCATTGCGACGTTTACGGGCAATAGTGGCGCCTGCGGCTCACCCACATAACTATTTCATCTTTGATCCAGATGCGGCGGATGTGTTAAAATGCAATAAAGACTTATACTACTACTGACCTTAATTGAAATCGCTGGATAATATCACCATCTAGTTGTATGAAGGTATTGTCCTTGGCAAACATGAAGGTCTGATGATGTCCAGATTCAGCGAAGGTGAGAAACCTGTCGCGGTCGCTTGGGGGTATCGGGGGTATAACTGTCGCGTAGGTGGAGGTGGAAATGTTAACTGTGGTTGGGATAGGGGATGTGGATGTTGGGGATAGAATTGTTGTTACTTGCGGAGCTGAAACAGAAACACAATGGTCTTGTTACTCCATTGCTGATTGTTGTAACCATTTAGACACAACTGAAAATTAAAAAGCAGTCAAGGCTGCTTGACTGTGACAAAGGAATGATGCCAACCACGTCTTCGACTTTCGTAACTGTATGGCTATTAATCACACGTATAGTATAAAGTTAATACAACTATTTCCATAATCTATATTATGATAATTTTTAGATCAATAGGTTCCTTACCCTTTTCTTCAGCAGCCAAATCTACAGGTAAACTGGTGTCAATATCAGCTATTCCATATGAAATCAATAAAACTGCTATGAATATGCTTCTTCTTTCCCGCACACCCATCTCGCTCGATTAAGGTCATTTATCTGAAATGAGAGGGTAAACCTAAATAGGTCACTACTCACTATTTTTTTTCCTTGATGCGTATTGCTGTAGGTAGGTTTATTATAAAATTCTTTATGGATTTGCTTCCCTGCACCACAGCCTGCACATTCCCGGTTTAGGTATGTAGTCCTCGAACATTTTAAATTGTAAAGAACAGTGCGTGTTGGGAGAGATGATCATACGGATTTTAAACTTCACGCTAACTATGAGTCCGATAAAGCAGCTCAAAGCAATTTCGCCAGAGAATGAACAAAGCTAAGTATTCAATAATGATGAGATCCGTAGAATGAAACCAGATAAGATAATATCAACGAGGTGCGAAGCTGAAATGGCAGTCTGCATAAAGTGCTGGAGTGGCAACCCCGGACCAGTAAGTGCAGTGTTGGCAGAAGTTTAAAATAGGTGGACAGAAATGCCAAAGAGTCGGAGAAAGTTGCTGGACTCATGTTTACTAGGAGACGTTGCTTGAATATTCTAAAACACCTTGAAAATTTTTATTTTTAATTACTAGCGGATGCCCGTGACTTCGTCTGCGTGGTTTGAGGTTTTTTGGTTACCGCGAGAACTCTTTAATTTTCTGTGCCAAATTTCAGCCAGATCCGTTCAGCCGTTGGGCGTGATTGAGTAACAAACATTCATACATCCATCCAAACTTTCGCATCATACCTACTTACTTAATATTATAAATGCGAAGGTCACTTTGTTTGTTGGTTTGTTGGTTTGTCCTTCAATCACGCCACAACGGAGCAACGGATTGACGACGTGATTTTTGGCATGGGTATAGTTGAGGACCTGGAGAGTGACATAGGCTACTTTTTATCCCGGAAAATAAAGGAGTTCCCGCGGGAATAACAAAAAACTTAAACCACGCGGACGAAGTCGCGGGCATCAGCTAGTTTATAATATTAGTAAGAAGTAATATAACACCGAGTAGGTATGGTCTGTGTAAGATAAGATAACTTTCATTCAAAGTTGTCATACCGCATTGGATCAATAGAGAAAACGGAAAATTGAGTTTCACTTGCGAATTGCGATTAATTATGTTATTATATTTTGATTTTTTAATGATAATAATTGTCAAGAGTTACGGAAAAAGTTGCCATGAAAGTCACGAGACGGGTTTTGCGAATTTATACGCAAGAATTAAATAACCAGTATTAACTGTGGTTAATTCATACGCGTTTTGTAATAAGATTGCGAACTATGTGGGAAACGTTAACTTGATAAGCTTGCTTTATTTTCAATGACTAGCGATACTAACTTGATATTGAATTAAGAAAAGCAAGTAGCCGCTTCTCCGCGACCCGCCTGACTTGAGTCGTTGTCGTCGTCCCAACCTATAGACGTCCACTGCTGGACGAAGGTCTCCTACATAGATCTCCACAGTAAACGATTTTGTGCCGCCTGCTTCCAGCGGCTCCCAGTTACTCGCTTGAGATCGTCCGTCCACCTAGTGGGGGGTCGTCCAACACTGCGCTTTCCGGTGCGAGGCTGTCATTCGAGCACCTTGGGACCCCAACGTCTAAATTAGTTTCGAAGTGACTTCGTACTGAAACAATATCTCGCACGTAGAGTTCAGCTTTGTCAATAAAGTCGTAACTTACCACGGTTGAAGCCCTCTACCAGGCCTGGACCTAAGTCAATAAGCATAGAATTTAAACCCGAGATCTCCTATTAAACCACAGCGCACCATACTGCACAAGAGAGGTCGTCTTTTGGCAAGTCATGTTTTACCTATTATGAAGTTGATTAAGTTTTTTTTGACTTCAAAAAAAGGAGGAGGTTCTCAATTCGACTGTATATTTTTTTTTTTTTTAATGTTTGTTACCTCAGAACTTTTGACTGGATGGACCGATTTGGATGATTCTTTTTTTATTTGAAAGGGCATACTTCCCATGTGGTCCCATATAAATTTTATCGAAATCGGTCGAGCGGTTTTTAAAATATCAACAATAAAATAAGTACTTTGTATAGCGTGTGCTTGTTGTTGTAAAGTTGGCGCGGGAGTTTGAAGTCGGTTGTTTAAAAAGTATTTTTAATATTAAATTATTAAATAACCCTGATATAATGTGCTTCCCGGGATGCAATTTATATGTCTATACTAAATTTCCTTAAAATAGATTGAAAAGATGAGCAGAAAGAAAGCGCCGCAGACAGACAGACACACTATCGCATTTATAATATTAAGTATGGGTTTTGAAGCGGTGGTAAAGACTTCGGCAGGGGTACAGTTTTACTCCCCCAGCACGCACTTCTATCATGTCTTGCTTTAGCACTAAAAGAAAACATTGTGAGGACACCTGCATGCCATATGTTCCCAAATCCTAATGGTGTATGAAGTCTGCCAATCCGCACTTGGCCAGCGCGGTGGACTTATGCTCAGCAGTGGGCCGGTGATGTGTTGATCTGATGTGATGATGTTCGTCGCAGTGTACCTATGTATTTTTATATAGACTCTTCCTAAATTTGCTAATCGAGTGCATAAGTCGTTACTGAAGGTAAGGTTAAGTAGGTATCAACTACGTAGGTAGGAAAACTTTAAAAAAATGATTTTTGCATGTGTGGACGCAATGTTTGTCGAGAATCTAGACAGACTGAAGCTTGTCGTGGGTGAAAACTAGATGAAGTCATATTTTATGACTAACTAAAATATGACTGCGTTTGGCATTGATGTCTATCAAATACATTATTCTTCATCATCAATCAAACAATTTCCTTAAAATATCCTATTCGCTACTGACATCGCTTACTTGTCATGTTACTGTACTTTGAACCCTTTCTATTTTAATATAGGGTCCAAAATGATTTACATAACATTAGTATAGGGTTTCAAGCGGAAATATGGAATCAGAGTGCACACACACTACGTCGCGCCGTCCAAACGCGACCAGCTTAACTTGAGCCGTCTTGATTTCGCTGTTTCTTAAAGTGAGAAATGCTCAAGGATTTTACATAAACACGAGAGGTCTAAAGAATTTGGTCGGTGCGTGCGTTTAAATTGATCCAAGTGCTACAGCGTCTCGTGATAGTTTTGGTTTTGGTATGACACGGCTATGTGTAAATAATTTTTAGCTTAATAATTCATGTTATTGTTTTGTTAACTTAATATCTAGGTTATGAAGTTATTGCTAACCTAAGTAGGTTAAATATGGTAGCTTTCCGGAACGTGTATTATTCTCTCAAATTTTTCGTTACGTACAAAATAATATATTTGTAATAAGCTAGTGTACTCACATCTAAATAAAATCTCGAAAGAACAAATGAACAATAAATCACAAATAAAACCACTGGTTCAATTTTAAAATAATAATAACACACAATAAATTCGATTCATTTCTGCTCGAGCATCACAATTTGAAAATAGAACTTTTTACACGCTTTTTATTTCGCACTAACTTTTACGACCATAGACTTAACAGCTATGCTATGGCGTTATTTTTTTAAATTCTTTTTTTTTCAGTATAAGGACAAGGACGCGAGGCACGCGGCCCCCGACAATCGCGTTGGGACTTTAACAGGCATAATGACACCTACAATTTGTCCTCGCGGGTCGCGGGTCAGACCCTGTTCCCAGCCGCGGGCGCAGGCCACTAGCGGCGAGATTGAGGAAGCGTTTTACAGATTTCATTTCTATTCA
This sequence comes from Erebia epiphron, assembly GCA_963932025.1. NCBI lineage: Eukaryota > Metazoa > Arthropoda > Insecta > Lepidoptera > Nymphalidae > Erebia > Erebia epiphron. The sequence goes on along the minus strand of OZ009959.1, from coordinate 13,834,097 downwards.
TTTTTATTGTTTAATTTCGTTGTAGAATAGAGAAGATTAATAATTAATAGGTCAGTATAATAGATACGTACTACCAACATCAGGGAGAAGCAATCGGTCGCTCCTAGTAGGTAGGTAAATTATTAGATAATTTTTTAATTTTTCCGCTGGCCCCAAATTAGTTGTTATTATCCTATTATTAAAAATAACCCACCGGATTAACCAGACCAGACCGAGAAAATTCTGCAAGAATATATTCCCAAATTAACAAATCGAAACCAGGTCCTCCCATTTAAGATAACAACGCTCACTACTGCGCCAGAGAGTACGTCATTTGTTGTACCTTTCAAAACAGGAGAAAACTCAAGATATTTTGTACCACAGAGTAGGTATATTAATATGGACTGCACATTGCATGAATGCACTGACAGCAAGATAGTAATCAAGTCCACTGTGGTCAAGACATTTGACACTTCTTTGCTAATAATTGGCATTGAGAACGAATTGGATAGGTACCTACTTTAAATTGCGTTTATGCACTTTTTTGCCCAGTTCCACGGAAGGAAAAATTCGATACAATGAATTATGAAATACAATACAGTCTTGCGCTAAGTGTTTAGTTTTGTCTCGTGTGCGCAAGAATAACTAATAGGTACAATATACCTAATGTAACTAGCTAATTCCCGCGACTTCGTCCGCGTGGATTGAGATTTTTCGGTTTCCGCGGGAACTCTTTAATTTTCCGGTATAAATAGTAGCCTATACCACTCTCCAGGTCCTCAACTACCCGTGCAAAATACCCGTTGCTCTGTTGCGGCGTGATTGAAGGACCAATTCTCTATTTCACCCCTTTGGGGGTAGAATTTTCAAGAATTATGAAACATATTATATTTCTTTGTTTTTAACCGGTAGCTCACGTACCAAGTTTCATGGCTATAACTTGAGAAATGAAGGACTTTCATACAAATTTCCAACCCCTATTTTACACTTTCGGGGGTGAAATTTTGAAAAACTGTGACATACGTACTTCTTTATTTTTTACCGAAAGCCAAAATACCAAGTTTCTTTGAAATAACTTGTAAAATATCTTGAGAAATGAAGGCCTTTTATTCCAACTTCCATCCCCTATTTCACCCTTTTGCGGGTCAAATTTCCAAAAACTGTGAAACATATATTTCTTTATTTTCAACCCGCAGCTCATATACCAAGTTTCATGGCTATAACTTGAGAAATGAAGGACTTTCATACAAACTTTCAACCCCAATTTTACCCATTTGGGGGTGGAAATTTGAAAAACTGTGAAACACGTGTTTCCTTATATTAAATCGGTAACTCACGTACCAAGTTTCTTGGCTGTTTATTCAACTTGAAAAATGAAGGACTTTCATACAAACTTCCAACCCCTATTTTACCCCTTCGGGGGTGAATTTTTGAAAAACTGTGAAACACGTACTTCTTTATTTTTTACAATTAAAATGCCAAGTTTTGTTGATATAACTTGTAAAATACCTCAAGAAATGAAGGCCTTTCACACCAACTTTCATCCCCTATTTCACCCCTTTGGGGGTTGAATTTTCAAAATCTGTGAAATACGTATTTCTTAATTTCAACTCGCAACTCATATACCAAGTCTCATGGCTATAGCTTTCATACAAATTTTCAACCCCTATTTTACCACTTTAGGGGTTGAATTCGGAAAAACTGTGACAGAGGTAATTCTTTATTTTTGAACGAAAGCCGAAATACCAAGTTTCGTTTATATAACATAAGAATATCTTGAGAAATTAAAGACTTTCATGCAAACTCTCATCCCCTATTTCACCCCTTCGGGGGTAGAATTTTTAAAATCTGTGAAACACTTATTTCTTCATTTTCAACCGGTAGCTTGTATACCAAGTTTCATGGATATAACTTGAGAAATGACGGACTTTCATACAAACTTTCACCCCCTATTTCACCCCCTTAGGGGTGAAATTTTGAAAAATCCTTCTTAGTCAGCGCCTACGTCTCTAAAGAAACCTACTGTCAAAATTTCAAGTTTGTAACCCCAGCGGTTTAGGCTGTACGTTGATTAGCTAACGATTTTATATATATACTAGCGGACGCCCGCGACTTCGTACGCGTGGCATAAGTTTTATAACTCCCACAGGTATTCCTTAATTTTCCGGCACAAAAAACATCCGTTGCTCTGTTGCAGCATGATTGAAGGACTATTTAACGTCCTTTGGGAAAGAATTTTCAAAAACTGTGAATTATGTATTTCATAATTTAAACCCGTTGCCCAAACGTCAAGTTTCATGGCTATAACTTGAAAAACGGCGGCCTTTTACACCAACTTAAAACCCCTATTTTACCCGTTTGGGGGTGGAATTTTGAAAAACTGTGACACACGTTATTCTTTATTTTTTACCTATAGCCAAAATACCAAGTTTCGTTGATATAACTTGTAAAATACCTTGAGAAATGAAGGCCTTTTATACCAACTTTCATCATCTATTTCACCCCTTTGGGGGTCGAATTTTCAAAAACTGTGAAACATTTATTTCGTCATTTTCAACCCGCAGCTCATATACCAAGTTTCATGGCCATAACTTGAGAAATGAAGAACTTTCATACAAACTTTCAACACCTATTTTACCCCTTTGGGGGTGGAATTTTGAAAAACTGTGAAACACATACTTCTTTATTTTTAACCGGTAGCTCACATACCAAGTTTCTTGGCTATAACTTGAAAAATGAAGGACTTTCATACAAACTTCCAACGCCTATTTTACCCCTTTAGGGGTGGAATTTTGAAAAACTGTGACACACGTCATTCCTTATTTTTTATCTTTAGCCAAAATCCCAAGTTTTGTTGATATAACTTGTAAAATACCTTGAGAAATGAAGGCCTTTGATACCAACTTTCATCCGCCATTTCACCCCTTTGGAGATTGAATTTTCAAAAACTGTGAAATATGTATTTCTTCATTTTCAACTCGCAGCTCATATACTAAGTTTCATGGCTATAGCTTGAGAAATGAAGGACTTTCATACAAACTTTAAACCCCTATTTTACCAGGTGGAATTTGGAAAAATTGTGAAACACTTATTTCTTTATTTTTAACCAGTAGCTCACGTACCAAGTTTCTTGGCTATAACTTGAAAAATGAAGGACTTTCATACAAACTTCCAACGCCTATTTTACCCCTTTAGGGGTGGAATTTTGAAAAATTTTGACACACGTAATTCTTTATTTTTTATCTTTAGCCAAAATCCCAAGTTTTCTTGATATAACTTGTAAAATACCTTGAGAAATGAAGGCCTTTGATACCAACTTTCATCCGCCATTTCACCCCTTTGGAGATTGAATTTTCAAAAACTGTGAAATATGTATTTCTTCATTTTCAACTTGCAGCTCATATACTAAGTTTCATGGCTATAGCTTGAGAAATGAAGGACTTTCATACAAATTTCCAACCCCTATTTTACCCCTTTAGAGGTGAAATTTTGAAAAACTGTGACACATGTACTTCTTTATTTTTTACCGAAAGCCAAAATACAAAGTAACGTTGAAATAACGTGTAAAATATCTTGAGGAATGAAGGCCTTTTATACCAACTTTCATCCCCTATTTCACCCCTTTAGGGGTCGAATTTTGAGTAACTGTAAAATATGCATTTCGTCATTTTCAACCCGCAGGTCATATACCAAGTTTCATGGCCATAACTTGAGAAATGAAGAACTTTCATACAAACTTTCAACCCCTATTTTACCCCTTTTGGGGGTAGAATTTTGAAAAACTGTGAAACACGTACTTCTTTATTTTTTACCGGTAGCTCACATACCAAGTTTGTTGGCTATAACTTGAGAAATGTAGGAATTTCATACAAACTTTCAACCCCTATTGTACCACTTCAGGGGTTGCATTCTGAAAAACTGTCACACACGTAATTCTTCATTTTTTACTTTTAGCCAAAATACCAAGTTTCGTTGATATAACTTGTAAAATATCTCGAGAAATGAAGGCCTTTGATACCAACTTTCATCCCCTATTTCACCCCTTTGGGGGTTGAATTTTCAAAAACTGTGAAATACGTATTTCTTAGTTTTCAACTCGCAGCTTATATACCAAGTTTCATGGCTATAACTTTCATAAAAAATTTCAACCCCTATTTTACCACTTTAGGGGTTGAATTTTGAAAAACTGTGACACACGTAATTCTTTATTTTTTACCGTTAGCCAAAATACCAAGTTTCGTTGATATAACTTGTAAAATACCTTGAGAAATGAAGGCCTTTGATACCAACTTTCATCCCCCATTTCACCGTTTTGGGGGTCGAATGTTCAAAAACTGTTAAACACGTATTTCTTTATTTTTAACCGGTAGCTTACATACCAAGTTTTATGGCTATAACTTGAGAAATGAAGTAATTTCATACAAACTTTCAACCCCTATTTTACCACTTCAGGGGTTGAATTCTGAAAAACTGTGACACATATAATTCTTCATTTTTTACTTTTAGCCAAAATACCAAGTTTCGTTGATATAACTTGTAAAATATCTCGAGAAATGAAGGCCTTTGATACCAACTTTCATCCCCTATTTCACCCCTTTGGGGGTTGAATTTTCAAAAACTGTGAAATACGTATTTCTTAGTTTTCAACTCGCAGCTTATATACCAAGTTTCATGGCTATAACTTTCATAAAAAATTTCAACCCCTATTTTACCACTTTAGGGATTGAATTTTGAAAAACTGTGACACACGTAATTCTTTATTTTGTACCGTTAGCCAAAATACCAAGTTTCGTTGATATAACTTGTAAAATACCTTGAGAAATGAAGGCCTTTGATACCAACTTTCATCCCCCATTTCACCGTTTTGGGGGTCGAATGTTCAAAAACTGTTAAACACGTATTTCTTTATTTTTAACCGGTAGCTTACATACCAAGTTTTATGGCTATAACTTGAGAAATGAAGTAATTTCATACAAACTTTCAACCCCTATTTTACCACTTCAGGGGTTGAATTCTGAAAAACTGTGACACACATAATTCTTCATTTTTTACTTTTAGCCAAAATACCAAGTTTCGTTGATATAACTTGTAAAATATCTCGAGAAATGAAGGCCTTTGATACCAACTTTCATCCCCTATTTCACCCCTTTGGGGGTTGAATTTTCAAAAACTGTGAAATACGTATTTCTTAGTTTTCAACTCGCAGCTTATATACCAAGTTTCATGGCTATAACTTTCATAAAAAATTTCAACCCCTATTTTACCACTTTAGGGATTGAATTTTGAAAAACTGTGACACACGTAATTCTTTATTTTTTACCGTTAGCCAAAATACCAAGTTTCGTTGATATAACTTGTAAAATACCTTGAGAAATGAAGGCCTTTGATACCAACTTTCATCCCCCATTTCACCCTTTTGGGGGTCGAATGTTCAAAAACTGTTAAACACGTATTTCTTTATTTTCAACCAGTAGCTCGTATACCAAGTTTTATCAATATAACTTGAGAAATGACGGACTTTCATACAAACTTTCACCCGCTATTTCACCCCCTTAGGGGTGGAATTTTGAAAAATCCTTTCTTAGTGAGCGCCTACGTCACAAAAGAAACCTACTGTCAAAATTACAAGTTTCTAACCCCAGCGGTTTAGGCTGTGCGTTTATCCCTTAACGATTTTATATATATACTAGCGGAAGCCCGCAACTTCGTACGCGTGGCATAAGTTTTATAACTCCCACAGGCATTCCTTAATTTTCCGGGATAAAAAGAAATTGTGCACAAATAACATCCGTTGCTCTGTTGCAGCATGATTGAAGGAATATTTAACGTCCTTTGGGAAAGAATTTTCAAAAACTGTGAATTATGTATTTCATAATTTAAACCCGTTGCCCAAACGTCAAGTTTCATGGCTATAACTTGAAACTTGACAAACTTGAAACTTGAAACTTGAAAAACGGCGGCCTTTTACACCAACTTAAAACCCCTATTTTACCCGTTTGGGGGTGGAATTTTGAAAAACCGTGACACACGTTATTCTTTATTTTTTACCTATAGCCAAAATACCAAGTTTCGTTGATATTACTTGTAAAATACCTTGAGAAATGAAGGCCTTTGATACCAACTTTCATCCGCCATTTCACCCCTTTGGGGATTGAATTTTCAAAAACTGTGAAATATGTATTTCTTAATTTTCAACTTGCAGCTCATTTGCAACTTGCAGTTTCATGGCTATAGCTTGAGAAATGAAGGACTTTCATACAAACTTTAAACCCCTATTTTACCCCTTCGGGAGTGGAATTTTGAAAAATTGTGAAACACGTATTTCTTTATTTTTAACCAGTAGCTCACGTGCCAAGTTTCTTGGCTATAACTTGAGAAATGAAGGACTTTCATACAAATTTCCAACCCCTATTTTACCCCTTTATAGGTGAAATTTTGAAAAACTGTGACACGCGTTATTCTTTATTTTTTACCTTTAGCCAAAATCCCAAGTTTCGTTGATATAACTTGTGAAATACCTTGAGAAATGAAGGCCTTTGATACCAACTTTCATCCGCCATTTCACCCCTTTGGGGATTGAATTTTCAAAAACTGTGAAATATATATTTCTTCATTTTCAACTCGCAGCTCATATACTAAGTTTCATGGCTATAGCTTGAGAAATGAAGGACTTTCATACAAACTTTAAAACCCTATTTTACCCCTTTAGAGGTGGAATTTTGAAAAATTGTGAAACACGTATTTCTTTATTTTTAACCAGTAGCTCACGTACCAAGTTTCTTGGCTATAACTTGAGAAATGAAGGACTTTCATACAAATTTCCAACCCCTATTTTACCCCTTTAGAGGTGAAATTTTGAAAAACTGTGACACGTGTACTTCTTTATTTTTTACCGAAAGCCAAAATACAAAGTTACGTTAAAATAACTTGTAAAATATCTTGAGAAATGAAGGCCTTTTATACCAACTTTCATCCCCTATTTCACCCCTTTGGGGGTGGAATTTTCAAAAACTGTGAATTATGTGTTTCGTCATTTTCAACCCGCAGCTTATATACTAAGTTTCATGGCCATAACTTGAGAAATGAAGAACTTTCATACAAACTTTCAACCCCTATTTTACCCCTTTGGGGTGGAATTTTGAAAAACTGTGAAACACGTACTTCTTTATTTTTAATCGGTAGCTCACATACCAAGTTTCTTGGCTATAACTTGAAAAATGAAGGACTTTCATACAAACTTCCAACCCCTATTTTACCCCTTTAGGGGTGGAATTTTGAAAAACTGTGACACACGTAATTCTTTATTTTTTACCGTTAGCCAAAATACCAAGTTTCGTTGATACAACTTGTAAAATACCTTGAGAAATGAAGGCCTTTGATACCAACTTTCATCCCCCATTTCACCCCTTTGGGGGTTGAATTTCCAAAAACTGTGAAATACGTATTTCTTCATTTTTAACTCGCAGCTCATATACCAAGTTTCATGGCTATAGCTTCCATAAAAATTTTCAACCCCTATTTTACCACTTTAGGGGTTGAATTTTGAAAAACTGTGACACATGTAATTCTTTATTTTTAGGGTTCCGTACCCAAAGGGTAAAAACGGGACCCTATTACTAAGACTCCGCTGTCTGTCTGTCTGTCTGTCTGTCTGTCTCCAGGCTGTATCTCATAGACCGTGATAGCTAGAAAGCTGAAATTTTCACAAATGATGTATTTCCGTTGCCGCTATAACAACAAATACTAAAAATTAAAAAAATATATATATTAAGGGGGGTCCCCATACAATAAACGTGTTTTTTTCGTATTTTTTTGCTCAATATTAAAAACGGTAACAGGTAGACGGTTCAAATTTTCACAGAATATTAACTTGTATATTACCTTTCAAAATAAATAATTAAATATCAATAAAGTAAATATTAAAGGGGGGCTCCCATACAACAAACGTAATTTTTTGATATTAACAGTAAACCTCTACAAACAAAGTTAGTTTTGCGGTTCATTAACAAAGGTAATTATACCTACTTCTTGAGTACGGAACCCTCGGTGCGCGAGTCCAACTCGCACTTGGCCGGTTTTTTTTTACCATTAGCCAAAATACCAAGTTTCGTTGATATAACTTGGAAAATACCTTGTGGAATGAAGGCCTTTTATACCAACTTTCATCCCCCATTTCACCCCTTTGGGGGTTGAATTTTCAAAAACTGTGAAATAAGTATTTCTTATATTTCAACTCGCAGCTCATATACCAAGTTTCATGGCTATAGCTTTCATAAAAATTTTCAACCCCTATTTTACCACTTTAGGGGTTGAATTTTGAAAAACTGTGACACACGTAATTCTTTATTTTTTACCGTTAGCCAAAATACCAAGTTTCGTTTATATAACTCGAGAATATCTTGAGAAATGAAGGACTTTCATGCAAACACTCATCCCCTATTTCACCCCTTCGGGGGTAGAATTTTTAAAAACTATGAAACACTTATTTCTTTATTTTCAACCAGTAGCTCGTATACCAAGTTTTATCAATATAACTTGAGAAATGACGGACTTTCATACAAACTTTCACCCCCTATTTCACCCCCTTAGGGGTGGAATTTTGAAAAATCCTTTCTTAGTGAGCGCCTACGTCACAAAAGGAACCTACTGTCAAAATTTCAAGTTTCTATCCCCAGCGGTTTAGGCTGTGCGTTTATCCCTTAACGATTTTATATATATATTAGATTAGATTAGATTAGATTAGATTAGATTAGATTAGATTAGATTAGATTAGATTAGATTAGATTAGCATGAATCGGCACTTTTGAACACTAGGATACCTACCTGGGATAATGTTAGTGCCGAACGTCGTTGAAATCATATTTTGAGAAGTTCCTGAGGCCTAAATAAGTTGGATATGGCCATTTATTTCTTTTTTAATTACTTACTTTGATTTTGATATTTGTTTTTTGAGCTCGTTTTCCTGTAGTAAGCAGGTACAAATTGTTGCTAAGATTATAGTTTGCCCGTTTTGGCACCAATAATTCGTTCAATAAAAAAAACGGGCCAAGTGCGAGTCGGACTCGCGCATCTAGGGTTCCGTACATACTGTGACGTGGTAGGCCGTCTACGATGTGGTGGCCGGCCCTACGAGCTGTGAAAAAATCAAACTTCCTAAGCCAACGCAAACAAAAGATACAGCCGTTTATGCTGCAAATTATCGACATTCGTAAGGGAATCAAAACCCCTGTTGGTAGTACCCTGTAGGTTTTGATTCTGAGTTTTGATAACAGCTCTATAAGGGACAGTAGACCCGAGAATTTGATATGAATTTCAGCTTGATACCTCCATACGTTCCTGAGAAAAAGGGTCTTGAAACACAGACGGACGGACAACAAAGTGATCCTATAAGGGTTCCGTTTTTTCCTTTTGAGGTACGAAACCCTAAAAAGTGTGTGTGTACTTATGTACGCACGCAAGAAGTTATACTTTTTGATAGCAAATAATAAATATCTTGAATACATATAGTTATCAGTACTCACCCAACATACAGTAAATGTATTTATTTTTATTTTGTTGGTAGGCCTTTTTCTGCAAGACTTATAACATAGAGGTAATATTATACCTCTGAGGCTCTATGACTTATAAGTTGACCAACTAACTTTAGGGTGTCGAACTTGGGTATCGGTGTGCGCGCGCATTGTAAAAAATCACTCTGATAAATAATTCTTCCCTGACGCGCCAAAAGAAGTATAACTTCAAAATCTTTCCAACCCACACAAATTAAACAAACCTGTCCTCTAGATTAAAAGTATTAGTCAATGACGCAATTCTAGGGACCCCTTTATATTGGTTGTATTAACTTGTATTGAACGATGATAGGTAGATACCTACTTGCAGACACCACTTGCTAATAATATTTTTGTTGTTATATAACGAGCAATGATACTGAATCAGTTGACTGGATGAAGTAGTGAATGGCGGCGGCCATCGTTTTTTTGCCTGTTTCCATTTTCATAGTTTTTTTATTAGGTACGATTTTTTGTCGGAACATTTTTATTGTATGCTTAAATCTAAGTGAATATTTGGTTAATCGGAGACGACCTTGGGTATAGATTTGGCGTTACTTAATTCAGGTACCAAATACTTAATTCCAGACTTTGCGTGGAACCGTATAGGCCAATCATGTGAGTGTACAAAAAGATAATAATATTATTATGTATTATGTTTTATAATTTGTGTTAGGAAGGTAGTGTATCGATTTTGTAATTATAGGACTGCTTCAAACCAAGAAAAGAAGAAGAAGAAGGACTGCGTCATTGTTATTGCTGTAGTATATAGAAAATGCTGCTTATCTCAATGTTTCAATTATTTAAGTTTTTCTTATTTATTCATTATAAGTGCTGTACTATATTATGTTGTTATTGGCTAAAATGAGTTTTCAACAGAATTTTCTAAACACCTTAATTTCAGCCAATCACAACAAATTGAGCTTATAGCAATGATCGAGCAGTTTTAATTTGGCACTCTCTCTGCGTCGTATTCCTCATTACTGAGGGTTGTGCCATTAATCAAATAATGGTAGGAGTTTTCTTGGGATATTAATGCGGTTGCCACGTCCTTGCGCATAATTGATATTAATATGGCACTAATTGATATATGAGATACCGTGACGTTAATCAATGGGAATGCACATGTCTGCACAGTGACCGGTGGCGGATGCGACGGCGACCGGCCCGGCTGTGTCCATCCACTGTTACGATTGACCCGAATACCTCTCGTACTATAGACGGACATGGGGTTATCTTGACGAGCACACTCTTCTTTATAAGGGACCTTCAAATGCTTTCTAGTTTTGCACGAGTAAACGCATTTCAGCCTTCAGCCGCCCAGCGCGGCTACCATGCGCACAACGAGTAAAATGAAGTCATCTTGTTATCTCTATTTGTCTACCGAAGCTAACATGATTAGGTACTTGTCTCGTTACGTCAAAAGTGGAGATAAAGGTAATATTTTTTTTCATCCCACCATCTCGGAAAGAGTTTTTTAATCTTCGATATCTGAATGCAAAAGCCGTTATTATCCTCTTGAGGATTAAGTAAATTGAATTTAGAACATCGTGTGCACGTTAGTAAATATCACTCGTCTATGAAGTTTGTGAATTCAAAACATCATTAAAACCTATTTACTTCTACCTCTATGGTGCCGAATTTCCATACAACCTTTTTTAATTTGTTAAAAACTCACACTCGTAACCTTCTTGGTGTACTTTTTTAATTTGCTTTGCGCGCACCATTTTCTTTCACGTCATGTCATTTCCTCGCTGAGGTGGGATGAAAAGTTACGTGTTGCACTCGAGTGAAAAGATTTTTCACCTCGTGCTCTTTTGATTCCCTCGCTGACGCTCAGGATTCTAATTTTTGAACCACTCGCTGCGCTCGTGATTCAATTTTAGAATCCTTTGCTTGCTCGGTCATCAAAATTGAGCACGCGGTTAAAAAACAACTTTTCACTCTTGTATAACAAATAACTATTATCTGTATCTCTCTAAAATATATTATAGGTAATATTATTATTATTCGCTAGGTATCTCGGTGTGCGCATGCTAAGTAGGTCCGCGGAATGTTATAAAAATTCAGTGCGCTGTCGCCTGTCATTAACTTAAAAAAACTTTAAATTATTTGGTTTAGAAAAAGTCCACGCGCGGACGTCTTACTTCTAACTAATACATATTATAAATGCGAAAGTATGGATGGATGGATGTTTGTTACTTAATCATGCCAGAACGTCTGAACGGATTCTGGATTCGAAAAAAATAACACAAAATGAAGTTCATTTGCTACATATGGGTGGTCAACAAAGTTCTTAAAATTAAAGAGGCCTTGCATATTTTACTGACTGTAGGTATGTGTATATTTGTCCGTATGTTGGCTTTGCAAAGTTCAGCAGCTGAACCGATCTTGATGAAATTGGGCACAGAAACAGCTTACCACCTGGGCGAAGGATATTTTTTGACGCGGAAAATCAAGGAGTTCTCATGGGAGTTTTACGAGTAAAAGCTTTAGGTAATCTTTTATACTAAAAAGAGCAACAGCCGAGTTTCTTTGTTAGTTCTTCCCGGTAGGAATATCATTCCCAACTAGTGATAGATTCATTTAACGATTATTTATTCGAAAGCACTTGAAAAAGTTTATTTGAATGAAAAGACACTCGAATTTGAATTTTGAATTTAAATATGTGAATTTCAATTTTCAATTTCAATTTATTTATTGTGAATACAACAATATGTGCACATTCAATATACTCCTTAAAAACTAGACAAGGTTATTATTATTCTGATACAAATGAGCAAAGGAGTGCTTAGACACCCGTACTAAGATAACTTGTATTACGGGTGTCGTCACCTTCCTCCGAACCTTTTAGAATAATATGATTTCATTAATAATTATTCTAGATAAATAATAATAAAGATATTGGAAAAAAATATTTTAGCGCAATATTATTTAAATATTCTTTATTTAATTATCATTATTTTTATTTCATTAATTATATGTATATATATTTAATTATTAAATGTTAATATCATTGGAAATTGGATGATTTAATTAGTGTGTGTGCGTTTGTGTATGTGTGTGTGTGTGTGTGTGTGTGTGTGTGTGTGTGTGTGTGTGTGTGTGTGTGTGTGTGTGTGTGTGTGTGTGTGAGTATGCATATCAGTTCATTCGAGTGTCTGCCGTTAATTACGTTTACCATATACCATACAAATATTTTATTTTATAACTTTTAGTAATTCTTCTGTCTCATTATAATTAAGAGTTTTTAACCACGAAGTAAGCATGTTTTTACATTTGTTTTGATTAACGCAACTTATGTTAAGGATTTTATTTATTTTATTATATAAGCGAGGGCCAAGGACACAACTGTGGCGTTCAGCAAAAGCAGTTCGATAACGTTTAATCTGGTAGACGTTCCGAATGTTGCGCTTTTTTGGTTGCAGTAGTGATTCATTCGAAATTGCCGCATGTTTTCGTAGTATTATATTTAATATGTACAGCTGCCTGACTGATAACATTGAGCTTTCCCTATAGAGCAGATATGTAGGATGTCGTACAGGTTTCTTGTACATAACTTTCAGTGTGGCTCTCTGAGCTCTTTCTAGGCGAAGCATCGTAGTAACAAAAGAGCCACCCCAAACCGTTATGACATAGACAATCAGGGATTGCACCAAAGCAAAGTAAGCCGCTTTTAATACGTCATCGTCAGCTGTTTTGGTTATCTTTCAAAATATGTAGGTAAGTTTCCTAATCCTATGAGTGACAAGATTAATGTGTGGGTTCCAACTTAATAAATTGTCCACTTGGATTCCCAGATATTTTATTTCAGACACATGATCAACTCTAGGACATCCACAGCAAGTTTGTGCGGTTAGACAGTTGTGTATCTGTATTGAAAGTGGTTCTGCAGGTTGTGATCTCCGACTAGCCGAGAAGGTCATCAGCTTGGTTTTAGTTGGGTTCAGTGTAAGTAAGTGATTGGTCAGCCACGTTTTTACTATATTAATAGCCTTTTCAGCGTGGGAGCGTGCCCGTTCCCAACTTTGCACATTAATGAGCAGAACTGTGTCGTCTGCATAAGATAATATTTTTGTGTACGGGATGGTAAGCTTGCATAAATTATTAATGTAGATTAAAAACAATGTTGGGCCGAGCACGCTTCCCTGTGGAACTCCGTATGTCACAAACTCCTCTCGGCTAGTCAGAGAGCCGATCTTAACAACCTGTGTTCGATTAGTTAGGTAGTCCTTAAATATGCTAAGTGCATGTCCTCTTATACCAACGTTTTCCAGTCTGTCTACAAGAATAGGGACAGAGACAGTATCGAAAGCCTTGGTAAGATCGATGAATACCCCTATAACTTTTTGTCTACTTTCAATATTATTAACAATATGATCAGTCAATGTGCTAATAGCATCTTCCGTTGACAAGCCCTTCCTGAATCCAAACTGGTTGTAAGATAAAATTTTTTGCCTTTCAAGGAAGCTAATCAGACGGTTGTTCAATGCTCTCTCCATGACTTTCGAAAGCGTTGTAAGCACGGTTATTGGTCTATAATTAGTTACTTTATCTCTGTCTCCACTCTTGTACACAGGATGTACTACAGCTTTTTTGAAGACCAATGGAAAAACACCTTGATAAAAACAGAGGTTTATTACGTGCTTTAGAGCAGGAATAACAGCATGTCTTGCAGATTTTAAAACATTAACAGGTATGTGGTCCCAGCCAGCTGCACAATCATTTCTGAGTCCCATTATTATGCTGCCTATTTCAAGTTCATCTACGTCAAGGAGTCCCATTGAATTTCCCTGAATGTTATCGTCAAGATTATGGAGTATGCAAGGGTCCAGCTGTTTATATTGGTTTGTTAGCGGGGTAGCTAATTCTTTTCCTATATTAACAAAAAAATTATTTACAGCGTCAATGGATGTGCGCGCATCTATTTCGATTTTTAACAGCTCGTTAGGGGGTAATGATTCAGATTTGAGTAATGCTTTTAAGTACTTTCCAGGTAGCTTTGGAATTTCCTTTGGCTTTAAGGAACTCATTTTTTTCATAGGTCCTTTTTAGGTTCCTTAGGAGCTTGTTACAGAAATTCCTATACCGAGTGTAAGTGAGTTTAGCTACATAATTATCTGGATCTCGCCTATGTTTTTTGTGCAGTTTGTCTCGATTTCGTATGCTTTTATTGTTGAAAGACATGTTACAATAATGTATATAGGACGTTCCGTAGGCCTTAGCTGACGTTGTCAGTAAGTATTTTCGTTGCGCCCGATGTGACCGAATTACTGCTGATTCATGTTCACTAAGTCGCAGACAAAAGCAATTTTTTCTATAAATTACTAGCTTACGTAACCCGTCATACTGGAAATTGAACTGAAAAAAAAAGATATATTTCCACTAAATTGCAGCTCTTTAATCTGAATTATTGATATCAGATACCTATTAAGTAACCTAAAAGTCTATAAAGCGAAATGATTACAAAAGTTAGACTATAATTTACACGTGCCACAATATGATAAAAGAGAAATGATAATAGAGGATAAGGACTTACCCTACCAAGAGGACTCAGGTAGGGTAGTAGTAGGGAGCAGAAGGAGGCAATCTTGGTTGATAATGATTTACGTTGTAAGTATGTACTTACAACGTAAATCATGTAATGTATTAGTATGCCCTTGATGTTCATGGCGTGTGATCTAGAACTTTCAGAATCTGTTTATTGTTTCTAAATATAAACAAACCATAGACGAGTTTATAGTAGTTTATTTTACAGTACTGATTTAAAAGCAACAAATGGCTCCACCCGGGGGTTTCCCCCCGGGTTTTCTTGAAAGTATTTTCTTAATGGAGAGCTACGTTAAAGAAAGTCAGAATTTCAGATCAGTTTACGCTGTATGTTAGTAATATTTTGTGATAAAGTCTGTTTCGCTTTTGAATAAACATATTAAAAAACGTGGCGCGTGTAAAAGTAGTCTTCTATTTTTTGCCGCTACTGCCAAAATGGTCACGCGAGCCTTCTATAAAAGTTCTTTACATAAGAGCTCAATATAAAACATGAAACGAGTGTGTTACGTACAAGTAGGTATGTACACAAGTATTTATGTTCGACATTTTGAGAGAGCTTTCGTGAAATCATCGGGAAATAGCATGTGCCTGACTATTTTAAAAGGTCAAATACTTGTTTATCATACTTCATATTATAAATGCGAAAGTGCGTTTGTTGTTTAGTCCTTCAATCATGCCGCAACGGAGCAACGCATCGACGTGATTTTTAGCATGGGTATAGACGAGGACCTGGAGAGTGACATCGGTTACTTTTCATCCCGGAAAATTAAGAAGTTAAAACACAGGGAAAGTCTTTAATTCTGGGATAAAGCCTATGTCACTCTCCAGGTCTACAACTATACCCATGCTCACCTAAAACCATCTTGATCATTGCTGTGTTGTGAAAAAAAAAACTTGAGAATTTGTTGAACGAGATTCGAACGTGCTCTTAAATCGTAAGATCTTGCTTACGACCGCGAAGCTCTTTCCGAAATTCCGACTTCACTGCTGAGAGCGTCTCGGAAATGCTAAAAATGTTCACTCACACTTGCATGGGTACCTAAATAAGTAGATACCTACTAGTATATATCTGATTCGCTCGTCTTGGCGGGGTCACTCCCGTGACCCCAGATATAGCTAAGCATTGATGGACAGTTTTTATTTGGGCTGTAATTTTACTATGAATTTTTGTGAAGTAAGTTGTGCAGGTCATGCTCCATTGGGGCATGAAAAGCCTTGTCTTGTATGAAGAAAAACAAGAAAGTCTTGAATCAAGTAAGATGTTTGACGACCTCCGTGGCGCAGTGTGTAGCGCTGTTGTCTTACCGTGCGGAGGTTCCGGGTTAGATCCCCGGCAGGGTAATTTTGGGAATTTATTATTTCTGGATTTTCCCTGGCCTGGCCTGGTGGGAGGCTTCGGCCGTGGCTAGTTACCACCCTAAAGGCAAAAGACGTGCCGCCAAGCGATTTAGCGTTCTGGTACGATGCCGTGTAGAAACCGAATAGGAGTATGGGTTTAATATAACTGCCATGCCCTTAACAGGTTGGCCCGCTACCATCTTAGAATGCATCATGACTTACCATCAGGTGCGATCGCAGTCAAGGGCTAACTTGTAGTGGATAAAAAAAAAAGTAAAAAGCGTAAGCATGTCTTTTCTTTATTTTGCAAGCAATAACACAGGATAATAGATAGCTAGTAGTTATGAAACATTCCATTATTGACAATTAAGATCAATTTCAACATCCGACTATATGTCGATGTTACGAATTGCTATGTTATGGATAGTGGAACAACCAAGTATGTAACATACGATCACGTACGCGCTCTTGTTTAATCTCTCTCTTGGTTTAGCTGGAGACACGTTCCCTCATACCTGCTGTACTGTTAGATCCAAAGAATTCAGAATAAGTGTAGAAGCGGTTATATGCCTAGTGGTAGAGAATTTGGCCTCCTATTCGGGGATATTGGGGCTCAAATCTCAGACAAGTTGAGGTGCGCTCTACTTTCGGAGTGCGTTCTTATGTATTTGTTTAGTATGGGCAGTTGTATGAAATACTGAGCCGTGACGTCATCAAATTCGACGCCCTTTTTTACTTCAATCGAAAGTTTAAAATGGAATTCGCACATTAAACTAACAGGGGACATGGATATTACGAGTTTTGGGAGATTCCCTAATAATCACTATTTACTTACTTTATAATATAACAATAATTTATTTGAATAGTTGTCAAATATTCAATTAATGACACTAACGCCAGTAATGGTAAAAGTAAACACCATGAGCAAACCTATGTACCACAGTGTTCCTTGTAATATTTTTAAAGGTGTGTCAAGTCTGCATAGCTGCTGCATGGCTGGCGTGTTTGACTAAGCCAAAACAGTTAACCAGCGATGGGTTGAAATAATGATGAGATTTAATTGTAATTTTCTTTGTTTAAGAGCAACTTTCGAGTTTCTGGCTAGTTCTTTCCGGTAAGAATATCATTTCGAAATAGTGGTATTCATCTGACGATTCCAATGCATTTGTAAAGGTTTATTTGAATAAAAAAACATTTGAATTTGAAAACATCCCGAGACTGGAGACACATGGTATTAAAGATAGCACTTCTATTACCATATTTGGCATTCTGTGGTTTGATCCAAGCATGCTGTAGTATGCTTTACAGCTGTGCACATAAATGCCTTTTTTCAAAGGAGGTACGCGTTTGGTTCCCATTTGAGGTTCTGCAATAGAAAATAATGAATACCTTATGAACGGTAAGTAGGTACTAGGTAGGTAAGTATGTACATACCGTACTTACTTACCTACCTAGTACATGTAGGATAAACTTGATTTTTTTGATTATAGTCAAACACCTGGAAAGGCCTAGGGTACCTATCCATACTAATATTATAAATGCGAAAGTTTGGATGGATGGATGGATGGATGTTTGTTACTCAATCACGCCAGAACGGCAGAACGGACCTGGATGAAATTTGGCACCGAGATAGATTATACTTAGTCTGGAATAACATATAGGTTACTTTTTACTCCGTAAAATTAAAGAGTTCCCGCGGGAACCGAAAAATCTAAATCCACGCGGACGAAGTCGCGTTCATTATCTAGTGAATTATAATAAGTTCGCATTGGGATTTTAAAAAAACCTGAATCAAAGCGGACCAAGTTCAGGGCATTAGTTAGTTTATAATTATAAGTTAGGTACTAGCTGTTAACCGCGTCTTCGTCCGCGTGGTTTATTTTTTTTAAATTTACGCGGTCACTTCTTAATTTTAGGGGATAAAATGTTTGTGTCACTATTCAGGTCCTCAACTATATTCCCATGCCAAAAATCACGTCGATCCGTTGCTCTGTAGCGGCGTGATTCTTTAATCGAACGAAAAAGTAAACGCACTTTCGCATTTACAATATTAGTATGATAACCAGGCTCGCATTTCTCTAGACCGTGTTACAGTTATTACATAAGACGTACATTTAAGTCTTATTGCAGAGAAATGGTGCTGGAAATTTGCATACTATCTCGACGCAACATCCGCCGAGTCCATGAGAATACATAGATTGTATACTTTATCACTATCCGACAGTGTTTATGAGAAATTTCAATTTACTTTCAATGAAACTTAACTTCTTAAGTACCGTAGTAAAGGTTTATGTCTTTTTGAAGAGGATTTTGAACTACTTCCTGGCGCAGCGGAGAGCGCTGTGGTCTTCATATTTCTTATATCTACCATGAGGACGAAAGTACCTGATTACACTATCGCAAGTGATGATGCGGTGATAGCCTGGTGATGTCCCTGTCGCAGTGTTGAGTATTGTTGCCTTATTCTGGGAGGACCCAGGTTCGATTCTCGACAGGGTCAATATGGGAATTTATAATTTCTGAATTTTCTCTGATCTGGTCTGTTTAGAGGCTTCGGCCGTGGCTAGTTACTACCCTACCGGCAAAGACGTGCGTAGCGGTGTAGAAACCGACCAGGAGTATGGGTTTAATATAACTGCCATCCCCCTATAACAGGTTAGCCAGTTACCATCTTATACTGCATATATCATCGCTTACCATCCGGTTAGCAGTCAAGGGCAAGGGGCTACACACGGTCCTAATATCGGAGGCAATATCGGGAGAGTGATGGTGGGGATGAAATCGGCTACTTCTCTACACACGTTCCTGCCAGTTAGTACGTAACCCACCGTGCAGCAAAGCGCTCGTCGATTAAAGATGCCGCCTACACTATCTAAAAATCAAAAAATAGGCATCGCTTTGGCACTTGCTTCGGTGCGACCGAAACAGAGACGAAAGAGGCAGACCTGGGTTAAAAAATGGTTGATGAAACGCCATGAATTGAGTCAAAAAAAAAAAGCGTAAGACCAGCTACACACGGCCCTAAAATCAGAGGCAATATCGGGAGAGTGATGGTAGGGATGAAATCGGCTACTTCTCTACACACGTTCCTGCCAGTTAGTACGTAACCCACCGTGCAGCAAAGCGCTCGTCGATTCTACTACACTCTCAATATATCAAAAAATAGGCATCGCTTTGGCACTTGCTTCGGTGCGACCAAAACAGAGACAAAAGAGGCTAAGAGGTGGTCGGTCGATGAAACTCTTATTGTTTTTTATGACACATAAAAAATACTCTTTATGTTTTTAATCCCAGAAATACGACAACTCGTTGAAAAGGTCAATTGTTTTCGTCCAGGCCTCTCGTTTCTTCTCCTTCGCCATATCTCCGCACAAAATAAAAATTAAATTTACAAAAACGCGTCCTGTTGGCACTACACTCGCACGCACACTGCGTTAAAATCGGTCCCGATTTCGCTACACACGCACCGACAATACTCCCTAGACGATAATCGGCCCTAAATTGTGAGCTCGCCCGAACCAATTTCTGAGTTAGGGGTATTAATAATAATAATGATTACGATTTGCCTACACACGAGGCGATCAAGAGAGCGATCTAGGGCGCTCCCCACTACCCTGATATTGCCTCTGATTTTAGGGCCGTGTGTAGCCGGTCTAAGCCTAGGTAGCCTAGTAATTAAACGTCCAGCTACCTAATCGGGTGGTCGGGAGTTCAGTCACCGGGCACGCACCTCTAACTTTTTGGAGTTAATATCAACTATTGCTATAAATTGCACACATTGCTCGACGTGTTACGAAGCTGAAGTGGCAATGGGGCACATATTTCGAAGAACCGATAGACGTTGGTGTCCCAAAGTGCTGGAGTGGCGACCGCGCAGTGTTGGCAGACCCCCTACTCTCTGGACGGACGACCTCAAGAGAGCCGCTGGATTCAGGTGGAGCAAGAACGCGGCGTGTGGAAATTCTTGCAAGAGGCCTATGTCCAGCAGTGGACGTCTATCGGTTGAGATTGATGATGATGATTGCTTTAAATGGTGAAGAAAACATCGTGAGCAAAATTTAAAGCCCTAGAGTTCTTCATAATGTTCTCAGGAGTCTACTAATCCGCAAATCACAGAATTGTCACAGTAAATTGCGCTGGTCCTAAATACAGCGCTTGCCTATTAAATTCCTATTCGCAGACTCGGATAACTCAAACTGAAGTTAGAACTACTTACTTGAAATGCTGAAACACTATACATAAAGCTTCAAAGTTCAAGATAAGCGCATCGAGCTAAACCATGTAAAGTAATGGTTATTACATATAGAGTCTATTAAAGTCTCATTGCTGCTAGGTGTGCTGGTAATTTCACATGCAATCTAGACTCGGATCTTTTACGCGAGCACTTAAGTTTTACTGGGTTATGGTGAAAGATTTTGTTTATTTGCTATCAAAGAGATAAATTTCCTCACGATTTTTGTTTTCTTTTTCCAAAGAATTTCCTTTTAAAAGGGGAACTTTTCCTTGCCCTATTTCTGTGATTCAGTTGGCAATGGGTTAAGGAAGCATCTCCTCATGCAAGGAGATGCTTTTGGAATCAGAAAATCATAAGGAAAGTCAAGAAATTTCAGTATGACATAATATTATACTTATCAAGTTTACGATCCTTCTTCTAAACTTAGAACAAATATTTGTCACGGAAACTTTAATAAAGTTCGAGCTTGCCTGGCCCTTTTTCGCGTGCGAACCATATAGTTATGACTTGATGAAACTTCGTAACTCATGGTGTTTTAGGTGTGCTAAAGATATTGGTAGTTATTGGTGACAGTCTTCCCGCGATTTGTATTGAGCTTTACTGGCAAGCTTTATTTTTTACTTCGACGGAGAAATAGAAATAAATACCTCTGGAAGTTTTCTCTCCGCTGCATTAAAAATGTCATCTTCTCTTTGCAGGCGTAGACTTTCGTGGAAAGGCGACTTTCCTGAGTCGGTGCTTTTCCTATTGCAAAGAAGTTTACCTACTGGAAAACTGATAGACATGATCATCTATGACCTCTGTCAATGCCGTGACGCTGGTACATGTTGACTTTATACTTAACATCACAGAAATAGGGATCTGTCATTATTTTGCTCTGTGCTTAACACATAATGTGGATAATTGTATGCTGGGCCGACAGTAGCGTGAAAAGAATTAGCGTTGTCATGCAAGTCAAACGCTCAAAAAATATTCTGGAATCGAACTAGGGAATCGGCATATTACGACTACGAGTAATCGCATCGCTTAGAGGTCGTTAAGTAGACCTATTTGTATGGCAAATACAAACAGCACTATAACAGTAAAAAGATTGAAAGCCAACAACGCCACGTATTAAAAATAAATACAAGGTAGACGTGTACGACTATAAACCTACGTACAAAAGTTATGAACGCTTAACCTAGATTGCACGGTAAAAAATGTATCGCTTACACGTCATGATCTTGCCGTGTCTATGACAAGTGACACCGATTAGAGGTTTCGTCACCATTTCACTACGTATGCCGTGACATGCCACATGTCATTTGTATATAGCGAAACAAACTTGATTCCTGGCAGATGTCCGTGACTTTTGGCAATGGGAAATTGTTTTGAAATTTCTCATCCCTAGTTCACCGACAGTTTAAATTTAAACCGTTCTGTCATCTCTAGGTTTGATAATTTAGGAATGTACCTACCTCAATTTTAGATAGGATTCATTTTAAACGTCTAAAATTGGCTTAACTAATAATCTCTTCTAACAATCTAAAAGAAGCCATAAAGTTTTAAAATTTCAGTGAAAATGTATTTTTCAGAAGACATGATCTGAAACTGAAAGTAGATATTACTTATTTAAGTCTTTGTGTAAAACACGTATTCATAAAAAAAAAAAAAGCTGGAATTATTCGGTTTTCATTAAGTTTCTTATAATAAAGTCTATTTCAGCAAAACTAAAAGAAACATTAATCTTTTTCATCGGTACAAACAGTATTTTGCCTGAAAGTAAGTAAGTTTTCACTAAGCATGACATTTGAACTTTACCTACATTGCGCATTCAATGCGTCACAAATAAATAATTAGATTTCTTTCCATTCTTTTCCGAAGGTTTTCCGCAGCCTCACCCGCAATAGTTACCACAGTTCTGAAACACATGTTCTTACAAGTTACAACAAACTCTTATTGCGGCAAACATTTGGTACAGTTGCCATGCAACAAGAAATTCTGCAAGGAAACCGCTGGCTGAGGTTGTTTGCGAAACAGGCGAGCGCCGCGAAGGTGAAGGTATGGCTTCACGCCAGTCGCTTTGAGAGAGAGGCAGGCGTACGACGCTTGCGCGCTTACCTTTGGCATAGCACTCGTCGCGCGCGCATTCTACCAACATTCTAAAACTATTATCATACCCACTTTTCTCCCACAATTTTCTGAAAGTGACATAATTAAATTGCAAATTCACAAGTTCGGACGAAGTGTGTTTCTGTGACATTCCCAGTGTGTGTTTAAAGAAAATTCTTATTTTATCATTTTTTTTCTCGTTGACATACATTTGACGTGTAACGGTGTGGAGATCTGACGATCCATCGACTCGCTAAAAATCTGTGTGTTTGTGTGTCTCGGAACTGTGTGCCGGAATTTTTATCGGACTTGCCTAAGCCGAGGTAAGAGCGGATATTTACAGTTATGCTTTATTGTATAACTTGAGAGAAAGCAATCTCTTATGAGTCTTATGATAGCTCGCTTTTAAGATTTTCATTAGCGCATAATGGAACTGGTGCGAAACTATTGTATTGTTCTCATCCACTTCACAGAATAATAGCATTTTATAATTTTAGAACAATTCCAGATATCTTCTATTTATTCAATAGTTCTGAAACAAAACTGAAAGTCTAAATCTCACTTACAGGTTACAAGGATCGTTAAAAAGAGATCTAAAGATTATTATATTAAGTTTTAAATTTTATTTCAAGTTTCCGATAAATGTTTCGAAGCATTGAAAAAAGTTCATTTTGAGATATAAATAAATGAATGAATTGGCGAACCGTGCATATCTTAAATCTTAATAGAGAGGGACCAAGCGACTGTTTTATGTCATTTTGCTATGTAGACAGATAACAGACGCTCTCAAACATTAGCAGACGTGTTTGTATTTAAGTACATGAACTTAGTGTCAGTCAAGTTAAGTATTGGATCACGATGAGAAAGTTTTTCACTCCGCGGCCAATGGACCATATTCGCCTCGATGAAAGTCTCAATAAAACGCGATAAACGTCGTTGCAAGAACAAAAAAATGCGTTTCAAAACACGTTTCACTAAGACATTGCTGTATCTCAAAACTTGAACGAGAGTAAGGTAACGTTCAGCCTGGTGGTGTTCCACTGCTGGGCAATGACCTCCACTGTCACAAGAAAGGGGGTTATGGAACTAAACATACATTTAATATTTAACTAGCTGATGCCCGCGACTTCGTCCGAGTGGTTTACGTTTATTTTATTCCCGCGGGAACTCCTTAAGTTTCCGGAATAAAAGTCTATCAGTCGTTAGAGGAAGCTCTCGAGGTGGTCCCATAAAAATTCTGACTGCTAATCCTCAACCTTAACACTAAAAAGTTAAAAATAAAAATTCTTTCCAAAAAACCGACTTCCAACGCCACTGTAAAGTACATAATTTTGATTTCTATCCACTATGTTGAACGGGCGAGTCTGATGCGTCAACTTTGCTTATCCTTGTTATACCCGGGCGACTTCAACATAGTGGGTAGAAATCAAAACTATTTTGTACTTTACAGTGATGTTGGAAGTCGGTTTTTTGGAAAGAATTATTATAATAATAAGTAGTATGATTAAGAACCTTTTTTTATTTCATTACAAGTTAGCCCCTGACTGCGATCTGACCTGATGGTAAGTTTTGATGCCGTCTAAGATGCTAGCGGGCTTACCTGTTAGAGGTATGGCATTTATAATATTAAACCTATACCCATAGTCGGTTATTACACGGCATCGTACCGGAACCCTAAATCGCTTGGTGGTGAATCTTTGCCGGAAGGGTGGTAACTAGCCACGGCCGAAGCCAGACCAGACCAGAAATAATAAATTCACAAATCGACCCTGCCGGGAATCAAACCTGGCACCTTCCACGCTAAGACAACAGCGCTCAATTTTCTCAGCGCTCAGCGATTTTTCTTACTCCCTAATTCAATCAAATAATACCAAAGTAAATAATGGAATTGTAACCAATGGAATAAGTACCAAACTATCAAAAGGCCTTAGAGGAAGTTCGTTTGTTTGCTTAATGGTCTGCCCATAACTATTGAATGAATATTCACGAAATAATGTGACTTAATAAACAATAACTCATATTCATAGACTAAAAATGAATATTCAAAATGTATAGGTATATTTGAAATTTTCTAAGAAAACGCCGGGAGAAAACCGTTTAGGAACGGGTTTGCGTCCAGAATAAACAATGCAACGGGTGAAAAGGTCCCTGACTCATCTCGACGTGCCCGACTGCTAAGGCTTTTGTTCGGAATACATTTACCTTTTAAATAAGTCGAACCTCATTTTGTAAGCAGATGGTTGAACGTATTTTAGTTTAACCGAAACTCCATTGTTCCAATTTTGTAGGAAGTTTTTTCTATTTTCAAAAAGTTATCCCTTACGTACTGTACTTAATATTATAAATGCGAAAGTGACTCTGTCTGTTTGCTACGCTTTAACGGCCCATCATTTCAACTAATTTTGATGAAATTTCGTATAGAGGTAGATTACATCCCAGGGAAGGACATAAGTTACTTTTTATGCCGGAAAATTATAGGAGTTCCTCCGAGAAAATACTTAATCCACGCGGACGAAGTCGCGGGCCTTACCTAGTAATATTTGTTTATTTATAAAACAATTTATCAATTTGCAGACAAACCCTAAATTACGAAACTTGCACGCATTGTGACTGTCGTAATCATTGTTATTCCGTTAATTCATGAATTATGCCAATAATAATGATTGCAACAATGTGTTTGACTGCTAAAACAAAATTAAAGCAAATTACATCTAGTGTACCTACGAGTGTAAGCAAATAGCTGCATTGCAAAAAAGTATAATTATTATACATTCCAAAAAAGCTCAAATTTATGTTAAGAAAGTATAATTTGTCCGTTGCCTGTGGTGGTATTTTCAAAAGTAGTAAAAAGAGGGTTCACTTTGCTGTACGTGCACTTGGAAATTATAGGACTAATTTTGTTGAAAATTATGTTTTATATTTTGGAAGATTAATTATTTAAAAGAAATTCAAAATTCAAAATGATTTTTATTCAAATAAACTTTTACAAGTACTTTTGAATCGTCGAGTGAATTTACCACTGGTTCGGAATGCCATTCCTACTGAGAATAACCAGCAAGAAACTCGGCGGTAGCTCTTTTGAAAAAAAAATATTTAGTTTCGTATGTCTATTCGAAACTACAATATTTTCCAATCATGCATTGAGATTGTAGCAATCTTTATTGTTAGCTGCTTATAAAGTGCATAAATTATATCTTACTTGAATTGGATTTGAGTCATATACAGCGCGATCAGAAAATAAGAAGAACTGCAATGAGTCAATTTCGTTGCTATAGCACACTTTTCTCATAAAGTTCACAAAAGAAAATACTTACAAAATAAATAAGCACAGATTTTTTTTCCAAGTGGGGTTTTTTTTTCGAAGTTTTGAATTCGCCTACTATAGCTATTATAATAGGACATTGGTAGCATATCATCTACGGTATAACACAACTGAATTCGCCTACTATAGCTATTATAATCTAAATATATAAAAGAAGACACTGACTGACTGACTGACATATCAACGCACCCAAACCAAACCCCGCCCGCCCAAAACGCCCAAACCGCTGGGTCTAGAGACTTCAAATTTGGCACACAGGTTCCTTATGAGGTCTAGGGGTGCACTAAGAAAGGATTTTTCAAAATTCCCCCCCTAAAGGGGTGAAACGGGGCTCCAAAGTTCGTATTTTACCAAGCTGCTCCTTTTTGACGATCTCCGTGGCGCAGTGTGTAGCGCTGTTTCCTTAACGTGCGGAGGTCCCGGGTTCGATCCCCGGCAGGGTCAATTTGGGAATTTATAATTTCTGAATTTTCCCTGGTCTGGCCTGGTGGGAGGCTTCGGCCGTGGCTAGTTACCACCCTACCGGCAAAGACGTGCCGCCAAGCGATTGAGCGTTCCGGTACGATGCCGTGTAGAAACCGAATAGGGGTATGGGTTTAATATAACTGCCATGCCCCTAACAGGTTAGCCCGCTACCATCTTAGACTGCATCATCACTTACCATCAGGTGAGATCGCAGTCAAGGGCTAACTTGTAGTGGATAAAAAAAAAAAAAAGCTTCAATACTCCTTCACGCCGCAACTACTGAACCGATTTGGCTCAAATTTGGAATGGAGATAAATTGCATCTTGGGTTAACACATAAGCTACTTTTCATCCCGGGAAAATCCATGGTTCCCGTGGGATTAGTTAAAAACCGAAATTCACGCGGAAAAAAATCTTCACGCCGGAAGTACAAGACCGATTTAGCTGAAATTTGGAATGGACATAGATGATATCCTGGGTTAATAAAAAAGCTACTTTTCATCCCGGAAAAATCCATGGTTTTTGCGGGAAAACTGAAAAATTGATATTCACGCGTGAAAAATACTACTTTACGCTGCACTTACTGACCTGATATGACTGAAATTCGGAAAGGAGATAAATTTTATCCTGGATTGATACATAGGCTACTTTTCATCCCGGAAAATTTCATGGTATATCAAAGAAGATACTGACTCACGCTCTCACTGACATATCAACGCACAGCCCAAACCCCTGGGTCTAGAGACTTCAAATTTGGCACACAGATTCATTATGAGGTCTAGGGGTGCACTAAGAAAGGATTTTTCAAAATTCCCCCCTTAAGGGGTGAAACGGGGCTCCAAAGTTCGTATTTTACCAAGCTTCGATACTCCTTCACGCCGCAACTACTGAACCGATTTGGCTCAAATTTGGAATGGCGATAAATTGCATCTTGGGTTAACACATAAGCTACTTTTCATCCCGGGAAAATCCATGGTTCCCGTGAGAATAGGGAAAACTAAAATTTACGCGGGCGAAGCCGCGGGTATCTGCTAGTAGGACATAGGTAGCATATCATCTACGGTATAACAATTTTACTAACCTAAGTATGGAAGAAAATTAAACAAACACAATCTGCTCAAATCAAAAACCTTGAAAGAATATGGTCGGATACGTAATAAGTTCGGTCGTTTCCAATCATCTTTCTAGTCAACTAAAAGAATATCCTATTTCTGGATCTGGAATTGAAAATGGCGTAATATTCTTTGTAACGAAACGCGCAGCAACATTGTTATACTCGTAGTCTCGTATTACATGACGGTCTTTTATTTTTGCCTTATTTGCGTGTAATTGAATAGCTACTGGCAGGGTTACATCAGTTTTATACAGGATGTTCCCATGGCTTTGTCTACGTATAAAGTTCATTAAAAAAAATAAAGAACCTCCTCCTTTTTTGGAAGTCGGTTAAAAATTGGTATAGATGAAGAAAGTTTAATGAAAATTTGTACTTAAGTTAATAATTAATATCTAATAATAGGCCTGTTTTGTGATTACGATAAAATAATCCACACTAATATTATAAATGCGAAAGTGTGTCTGTCTTTCTGCCTACTACGCTTTCACGGCTCATCTACTCAACCGATTTTGATGAAATTTGGTACAGTGTCAGGTTACATCCCGGGGAAAGACAAAGGCTACTTTTTATTCCGTATAATTAAAGATTTCCCGCGGGAATCAAAACACCTTAATCCACGCGGACGCGGATCATCTAGTATTTAATAAAAAAAACTATATTACGATTATACTGAACAGAACACTAGAATGATTCTTAAAAAAAAACAAATGTAGGTAGGTAAACAGGTTGGGAGAGACTGGTCATAACTAAAAATCCATATTAATATTATAAATGCGAAAGTGTGTCTGTCTGTCTGTCTGCTACGCTTTCACGGCCCAACTACTCAACCGATTTTGATGAAATTTGGTACAGAGATAGGTTACATCCTAGGGAAGGACATAGGCTACTTATTATCCCGGAAAATTGAAGAGCTTCTGCGGGAATCAAAAAATGTATCTTTTCGATCGATTTTGATGAAATTTGGTACAAGGACAGGTTGTATCCCGCGCAAGGACATAGGCTGCTTTTTATCCCGGAAAATTGAAGAGTTCCAGCGGAAATCAAAAAACAAACGATCAAGTTTGTAATTACTTGACTTTTAGATAATCGCGATCATTATATTATGACGACACCAAACGAGATGTTGAGATTATAAAATAATTTACTTTTATCTAAATGACCGCAACTTTGTCACGTATTATTTTAATTTTTGAATGACAGACTACCTCCATGGCGCAGTGATAAGCGCAGTGGTCTTGGAGGTCTCGGGTTTGATCCCCAATAGGAGCAATTTCACAATAGTTTATGGAATAAAACTATTGGATAGAGGCAGGCGTTACTTTGCGGAAGTCCATCATAATGAAGGAACCAGAAGTTTAATTTGCTATAATCCGCGACAAAAGGAAGATCTATGTGGTACAGTGATTTTTTAAATATATATATAATATATATTTTATAAGAGGGTATTTTTGGAGGAATTCTGTGGTGAGGTGAGCAAATATAAATATATGTAAATAATATTTTATAACATATTTAATATTATTGGAAAAAAAAACACTGTACCGCATAGATCTTCCTTTTGTCCCGGAAAATTAAGGAGTTCCGGTGGGAATCAAAAAACATATCCCACGCGGACGAAGTGGCGGGCATCAGCTAGTACCTACATCATATATTTTTTTTGCAATCACCGTAAAGATCTTTTGAAGATGTTTCGCGTTTAGATTTTAAAATCTCTGACCGATAACATAATACATTATTTAGCCACAACTTGTTTGATGTCGTCATAATGATTGTGCACTTTTACACACAAACAGGATAACCTGTCTGGGTAATTTATGTGTGATTTTTTTGCACTTTTCATATTACTTCATTATGAACAACTAGCTGATACCCGCGACTTCGTCCGCGTGGATTGAGGAGTTTTAGTTCCCGCGGGAACTGTTTAATTTTCCGGGATAAAAAGTACCCTATTATTTAATCCGGACTTCTAACTTTACGTCTGCAAAATTTCAAAGCAATCGGTTCAGTAGTTACGGCGTGAAAGCGGAGCAAACATACAAACAAACTCACTTTCCCATTTATAATATTAAGTAAGGATTGGTAAGTGAAGTTTTTAGCAGAACCCTTATAGTTTCGCCATGTCCGTCCGTCTGTCTGTCTGTCTCTCCGTGGCGTGATTAGTGAAGTTTTTTAGGGTTTCGTAGTCAACAAGGAACACTTATAGTTTCGCTATGTCCGTCCGTCCGTCTGCCTGTGTCTGTCTGTCTGTCTGTCTGTTTGTCCGCGGCGTAGCTCAGAAGCCCTTGGTAGTACTAGAAAGCTGTAATCTATATATATAAAAGCGAAATACCACTCACTCACTCACTCACTCACTGACTAATCACGATATCTCAGGAACTATAAAGCGTACAGACTTGAAATTTGGAAGGTAGATTACTTCTATAGTGTAGATGCCAGCTAAGAAAGGGTTTTGAGAAAATCCACCCCTAAGGGGTTAAAATAGGGGTTGGAAGTTTGTATGAAAGTCCTTTGTTTTTAAAGTTAGAGACATGAAAATTGGCAATTAAGTTATTAGTTATAAATAATAAAAGCTTGCATAAGCAATTTTACGAAAATGAACCCCAATAGGGGTGAAATGGGGGTTGTAAGTTTGTATGAAAGTCCTATGTTTCTGAAGTTAGAGACTTGAAAATCGGGATTTAGGTTATTAGCGTTAAATAATATTAACCTGTATAAGCAATTTTACAAAAATCCACCCCAAAAGGGGTGAAATGGGGGTGAAAGGTTACATACAATTTTTATGATTTTGAAGTATAGACATGAAAATCAGCATTTAAGTTATAAGTTTTAAATAATAAAAAAACCTGCATTAGCTATATAAAGCCTCTATAGATAGGCTGTTAAGGACGGATGTACTGTAATAGGGGGAAACATCCTTTTCTGTTCCGACATTTTAGTATAGCAAAAATTAAAATTTCATTATGGAATAAATACCATTCGCTACTCATTGAGATATAGTATGATGTAATTAAAAAAAGTGGTCAAAAAATCGTATAGTAACGGCAGAAAATTATTGGGAAATTCATGGAAATCTCAAAAAAGGTCTTATCGCGTTCCGACTATTGTGATTTAATTTGAGACATTATTTAGACAAAAGTTATTTTAAATTGATCGTAAAAGATCAAAAAACACTTTAAATAAATAATATTTTCAATAAAACTTATAGTTTTTTTACAATCTGGTTCCAAACATCCCTCATTTTTACAGCACGAATTTTTCATACAAATTTAGTACGGGCGCGCGCATCACAAAATTTCGTTATATATTCATGAAATACGGCAGTCATTTCCCATACGCCTGCGGGCTCTCAAGGCGTGAGGTTGCGTCCCGTTGCTCCTGAACTGACGTTTGTCACTGTTAGTATCCGTACACAAACGTCAATGCATCCACTACCATTGAACAAAACTAATTATCGATATTTATACGTATAAAAAAAATGTAACTGGACGATTTCTGTTTATAAAATATTTATTTTGAAAATTTAATTGGTGGTTATTTTATTATTCACTGAGCCCAAAACGGTATTTTATTCTCTGTCTTATTTTGCCTGTTGTGTGAACGAACTCCACTAAAACTAACTTTGAATGGGTATTTTGGTTCTTATAGCTCAGTCTAAGTAGATTTTTTTCTTTTATAACAGTCGTCCGAAGGGGGAAACTGGCGAAATATCAATTTCGGGTCTATGGGGTACCTAATGCTGATGTTCATTCTGTTTTGGTCTCGCAGAAAAGGGCTGTTCGTGCCATATACAAAACTAAATTCAAAGAAGTTGAAATTATGACGGTCCACGACCAATACATAATTTAAAACTGGATGATGCCCGCGACTTCGTCCGCGTGGATTTTTGATTCCCGCGGGAAATCTTTAATTTTCCAGGATAAAAAGTACCCTTTATCCTTCCCCGGGTACCCTATGTGTTATTCCAGACTATAACCTATCCCTGTACCAAATTTCATCAAAATCGGTTGAACAGATGGACCGTGAAAGCGTAGCAGACAGACAGACAGACACACTTTCGCATTTATAATATTAGTATGGACTGAATGATGCTAGCGACTTCGTCCGCGTGGATTAAGGTTTTTGATTTCCGCAGAAACTCTCATTTTCCGGGATAAAATAACCTATGTCCGTCCCCGGAATACAACCTACTCCTGTACCAAATTTCATCAAAATCGGTTGAACGGATGAGTCGTGAAAGCATACAACCAAACAAACAAGCAACCAACAGACACACTTTTACGTTTATAATATTAGTATGGATTATGGATATTATGGATTAAGTATAATATGTGTGTAGTCTGACGACCTCCGTGCGGCGCAGTGCTTTGCGCAGCCTTAACGTGCGGAGGTCCCGGGTTCGATCCCCGGCAGGGTTTGTAAATTTATAATTTCTGAATTTCCCTGGTCTGGCCTGGTGGGAGGCTTCGGCCGTGGCTAGTTACCACCCTACCGGCAAAGACGTACCGCCAAGCGATTTAGCGTTCCGGTACAATGCCGTGTAGAAACCGAATAGGGGTATGGGTTTAATATAACTGTCATGCCCCTAACAGGTCACTTACCATCAGGTGAGATCGCAGTCAAGGGCTAACTTGTAGTGGATTTAAAAAAAAATGTGCATAAAAACATCAATAAATTCAAGAATGACAAAAAGTAACCATTCAAGAAAATATATGAATTTTTAATGCTTCTAGACTCTGTAAAATTAGTTAGGTATTCATTTGTCGGTAACAGTATGCGTTTTTATAATAACTCCCAAAAGAAATATTTGAGATGCCAACAAGTTCAAAGTTTTTGTAAAACGTCAACTATTGAAAAGTCCTATTACAGTGTAAAGGTGTATGATACCTACAGGGCGCGTTTGGAACCCTCGTAGCTTTGATACCGTTGTCCATCACGTCTTATACTTTGTAAACGTGACGTTCAGGTGTACTGTGTAGGTACCTACTTATCTATACTTAATATTATAAATGCGAACTTTGGATGGATGTATGGATGGATGGATGGATTGAAATTCAAATTCAAATTATTTTGAATTTGAATTTTTGTTAGGTAATTAATCACGCCAGAACAGCTGAACCGATCTGGATGAAATTTGACACAGGGATAGATTATAGTCTGGAACAATACATAGGGTACTTTTTATCCCTGAAAATTAAAATCTTTCCGCGGGAACCGAAAACCTTGATCCACGAGGACGAAGTCACGGGCATCAGCTAGTTTTTAATAAATATATTATTAGTTTGAGTTTATATCGTCGTCAAATGTTAAACTTTATCATGGAGTGCCATGATAAAGTTGACAATTTCATCAAATTTTCGATGACTTCCATGACGCAGTGGTTAGCGCTATAGTCTTCTAGTGGGAGGACCCAGGTTAGTTTCCTAGCAGGGTCAATTTAGGAATTTATAATATCTGAATTCACCCTGGCCTGGTCTAGTGGGAGGCTTCGGCCGTCGTTAGTTGCCACCCTACCGGGAAAGATGTACCGCCAAATGATTTAGCATTCAGGTAACATGCCGTGTAGTAACCCGCTACAATCTAAGACTGCATCATCACTTACCATCAGGTGAGATCGGAAACTAGGGCTAACTTTGTAGCAGTACCTAAGTATATAAAAAACCGGCCAAGTGCGAGTCGGACTCGCGCACCGAGGGTTCCGTACAAACCTGTAGTAAGTTAAATTAAATGTTTTTTTTAATATTTGAGTTGATTGAATGAAAGGTAAATTGCGGTTTACGATTTATGACGTATTAAAAAAAAACTACTTACTAGATCTTGTTCAAACCAATTTTCGGTGGAAGTTTGCATGGTAATGTACAACATATATTTTTTTTAGTTTTATCATTCTCTTATTTTAGAAGTTACGGGGGGGGGGACACACATTTTACCACTTTGGAAGTGTCTCTCGCACAAACTATTCAGTTTAGAAAAAAATTATATTACAAACCTCAATATCATTTTTGAAGACCTATCCATAGATACCCCACACCTATGGGTTAGATGAAAAAAAAATTTTTGAGTTTCAGTTCTAAGTATGGGGAACCCCAAAAATTTTTTTTTTTTTTCTATTTTTGTAAGAAAATCTTAATGCGGTTTACAGAATACATCTACTTACCAAGTTTCAACAGTATAGCTCTTATAGTTTCGGAAAAAAGTGGCTGTGACATACGGACGGACAGACAGACAGACAGACAGACAGACATGACGAATCTATAAGGGTTCCGTTTTTGCCAAATTTGGCTACGGAACCCTAAAAATATCCATATCCATACTAATATTATAAATGCGAAAGTGTGTCTGTCTGTCTGTCTGCTACGCTTTCACGGCCCAACTACTCAACCGATTTTGATGAAATTTGGTACAGAGATAGATAGATAGATAGATAGATAAATGCTTTATTGCCACACAAAACATTAAAAAGAAACAATAAAGTTAACAATCAAAAAGAAATAACAAGTGCGCAAAGGCGGTCTTATCACTAAAAGTGATCTCCTCCAGACAACCTTTAATAAAGAAGCTAATGCAATGAAGCGGGATAGTGCAACAACATTAATACATATTTATAATATACTACATAAACTATACATTCTAATAATATATAAACAATTACACAAATAAAATACTAAAACATAATATAAATACTAAAATACCAATACATTTAATCATAATACATACATAAATATTTTATAGCATATTAGTAAGATACAATTCTTTCAAACGATTCTTAAAAATACTCAAAGATTTTGACTGTCTAATATTACCTGGTAGCGCATTCCATAACTTGACTGTCTTTACCGTAAAGGAATTTGCATACACCTCAGTCCGACTCAATGGTATTTTTAACTTGTTGTCGTCCCTGGACCGCAAATAAAATTGAATGTCTTTGCTGCCAAGAAAAGTGAATCGCTCTTTCAAATATGGTGGCGTTTGAGGATGATATAAAATAGTGTATAGGAGCGAAAGAGCGTGTAAGTTTCTGCGGGATCGAATTGGCAGCCACTTCAACTGTGCCCGAAACTCAGACACATGATCATATTTGCGCAGGCCATAGATGTAGCGAATACATACATTCTGCAATCTATCCAATTTGTTAAGCATGGTCTCCGATAAATCCAAATAACTAACATCAGCATAGTCCAAAATGGGTAAAAGAAGAGTATTTGCCAAAAGTATTTTAGTCTTTATGGGCAAAAAATGTTTCCACCGTCTTAAATACCCAAGTGCAGCAAATATCTTTCGGCTTAGCTCTGTAACTTGTGGAACCCAAGACAAAGAATTATCTAAGATAAGGCCAAGATCCCTAACCACACTACTTAAGGATATGACTGTGCCATCTAAGTGAACAGGTGGTAGACTATTATGGGAAAGTAAGGAAACGTAATAATTGCTGCCAATAATAGTCACCTGAGACTTATTTGGATTTATCAAAAGACCATAAGAACGACACCAAGCACTAACTTTATTTAAATCTGCATTGATAGTATTAATAGCAACAGCTAGATCATCAATGGTTGCCGATACATAAATCTGCAGATCATCAGCATACAAATGATAAGAAGAAGAAATTACTGAGGTAACAGAGTTGATATAAATGGAGAAGAGAAGAGGAGATAGCACACCACCCTGCGGAACACCAGCTTGTAGAGAAATAAATGAAGAAAACTTATCACCTAAACGAACACACTGCTGACGGCCACAGAGATAAGACCGAAACCAGCTGATGACAGTAGGCGACAAATTAACAGTCTTTAATATAGCCAAGAGCAAATCAAAGTCCACGGTATTAAAAGCATTACTGAAGTCTAATAATGCAATCACTGTAAGGAGCTTATTATCAACCGCATACCTAATATCATCACAGACCTTGATAAGGGCTGTTGCTGTGCTATGACCCCGCCGAAAGCCTGATTGAAAACTTGTCAAAATATCATACCTAGTTAGATAGATGCTTAATTGTTGATGCACAATACGCTCAAGCACTTTGGATAAGAAAGGGAGGATGGAAATGGGTCGAAAATGAGATGGTATTACAGGATTTTGAACTTTAGGAACGGGAATAATATAAGCTTTAGTCCAAACAATAGGGAAAGCACCAGAGGTAAATGAAAAATTAAAAATATGACATAAAATTGGAATAATACCATCAAGTGCAATTGTAATCATCTTCCTGCTTACCCCATCACTACCAATAGCATCAGATTTTATAGCAAGAATATGCTTACGGACCTCAACTGCAGTTGTAGAACTGAACTGGAACTCGGGCCTACTATGCACAGGAATAGAGTTTAACTAACTAAGCGTTCCTTGTTTAATGAGCACATCAAAAGGACGGGCACTAGCAAAGTTAATATTAAGAGAATCTAAGTCAGCAGAGTTCGAAACTACTTGACGCTGCCGCCCAATGCCTAAAGATGCAAGGAATCGCCAGGTTTTCCCAGAATCATTGTGATCAACTGACGAATGAATGTACTGACGCTGTGCTTCACGACACATTCTGCTACAGCGGTTACGTAATTTTTTATATTTCACAAGATTAGCATCAGTTGGATTCAACTTATATTTACCTTTTGCCGCATTCCGTTTAGACATAAGCACTCTGATACTATCGGTAAGCCATGGAGCTGGAAGGTGCTTAACTTTGATGAGTCGAAGAGGTGCATGAATATCAAATAAATCAGTTAAAAGAGTATTAAAAATATTGAGCTTGTCATCTGCTGTAGGAGCATCAAAAACAGCTTGCCAATCAATGTTATTTAGATCCTCCATGAATTTGTCATTATCAAAATTTCGAAAACTCCGACGCATAACAATGCTAGGTTTCACTTTAGGAGGCCGAATTTTATAAGACATATACATCAAATCATGATATGAGAATGCATCGGCCGGCAGCTGCCCATGAGTATCCACAAGGCTAGGAGAAGAAACTATCATGAGATCTAATTGGGAAGGAAGACAATTAGGGAAAAAATGGGTAGCATTTGTTGGTAACAGTTCTAGATTTGAGCCATCAATAATTCTCAACAAACGCTTGGCCCGATGGTCATTTTTGATAATACATGTATTGAAATCACCCATAATTATTGTATGATCAACCGAGGAGGAGTATTCTTCAAGTAAATTTTCAAATGAATCAAAATAACTGATATGGAGAGATGGGCTATAATAAACCCCGAGAAGGACTTTTTTCTGACCAAACAGTACCTCAATAAATAAGTGCTCTGAGGATTCAGAGTATAAAGATGGGGACTTATCTAGAATACGAAAAGGAATATGACTTCGCAAGTAAATTGCCACACCGCCGCCACCTTTACCCGTTCGATCATTCCTAATAAGATGATAGCCAGGCAAACTGTAGGAAGTTGAAGGAAGAGAAGGTTTTAAAAAAGAATCTGAAACTAAAACAGCGTGAACATTTTTGGAATCAAATGAAGTCAAAAAATCTGAATAATGAGCAGGAATGCTCTGAGCATTAATATGAGCTATATTAAAATTTTTTGAAAATACCGAAAATATGTTATCAAGTGCAGAATTTAGTGGTATGGCGGCACTATGGAAGCTGCAATAGACAGAGATGAATCCGTAAGAAAAACATCGTTATCTGAATCAGAAATATTATTGTTATTAATGGCATCAGCTGAAATCATGCTACAAAAATAAAATATATTCTTAAATATACCTAATATATATAAATAAATTAAAAATAGATAAATATCAACAAGAAAACCCGGAGGCTTTCCTGATATGTAAGCAACCGCACTCTTCTATATACCAGCCTACAAAATTTAGTTGGAGACCACTTTTAAACATATTACAAAAATAAGGAATAATACACTAACTACAAACTAAATTTTCTACAAGCACACTAAAGTCTACACAAAATGCAAGAAAACGGAATTGCGCGCCAAGCACCCAGATACTTCAACCCATCCAGATAGGTTACATCCCAGGGAAGGACATAGGCTACTTTTTATCCCGGAAAATTGAAGAGTTCCCGCGGGAATCCAAAAATATGAATCCACGTAGACGAAGTCGCGGGAATCATTTAGTTCTATATAAATATTTTTGGGGTCTGTATACATAATAAACATTACTCCAAAGATTTATCATAAGTACCTATATAGATAGATAGAATGAAACATAACTTAAACAAAACAAAAGTCCTCATAAAGGCACAATTTTTCCAATCCTCTCTATTGTTTTGTATAAAACAAAGAAACGTGCGCACGCCGCCTAGCTTCATCCAATATTTTACTGAACGCGCTGAACTTGCTTCGCAGTTTTCAGTCGCACGTAGGCTGTCAAAATAGCTTCGTCTGATCTGAAGTGATAATCTTGCTTTCTGTCGAGTACAAAAACAATTTACTTCTGCAGTGTGTGACTATTGTAAAAAAGTAAGTATAATTTGTTTTATTAGTTACCTACAGTAATAGTCAGTGTGATTATTTTTTTTTTTTTTTGTGTGTTTTGCTAGGAATCCTCCGACATGGTTATCGGAGACCTTATATAGCTTAACACGGCTTTTTTTTTTTTTTACCTTATTCTGTTATAATTGTCATGAAACAGGTTCTTTTTTTTCTTACTGTGGTCATGAGTACTATTTTAGCCTTACATTTTGTTTCATAAAATATTTTGACTTATATTTATATGCATATCTAACATATTACTTAATAATATATTATATACATAATTTCTTACTTAATACAATTATTTATCTTAGTTCTATTTATCAAAGTTATCATGGCCTTCAATATACTATTTCACTACTATCGAGTCTTATTTCTATCTAATGTTTTATTTACTACATATGTGCAGAATTTTAAGAACCTATTTCTTATTTTACTATTCATAATAATTTCAGGGATAGACTGTAGGGTTAAATTTACTTTTATACTTTGCTGTAGGTCTTCTCGCGCTCTTCCATATTTAGGACATTCTACAATAGCATGTAAAGCTGTCTCTTCCTGGCCTGGGTCACAGACACATGCTGGGCTATCCTTGCATTTAAATTTGTAAAGATAGGCGGCAAAACCTCCATGTCCTGTCATTGCCTGAACCAAAACTGGTGTAAGTTTTATTTGCTTTACAAATTTATATGCCAGTTCTACGGTAGGAAAATATACTTTTGTTGTGCTCGCCGTTTCTCCTTCCATATATTTTTTGTTCCAAAGTTTTATTGTGTCCTTTCTTATAATTCTCTTAACATAGGAGACTGGACACTTGTCATAATCAGCTCTTGTTCTTAATTTTTTGGCTGCTTCTTTGGCTAACATGTCTGCTCTCTCATTGCCCTGCACCCCGACATGGGCTCGTATCCAAAACAATTTTATAACTTTACCTATTTCTTCTAATTTTATCAAATTATTTTTTATAGCAAAACCTAATGGATGAAAAACCTGCATATTGCCTAGTAATTCCAAAGATGATCTCGAGTCACTGAATATATTCACTCGGTTTTCCGTTGTTTCAAGGGCATATTCCGTAGCTTGATAAAGAGCGTACAGCTCCGCCTGAAAAACTGTACAGTAAGCCTCGAGACGAAACTTTTTATAATACATTTCCTCCCTATCTTTCCAACAGGTCAGAGCTGCACCCACTCCATCTTCTGTCTTACTTCCATCTGTGTATATATTCATTCCTATTATTTCATGCGATACAATTGTTGTTTCTTCCATTTCTTCTAAACACGTAAATTCAATTTTAGGCTCTTTAGCGGGGTGCGAGGCAAAAAGGAAGCAGACTCTGTCTTCAATTTCCTTATTAGGTACTAATAACTGCAGTTTCCCTCTTTTTGCCTCATATAGCTGCGCTTATTTGAAATAAAAGATCCCTTCAAAAAAAAATTAATATGGCGTCGGCCGCGGTGATTTTCGTATTGTTGCGCTGATTGTTGGGTTTTGTATCATTGTGTGATTTCAAATTTGACGTTTGTTGAAGTAAAACTTTTACAGACACGTCACTACGTCCTTTTACAGCCAGCGCATAATATAATGGAGAGTGCAACGCCAGTAAAACCCATGTACCGACACTTTAATTTTTTGACATAATGACGTAAACATACCTGAGGCTTTTATCAAAGCTCAGCAAAGTTCATCAGTCCATGTATTTTTTAAATTATCTAGACATGATCTAGAATGATTTATTGTGATTCATTATTTTTGCAGATGGGAAAACATAAAAGAAGGTCTGCCTATTATAAAAAAGAAAATAAGCCGTTGCATTGGAAAAAAACAAACAAAAAGTATACTCTTATTTCCTGAAATCTTGAAAGCTGTCATCCCATATCACTTCCACATAATATCACATGCAGATTGCAGAGAAGAAGCAAATAAATGCATTAGTTACCTACATAATTTCTGTACAAGTTTCGCGCTTTATCGCAAAATGCAATTATTCGTTTCTCAATACAAATTAACTAAATTTTCATTTCATTGTACCTACAACACTTTTCCGCTAATTATCATAGCATCAGAGTTATACCATTTCATGTACCTACTCTCACCATAGTCTGTACACTAGTAAAAAAATATTAATTTATAATTAGTAGACTATACCAACAAAAGACATTCATCTTTCCTATCTAAACATTTTGGTTATTTACGTATTGCAGCTTTGAAATTCTAAACGATGATCAAGTTATAGAAAATAAATTGGAGAGCTCTGAACAGCAAGGTAAAAAGCATTCGGCAAAAATAACTAAAAGGTAGGTAAATTACAAACCTAGGTATAAATCCTTATCCTTACTAATATTATAAACGCGAAAGCTTGTGAGTATGGATGAGTGGATGTATGCATGTATGTATGTATGTTTGTTACTCTTTCACGCCTGAACGGCTGAACGGATCTGGATGAAATTTAGCACAGAGATAGATTATAGTCTGGAATAACACATACTACTTACTACTTAATAAAACAGCTAAGTACTTTTTATCCCGGAAAATTAAGGGAACCAAAGAACCTAATTTTTTGTTGTTGTTTCCAAAAATCTGTCGGTTTAGTTGATGGGTAAAATTACAATTATAAAGGTTTGAAATAAATATAAGAGCACCTTGTATTTATTTCAAACTAGCTGCACTATTGGTAACTATCGCCAGGAAGGCTGATTCAGTATTAGGTAGGTGTAGGCTCTCCTCTTATGACGATAGTGAAGGACTGCCCGCATGCTGATGGGGTCTGACTACTTATCGCCTCTCAAAGATGTCTTATGGTTGCCTAAAATTAACAATGACTAGGAAGGCTAACACATCTTTGAGCGGCCATGTCTAGTGAACGGCCCGATGAAAAGCGTCAGTTTTTATACTGTTTACATAGGTACTGCGCATACTTTAATACTGTACAAGAATCAGCCTTCCTAGTTATGGTTCATTTTTGGTAACCATAGTACGTGTTTGAGCGGCCATATCTAGTGAAAGGCTGATCTGCATGCAGGCAGACCTTCACTATCGTCATCAGTGGAGAGCCCTACACCCACCTAATACTGAATTAGCCTTCCTGGCGATAGTTACCAAAAGTGCAGCTATCTCATAGTCAGTACCTACATGATATTATAAACGTTTTTTTGCTGTCATAAATGTCAAAATGTGACAAGGATAATTTTTATTTATATCAATTATATTAGGTACTTTAAACTAATAAACTTTATATTGTAGTAATAAATTGCGGTTTTATTTTCCATTTCAAAGTGCTATAAAAGTTTCACATCAAAAACTAAATAAATAATGGAAATAGGTTTTTTAGGATGAGTTGTGTCATTTATGATGAATCAACGGGACTTTACCCAGCTTGAAAAGGAGATTCTACTGAGGAGAGATGACAATAACTCAGCAGTTTATAAAAAGAAAAAAAATTGCAATAATGTACCTAGAAAATAATACACAATTTAAAGGGAGCTTCATAAATATATGTACATACATAATGTATCAAGTATTACTCTGATTTAGTGGGCTGTTAGTGGATAGTTTCCATGCAACATTAGGAAAATCATCAGTTGATGCTACGTTAGTTGTTACGGATATGTCTCAAACCCACCAGCATCAATTGATTTTCGTAGCTTAGCTCTAGGGGAAAGGGGTTCAACTAAGCAACGAAGTTTTTCACATAATGAGGAAAGGAAACACGTCCTTCTAAGTATTTATTACGAGAGAGGGAATGACAGCATGACAGTCACGCAGCTTACTTACGTCCATAATGTTCCCTACATTACACATTATACTAGTTGAAGTATGGAACACAGAAGCTGACTAGTTACTTCTCAAACCACTTCATCTACATCGCACATCTCAGATGGAAATGGAATCTCCTAGTGCTGTCTTACACCGTTTTTATACTATTCATGCAGAACT
Source organism: Erebia epiphron (assembly GCA_963932025.1). Lineage (NCBI taxonomy): Eukaryota > Metazoa > Arthropoda > Insecta > Lepidoptera > Nymphalidae > Erebia > Erebia epiphron. The sequence goes on along the minus strand of OZ009959.1, from coordinate 13,792,079 downwards.
ACTACTAATACTAAGCGCCATTATTAATTTAATTTATTTTTCTACCTAAGCATACAACCTTTATCAAATAAACACCTATCTTTACCTATACCTACTCATAGTTATAAATCAGTTAGCAGGAATCAGCCGGTTGGTATATTATCAAGAAGCACCTCTACAATCCATACTATGATATTAAAAATGCCAAAGACGTGTAATTGAACGGCCCATTATTTCAACCAAGTTGGTATAGAGTAAGGTTACATCCCGAGGAAGGACATAAGTTACCTTTATCCCGAAAAATTGAGAAATTCCCGCAGAAATAAAAAAAAATTAACGAACGCAGACGAAGCCGTAAGTATCATCTAGCTATCAATCAATAAATAATATTATTTGTGCCATAGTGAGATAGTTGATCGCATATTGTGTGCTCCCGTGGTAGGGGCTGAATCCTTCTATGTGTGCCTGCGTAGACTGTGGTTGTATGTGTATAGAAACAATTGACAGCGGCTGACAGCAACGCCTAGATGTCGGCCAAGAGTAGGACCCTTAACAGCGGGAAAATTTCATCATCTAATAGGAAATCAACAATTGTACGCGGACGAAGTCGCGGGCGACCTCTAGTTTGGCATATAAAATAGAAAAGGTACATATTAATCACGCTGATAAAGTAGTAAAATAAAATTATGTATTAGGTATGAGGTAAAGATTTTTTTTTAGTGGTGTGGACTCCGGGATGGTTTATATTCACAATTGGACCCGGTAGCTGCAATCGGGTTAGAGATTCAGGGCAGGACAACGTCTGCCGAGCCCACTAGTATATAATAAACAAGATTCATAATTATTTTTTATTTATTTATTAATAAATATTAATTATATCTACATTCAAATAAAACCACCTCTTTTAAATATTTTTAGTGTAGGCACTTTGATACTAAGAAAAGGAAAAAAAACCTCTAGTAACTTCATCTTTTTCCTGCATTAATGTTGTTATGAGGAAAAATTGTTACGAGTCACGTATTTCATGTCACGATTAAAGTAAATTAAAGGACTGATTAAATATGATGCTATAGTACATGATAACAAAAAAATCCCCATAAAACATACCATCGTTGGATTAGGTAAGTATTATTATTATATAATGAAAAAAATAAAAAAATAAATTTCTTATGTTTTTAGGGTTCCGTACCTTAAAAGGAAAAAACGGAACCCTTATAGGATCACTTCGTTGTCCGTCCGTCTGTATGTCAAGACCCTTTTTCTCAGGAACGCATGGACGTATCAAGCAGAAACTCATATCAAATACTCAGGTCTACTGTCCCTTGGAGCTGTGAAAAAAATCAAACTTCAAAGCCGACACAATCAAAAGATACAGCCGTTTATGCTGCAAATTTTCGAATTTTCTTGCACTCGCAAGGGAATCAAAACCTACAGGGTACTTCCCGTGAACTCAAAATCTTGAAACTTGGTACGAAGTAACGTCTTATAGCACAGTTATAGGAAGAATTGCGAAAAACATAAATTTTTAGTTACATCATATAAAAAAATATTTTTAATAATTTTAAACTTACTATCCCTTTCCTCATGAACGCGTACAGGCATTAAATTGAAATTAAAATAGATAAGTGAAATAAAAATACTATAACTTTTACTTATATACCTACAGGTTTGTACGGAACCCTCGGTGCGCGAGTCCGACTCGCACTTGGCCGGTTTTTTTAGTTAAAGGCGAATTGTTGTAAGGTTTAATCTTTTCCATAAACTATTATTATAAATTAATAATGTAGGTATATGTATACTAAAATTTTGTGACTTAAAAAGCTAGGTAGATTCCAAAGTTAATTTATACTAGACGATGCCCGCGACTTCGTCCACGTGAATTTAGGTTTTTGTAAAATCCATATTTCATTTAAATCAGTTGAACAGATGTACCAGGAAAGCATACCATACAGACACAAATACACATTTATAATATTAGGATGGATTCTGTAAGAACTAGTTAAAAATATATTTTCGTTTTGAAACGTTTTCTTGAAATTAAGCTTTGAAGCTCTCTGAGTTTATCATACTCGAAAAACTTCTTAGCTCAAGCATTGGATGTTTCTAAATAACTTTGTAGCAACTTAGGCCTTAGCTTAGAGCTTTAGTGACAATCTACCGATACAACAGGTTTTGGTTAGTAAACAGCGGTATGGTTTAATTGGGACACCTTGGTTCGTGAGTCAGACCGAATGGTAAAAGCTGTGTTACAAGAGGTTATATAAACGTAAATATCGTAATAAAATAAACGACGTCCTTATCAATTAATGTTTATTTAAAAACACGCACCAAATATATATTATGTATGTTGATGAAGTGAGAATGTTGACGCAGGTTTACAAACACATAAAAAATCACAAAGTTGCTGTTACGTTGGTCCCTTCACCCGTGTGAAATTGTGATGGATGAACTATTATTAAAATAATAGTAGGTATGTACAAGTTACAATTGTTTAAAAATACACGCTGAATTGAGAACCCTCCTTTTTGGATCGGCCAACAAGGTTAAAAAATTTAATATACTGGATTTGAAATTATTTTCATTCTTTCTGTTCAAAAACTCTGAAGGTAAAAAGAAAATATGGTAGGTAAAATGATAAGCATAAAATGTAAAGAAGGTGAATAGCTATATTATTAGAAATTTCTCAATCCATGAAATCGATTCGTCCCGAACGTCACAACATTATAATCGAATCAGAAAACTTGTTCACTTCACTGTATATAGCCTATCAACACGATAGACATACGAAATACATTTTGTCGCATGTCTACACACATTATCTTGGTGTTATCGCATTTTATCATCCCTAACACACTGTTACAACAAAGGGTGCGGAGATCCAAGGTAGAATAAACATGGGAGATATAATAAAAAAGTTGGATAGCGTGTATTAACAAAGCAATATCATGTTAAGTTCCTTGCGGCTTTGCGGTAGTTAAAAAAAAGTAGATAAAACCTAAACAAAGTTCAACAATTTTTTCAACAGTAGTTTTATAGGACAGAGATTTACTGATATTTTGCCAGCCAGATTCATAAGTAATTTGTGAATTAATATAGCAATAGCTGATGTCCGCGACTTCGTCCGCGTGGTTTAAGTTTTTTTTGATTCCCGCGGGAACTCCTTAATTTTCCGGAATAAAAATTATCCTATGTCACTCTCCAGGTCCTCATCTATATCCATGCTAAAAATCACGTCGATCCGTTCCTCCCTTGCGGCGTGATTGAAGGACAAACCAACAAACCAATAAACTAACAAACAAACACACTTACGCATTTGTAATATTAGTAGGTATGGTTCATTATAGGTAAATGCCTGAAATTGGTATTTCTTTATTTTCAACCGGAGGCATAGAATATAATATTTTGATGGATAAATGATTCACTTTCGTACAAACTTTCATCGCTGTATAAGCCCCTTCAAAATCCTTTCACTGCGAGTTTCTATGTTCATTAAATACTAACAACACCTTTTACCGACTTTGCACGTTTCCATGTAGCCTTAGTGGCTAAAGAAGATATATTTGGTAAGCTAGTCTTATGATATTTTCAAAAACGAAATAAAAATCGTTTTAAGTAACCGCATTATACAGAGATATCTGCTATCGTTAACATTCATAATTTGTTTGTTATTAATTAATTAATTGCAAACTACCCGGCTTCACACATAGTACGCGTAGAATTCTTCAGTTTAGTCTGAATAATAGATTTGAATTGAATATTGGTAACAGACTTAATTTTTTATTTGAGTTTAAAAAAAAATCTGTCCTTTTTATTTGTTTATTTCCGCATCACTTATCTTGGTCTAAGTAAGCTTATAGACCGCTGCCTCGTTGGTCTAGTAACTATTACTTCTTTGTATCTGTATACTGTATAATATTTTGTAAGTGAAATAAAGATATCTAAATAAATAAATAAATAACAAGTTAGCCAAGACAAGACAGCTTTTTTACATGCATATATTCAAGATTTTCCGAATGTAACTAATTCAGGGTCAACACAGTAATTTGCCTACGGAAAAAGCCGTGATTAGTAGTAGAATCTATTAAAATAAAGAAAGCCTTATAAATTAATAAATTGATGAACATACCTGAGGGATTGAACTTGATAAAGAAAACGTAGAAAGCTTATATTTTAGACTATGAATACAGTTAAAAGTTGATTTATTTTATAAGATGTGCATGATATCTATCACTAGTGACTAGTGATAGATATCATGCCACTACATATTTTTTCGTCTGGCTGAATTATAATTTTATTCGTTGCTCCGTGGCGGCGTGATTGAACGGAAAACCAACAAACAAAAACACTTTCGCATTTAAAATATTAAGTATGATTCTATTTCCGTTCGACTTTTCCACGATTAATATTATTTGTCTATGTCGTTTTCACATGAAGAAAACAAGACTATGTAAATTAAAAAATACGGTCAAAGTATGCCGCTATTTAATGTTTACTTAAAGTGTCCCACTTAACTTTTACAGACGGACCTTATAGAGATTATTGCCAATGAGATGCAAATTTCAAGCGTAGGTGTTGGTGTTTTTGTTTCTTTTGGTCATCTTGATGTGATATTGTCCCGGATGCGTTTTCGACGGCATTCTAGATGATAAACTGAAAATTTATTTGGCAGCTCTGTCTGCTTTTTATATGCGACATAAAATGTGATGAAAGGATTAACATCTCCCACTCTGCTGGTTCGTCACTGCTTAGGTCGTGGGCTAGATTAAGGGCTTTAATAAACAATTTTTTTTATCCAGTACAAATTAGCCCTTGACTGCGATCTCACTTGATGGTAAGTGATGATGCAGTCTAAAATGGTAGCCGGCTAACCTTTTAGGGGAATGGCAGCTATATTAAACCCAAACCCCTATTCGGTCTATTCTACACGGCATCGTACCGGAACGCTACGGGAATAAAAAAATGTATCTGTTCAACCGATTTTAATGAAATTTGGTACAGGGGTAGGTAGTATTCCGGGGAACATATGCTACTTTTTATCCCGGAAAATTCAAGAGTTCCGGCGGGAATCATCTAGTTAGGTATAAATGCGACAATGTGACTGCCTGTCTGCTATGCTTTCACGACCTATCTGTTCAACTGATTTGACGGGTACAGAGATAGGGCATCGTTAAGTTAATAATATTTAATTAGAAGTGCTAATGACATTTGGAGGCCGTCCAACTTGTTTTAATCATTAGAATGCTATAAAAATAAAAAACATAATATTTTTTGGTATACTAATAACAAATGATAAAGCCAAATTTTAGGCTATCAAGTTTTGCGAAATGGCTTCTCCTTCTCTGGTTTTACCTATTTTAACTATAAGAAATAAATAAAGAAACGGTAATTGAGGTTACCAACATTTGCAGATTTCGTGTTAGTTCGGGTGAGGGCAATGTTGTCTACTTACTAGCAACTAGGTACTTACCGTCAAGGGAAAATATTTGAGATGATAGTTTGTGATATAAGAGCGGTAAGTAGGTTTCTACATAAGAGTTGACTCATGTCATCCCAATGCCGTCAGGCGACGGCTGACCAACGTCACGAGTTTGTAAAAACCTCCAAACGTCCAAAGCATTTTACTCGCTCCAGCAATGCTAAGGACAGCGGTTACATATGTAACCTCCGAGTTTCTTGCTGGTTCTTCTCGGTAGGTAGGAATGGCATTCCGAACCAGTGGTAAATTCACTCGACGCGACGATTCAAAAGCTGAGTTTGAGAGTTTGAGAGCACTGGGTTGTATAGCTAAACGCTAATTAAACGTGTATTAATATGTGTGCAGCATAGTTTCATTAAAGCATTTGTGATTTGCATAGCGGCCTATACCTGAAGCCCACATAACGTAATTTATTTATTTGGAGCGACTTAATTGGAGCGAGGAGGTTTTCATTGTAAGGTTTGGTTTTATGAGTTGTATGACGCATGTTACGCGTAGATTTAAGAGATTCTGTTCAGAGATAAGAATTTTCGTTTACTATTAGATAGTTATGATATTATAATCTATACTAATATTATAATTAATGCGAAAGTTTGGATGGATGTATGGATGGATGTTTGTAACTCGATCACGCCAGAACTGCTGAATGGATCTTGATAAAATTTGGCAAAGAGATAGATTATAGTCAGGAATAACACATCATTAACATTATAAACATTATAATGATGCCAGCGTCTTCCCCCGCGTGGGTTTAGGTTTGCGTGATCCTGTGGGAACATTTTGATTTTCTAATAAATTAAGATTCTAAATCTGTACCAAATTTCGTCTACAAGGGTTGAACAAGTATTTAGCAGATAGACACACTTTCGCATTTATGTAAAAAGTAGTATGGATCATAACTTCTAAAAATCAATACTGGGTTAGAGCCATTTTTGAGCTCCAGTACATGTCTGTATCAAACAAGAGAGATTATTGCCCACCAGTCTTTCCCCATTGTTCATATAAATAGAACGTAACTATGCGAGTTTGCTCAGCAGTATCTTACGTTAAATGCCATTTGAAATACAAAAAGGATTTTATAATTAAAACCAAATAAAATGAAATAAGTTTAACTCTGCAATAAAGGCGACATAAAAAGAGCCTGTCGAATGAAACGTTTCGTTAATGAGTCTATAAAGATTTGTTACTAGTTAAGTCTAAAGGTTCGGACAGACAATAAGCGTGACTGTAGCGGTGGACAATAGAATATGAACAAAGTGGCTGCATGAAAACGCAAAACAAAGAATTGTCGTCAAGCGTAAGGGCGAAAGCACGCTGCTAGTATTATTAGTAGGACGTCCCTGACGTATGGGAAACACGTTCTTCTTTACGCTCTTCTCACGTTCTGCTCTATCCCGCAGGTCTGTGGTCCATATTAAAAGTTCGCCTGCCCACGTGAATCACGTGATGCACTGACTCTTTGTCTGATCAGAAGTATTTTTTCTCAAACATGACGCATCCCGCGTTGCGCGTTTTTTTACTGCACTACAAGTTAGCCTTTGACTGCGATCTCACCATGGTAAGTGGTGATGTAGCCTATGATGGTAGCGGTATAACCTGTTAGAGACAGTTATATTAAATTTCCCCCCTGTCCCCTCATCTGTTTCTATACGGTGTCGTACTGGAACGCTGAATCGCATGGCGTCACGCCTTTACCGGTTGGATGGAAACTAGCTACGGCCTAACTTCCTACCAGACAAATGTGTGCCGGCGTATTTAGGTGCGTATTTATGTTGCCTTAATTTATCGCTACCGTCCCGCGTTGTGTGTGACAAAACCTTAGTGCAACGGTCCAAGGCTCCAAGATAACCCGATCTTTATCATGTCACACGTACCATCCAGAGTAAGCTTGCCTATTAGGTATGTGGCTAGAATATTTTGCGGAATTTTATGTTCTACTGTGTTACATTGCGCTTCATTTTGTGGTTTATCTCCGCAAACGCTACGCGAAAACTCTTTATTATGTCGCTCGGCAAAAAGTATGCGTGAAAAATAATGCTAGTCCAACATACGAGTAGCGCGCCAGTTTCAGTAAGTTTTCAAAAGAATCATAGAAAAATGGATGATTTTCTCGTCAAAACTAAAACTTATTACTTATTATAGATTATTATCTTAAATGAACTAAGTGTTCACTTAAGATAATAATTTTAGTAAGAAAACAACATGCACCTGAATAAATGTGAAAGTGGGTCTGTCTATCTATCAGTCTGTATCTACACTTTTACGGTCCATCTGTTGAACTGATTTTAATGAAATTTGGTACAGGAGTAGGTTGTAACCCGGGAAAGGACAATTATAGATTTCCCGCGGGAATCAAAAACCTCAATCCACGCGGACGAAGTCGCGGCCATAATCTAGTTCCCTATAATTTTCTTATTGGTTTTTGATTGTTTTCAATAAAGGTAGAGGATTGTATAAAAGCAATATAAAAGGGTAAGTTACATAAAAAGTAAATAAATAAAATGTTTTGCCTACTGACTGTAGGTTTACCTCAATAACGAAGGTTATCACGATAATTTATCCTCGCGGATAGCTGCGGGTAAAACCGCTGCGGTTTCATTGTATTTTAATACTGTTTTCAATGACCCTTTTAAAAGTAAAGTAGGTATCAACCACTGCTGTAACTTATGTTTTTATTGAGCTGCGGAATATGATTAATATTATTTACTTTTAAGTGTTTATTGACCGAGCGGATCGAAGGTCTCTGAGTCTACTTGAGTGAATGCACTTGCACTTGTCCGTCCGTCCGTCCGTCCGTCCGTCCGTCTGTCAGAGCCGTATAACTTCTGAATTACTGAACGTAATTACTTCAAATGTAAATATTGTACATATAAACCGATGGCCTCCAGCCAAATATGGCTTAAAAAGTAATAAAAATCTTTATTTCAGGGGGGCTCTCATAGAAGCGAATATGAAGAAAAAATATTTTTATAGCGTTACATAGGGTTGCGGTATATCATTTTAAATATAATTAGGAATAGAGTGCGAAAATATATTTTTTTAATTTTTTCCCCTATAATTGACGAAGTGGGGGGCTTTCAAAGTGGAGATGTTCTAACGTCCAAATTTGACCTCAGAACTCTAAATTTTCTGAAATGCTGAGCCTGAAACTTGATCAATTATTTGAATTATATCCTGTACTTAAACAACAAATACTAAAATTAGATAAATATTATATGGAAACGAAATTATTTAATTTTTAATGAGCATCAGTATTTTACAACAGAACTTCACAATGATGTCAATAGATGGCGCCGCGAAGTCTCAGTTCGGGGCGAACCACTAGTTTATTCAAACTAAGTTTTAAGCAATACACATCGGTAGTCGCGGGCATCAGCTAGTCCTACATATTCTATTTTAGTTACGACTGCCCAAAAAGGGAGTGTAATGTTTTCAGGGTTCATGTATCTATGTGAGTTTCTTTATTCTACCGTATAACTTCTAAATGCCTGAGGAGATTTGGATGTATGGGTATAATGATACTCATACATCCAAGTTAAAAATAAAGAATCTTTTTTTAAAGAATCTAGCTTCTCGAGTGACACTGGCTATAATTTATTTGGAAAAAAAAATTCCCAATGCAGTCGTGTTTTTTAATATTTTTAATTAATAAATTATAAGTAGCTTGATTTTCCAATTAGCAATTCTTAACTGCAAACCTTTATTTAAACAGTAGCTGCACTAAATGCATTATTGTTGGTTTGACATCAATATTAGATCGAAATCTCAGGTGAAACTGGTTCCGAACGAACTTTAAGTGAGCTGGATTCAAGGCTTTCATGATTGTACACGGATATAAAAGTCGTGAACTCGCGATCTATGTAGGTATACTAGATATATGTATGCTTGTATTGTTTGTTTTGTAGTTTCTTAAAATACATCAGGTATAGATCTGTAGACTTGGTATTTAGAAATTATATATAACTAGATGATGCCCGCGACTTTATCCGCGTGGATTAAGTACTTTGGATTCCCGCGGGAACTCCTTTTTTTGCCGGGATAAAAAGTCTATGTCCTTCCCTGGGATGCCACCTATCCCTATATCAATCAAGAAAGCGCCCCGGAAAAAAACGCTAAGAGCAAGTACCGAACGGGCGCTCTCCCTCGATTCGGCCCATATAACCGCGGGGTTGGTGGGCCATGGGAGGTGGAGGGTTATCCCTGTACCAAATTTCATCATAATTGGTTGAAAAGATGGGCCGTGGAAGCGTAGCAGACAAACAGACAGACAGACACACTTTCGCATTTATAATAATAGTAAGTAAGTGTGGATATTACTTTTTAAGATAAATTAAAATTTTAAGATTAATTAAAGTTTTTTAAATCTTTGAACTTATGGTTGAAAGTCAAAAAGTGTTGTCTCGTTTTAGCTTTGTTTGCAACTTTTGCGTACTATGAAGAAATAGGAACATTAATTAATAACCCACACGAAGATACCGCTAGTCATATTATCAGGAAACGGACGTCGTTATGCGTGATGAGCGAGATATCACCGCGAAAAACTAGTTAAGGCGCTTGTTGGTAATAATTACAAGGTTTCCTTTTTCTACTATGAGTAAATAGAGTTTAAAACTAAACCCACATTGAAAACAAAAAATAAATTTTAAACTTGCGAATCATACTAATATTATAAATGCGAAAGTGTGTTTTTTGTTGGTTTGTTGATTTGTTGGTTTGTTGGTTTGTTGGTTTATTGGTTTGTCCTTCAATCACGCCGCAACGGGGCAACGGATCGACGTGATTTTTGGCATAGGTATAGTTGAGGACCTGGAAAGTGACATAGGCTACTTTTTATCCCGGAAAATTAGGGACTTCGCGCGGGAATCAAAAAAACTTAAACCACGCGGACGAAGTCGCGGGCATCGGCTAGTGTGCGATAAGTATTGATTAAAACACAGTACATAATTATTTTGACTATTGTTTGAAATAGCTGAAAAGCGGCTAAGCGGGAGCTCAAATACAAAACTCTTCTTTTCTTGGTTTATGGCTTTGAGAAATACAAAATTATAGCAATTATAGCATTATCGGCATTCATGGACCGCAAATTTTGACATGAGCAACAACGGTACTTGAATACATTTCACGACAGTTGATTGCTTTTTATTGCGCCAGTGACTCACTTGAAAATAAGTATGCCAAAAATTGAAATCAGATCCCGCAAAAATTGCCCAAAGACACGAGCTATAGCTCGTTGCTTAACGTTTCGAGTGGTTATTATTGCTACTTTGGGTTGTGCAATAAATTATGCTTGTTTTTGTATTTTAAATACATTTTTTATTATCTTTTAATTTGATCACGCAATGCTGTTGGTGTTTTCAAGTTTTACCACCACTAAGACCTTTATTTGAACTTGTAGTTGGATACAAATTCAAATTCAAATTCAAAATTTCTTTATTTGTTGAAATAGGTTAAAGTAAGTTGGTACATTATAAAATACGTTTTACGACTCAACCTTTTAGTTGACAATCAACCAACAAAAATTTTAGTTTGCATTATCTTCTCTCTCCACTTGAAACCGCTTTTACAGGATAAAGTAAATAAATTTTGTAAAATTTTAAGTATTTAAGTAGGTAATATGTAGGTATTTGTGTGCGCTAAAAGCTTTAAATTCATTAAGCTAGCTATTATATTACTTAATATAATGTTTAATTTGGATACTCTTTTAAGAACGAATATTACCGAATATTACGCAATTTGGTAAATTATTATTTTACCAAATTGCGTAGTTACTTCAATACCTACATAAGAGTAGATATGTATGACTTACACATAAAGTTGCAATGTATGAAACCGTGAAGAAGTAAATTTCTGATAATAGGTATATCTATCATTTAAGGGAACACTAAAAATTAATAGTTAACTTATGATCCTTAAAACGATATAAAATCCTCGCAAGCAGTTAATGACTAAATGTATGATGCAACACAACTTGTTTTGGTGTTTTCGCTTCGGCTCTGGTGGTGCAAAGTCCGATTGTTGTAAAAGACAATGGTCAAAATCACTTGCGCGGCGGAATCTCAGTGGGGTTTCGAAAGTGACCGTCATTTGTATGGAAATTGTCGTTTTACGTGTTGTCCTAGAGACCTTATTACATACGTTAACTTTGCACTTGTAGGAGGATAGTTCGCAGTTTCCTTATAGTATGCATTGTTTGTAAATATTGTTGCATTTCTCCTATCATAGCATTTTGTACTGCATTTGATCTCTACGTAGCCAGAACAACCATAATTTCATCCACCAGCAACTTCCATCATTATTATTTCTATTTATTTTGCTCTGCTCTATTTTTATGAAAATATATTAATTCGTTTGCTAAACAGATAAAGAAATTATCTCGTTAATAGAAATGTCGTATTTGTTGTTTGTTTATAGTCGTTAACAATTATATTATTATAGCTCTGTCCCTCTCGTCTCAAAGATCTTTTTTGAGCTTGTGGGACTGTTATTGACCACAAGCTCAAAACCTATGTTTGGAGGAATATATCTTGACCTGAATAAGAAGCAGGCGAGGCAAGAGCTAAATAGTTAATGGACTAAAGTTAAAAGTTATTAAATTGTTTACAAAGTTATTCTTTCAAATGACTCGAATCCGTCTAATGTATTCGTTAACAATTTCATGGTCGAACACGCATTAAATATTATATCATTCATGCGATTAATTATTCAGTTACGTTATAATATGGAGTGGTAATGAGCATACAAATTTTTCACACTCCAGCAAATCGTTCAAAGGTCTTCGTGTAATAATAATATTGTGAATATTCATATTAAAAGGAAAATCTATCTTGCGTGACACTAATTGTTTTTTAATTCTTCAATCATTTAGTTTCTAAATTATAACCTACTTTTGTTACATAGATACGTTCAAATTGAACGTATTACAACATAAAACATACGTTATACGAAAGCAATTCATCAAATTTGAATTTTAGGAAATTTGTAGGTTATTTTTGTTTCGTACTTACTTTAAATGTTTATTGTTTTCTGAAGAACGTCCTCGTTTCTTTCTTTTGCGACAACCATCGTTAATACTTTCCACGGTAACATTCTCGTCCATTTTTAACACTAAACTTGAAATGAATCTAAATACAAAACGCCGACAATGATTAAAAATCACAGCTGATTTTTTTTTTTTACATATTGTTAGTTGCCAGGTTAATGCCAGTGTTGCCGTCCAAAAAATACAGATATTTTCTACTTCGTGTTTATTTTTACTGTCTATATCCGGTTTTGATTGAAAATGTCTTACAGAAATTAATATTTTAAAAGGACAAGTCCGCTTCAGAATGAAAATAGATGAAATTTATTAAATCTTTATTTTGGATATCGGACTAATCCGGTTTCGTTTGAAAATGCACTTTTTAAAGCCTTATTTGGCCTACTTAGAGCCGGTTTTCATTGAAAATATTAACAGGGATCGACGCAACAGGTCTTGGATATCACGATTCGAAAAAAAAAAGGTTTTGAAATTATAGTGTACTTCTCCGGTTTTGTTCGCCAGCTCCTCCAATGTTCGATTGTTATCACAAGATTATCGCTTAGTACCATTATGTAATTAGAAAGGGGTCACGACCCTCAGAAATGTAAAATACGATACAGAGACATTCATAGAAGACAAGGCTTAATTTCACGAGATGGGTTTTAAATTAACGGATTATCATAACATTTAATGGACAACGCAGAATTTAATTTATCCCTGTATCAAATTTCATTAAAATCGGTAGAACAGGTGGGCCGTGAAAGCGTAGCAGACAGACAGACGGTCAGACAGACACACTTTCGCATTTACGAGTATGATATTAGTATGGATTAGTATGTATATGAAAGTATGGTTGTTATAATTATTGCTAGAAGAAAATGTCCAAGTCCACCACTACATACATTATGGAGTTTTCCACTGACTACTATGTTGCAGGATAATCATAACATCAAGTTTATTAATTGATATTAAACTTAGAGGTAGGTATCTTGATTTGATGTCTGATGGGTATATTAATGTTGTTTTCAAGTTTGACCGCTTGATTTACAGCATCAGGGATATATTAGCGTTTATTTTTAACCGACTTCCAAAAAAGGAGGAGGTTCTCAATTCGCGCGTATTTTTTTTTAAATTTATGTCGGTGCATATATCCGTGGTTTATGAATCGATTTGATTTTTTTTTCTATCAGTCGTTAGAGGAAGGTCTCGAGATGGTCCCATAAAAATTCTGACTCCAAATCCTCAACCCTGACACTAAAAAGTTAAAAATAAAAATTCTTTCCAAAAAACCGACTTCCAACGCCACTGTAAAGTACAAAATAATTTTGATTTCTACCCACTATGTTGAAGTCGGCCGAGTCTGATGCGGCAATTTTGCTTATCCTTGTTATACCCATAGTCAACATAGTGGGTAGAAATGAAAATTATTTTGTACTTTACAGTGGCGTTGGAAGTCGGTTTGTTGGAAATAATTTTTTAGTCAGCGGTACACCACCACCAATTCAGCAATTGACACCGGCAGCCGGTTTAATGGTTACATCACAGTGAAATTTGAAAGTTATAATTAACTTTCTATACTTTGAGATTTGTGTCAAAGGTGTAATGTAATGTGTTACTTAATGAGAAGCTGTATAATTGGACGCAATTGGAACCGGTATTACGGATTTGTTTTTTGATTTAAGATGTAAGATTTTACACGGTTATCTGGTTCAACCTAATTCCAGTGTGACAGCTGATGGATTTAGTATACATATCCGATTCAGATTCAAATTCATTTATTTGCATTTGACATGAACAATACAATAAAATACCATTATATATTTTTTCAAACGAACAACCACCGAGTTTCTTGCTGGTTCTTCTCGGTAGGTATGGCATTCCGAACCAATGGTTGATTCATTTGACTATTCATAAGCACTTGTAAAAAGTCTATTTGAATAAAAATCATTTGAGTTTGAGTTTGGTTTGAATAATTGACATGTCACCCCGTTAGGGTATAATGCAGTTTGAGTGACAGGGGTGCTTCGAAATTATTATTTTTATGTCTATAATATTAATTCTATTTAGGTACTTAATCTGTCTAAAGTGGTGACAGTCTTGTGGTTTAGTTGTCCAGATTCCTATTAGGGTGGTCGGGGGTTCGATCCCCGGGCACGCACCTCTAACTTTTCGGAGTTATATGTATTTTAAGAAAATTAATAAGAAAAACAGTGAAGGAAAACATCGTATGGAAATTGTCTATGTGAAACGGTTTTTTTGTGCTTGTGCACTTTGGTTTCGGTGGACCGATTTTGATAGTTAAATTTACTTATGATATTCTCATTATTGCGATAGTTTCGTCACAATCGGTAAATGCTTCGTTGTTATACGTCAACAATCAAATAAATAAAAATCATGTCAATTTTGTAATGAGAGAAGATTATTGAAAGTATTTTAGGTTAAAACACTTGAGCACAGGCAATAACGTAATGATTTCCGGCTACTTATAAAGTGATTGTGATTACATAATAATTATGTATGTAATCAACGTAAACATCAACACACTTCGATGGTACAGAAGTAACATCATCGAGTTAAATGTCGATTTTCTTGACTCAATAGACTAGGAAACGGGGCGGTTTGTTGTATGGAGACCCCAGCATTAAAACTTGGCAGGGTTGAACCAAAACTTATACATAAATATCCAAAAAAAAAACATGCGGAAGTTAGGTATTTATACCTAAAGCTTAACATTTTTGACTGAATAATTTCTCGATTTCTTTTTGAAATAATAGTAGTCGGTGTATTTACACTCAAAACCGAAATATCAAAAGAAATAATCATGCAGGACATCGATATTTGAACCGATTTTATTATCAAACCTAACCTGCGTTTACGCGATAATGTACTGCTTTTACAATTGGGTATAGCATAAAAATACGTTACTTCCTTTCTAATTCTTTTTAGATATTTGTCAAATACCTTTAACTCATGATACTTTATCATACTATAAAGTTTTCTTCGCCTGATGAGTTATTGTTGGGGGTCACTAGCTTTATTGCCAAGACTACAAATCAAATAATAACAAAAATTGCGACGTTCAATCAGAATAAGTGATAATAAGCGGGACTAGCGGTTCGCCTCAAACATAATTCCTAGACACGTAGTAGGGAGAAAGGTAATGGCTTCGGGTAAATTAAGACAACCAATATCAATTTCTTATTAAGTTGCCGACACGAGGCATGGTGGTTAAACTATACAATTTACTTATAGGTATATGCGTTGCCGTTACTGTACCGTTATTTCTCAATCGACTTTGGGTACAAATAAAAAAAAATGAAATACTTACGCACAAAATAAGTTCGCTTGTTTTGCAATATACTCGCCCCATCTTCAGGTCTTTATTTTTATTTATTGCATTCATACCAAAATTGTAGAATACATAAGGAGATAAAAGAAAATAAAGTGGATTTATGTATAGAGAGCCGAACGTTTACAGAGATAAACCCTGTCTATTGAGGGAAACTTGAGTATATCCGTCTTTGTGGTCAGCTTCTTAACTTTATACAATGACTGTAGTGATACTAAATTGAATTTAAATGTCATACAGTTACAAGTCACAAATTTTGAAGCATATTTAGTCCAATGTCCCTCTTTACCATTTAAAATCGTTTTCCAAATCGGCGACTAGTGACTTGTAAATTCAAGTACCTAACTCTAATTCGAGTTTTAATTATTTATAATAGAGTCTATTTTAGACTTTTTGTAAATATTAGCGTTGCTGACGCCTTGTTGGGAAGCCTAGTCGGCTTGTTGACATTTTGTATATATATGCAACATGATTATATGCAATATTCGTTTCTTAGTTATAGGTTTAAAGCTTTGCTTGTGTGTTGTGACCCACCTGGCTTTGTATAAAACTTTACGTTTCTACTAATAATAATCAGTAAAGAATCAATGTTTAAGATTATTAGGTGATTTCTTCTTCAAAATTTAATACCTCTAAACATTCAAGCAAATATCTAATTATAATATTTTGTTATTCAAAGATATTCCACTTTAAATGAATTCAACCTGACTTTAAATAATGAATTTTTTGTCTGAAGTTATGCCGTTGTGTATCTATTTTTGTATTACTACACTCACATTATATTTACATAATATAATACTATAGATGTTATGCTTCATTGAAAAGACTATGAGGTTTCACTTCACCTACAAACAAATACACAGAAGTGAAAAACTAATATACGTTAACCACACACCAGTACCGGGTAACGATCACATAAAGATGAAAACACATTACATTCCCAACTTTATTGTCAAGGCAGTAAGGGACACACAAACAAGTATGTCTAGTATACGTTTATAGACAAAACAAGGTGTACGTGAAACGGCGTCGCGTGCAACGCAGATTTCTTTTAACATTCAAGGAGAGAATGCTTCTGATGTTGTAAAACTATTCATAAATATCTCTTTTGGATGCGGCCTTGTCAATATACACTTGACCGCTTCGTTTTCGTGTATGCGATTGGCGTACAATTTCGTAACTTTTCACTTAAGTCGTAACTTGTTTTTTTTTTTTGGGATCTCTTGCATGCAATTTCGGAAACTTTTATCTTTTCTATTTGTGATATCACTCCCACTTACTGCCTTTCCGTCAATCAATTAAACTTATTATTTTAAATTATTTTCTAAATTAGTCCATTTTTGTCTGAAAATACTAAATTATCAAGTTGTTTTAATGCAGTACATAGATAACATCTTAAAACTCAGTGTTCATACCTTTAATATTGAATCGCAATTATGTTTTTGGACAACCCTGGTTTTTGAATTGTTAAGGAGAGCATCGAATAACCTTATTTAAAATAACAATATTGTTGATAGTTTTATGTTCCTCTTCTTCTGTTTTTTTTGTATCACCTTGTTACTATGTGGCATTGCCGTTCTGATTAGATGTACCTAAATAAGTGAAAATAAATAATTCAGCGAATTGTAGGTCCAAGTTGTTGCAGAAGCTGCAGCAAGAAAATCATTTTAAACTTGAGGTGATGATGTGTACACCTCGTAGCCTAGTCTAGGGCTAAACGCTCGGTAAATGATAAATGCGTGTAACACTGGTAATAAGATAATTGCCTTATATTGCCATATTGGTCTTACTTGCATTACAATATTTATATAAAAATACAATGCAGAGGAGTTGCTAAAAGAACTCCCAGATGCTTATTGTACTATGGCTTGTGTTGTAATGGTCATCTTATTTACAGCGGCGTTGTTCTGCGCATGCCTCGAATTTTGAATATGTGAAAATATAGCCTAAGATCCCGATATACGACGACCTTCACCGAGCTGGTTAATGGATGAAACCTACTTTTTATTTTTATTTAATAATAGTTAAATCCGCCTTAAATAGGTTGCCTATCAAAATCCGGTCCAGATTATTTTTAAATTAATTAATTTTATTTAATTTTTTTTGAAAAGTTTATTATTAGGTAATTTTATAACAAACGCGATGGTATAGCATTGGCTACAATAAACTATTCGAAAAAAAATGATTAAAATTAATTAATTTAAAAATAGTCTGGACCGGATTTTGCTAGGCCACCTATTTTAGGCGTATTTATCTATTATTATTAAATAAAAATAAAAAGTAGGTTTCATCCATTAACCAGCAGGGTGACCGCGTATCTTTTGCATCAATCATTGATAACACTCTTAACACTCTTCCACTATTGGACGAAACCCATTGACGCAGCAAGAATTCCATAAATTCAGCCAATCGGAGGTGATTGCGATGTATCAATGATTGATGCAAAAGATACGCGGTCACCCTGCAGCTCGGTGAAGGTCGTCGTATATCGGGATCTTAGGCTAATAGACTTCGAAGCTATGACCAGCCAGCGTCTAAGGAGTATGCGCGCCATAAACTTACCGCATCTGTTTAATATCATTAAAAACTGTCTTTAAGTCGCTATTATGTCCAATTAGCTCACAGCATCGTATGAGAACTGTCGAGACATTACCGCTATTACGTTGCGCAACCCGTTAGCGCCCATGACACAATTGTTGGTCATTAAGGCTTTATTATAGAGGTTTTTAATTTAATATTGTGTTAATACTGCGTTTCAACCGCTGGTCGTACTTATTCTTTACTAGCTGATGCCCGCGACTTTTTCCGCGTGGATTGAGGATTTTTGGTTCCCGCGGGAACTCTAATTTTCCGGGATAAAAAGTAGCCAATGTGCTATTCCAGACTATTATCTATCTCTGTGCCAAATTTCAGCCAGATCCGTTCAGCCGTTGGGGCGTGATTGAGTAACAAACATCCATACATCCATCCAAACTTTCGCATTAATAATATTAGTAAGAAAGAAGTATTTGCTAAGTTGGCTCTCAATATTTAAAATATACATTAAGAGGTCGCCCGCGACTTCGTCCGCGTACAATTTCTCATTTCCTATGAGATTTTACCGTAGCAAAAGGCCTATTTATAGCGGCTATTTAGCCTCGGCAGGTTTTTATTATTTAAAACTGATAGGTAATAACCTTAATGCCGACTTCAAAAACTTATAACCTTCATGCAAGTTTTCACACCATTTAGGGTGGATTTTCCTAAAGGTGCTTAAGCAGGTTATTTAAAACTAATAACCTAAATCCAGATTTTCAAGTCTCTAACTTCAAAAACTTAAAGCCCTCATGTAAGCTTCCAACCCCTATTGGGGTAGATTTTCGTAAAATTGCTTAAATGGGTTTTTATTATTTATAAGTATTAACTTAATTTATTTTTTATTTTTCATTTAACACGTATAATATTATGGTAGGTTTATTTGTAACTTTGTTAAATACATTTGCCAATTTTCATGTCTCTAACTTCAACAACAAAGGATTTTGAAAAACAAATCCAACCCCCATTTCAACTTTTGAATGTGAATTTTCTTAAAACAGTTTCTTAGCTGATGTTTACACCATAGAAGGAACCTACCTTCCAAATTTTCCCGCTCTCCTACGAGAGTGGAGGCCTGTGCCCAGCAGTGGGACGTTAATGGGCTGTAGTGGTGGTGGTTGGTTCCAAATTTTAAATCCGTTACATGCTTTATAGTACCTGAGATATCGTGATTAGTCAGTGACTCAGTGAACGAGTGGTATTTCGCTTTTATATTTGTATTTTTGCAAATTAGAAGAATAAGTTCCTAAGCCTTAATTCCCGATTCTTAGTTCCCGATTTCTATCGTCACCCAAACATGGATTTCTACCACCAAATTGGGGGTGACCTAAGAGGTCAAATAAACTAGCCATGCGCCCCAAAGTTTCAAGTTTTACAGGAGAAGCTCATAGACACTCAAACACCTTTCCTTCAATTTCATGGGGACTCAACCTCAGGCAAAATATGGCAATTCCTTGCGTTCGTGTAATGATTTTTTAATACACATCGCCGGTTTACGTAAAATACTATCCCAAGCACAATTTAGCTGTTTTCTATTTGTGATGTTCTTATAATAGTAAAGTTATAATCTATCATTAGGCGCCTCATCACATGTAATTAGAGCTTATGTAACTAGTTCTGTAACCGGTCTCTCACCGCAAATTGTGGTAAATATTCCTAATGACTGCAGCTCAGACGTTTCCAAACACGGTACATTGTAATTTATTTTTCGATGTTTACGCGTTGTTATGAACTATTATTTTTTAGAAACTTGCTGCTACTCGAGGCTTGACATAATTTCCCCAAAATCTTTTCTGTCCGATAGTTACTTACTACAGCAACCTGAATTTTCTGTCCGATAGCAACCTGTCTTTCTGATTACTTACTACAGCAACCTGAATTCGTATGTTATCATACTTAATATTATAAATGCCTAAATAAAAATCAAAAAAATCTTAACCCATGACTCCAATCCAGGGCCTGATCCAAATAAGCCAAATAAGCTAGAATGTTTCAGCAAACCACATTTCTTTTACTACACTACAAGTTAGCCCTTGACTGCAGTCTCACTTGATGGGAAGTGATAATGGTAGCGGGCTAACCTGTCCCCTAGTCGGTTTCTACACGGCATCGTACCGGAACGCTAAATCGCTTGGTGGGTACGTCTTTGCCAGTAGGGTGGTAACTAGCCACGGCCGAAGCGTTCCACTAGACCAGACTAGAACAAATTCAGAAATTATACCCTGCCAGGAATCGAACCCGGGACCTCGACAACAGCGCTCAACACTGCGCCAGGGAGGTGGTCCAAACTTACTCATACTTGATGTAAATCAGTCATATAGAATTGAGCACTGTGTGAAACCTGACTTTATTGCAATAGGCATGATGACTAATTTTGAAAAATGGTCAGATTATGTTCGGAAGTATCTACTATTTCGAAAAAATATCTTATTTCAGCAGAAAAATAAAGTTTGATAGATAAAATTAGCATTTGAAATTTAAATTTTAAAATTCACGCCAAAACGTTCGGCGGTGTCATGGCGTCGTTGTGACGTCACAATTGTGTTTACCAATGTACTCTGTGCAGTGTGCAGTAAGCAATTAGTGTGATTTTCAAAGCTCGAAAACAAACAATTGTGACGTCATTCGCTTCTTTGTGTTTTATGCAATATGGCGGATTGCTGTATTTTATAGTTTTATTTCATCAAAATAAATAGCAATCTCACTCGAAATAGAAAAATAAATACGTTTTTTACAATCCATGAATCCTATTTCATTAGATAAATTCATAATTTCATTGATTCTTGGTTACTGTCATCATGCCAATTGTATTTTAAGTTTTCTTTGCTGTTAACACGTTTAGCCATGTCTCGCTGCGATCAAGATCGAATATAAACATGTAGCCGATAGTCGAGGCCACGAAGTGAATAAAAGAGAAAATGCTGCAAAAACTATCGAGGTCTTCGCACTGGGGCTCCGCCACTCAGATGTGACTGATTGTGCCCATTGTATTTATTATCGATTTACTATATCTTAGCTGAGTAATCACTCAAGTAAATAAATTATACAGTTCATTATAAGAAATTGTCTTATTGATATTTTTTTTCTTTGTTGCAGGTGGGTAATACTTATCTTCGATTGGTTGTCCTCTTGGATGGAATGAACACATTGTCCAATAACAAATACGAAAAGGTACATTCAAGAAGTTGACATATTTTATAGTAAGTACTTACTTAGTTGGTAGATTGATGATTCTGTTATCTGAAGCGTCAGTTTAATGGGAAGATATTAAGTTTTAATAATTCATCCTGAACAAATTCCTCAGAATATGATGAAATCATTTCTCGAGATACCAGTCTTCCCAGAAATTCCTATTTATCGTCACTGAGCCCTTATTATTGCATAATTTAGTATGTATTCCAAAAAAAATATTATTTACTTAATGTAAATTACTACAGTTTTTGACCACTTCAATAAAAACCCAGTCATACTTACTTGTTTTTATTGTCTCAATGAATTTCTTGTTAGTTTAGATATTAAACGTTAATACAATCAACGCTATTAAATACCAACAGAAAGTTCTTAACTGTACCAAGAAATTAGTTTAGACAGCCGTTTTAACGATTCAATGGAGCAAAGCGTTCGCAACAAATGAATTTGAATCTTATGATATTAGCAATAAGGGCGGTATGAATTGGGATCGTAACGAAATGCCTTCAAAATGCATTGCTTTTAGAAATGGCGGCCATAGTGGAAAATCGTAGATTTCGTGCCGGGTCAATGACCGCTGTGACGGATCGGTGATCATTTTGTATTGATGCGAACAATGACCATACTCGTAGTTGGAGATGACACCGTTAAATGTAAAAAACTTTGATCACTAGTGGGTAGTTTTATATTCAAAAACACCTAGGGAATCAAGCATCAATATTAAAGCTATTCAAAATTATTCTACTCAGGTGATTTTTCTTTCAAGAATCTTTTTAAGATCTAAGCTTTTAAAAAAAATACGATTTTTTTTTTTTTTTTTTATCCACTACAAGTGAGCCCTTGACTGCGATCTCACCTGATGGTAAGTGATGATGCAGTCTAAGATGGTAGCGGGCTAACCTGTTAGGAGCATGGCAGTTATATTCAACCCATACCCCTATTCGGTTTCTACACGGCATCGTACCGGAACGCTAAATCGCTTGGCGGCACGTCTTTGCCGGTAGGGTGGTAACTAGCCACGGCCGAAGCCTCCCACCAGGCAAATACACGATGGTTTAATATTAACTTTGGGAGGCTGTCGGTAGTTTTGAGCCTGGAAGAGATACGGATTCTGTCCATGCACGATGAAGAATTAATCAATTTTTAAAAATACGTAAAAAATGCTGTCTTCCAAAAAGTTATCGTTGGTGATGTTCCACAAAATACACATTTAGGTTTAACTCAAACAAGCTGGTAGGCTTAACTACTAGCTACTTACTAGTAGCATTTACCTTGTAAGACTTCATCTTGAACCATTACCGTTGTACCAAATAAAGAGTATCTACTTCATCTCTACAACAGCATAAAAGTGACGCAATTTCTTTGTTTTAAAGTCAAGGACCTTTGTATTTTAATCGACCATTTCCAGTTTCTCGAAACGTGTAAAGAATTGTTATTAACATAGGGTTGTTACTTTATGATAAAAATGAAATATTTTAAAGAAGAAACATTTTCTTTAGAAGAAAAAAGAAGTTGTACACTTTATTGTTCTTCTTAACATTCGTCGAACGGTCGTGAGTCATGACGTTTTTGGGAGAATGTGATGTGCCACACTGAATTGTCCAATCGTCCATAATATTTTATTAATTTGCTCGGTCCAGCGTATGAACGACGTTTTTCACTTCTGGTAGAAGGTGAGAAACGTCGGTGACGGAGTTTTCCGACAAAATTGAGTAATTATTATTATGCGTCATTAAAAAAAAACTCTGAAGAGTTTTCAGTATAGCCGCACTTTGAATTACCTTATCATATTGCCAACCCTACTATTGAGATATTATCTATCTGTACTTGGATTACAAAATTTTGTAATTCATATAGTCACGCACGTAGTGGTTATCTGCATATAAAATAGTTCTGGGCTTCTGACTCCGTTAATTTTACAGTTTTTGATACAGCCAAAAAATAATAATAACCAGGGATTGTATGGAGATGTGTACCAAAAAGTGTCGAAAAAAAAAACAGCAAACTGTATAATATAACGAATACATTAAATATGAATAATTTTGGGCAGTAACTTTATGAGAATCTCGTTATCCACTTGCATTTCATTTTGATAGATTTTGTTTTCCTCAGTTATAATTATTTTCAATGTAAAGGTATCCATGATTAAAGGAATCTGAAATCTTTATCTGATAAACCCAATAATAAAACAAGCAACACTGTATCCGGAGTCCGGACCCCATACATACAAATAATTTTGGACATGTACTTTATGGGAATCTCGTCATCCGCTTGTATTTTATTTTGATAGAGTTTGTCACCTTCTTCTAGTTATCATTCTTTTCAACACATTATAGGTAGGTAAATATCCATGATTGCAACTATCCGAAGTCTAATTCCTTAACTGTAACCTTAACTACTTACCTACTTGTATTTTTCTCATCTCTGCGTTAACTCAGGTATAACTTATAAAATTTGGTGAATGGGTAGGTACATAATCTGCAAGAGGTTCATTGCCATGAATATAAATAATTATGGACCAAAGCGAAATATACTGTTTGGTCATAAAGAACTGAGATTAACATAAATGTTTTATACTGCTTGATTTTACCTCTAAGTCGGTGAATCATACTTTTTCTACCATTTTGAAGAGTCATTATAAATTTTTTAACAACGGCTACGGTGTTAATCTTAAAATTGTAATTAAAGATGTATGTGTAATATACGATTTCGTTTTTTTAGACCAGCAGTGCATCATCCAGTTTTGTTGTCCCATCTGCCTTAGTATATTAGCTAATTGTATCTTGTTTCTTTTACCTAATTGGTTTTATTTATTGTTTCTAATAAACTATGGAGTAAGAAACTCCCTTCAAGATGCCTTCTCTCAAAATGATTTGGTTTCCATACTCAGTCTAATAAGCTCTCGTACCGCCTATGTCCTTGAGTAATAAAGTACTCACATACAAAATATTAAAATAAATAAAATTAAAAACAAACCTCTCATCATGAAAATTCGATGCAATTAAAAGTTATTTGCATTCAGTTCTCATGGATGCTAATATTATACGAGTATAATATCATGACGTAGTTCAGAATTCAGATGTTTTATTCTGTTAAAAATTGCTAAAAATATCAAATTGACCACACAAAAAACAAAGGCCAAATGCCAGATTCGGTTTCATTTCGACCGCAAGTCAAGGTTAGATTGAGTTGAGCCCAGAGATCTTTCTGATAATGCACAAGTCCTGTTTTTACATCCGGCTGAGGTGTCAAGTTATCAATGTCATAGTTTTCTAACTTCAAGTTGTGATAAATAAATTGGTGTATATTTATCAACCGACTTCAAAAAAAGGAAGAGGTTCTCAATTCAACTGTATTTTTTTTTTAATGTTTGTTACCTCAGAACTTTTGACTGGGTAGAACCATTTGGATGGATCTTTTTTTTATTTGAAAGAGCATAGTTCCCATGTGGTCCCATATAAATTTTATCGAAATCGGTCGAACGGTTTTTAAAATATCAACAATAAAATAAGTACTTTGTATAGCGTGTGCTTGTTGTTGTAAAGTTGGCGCGGGAGTTTGAAGTCGGTTGCTTAATAATAAATTATTACATTAAATTATACTACTATACTTATATATATAATATTATAAATGCGAATGTTTGGATGGATGTTTGTTACTCAATCACGCCTGAACGGCTGAACGGATCTGGATGAAATTTGGCACACAGATAGATTATAGTCTGGAATAACACATAGGCTACTTTTTATCCCGGAAAATTAAAGAGTTCGAGCGGGAACCAAAAACCCTCAATCCAGGCGGATTAAGTCGCGGACATCAGCTAGAGTTTATAATACTTTTGCTGAAACTGTGTGCAAGAGGGTCAGCCAATCAAGTGATTGCAATTACGCACTGTAGTTGTCAAAGTTTCACGGATTTATCAAGGAAAAAAAGGCTAGTTTTACGTCAGTGCTATCTGACACTTTCTCGATGACCTTTTTTCAACGGTATTTATTCTGTCGATTGCATAATTTTTGTAAGTAGTAAGTAGGTAGGCTTGGCTGCAATTCGCTATACTTCGCAAATAAAGTAGCGGATGTTATTGACAGTCGAGTAGGTATGTAAATTCGAGTCGAAACAAGTGAATACTTGTTTTCACATTCCATGCCTGTGGAAAAATAAATATTACACATCATATCAATTTGCTCAAATTTCAAATCAAAGTTTCACTATAATTTAGTCAGATTTGTTTTAACTTTGTCCTAACTTAATCCTAATTCCTTTGTAAGCTCTTTCGTAATACATAATTGCAAATTGAAATCCTAAAAAATAATTAATATTTGTTCAAAAAAACATTTCAATTAATATCGTATCACTTTTAAAAATAAAGACATTCTATGAACTGTGGTGGATCTATTTTTACTCTATTTCAAGTAAAAATTGTTGTTATTTATCAAGTCTGGACAAGTCGTTTCTTGTTCGATTCACTAGCATAGCATCGTGGTATAACATAGGTCCATAGCGTCAATAGCTAACCAGACTTTCAACTCAAATAATGTGACGAGCTTGAACTTTGCACAGCAATATGGGTAGGTACAACAATAGTTTCAAGCTGATATTGTGTCTGGTCATATTATGTCCAGTTCTCAATGCCTACCACATTGTTCTATTAATATCTGGTCCAGTTTTGAGATCCGGCTGCGGCTTGGGTGTCAATGTCGTGGCTTTTAGATTGCTTATAATATTGAACAATTAAAATATATTGTGTATTCTTGCAGTATTAACAGAGAGTTATATTATTTTAAATACATAAAATTTAAGTTTGTATCACTGATTTAATTTGTTATATTAGTATATTGTAGGTACTTCAAAAAAATGAAGCGGACGGCGATCCGCGCGCCGCGTTTGTCAGTGGGAATATAGCTTGCAAAGTAGACCCTGTGTTTAATTGATACTTCTCCGCATGCACGGCCAAAAGTACAAAATAACATAATTGTACTTAGTTTTTTTTAAATTAAGGTTTTCCAAATTAATCAAAAATAAATTAGATTCACAATTCAATATTCCGGTTATTTTAGGCTTTTTCGTGTAGTTCCATGATCGAGTATATCTATTTACCCAATTTGATAACTTTTTTCTTAGCGTGTAAACATAATGAAATGAAATTGATTTGATTTTTCTTTGTTCTTGTTCATCTGTGGTATCTTTAATATCAATTATCAAACGTGCAACATTTTTATGACTTGGTTTAATATACAATTAATTTTCCAAAGCGTCAAAGATTTTCAATGTCATGACTTTGAATCTGTTAGTATGGGTACGCTTAGTATCTTTATGTGTAACCTAACCTAACAATGTTAATAAATGGTCAATAACATTTAGAATAATGTTAATTGGTTTTTTACGTTGCTTTAAAAAATATTGGTATGCTTAGGTGAAGTTCTTATTTTTAATTTTAGCCTTTCACCTTTAACTTACAATGTCTGTCTCAGTAGAGAGATCGCGCTAAACAAAAGCCTGACTGATCGTGGAAACTTGTGATGTAAGCATTGAGGCTGTCAGATTTTATGAATTACGGACACTCCCACTCCTAAAAAAATACATTTTATTTTCATATTACCTCATTATGAAATCTAAAATAAATAGACGATAATTGCAATTAATTAATATATCATTATACGTCGCGTTATGGCACGTTGTGGCGTGGTTGAGTGACAAACATCCATCATCCATCCATCTCTCCAAACTTTCGCATTTATTAATATAAGTATTAGTATAGAGTCTATGAAAATAGTATAGCTTCTCTTTTGTTTTGATTTAATGGAGCTAAAATTGACAGTTCCATCAGCGTTTAATAAAATTCACTTCCGACAAATGCTTCCTATAAGAAATCATCGGCTGTTGGAAAAACTGAATTCATCATTCCCATCGTTGAATCGTCTATCGACCCGTGTTATGCTTCACTAATCTGTGTAATAAGATCTCGAAACACTTCACTCGTCACACTCAACTCGGTAGAAATCTCGTCGGGGGTTTGACGGCTACTTGATATTCAAAACGGAAACGATTCCGTGCGATCTCTGCATACGGGATCGAGTTTGACGTGTCCATTATAGGGTTTAACTGCTTTTTTTGCTTAGTAGCGGGCTAACCTGTTAGGGGTATATTAAACCCATACCCCTGGTCAATTTCTATACAGCATCGTACCGGAACGCTAAATCGCTTGGCGGTACGCCTTTGTCGGTAATTAGCCAAGGCCGAAGCCTCCCACTAGATCAGACCAGAGAAAATTCAGAAATTGTAAGTTCCCAAATGGGCCCTGACGGGAATCGAACCCGTTAAGACAGCAGCGCTCAACATTGCGCCAGAGAGGTCGTCTAAAGTAATAATTTAAGTAAAAGTAATAATTTAGATGATTTACTAGAAATAGGTCATAGAACTTTTCGTATAAGGATTGTGATAAACCAATTCTTATTTCACTTGTTTAGTGTCCTATTTTCGGATTTTTGGTTTTATTTGCTGATTTTATAAGACTCGATTAGTTTTCAAGTAAACAGAGCAAGATTTTATTTGCGTAAGCTAGAAGTTAAATAAGGTAACAAGTAATAAAATTAAAAATTTTAAAAAAACCCACGACGAACTGCAGAGCTCCATTAGGTATGCCTTTGACCTTTATAACTTTGAAACAACAATTAGAATTTTCTAAAATTTTGGTAACAGTTTCCTGTTTTGTGACCCCAGGGAGCCCTAAATATCGATTTTGAACGAAATCGGTCAATTAACAAAGAATTTCAAAATGGCGCAGATTTTTTAAAATTTTGGTACCAGTTTCCTGTTTTGTGACCCTAGGGAGCCCTAAATATCGATTTTGAACGAAATCGGTCAATTAACAAAGAATTTAAAAATGGCGCTGATTTTTTTAAAATTTTGGTACCAGTTTCCTGTTTTGTAATCCCACGAAGCCCTAAATATCGATTTTGAACGAAATCGGTCAATTAACAAAGAATTTCAAAATGGCGCTGTTTTTTTTAGGTTTGGTAACAGTTTCCTGTTTTGTAACCCCAGGAAGTCCTGAATATCGATTTTGAACGAAATCGGTCAATTAACAAAGAATTTCAAAATGGCGCTGATTAAGATTGATACCACTTTCCTGTTTTGTAATCGCACGAAGTCTTAAATGCAATGAACCGCATCTCAATCGGCCCAGTACTTTATGTGAAAAATTAAGAGCATAGACTACCTACAGCTCAGCTTAGTTGTCTATGGTCCTAAAATATGTCTAAGAACCTTCTCTCAAGCTATATATATCTAATGCAATAAACCGCATCTCAATCGGCCCAGTACTTTTTGTGAAAAATGGTAACAGTGGTTGAAAAATTAAGATCATAGACTACAGCTCAGCTTTGTTGTCTATGGTCCTAAAATATATCTAAGAACCTTCTCATAAGCTATACACATCTAATGCAAAAAACCGCATCTCAATCGGCCCAGTACTTTTTGTGAAAAATGGTAACATGTTGAAATATTAAAATCATAGACTACAGCTCAGCTTGGTTGTCTATGGTCCTAAAATATATCTAAGAACCTTCTCACAAGCTATACGTATCTAATGCAAAAAACCGCATCTCAATCGGCCCAGTACTTTTTGAGAAAAATGGTAACAAAAAAGTGCACATACAAACAAACAAACAAACAAACAAACAAACACACAACCTCTTAGGGCAAACACATATACCGTCTCCGCTTCGTCGAGGGTAAAAATATGTTTAAATATTGAGGAGATAGACCTCAGGCATTTGACATATTATTTCGAAACCTTATAAACGCTTGCAGTATTTTGATTTCTGAATTCTGACATATTTAGGCTCACAGTAAGAATACAATAAAAAAATCACTTGTTACCGATTTAAGGAAATGTTTTAGTTAGGAAATTTTCCATACAAGTTTGCAAATTAATTTAGTAATCAATTAAAAAAATGGAAATTTCGGCCAGTGTCAGAGTCGCCATAACGTAGGAGTTGATAATGATTTCATTATCGATTTGGTAATTCTAAACAAACGAGTTTTCGTCAAATATCGATAGCAGCTTGTTATTTATGCTTCATTGAACTTGGAAACAAGTTATGTTGCTTATTTTGGTATCATAATTTATTAGTTACTTTTAAGATGTACCTTCGTAGGTATGTTGACACGTTTGTCTCAGGTTCAATCTATGACATATTGGTTGAAAAGCTTTTGGTTGCTTATTTACAAATCGATGGCTGTGACTAATGAGTTAATCTTTGAAATAGATAATTTGATTCTTTAGTTAAAGGTTCATTGATTTCATTCAGGTAAGTAGGTGCTTAAATTGTATTTTAACTCCATTGTTTGGTTTGTCATCTAATTATTGGTTGAATGCATAACGTTCTAAAACTCGAAAATACTTGGTATAGTTTCACCAGGACTCTGATGATCACTTTTACACTATTGATGTATGAAACTATCTTTCTTCTTCCTGTCGTTGTCCCATGGTATGTGGGGGCCAGCTCATGTCTTCTTCCACTCTGTTCTGTCATTCGTCAACTCACTATCTATTCAGAAGAGTGGATGTATGCGTGTAACACGTACATGGTCATCCTCTTTCACGCACAAATGAGCATGGACGAATCCATACTATTGTCGTGATCGTGTGTTCGACTGGCAACATTTATTTATTATTTATAGAATGGCAATACTGATTTCATGTTGGTATTGCACTATTAATGAATTCAGAGTTGGTAGAGGGTAGGCGAAAAAGACATTGTGTATAAATACGGGCGTCATTCTGTAAACAGGAAGTGGAGTATCGCTCGCCATCAGAGGTGCACGCCTGTGCTGTGTACATTCTTATATATCATAATATATACAGTGTTATACTTTTGTGTATAGAGTGAGTTGAGACGTGGTGTTGGAAAGTAAAGTGTGTGCGAGATGATAGCTGAAATGCCAGTAAGTCCTTTGTTGTATCGTTCCAATTTATTATTTATTTATTATTTAATCTCTGATGCATTTTAAGAGTAATCTTTAACACATGTGTTAGTGTGCTATTTCAGGATTTCTATAAGGTACATTGTGGGTAGCGAAGTTGTTCGCTACTACCCAAAAATATGCCCGTTCTATGCCCACGTGTAGTTTTATGAACTTCCAAATAAAGATCCGTAGTTAGTCAATCGGTCTTAGGTTGTATCTAGTCATGGAATATATAGACCTTAACGGCAATTCGTGACAACTTCAGAAGTGGGATATGAACCCAAGAAAACAATATTTTTTTAACAGGAGAAAAATATTGTTCACTAAGTAGTTATATTGTGACACAATTCTCTGTGTCGTACCTTCAAAACTTTTAAACAAAGAGTATTCCGTTTACTAAGTTCAAAAGAGATTGACTACTTTAATCAAAGTTAGCATGTACTTGAGATCCATTCTTGCTATGCTATAAAGATAACTTGCAGCAAAGAACTTTTGGATATTGCTAAATCTGTTTTGACACCTATTGTGTGGGTACATTGAATAACATTAGTTCTGGGTGAACTCTTAGATTTGCTATTTTGGCTATAATATTATGTTGTATTCCATTTGAGTAGAGGTTAAATCGAGTGTTTGGTAATGATCTCGTGCGATAATAATTGACATTGTATCAAGGCAATTAATATTTGAATTACATTTATATTTCGTATTTAGTTACCCACAAATTGGAAAAGAGTTTGCTGTAAACTTTAATATTACGTCATCACGACGTTAAGACTGTGAAGTCTCATCTGAATGAATTGCCAACTCAAACCAGCTTGGCGACTGGCTTCCATCGAGGAGGATGATCCCCGAATTACGATTTTGTAAACAGTTTACTTTAGTGTCGAAGTAATTCTGATTCTAAGGTATTTAGTTTAGATAAAACACATCGATAGAAATTTCAGTGAATTGAGTTTTGAATATAGTGTCCATAGTATTTATTTATGATAGATGATGTAAAAATGTCATGTCCTGGACATGAGTCCAAGAAATTTTGTGTTATTTAGCTATAATCAACAAATAAAGCGTCAAGCGAGAATTTCGCCAGTATGAGAGTTGACATACTGGAATAAATTTCACTAGCACTGGCCGTCTGAGCAGCCATTTTAGATGATTAAATGCGATACCATACAGCTTGGTTATTACTACTGGTTAACCTGAGGTACTCCTAGAGATATGAAATAGGTAAATAATTATCAGTTCTAATTAACTCAAGTATTTGTGAATTATTCTCTGGACCATTACTTTGGATGAACGTTACCTAAAGTTTTATTTAGTGTAAATGTAGTTAAATGATTATTGAATTTAAAAGCAGCCTCGTGCCTTCAGACTAGTGTACTGAATGAGATTGTAGTTTTTTTACGCACTGTTTAAGTTTCGAATTTTGATTTTACAAGGTTTTTAATTTTTAATTTAGTTTTTAATTTGAAATTTCTATTAACCAGGCATAGATTAGATTACTGGTTATTCACGAAGAGAATTCATGGAGTGAATAATAGTAATAAAAAAAAAGAGAAGTGAATATGTCAAATAAGATACCCTCATGTCAATACTAGGATGCAAAGCAATTTATCGAACTCTGATTAGTTTCATGTGTGATTTATAAGAAATACGATAAAAGTATGATTTAGTTTTAAATTCTCGATATAAAAGTATACTTACTGGTATACTTATTTTATGTGATCTAGATAGTTTAGTCTGGTAGTACTAGACTCAATCAAAACAGGTGTCTTAGGAATTTGTAGTGTTTAAAAAGTAATTTTTTTGAGTGGCAGGGCAACTATTTATATTAGTGCCGCGAGTGAACTTAAATTACATTAGTGAAGTACATTGGCCAGACATGTAATTTATGATAAGTTTATTTAAGCACTTGCTTAAAATCATTTGCCCTTTTATTAGTGATCTGTTCGATGGTAGTTGTACCTATGTACCTATGCTGAAAGAATAATAGTGGTTTTACTGACCAAGTCCATTTGCAACTCTTAATTTGTGCTATTATCACAGCATATGTATTTTAGTACTGTATTGTATATCAGCTATTGATATCATTATCATTTGTAGTTTAAAAAAAAAAGGGGAACCTCTTTCTATCGCATTACAGGTTGATTGACATCAGGGGTTCCGCTTTCATGTACGGAAGCCTTAGTGTCTCTTGACAGATTTATCAGTGATTGAGGTTAATAATGAAGGATTTTGGAAGAATACAAGATAGAGACGTTAGAATATCTTAGATTTCAAGTTGAAATTGACGATTTTGCGTAGCTGGTATTGTGGGAGTAAGAATGATGGTCAGAGAGCTCGTATACGTTTGGAGTAGTCATGAGTGTGTCTACTCACTATTATAGAGTGGCCAAGTGTGTCGATATTTTAAGGTGGCCATGTGAGTCACCATTTTAGAATGACTATGTATGTCATTTGGGCCATGTGAGTCCATAGAATGTAACCAAGTGTGTTACTAGAGTGGAACAAGTGTTTCCATAAGTTGTGACCTAATGAGCCGGTAGGTTGTGAACAAGTGTGTTACTGTTTTTGACAGTATGTTATCTAACTGTTCGTGAAAGATCTAATGTATTTTATTTACTTAATTTTACGTACATATCAAACTAAAGGGATGTACATAATGAAAGCAAGTTTTCTAGTCCAGAATTATTAGCTGCTTTAGTAGATTACTGTACAAGTAACTCGTTCTATCTAGAACTACCATGGCATTTTATTCATTTTTCATAGTTCCTGTGTGCCTTTAAATGTTTTTGATCAGGGAAAGTTCTACATTTTTAAATTTTGAATGATTTTAGATATATTTCGGGTATTTTAAACGACTAAGATCAATTTTTACAAGTAGTATAACTGTACCTAATGGTACAGCCGCAAAAATTGATTGTATTTGTATGGACTTTAAAATGGATTAATTAGTGATCCCGATGTAAGGCGACCGATCCTCGACGTGTTTCGGATGTATATAATCTGAATGCGCCGAAATACGAATGAATTATAGTTATTTAAAAAAAAAAACTATGATGATCAAACGAACTTGCAAATTGAAATTAGATCGATATTATATGAGTACGCTTCATTTGAAGATATACAACAACATAGTTATTATATGTACACTATTTATAATAACGTACGAGATCGATGTCGATATGGTTTAGGAAATGATGCATTTAATAGCCTTATTGTCATTGGTTCAACTTATCAGTTGGTCACTCCTCCAATTCGTTATATTTGAAAGATTTGTGTTTCTCAAATATATGACTCACTTGTAGACTATGCTTATTAGTTTAAAAAGTTAACAAGCAAGGAATGCATAAAGTAAATTGAAACAAAGGTTCCAAGTTTGTTGTTGTTAATAGATCTTTCACTCGTTTGTTTACACTATTTTATGGCTTTAAACATAATGCGGTCCGATGTTCGGAATGCGTTAAGAATTAAATACGGAAGGATATATACTTCAGCTTGTAACGGTGAAGGTTGTAGTAATTTTGAAATTCTAGATATCGCAAAAATAATAATTCCAAAAATAGTTCAAACGTGTTTCGTCAATACTAATTAGCATTCCAGTGATTCAGTTTAACCAAGTTAGTTCATTAAATGTTAAATTGAATTTAATAAAAAGATTAAAATTTTTGGAACATTTACTAATCACAAAGAAAGATAAATAAATAAATATAAGGGCTGAACATTTGAGGCT
Source organism: Erebia epiphron (assembly GCA_963932025.1). NCBI lineage: Eukaryota > Metazoa > Arthropoda > Insecta > Lepidoptera > Nymphalidae > Erebia > Erebia epiphron. Next base: position 13,757,794 of record OZ009959.1, on the reverse strand, counting down.
CGAAGTTAAGTAGCTTGCTAGAAACTACAGTCACGACACGAGAAGCCCGTTTAATAAAGTAATAAAATTGTAAAAATGCGCCATTCTCGAAGTCACATTGGGTTTTCTTTCTATATATTTATCTGAGTGATTTGAAATAATGAACTGGATGATAAAATTTAACAGACTATTATTTGAATTGAAAATGAAATCGCGCAATTAATTATCTTTTGCCGTCCAAAATCTCGAGAGTATAATATGATGTAAAAATTATATTTTCTAGAGAGTGACTAGTGCGTGCTTGCTTACTCTAATTTTATCTCCATATTGTTTTTCTCAAATTTATTGAATAATGTCGTGTGATGCACGGGCGTTGTGGATCCGCAAGCTCGTGACGAAGGTATACCCTCACCTAGCGGCTCCGGCCTACAACCGTCAGTTAATTTGTAAATACTTACTTTAATTATTAAAAGACGCAGAAAAGTAAAGCAAAAAGTATTAAAAAGCAGAATGAATAAAACACTCAGTATATATACTATATTATGTTACTGACGTAATATATTATAACTTGGTGTAACGTTTTTGATTTATAATCGGTTTGATTTTTGTTCATATGTTGAGGTAATGATTCTGAAAAAAAAGACAAAAGAGGTTTTGAGTATTAAATTCAAATTTCTGAATTTGGGATTTTCATCTAGTTTTTTTTATTATTTAGTTTTGTATCAAGCTTTGGATTTACAGCAAAATTTGAATTTTGTATTTTAATTTGAAATTGCTATTGAGTAAAGTTAATTTAAAATAATTATATGATAGCGATTTAGTATTGTACAATAATTGCAAGCCGATTCTACTTCAATTCATACAAAAGTTTTGCATTTCAAAGAAGCCTTTGATGAAGAGTTAGATTTAGTTTTGGACTAAGGTTTAGTTTTGGACTTTTTGTTTGGTTTTCAATGATGATTGTAGTCAAAGTTCAGGTATTTGACCCAGTTCAAAGCATTGGGTAAGATTCTAAGTATTTCACAAGTTAAAGATTGTCTTGGACAACATAACCTGAACTGATTCGGTTGAATTTTGTGGTGCTGTCTCTTTTTGATGGGTTTATTCAGAGGTTAACACGGAAAGGAAAGGTTAGGAAAAGAAGGGAATAAACTAAAACAACTTGTGTTTTGAGGCGTGTTTAATAGAATTGAACTCTATTTGATAAAATTTTTGAATAAGCTACGAAAAATTTCATTTCATTTATTAAAAACGTTGACTGTTACATAGTTAAAGATTTTAAAATAGTAATAATTTAACATAGTGGGAACAGTCTACCGCCAACAGGTATAAGATTTCAGGAATTTAGAGCAGATAATTTAACATAGACTTAATTTGATTCAAACGATTAGTAAAGATTAGTTAATGGTACAGCAGATCCAACTGAATTGAAGAATTGATAGATTAGTAATCCTGATCAATGTTTGCATTGGATGCAGTTGTAGATTTTATTGTGAACTCTGGGGTAGTGTGTGATACTTATTTCTTGTCAAGTCCTAAAATTTTAATAAAATCAGCTTTCCTTTACGTTCTGATAAATTTTTAGATTTCAATAAAGTTTTTTAAAAAAAAACAGGCATGACACGTCATGTATGACACATGATAGGTGGAGCTCAGGATGATGGACCTGTTGGTCTGTTACAGATTGTAATCAGGGTTTAGATATTTACTTAGCTTTAGATTCAGCGTCAGATGCTTGTAAGGTATAAATAACTGAAACGGTATAAGAAATAAAATAAATATTGGGTATTTTAATTTGAATTCAGTTTTAGACTTTTGCTTACGGTATATGTAACATACTGTTTAGATTATGTTTTAGACTGTAACTGTTCCAGACTTTGATTAAGTTTCAGATTAGATTTTTATTCAGCTTTAGATAATTAATCCTTTATTTGCCTAACTTTATTCTATATGAGTTTTAGATTCAAATTGCGATATTTTTATTTCTGTTGTGAAATTTCGACTCAGCGATATCAATCAGTTTAATTGCACTTCACACACACTTCACAAATCTCAAGATCAAAAGCTCGATAGTTTTGGATTTCAGATCGGTTTGAGGTTTTAAGTTTGATATTACTAAATTGAAAAAAATGTAGGTTTCCTTTTTGTTATCCTTTTTAATTCTCCCGAATGTCGTGATTTACCAAAACTAAATGTCATCGTGCAAGTATGAATGGATGAAGATGTTTTGTTGTACACTACAGATTGTTGCAAGGAGTGAAGCGAACTAAGCTTAGCAAAGCAAATGTTTGGTGGTTGTGCACCGGGAGGTTGCACAATGTCGGATGGCCGAATGTCGTGATCGTGTGTTCGACTGGCAACATTTATTTATTATTTATAGAATGGCAATACTGATTTCATGTTGGTATTGCACTATTAATGAATTCAGAGTTGGTAGAGGGTAGGCGAAAAAGACATTGTGTATAAACACGGGCGTCATTCTGTAAACAGGAAGTGGAGTATCGCTCGCCATCAGAGGTGCACGCCTGTGCTGTGTACATTCTTATATATCATAATATATACAGTGTTATACTTTTGTGTATAGAGTGAGTTGAGACGTGGTGTTGGAAAGTAAAGTGTGTGCGAGATGATAGCTGAAATGCCAGTAAGTCCTTTGTTGTATCGTTCCAATTTATTATTTATTTATTATTTAATCTCTGATGCATTTTAAGAGTAATCTTTAACACATGTGTTAGTGTGCTATTTCAGGATTTCTATGTACCTTACATTGTGGGTAGCGAAGTTGTTCGCTACTACCCAAAAATATGCCCGTTCTATGCCCACGTGTAGTTTTATGAACTTCCAAATAAAGATCCGTAGTTAGTCAATCGGTCTTAGGTTGTATCTAGTCATGGAATATATAGACCTTAACGGCAATTCGTGACACTATCTATACTTACTTACTTACTTAATATTATAAATGCGAAAGTTGATGTGTGGATGTATGGATGTATGGACGGATGTTTGTTACTCAATCACGCCCGAACGGCTGAATGGATCTGGATGAAATTGGGCACAGAGATAGATTATAGCCTAGAATAACACATAGGCTACTTTTTATCCCGGAAAATTAAAGAGATCCCGCGGGAACCGAAAAACCTCACTCCACGCGGACGAAGTCGCGGGTTTTCGCTAGTAATATTATAAATGCGAAAGTGTGTCTGTCTGTCTGTCTGTCGCCTGTCTTTGGCCGGCCCATCTTTTCAACTGATTTCAAAGAAATTTGGTATATTGATGGGTTGCATCTCGGAGTAGGACATAGGCTAGGATTTTTATCCCGAAAAATTAACGAGTTCCCGCGGGCATCATGTAGTATACTGTTACTAGAAAAATATCATCGAAATATATATATATACAAAAAAAATATAAATATATAGAAAAATATAAAATAGTCGGTCTTAAGACCGACTTAACGTACCGTTACAAGGCACGTAGTCATGGAAATTTTGAAGATAATAAAATTGTGACGACAGCACGTTCATCTCGCGGAAAGATGCCTCTTAACTACAAAAACGTGTTACGATTCGAGACCTTCACAACTGTAATGAAAAAAAATATATAATTAGCGTGTATTCTCTAACGTGCGGTTACTTAACTATACGCAACTCTTTCCGTGTTTCATTAGGGTTGCCATCAAGTTTATGAGATGTAATGATGCATTGTTTTATTGCTTTTGATGATAATCGCAAACCAGACGATTCATGGTTGTGCAAGAGTTGCCAGAAAATTTTCAAAATTGTGTTTTTCCAACATGAGTGAGACTGAACCAGCAAACGTGAGTAGAAGTAACTTGACCTGAAATCATCAGCGTTTCTTCGATACAGTCGATGCAGCCGAATCTGCCTCACGCAATTACCTACTTACATACTTGGTAATTTTAGTCCCACAAACTTTTCTGACCCGGTGACAGCGTCGGTAGTAAATATTAAAAAATAGCTGATGCCCGCGACTTTGTCCGCGTTGTTTAATTGTTATTCCCGCGGGAACTCCTTAATTTTCCGGGATAAAAAGCCTATGTCACTCTCCAGGTCCTCAACTATACCCATCCCAAAAATCACGTCAATCCGTTGCTCTGTTGGGGCGTGACTGAAGGACAAACCAACAAACAAACACACTTTCGCATTTATAATATTAGTATGAAGATAGTATGACTAGCTGACCCGCGACTTCGTCGGCGTGAATTTGATTTTGCAGGAAAAAGTATCCTATGTTTTATTCCAGATAATATAATCTATCTCTGTGCCAAATTTCATCCAGATCCGTTCAGCCGTTCTGGCTTGATTGAGTAACAAACATCCATTCATCCATCCAAACTTTCGCATTTATAATATTAGTATAGAATTATAGATATAGAAAAAATAAAACAAAAACTAATCGGGCATAAAAATTAGTTTCAATTTTGCCCACCGGGTCAGATAAGTTGGTGGTACTGTAAGGAATTGCGCCATAAACCAAACAGCCAAAACGTGACATATCTTAAAACAATCGGACAGATGGAAACCCTACGTTTGAGTCTTCAATCATCTGAACATCTCATTTGTCGTGAGAAAAAGGAAGCCGGCTTGACTTTCACCCACCATTAACGGTGCCATGTTTACTTTTTCGCCTATATGTACTTGTTTTACGTTGGAAAAACTCTTTGTTTGATTTCTGTGGCTAGTTCAGTGAGGCCAACTTCATTCATATACCTACTCGTCTTTTGATGCATAGTGAATAGAGATACATGGCAAAAGGCTGACCTGTATATCCATTCTTGGTGGTGATACAGACATACCGAATGTAATTAATGTTGTAAACTCAGTTGAGTTTATGCTACACCAAATAGACTAGTTTGTAACTTTTTGTTTTATATGAATAAATAAATAAATAAAATAAATATTACGTAATTTAAGTGTTTGATTATGAAAATGCTATTAATAAACCTATTTTCTTTCCTTTCTTACATAATACAAGTTGATGCCCGCGACTTCGTCGTCGTAGATTGAGGTTTTTTTATCTTTTTAATTTTTCGGGATTTTCCTGGCAAATGTGTGATTCCAGACTACATAAATGTGAAAGTGTGTTTGTTTGTTGGTTTGTTGGTTTGTTGGCTTGTTGGTTTTTCCTTCAATCACGCCGCAACGGAGCAATGGATCGACGTGATTTTTGGTATGGGCATAGTTGAAGACCTGGAGAGTGACTGGAGGCTACTTTTATCCCGAAAGTATGTCCTATGTATAATGGAGGAGTCCCCGAGGGAATCAAAAAACTTTAACACGCGGACGGAGTCGCGGACATCAGCTAGTTTAATATAATGCTTTAGTATAATTTATAGGAGTGTCTGTAAGAATGAATTCAGATTCCAGATAAATGTGGTCGGCAAATTTTTAATATTTTCACAATGAAATGTTTAAGAAAACTATGGACACCTAAGCTATTTTCTAGATAATTTTTGCATAAGTTTCACATTGGCCAATCTTGAGCTCCTAGATCTCTTCGGATAATGCTGTCCCAGTTTAGACTGTTAGAGCCCCGGATAGGGAAAATAAAAGTTACTTAACTATTTGGTTTATCAGTGAAGTAATCTGTAGTTCGTAATAGTAGCGCAGTGTTTGTGCTCATACATGTTCAATTAATTTGTACTAGATGATGCCCGCGACTTCGTCCGCGTGGATTAAGGATTTTTGATTCCGGCGGAACTCTTGAATTTTCCGTGATAAAAAAATCCGGGTGTCCTTCCCCGGGATACAATCTATACCTGTACCGAATTTCATTAAAATTTGAATTGGTTGAAAAGATGGGCCGTGAAAGCGTAGCAGACAGACAGACAGACAGACAGACACACTTTCGCATTTACAATATTAGCGTGGATTCTCAGAGCAGTCTGAAACTGCGTAGGCAATTGAGGAGGCCAATACAATCTGTTTGTCATTCAAGATTCACTCTACTACGAAGTCGTGCGTAAAACGAATCGCGTTGTCATCGACATCACAGCTCGTGCGTATTATGCGGTGTACACGTAGGAATAGAAAGCATGTGAAAACGTACATAAACATGATGTGCGGATTAAATTTGATTAAATAGAGAATGAAAGCGCTTTCATGTGATAAGTATAATGTAGTTCCTGCAGTAAGGGTTCTTGGTGCGTTTGAATGTAGTGCGAACGCGCAACGTACATGCAAGCCTAAAAATTCTGTAGATACTTTTAAAGTCAAAGATATTATCAAAGCATCCCACTAGGTAGACCTCTAGTAAAACTCAAGTAGATTGGAGCCGCTAGAATTTTGAAAGCAAACATCACAAGACGGAAGACCATAATATCCTGTAGGTTAAACTTGAGGCTTAGATTTTTAAAAGGCTTTCTACACAGCAAAGTAAATACCTAAATAGTTCATATTCCGTCAACCTATTAAAAAACCCATAAAATCTTAAAAACTAAGATTTTCTCATTTTAGACAACTCAAAATTATTTAATATCTAGGCACTCATTAGGCCCAATAAAACTGTTGTCAAACATGGGTGGATGGACTAAACACAATACTCTTTCCCGCAAGTCGCAGTCGGGTAAAAAAGTAAGGTTTTCATTCACATTCCACGTGTTCATTTTCAACGCAGTCGAGAAAATCGACACCATGACGCATGTAATGCGAATACTTCCTGTTTTTTTTGCAGACTGCTTATTTGTCTTGCGTGCTGCTTCCACCGTGCGTATTACAAAAGGGGTCTAAGGAAGGACCGAATTTTTCGGTCTTAAAAAGCCTCAACTCACGCGCGATCTGTAAATTATGTTAAAGTATGTAGAGTTAAATGAGAACGTCAGCTCGTCATTATCAACTCATCAGTGGCTACTATTGAACACACCTCTCAGAATAAGGCCTCAGGCCTAATTTTCTAAGCTAAGCAAATCATAATCATTTGACAGTTCAAAACGTATTACTCGAACTGTTTAAGGAGTTCATATATGCCTGCAGGCCAAAAAGATCGAATCTATCTTATATCTATCGCCAAAAAGAAAGATCTATGAACTCTTTAAAGAGGTCGATTTATCCGTTTGACAAATTTAATAATGATTACGATTACGATTTCCTTAACAATCGGGGGGCAGTTAAGGTCATAGTCCGTGCACTCACATTTGAGAACATTATTTAGGTTACCTCTGTTTCTTCATGATATTTTACTTCACTGTTAAAGAAAGTGATATAAGCTCACATAACTCAGAAGTTAGAGTTGCGTGCAAAAATTGAACCTCCGAATGTGAGACAGAGGTCTAACGTCTAGCTGTCACCGCTCACGGGCGCCTTAAATCTCAATATTTTGGAAATATTTACGAGTATTCGAATTTCTATTTTAATACAAATTAACCTGTTTTGTCCTACAGCTTCTACAGTTATTATCACTAACATGATAAAGCCTGCCAACCCGCATTGGAGCAGCGTTGTGGGTCTAAGTTCTAATACCCTCTACTCCTATGAGAGTGGAGGCCTGTGCCCAGCAGTGGGGCGCTAATGGGCTGTAGTGGTCCTACAGCTGGGCAAATACCTGTAAATAATTCAGTGCGTCTTCGGGCCACTTTACTTAAGATTTATCTAGTTCATCGTGCCAACGTCGCACGTTACCGTGCCTGCTACGCAAGCATGCCAGATCTTGTAATTTCTGTCTTGTACACTTGCTTTTGAACTACGTTGTTTGTAACGCCTTACGCTTGTTTATGATAGCTGAAAATGCTCAGAAGCCAGACAGCATAGCGTTGACTGTCGCGAGTAATACTAATGAGGCGTGTGCATAGGAATGTCTTTACACATGAGAATTCCCTTTGTTGCGTTATTTCGGTCCGCTTTGTGTTTGGCGTCATTGTTGTACTGAAGGTCTGGTTCGTGTAGGAAGACAACTGTTGTTTATACATTATGTTATATATAACTGGGATTGTAAGACGTGGACTAGGACCAAAAGGGGCTGCACATATACAAATAATACTATATATATATATATATATATATATATATATATATATATATATATAGTATTATTATAGTATATATATATATGTCACCGTAAGATTGCAAAGGCCGTTGGATTGTAATCTAACTGGCGATATTGTAAACTGTCGACAGATTACAATTTAACGCATTACTTTTCGGTAGATTGTAATCTGTTACGTAACATTGAACGGTTCACAATCTGTCGATAGATTACAATATCGCTAGTTTACAATATCACAATCTAACGGTTTTTGCAATCTTACGGTGACATATACTCGTATTTATATATATATACTCTTTCTTATGACGTCAATATTGTATTCCATGTTTTCAATATTTCATTTCTTGTTGCTCTGCATATACCTAGTTGAAGAATCTGAAGAACACTTTTTGATTGTGTCAGCTTTAGACTGCGTTCACACTTAAAAATTAGTACCATGCCGTGGCTCGATGGTAGACGTACACTAACCTGAAAAAGGATGGGTGTTTGATCTTTACTGACGCTTCCCAACATTTATTATACTAACAAACGCTCGTACCTAGCTTTACACATCCTTTCGAAACTCAATCCTAGGACAACTGTCAAACCTATTTCTTGAACAATTTTATAGTCCCACAGACATACCCTGTACAGCTAATAGATATGAAAAATAAAATTAAAAATAAACTTAACAGGCTTAAAAATTGTTCCAATTTTGGTCACTCGGTCAGATAAGTTTGACGGACTGTAGCTGAATGTAAATGGAAACATTAGTCATGTTCATCATGCCTAAAACGATTTCTATAGGTAATAAAATATCTAGCTCATCCGAACAACTCTATGAAACATCTATAGAAACTAAGTTATACTACGTTGTATATCTAGATGGATGAGTATGTACATCTCGTGTATAGGTTATAACTACACATCTCCACAGGGGAATTGCGTGCTCATGGGAAAATCGTGATCAATATAACATTTCAAAATGGATTACGTACATACATGATTATCTTCCAACGTTTATTACGCAACTGTTTGTTAATAACTTAACTATATAATTGTTAAAGTTATTCGTTCAAACTAGATTTAATAGTTGCGAGTTAAATAAAGTTGCAACATTTAGCTGGCTTAGATTGTTTGCATACTTTGTTAAAAATTCTTACCTAGATTAATTCTAGAATATTTGTCCAGATTAAAAATGCTATTGTACGTGAGCAGGTGATATGGCTCGACCGTAATTAAAGGTAGATGTCTCCTTTTTGCAGGTTAGTGTTATACTAAGGGATCACTAGAGGAAGTGGCTTATGTAACAATCTAGGTTAGAAAAGATTGTATGGAGTTGATCCCACCGGCACGGAGCTGCACTGCGACATATTAGGCATGATGACTGATTTTGAAAAATGGTCAGATTATGTTCGGAAGTATCTACTATTTCGAACAAATATCTTATTTCAGCAGAAAAATAAGGTAAGGTAGATAAAATGTGCATTTGAAATTTAAATTTTAAAATTCACGCCAAAACGCTCGGCGGTGTCATGGCGTCGTCTGTGACGTCATTATTGTTTTTACCAATGTACTCTGTGCAGTGTGCAGTAAACAATAGTGTGATTGTAAAAGCTCGAAAACAAACAATTGTGACGTCATTCGCTTCTTGGTGTTTTATCCAATATGGCGGATTGCTGTATTTCAGTTTTATTTTATCAAAATAAATAGCAATCTCACTCGAAATTGAAAAATAAATACGTTTTTTATAATCCATGAATCCTATTTCATTAGATAAATTCATAATTTCATTGATTCTTGGTTACTGTCATCATGCCTATTGTACAAAGAACCCATGCCGCTACGTGCCGCGCCGCACTGCGCCTCTGTAGTGGAGCTAGACCTTTAGCGTAAGTGAGACCGCCACACAACCTCTCAATAAACTTCGCCCAGTTTCCATCAACACGAAAAAGAGCGGCGTAGTGGGCAGGGTATTTCCATAAATGCGGAGCGGAAACGTAAGCCGGCTAGAGCGGAGGAGTGCTGTCTCCGTGTGGTCAAGGGTTGCATACAGAAGGTCTAGAATTCTAGATTGAAGCGCGCTTACCTACAAAATGCCAATTCACTCTTGCTTTGGACTTTGGAGGTTCCTACACGCACACGTGACATGATACACAAAAATAAAATACTAATACAAAAAATCATTCCAGGACATTGCTTATACGTTAAGATCTTAGAATATCATCAAAATTAAATTAAACATTTATATATTACGTTATACCTACATTTTGCTATCTACGATCACTGCTCTCATAGATTTCTGATGTCTTTTAACAGTTATGTTAGTTAATTAGGTATGTAGTTTGTTAATAATAGACTGTTAAAAGATTTATCGAAAATATTATTCTTGTTTGAACAACAATTACAACTTTAGGCTTGCATTTTATTATTATATAACTTCTTATCTAATAAAATGTATCTACGTGTCCCGTCTAGTAATATTATGTGAATCGGAAAGACGTCATGTTCAATTTGTTTTGGAAAGTAGGTAGTGTAATTTATTATTCCTGTTCAATGCGTTTCAATGGTCAGCATGATATAATATTATTTACTTTTTTTTTTATCCACTACAAGTTAGCCCTTGATTGCGATCTCACTTGATGGTAAGTGATGATGCAGTCTAAGATGGTAGCGAGCTAACCTGTTAGGGGCATGGCAGTTATATTAAACCCATACCCCCTATTCGGTTTCTACACGGCATCGTACCGGAACGCTCCGGTAGGGTGGTGACTAGCCACGGCCAAAGCCTCCCACCAGGCACTAGCCACGGCCGAAGCCTCCCACCGGGGCGAAACCACATTGATCGAATTCTATAGCAATGCAATATTGTTTAAAAATTGTCTTTGATTAAGTTTGGTCGCAATCACATGCGTATCTAATGATTCTCTATACAAGCCGCATCTTGCGATTTTCTCTTAAACAGGAATTCATGTTGAGATATCCGAAAAGTTTGAGAAAAACATTTCCTTTGCAAACTAATTGTAAACACGTTACAAAGAGTGTTGTTCTATTGGAAGATTATTATGGACTTTACATGAATATAAATAACATCTGCAAAAACGACGCTAAGTAAATGAAATACTCGGTTGGATGGTATTCCGAACCAGTGGTAGATTCACTCGACGATTCGAAAGCACTTTTAATAAGTTTATTTGAATAAAGAATATATTAGTTTTGGGTTTTGAAATAGAACATTACCAACACTCAATTATAGCGTGGTGTAATAGTTCTTATTACAACTAACACGTGACGCACTATAATAACACTATACACTACGCTTATTTAGATGCACGAAGCGTAGGATAGAGTTCAACGCCACGTCTATCTTAGCATAAGATCACGTAACACAGATAATTACACCTAATTGTGTAAAACATAGGGGCTATAATTCAATAACATAGCCTGAAGAGCTTTGACCTGGTTGTAAAACTTGTACAACATTTGGTTAGGCTAAAACTTAAAGGATGTTGATATTTTTTAATACTTGTTTTACAACAAAGATTTTAGGCTTTAGCCTACGGGATTTTTGAAGCCTTCATCATGCCTATGTTATTAAGGGACATAAAGTTTATACTTAATACAAACAAGATTATGTACTTTCGTTTAAGGCTTTAGAAACTTTTGCGAGAGCCGTATTTTTAACGATAGTTTTTTAAATGCATAATTTGAAGCAGAGGCAAACTGCGCTTGAGTCTTGAGAATCATGCAAATATAAGACAACAACAATAATACTCACAATTTTCTAAAACAATTGCTACATAATTTATTATTCGAAAATACGTTTTTTATTCATAAAATAACAGGTTTTTTTTTAATAAACTGAGATCCATACTAATATTATAAATGCGTAAGTGTGTCTGTCTCTCTGCTACGCTTTCGAAGCCCATATACTCAACCGATTTTGATGAAATTTGGTACATGGGTAGATTGTATCTCGGGGATACTTTTTATCCCGGAATATTAAAAAGTTCCCGCGGAAATCAAAGACTCTTAATCCACGCGGACGGAGTCGCGGGCATCAACTAGTAAGGTAGGTATATATAATTAATATAGTAATCATACAAATATGCATTAAATTCTGATCTGAAAATTGAAATTTGCAGCTATAATAATATAGAAAATACGAATACCTTTCGTATTACAAATTAGTTATCTCAATAAAAGGGTATCGAAAGAATCATCATCAAAAGATTTTTTTAAAACTGCCGCACATCATTAGCCTCAGATAAAGAAATCCCACTAAAACTGTCCTCAAATCGATTCAACTGCGAACTCCCTCACTTCCTTCCTTTTAACAGTTCATTATGCATAAAATGTGAACCAACAAAAACTTCTTCACGGCTGAGTACACTTCCGCTATGCACTTGTCACTGCATCCGGTTTCAATGTACTCACCAACGTACTACCAGATTTCGATTACATAATACAGCGGATAAATTTTATTATATGTGCCTAATTGGCCTACATAAAGTTGAGCATACGCACCGGTTTTCAATTAGTACAGATAGGATTTTGCATGTCGGTTAAAAAGAAGGAGGTTCTCAATTCGGCACTACTTACTATTCGATTCTAAGCTCTACTGCAGCCTTACAATAAATTTAATCACCTGAATTTTATGTGTCATCTCCGTTTGGCCCGAAGGGCCAAGCGGGGGTACGGGCCTCGAGGCTGAGCCTCCTTAACCGGGCGGGGCGCGGGGCAACTCTGTGCCCCGGTGAGTGTCTTTAAGCCGGGAAACCGGCTAGGGCCTGCCTTGTAGGCTACGGGCCCCTAGGTCGGGTGTCATTTCCGGTGTTGGGTCCGCACTGCGGGTGACGTCATCAACACCGCGTGCAGGGCCCGCAGCCCCTGAATTTCATTCTTACAAGTGAGATAGTTTCGCTTGTCGTCCGTTCGCCTAGTGCGGGGTCGCTATTCTGTTTTTCATCTGTTTCTCAGGGGGCCGCTGCCGGTTCCAAGAGTCGCGCGGGGTATGAACGTGGTGTGTAGAAGTCCTACAAGAAACCGTCCCGTAGCGGACGTCTATCGGTTGACGATGACGACCATATTATGACGACGGTTACTTTAGGCAGTTGGGGATTAATTTTTTGTTACTAAATATTTTGTTCTGCTGTAAAACAATCTAAAATAATTTTCTTATATTCTTTTCAGACATAATTATTTTATTTTGCAAGGTTCCGTTGTTGGATCAAATTGTAAGGGTCTACACAAAACAAGTCTCTAATGCCAAATCTATGAAGCTCCTTGATTCATTCTCGTGCTGTATCATTCATATCATAAAACATGTCCAGATCCTCATTAATTTCAGGTAATACTGTACAGATTAGCTATAAGGGGCCCATAACCTTTTTGTGTCGTCAGTAGGTAATCACTTTGTTTATCTCGTTTTACGTCTTTAATTTGCATAGCGTTACACGCATTTAGTTAATTATTCTTACAATGCCAACAGTATTTTCTTGCGGCTTTGTGTCGTTTTTACACAAAGGCTGTTAACCGCCAGTAATTTCCACATAATCTTTGTTATTAATGCGCTTAGATAATTTGTCACATCGTATGCATAATATGACGAATAAAATAGTGAAGTTGATAATCGTATTCAAATCCCAACCGCGCCCAGACATACCTGAGCCTGATACAAACAAATATCAATCCTATATCCTAAATAATTAGATGCAAATTCATTTATGTGTTTTGGTCAAAATGGCCGATCAACCTGTCGAATCACCTCTTACTTTCGTTATTTTCACTTTCGATGGAAGACATAGTATAATAATATAATATGTAATTGGTTAGTTATTTTTGCTGGGTACAATGTACAATGATTTCCTGGGGCGCTCAGTTGTGTTTACTTTAGCGGTAACTGCTTTTTGATGACGGTGCTATGAACTCTGGAGTTCATCTTGAATGACATTCGACGTCATGTCATTAAGAGCCTCAAGTTTACTCTTGGTTTCTACTTTTTGCGATTTATTTGTAATGGCTTTTCTAACTTTCGCTACTAAAATAAGGCTCCAGCCTTCACGTTGTTTTAGCAATGACTCGGTTGGCTGCTACACCATTGTTTAACTGTTCCTGGTTCGTCTATCATCAAAATCAGTCATTTGTCAATTAACTGTGGAAAATTGAATTTTTTAACACTGAAAGTGAGAATTTAGGTTAAGTTAAAAAAACGAACGGTATTATTGCGGTACATCGACGACCACGCCTACATACATACACCTCCTGATTTATAACCTACCCGATACCTGAACCAGAGACGATAAAAAAATATTCCTTCCACTTTTTGGTGGGTCGAGTAAAAAATGGGTGTAAAGGATCATGATTTGGCCGCTGCTGGGCCATTTTGAACAGGTTAAGTTTACTTACTTAGGAGTTGAAATTAGTTATAATTTGAATGGAGTTGAAAAACCAATCGTGGTCGATAAAAATAAATGCCACTAGGTCTAAAATCTTAGCTACATTTTTCACTGAGCATACAGTACTTAAAAGTTTTTGTTTCTTTACAGGCACTTCAACGGCTGGGATAAACGGTTATTCAGATACTATAAGGCAAGTTAATAATTAAAATATTTTTATATGAGGAAACTTTATTTTCACTTTTATCCGTCATTTATATTTTACTAGCTGATGCCCGGTCCAGGTCTTCCTCTATATGAATGCAAACAATCTCGTTGATCCATTGCTTTGTTGCAGCGTGGTGGAAGGACAAACATACTTTCGCATTGACAAGATTAGAATGATTTTTAATTTATCCCATGTTTTATTATAATGGCGTATCATTCTTCTAGTAGGTTGTTATTCGTCTATAGCAGAAAAGGCAATACTATTCTATTCCTATAAATAAATTCTGTATTTTAGATATTAAGTCAATTACATCATCATCTATTACTTGGTGTTAGCTAAAATGGGGTTTACTTTAACAGATAGGTAGGTAGGTTAATATGTACTTGCCTTTCTTATAGTAATTGGTTTAATAATAAACATTCAGCCTGCCAATCAGTATAATTACATGTTAACATAATATAGAAAACCTGATACCGGTTCGCGCCATAATATTGGCATGTTTCTAAATGTCAAATCACTAAACTTAATAACCTTTAGCAAACAACCGTCCTTTACATCTCCACTGTAATTTATAGTTTTGTATGAGTCATTTTGTGAATTATTTGCGCTAAGAACAGAAATTGTAAATTGATCATTAACGACCTAGCCAGGGTTATCGATACCTACCAACGTTATTTTTTTTTCTGATACTTAAATTATTGGAGTTTACCTCCTTTGAAATCGAATTTCATATATAAGCCCGGGGTATGAAATTCATGGGGAGTAAAATCAAACTTTCTCCGTTACGTTATTGACTTTATGTTTCCATGGTAACACTTGTTTTTGTTTCCATGACTATGTAATGTATTTTGATGAATATAAATTACAATATAATTAATATGAATAAATGTATCAAGCATGCTTTGCGTTGACCTGGCAAACTGTGCAAAGACGTAAGGACCTGCTAGCTGGAAAACATCATCCCACTCAATGTGAACCTACAACATACGCTACTCTGAGTAAACAGATCTTAAAAGAATGCCGTCGTGACAAAAACATCTTTTTGGAAAATATGTGTGTGGAAATCGAAGCTCATTCTGTGACATACCGACAGCTGACCTATTCCGAAAGATTCGTCTTCTATCCGAGGACATGGGTGGTGGAGGACGAGGATGGGATCTCCATACATGAGCTAGACAAAATCCTGGAAAGGTGGAGAGCTTACTGTGAAACTCTATATCGAGGACCGCCCTCCCAATCCCACCAGTGGGATGGCAGCCACCCTGAACCATCAATCCTACGATCGGAAGTAGAATCAGCTATCAAAACCTTACAAAACCGCAAGGCTCCAGGTGCTGACCAGATCACAGCGGAAATTTTAAAGGCTCTAGGACCCACTGGGATCGGGATTATCCACAAACTGTGCAACCAAATCGTGCAAACATGCGAGTGGCTTGTCGATTGGACCACGTCTATCGTCTTGCCAATTCACAAAAAAGGATCTACCAAAAAGTGTGAAAACTATCGCACACTCTCTCTGATATCTCATGCTAGTAAAGTAATACTGCACATCCTCAATCAGAGACTTCGCCATTTTCTTGACTGGCAGATACCTCAGGAACAAGCGGGCTTTATGAAAGGCAGAGGCACTAGAGAACAAATCCTGAACGTGAGGCAACTGATTGAAAAATGTTACGAATTTGATACACCAGTTGTGCTATGCTTCGTCGACTACAGCAAGGCCTTTGACTGCGTGGACTGGCAGCATTTATGGAGAGTGCTTCTGGAGCTGGGGTTCCCGAGGCACCTGGTAGCTCTTTTACATTCCCTCTATCGTAACAGCTCTGGGGTTGTTAGGGTTAATGGCAGCACGTCAGCGCCATTTTGCTTCACAAAAGGTGTACGCCAGGGTTGCATACTGTCCCCCATTCTTTTTAACATCTACGGAGAGTTCATCATGCGAGAGGTGCTAGCGGACTGGAACGGGGGAGTTAGCATTGGAGGCGTAAGATTAACAAACTTGCGATACGCAGACGATACAACCCTGATAGCATCTGATGAGAATGAAATGGCAGCTCTTCTGGGAAAGTTAGAGACCGTGAGCAACGCACTGGGACTCTCCATCAATAGATCTAAAACTAAAGTCATGGTGGTGGATAGAACAGGTAAACTAGACCTCAGAGGCGCTACAGGTCTGGAAATAGTAGAAGATTTTGTTTATTTAGGCTCCAGTATAAGTAATAAAGGTGGATGCGAACAGAAAGTCCGCCGTCGCAACGGAATGGCGAAGAGCGCCATGTCTCAGCTTTCTAGGATATGGAGGGATAGAAACATATCCCAATGGACGAAAATGCGTCTAGTCCGTAGTTTAGTATTTTCTATATTCCTCTACGGAGCTGAGACTTGGACTCTTAAGGCCGCCGATAGGAAAAGAATAGACGCCTTCGAAATGTGGTGTTGGAGACGTATGCTCAACATATCTTGGACTGTGCATAGAACCAACGTCTCAATATTAAATAAATTAAAAATAAAAATGAGGCTTTCCAACATCTGCCTGCGGAGAACCCTCGAGTACTTCGGCCACATTGCACGGAAGAATGCCAGTACAATCGAGAAACTTATGGTCACTGGCAAGGTCGGAGGGAAGAGGCCCCGCGGACGTAGCCCGAGACGTTGGTCAGACCAAATTAAGGAAGCAGTCGACACACCGATCTGCGAGGCCATCCACGCGGCGGGAAACAGAGGAAAATGGAAGAGCATCGTGAAAAGAGTGCTATCGAAGGGGTGTTACGATCCTCAAAGTTGAGGGAAGCGACGCATGAAGAAGAAGATCAAGCATGCTTTGCGTTATTTAAAAAATGCGTTCATTTACCCTCATTTACTAATTTTATAATCGTTCTTGAATAAACTCCAGTCGTGCATCGGAGTTGACACACAATTTTTTTTATATTGGTATTTTATTAAAAGGATTTTTGCAGATCAAATTATTTACAAATAAAGACTTCGTTTCGCTAGCTTACCTCTGTGAGATCTGGGAGAAACTAAAATTAGCCAAAATTTTTCAATAATAATAATATCGTCAATTTCAGAGAAAAGTTGTCCTAGTTTTACAATGCTAAATCTACCTTTGTATCAAACACACCACAAACACACCATATAGGCTGACAATTGACATACCTTTTAAGAAGCTATTTTAAAACTTTAATCTTTAATATAGAATACATCTATATAGCTTCCCAGGATTTATTTATATACATTTAATAGACGACTTCCAGGTTCTTGAAGATAGCAATCGCTCTTGAATAAAATAACTGGTAGTGCAAGTTTGAGGCTTGGTAAATAAACAGCTGATCGTATTATCGTAACAAGGAAGATGTGTACGAGTAGGTAGGTATGTATTGATAATGTTAATCTCTAATCTCCGAAGCGTTTGATTTGTGCTATGGTGTAATTAATCACCCTAATTAATGTTATAATATTTTGATATAACTCTATCTATACTAATACATATTATAAATGCGAAAGTTTGGATGGATGGATGGATGTATGTTTGTTACTCAATCACGCCTGAACGACTGAACGGATCTGGATGAAATTGGAGGCACAGAGAAAGATTATAGTCAGAAATAACACAAACCAAAAAACCTAAACCAAGACGCAAAAAGAGAGGGGTGCTATAAGTTTAACGTGTCTGTTTGTGTATCTGTCTGTGGTATCGTAGCTCCCAAACGGATGAACCGATTTTCGTTTAGTTTTTTTTGTGTCATATATAATTTTATCCCGAGTGTTCTTAGCCATGTTTCATGAAAATCTGTTCATCCGTCTGAAGGTCATCAGCTTTTTTCTAGTCTGGGGTTTTTTAAATTTGTAATTTATACTTGTCATTTAAATACACCGTTCACGGTTTACTGCCAGTGGCAGACCGCAGAATGCAAAAATATTAACATATACACTACACAGTTTCAGTTTCGTTGATTTAGTTTTCTTTCGGGAGCGGAGCGGCTTAATTTAATATTTTTACTGTATAGGTACCTTTTATTTATGTCTACAACCGATGAGTACGGATTCAATTAATCATGAGCAAAGGTCACTTCATTCTATTTAACACACTTTGAAGAGTGGAATATTCTCACAACTTAGCTAGGCCATGAACTTTTGCAGCTTAGTGCCACCATGTTAATTTTTTTATAACGATAATGTGCTAATTTTTGATGAATGACTCTTTAAAATGATATATGCATTGCCACAAATCAGCTAGCACCTACAATTTTTATAAAAAGTTCAATTCATATTTAAAATTTCAGGAGATAAAAGTAATTTTACATCAAATGTTGTTTTTGGACATTTTTTGTTTAGACTTTTGAAGTGAAAACTTGTTTAGCCGCGTTGAGCACTTTTTGGCAAGGGAAAATCTTGTGAGTTAGCGTCACCGACATGCGTAATAGCAGTATAACTGTAGCTATACCTAAGTACTAATATTTTAAGTTGAAAAATACATAACAATTCTATTAAATATATTTATTAATATGGTTAAACAATAATGATTGATTAATCAAATTGCCTTCAAATTAAGTTAATTTATAAGTTTTCACTTCTATCGGCAGTCCCTAAGTTTTAATTAAAAAAAAACTCAAGGATAATATCGAGAGTTTTATCAGAGTGTACACACATACACTAAGGTTGTTCTTCTAAGTTGCTATATCAGATGTTCCAGGAATAATACGCAGTTAGCTTATTATTCGATTTAATAAGTTGTGAGTTGTCATCATTTAGTCGCTCTTAAATGACGATCATAATTAACCTTGTTTATCGATAGTGAATTTTTTAAACAAGTAATTAAAGAAGTATTTAAATGCAATTAATTTTGGCTAATATTTAATCGTTTCAATATTAATGATAAATACTAAGGTTTTTTAATTTTTTCCTACAGATTTTTACCAATATGGCTGAAATCAATTTATCAAGTAGGTACCTACATTGGTTTTGGTTTTCAGTGTGCATAGTATTCAATAGTGATTCCCAATTAAAATCAGTAGAAGGGCATAATGTTTCTAAAGATGTATTATGCGAAATCATAAAGGAAAATTTATATCTTGTATTAATTTAACCAGTATTTTATTGGCTTAATTTTATTTTTCAAACACAAGACAAATTATTCATCATTAGCGTACCCATTCACAGCACTATGGCACAATCAAACAAATAAACTCAGCATTACAAAATAAACATTGTGTGCAACCGGTCTGTCACGTTGAAAATCGAAATCCGTCAGTCTCAGTTTCGTCTAGGCGACAATATGCTATATCACACCTACTTCTTTCGCTACAGTTTAATGGACACAAAAAAGTCGTTAAAATGATCACAAGATTATCGCTTTACATAAGTTAGAGGTCTTGGCCAGACAGTGACCCATAGAAATTAGTATCAAAGTTAATTAATACAATGGCTGAATTAGAACTACTATTCTATACTTACATATAATTGAAAAACGTTTTCTTTTACGCAAAATGTATGCATCTCCCTGGTGTAAAGTTTCTTCTGAGATTTTTGCATAAATTTTCTTTACTTTCGAAAGTGTTGAGTGCTTTTCGCTTCTGAATATAATTAACTTTTTCCATAAGTGTTACGCTTAATCGGATTATATTGAAGCCATTGATTAATCGTCAATTTAGGCTTACAATCGATTGAGAGATAGTGTCAAATTCAAAAGGATTATAAATAAGTACCGACAGCCGTCAACGCTGCCGTCAGTACTATTATATTATTCTGTGACGCTGCGAGTGATAACAATCGAGACAGTGAAATCGATTATTCGCTTCCATTGTTCTAAATTTCTCTTACCGTTAGGTGTCTGGATATTTTTTAAATTTATGCTTAACTACTTTCGACAGCAACTCAGCTAAGCTCCTTGTCTTATTCATTGATGAATGATTTGTAAATAGTTCAAACTACAGTACTTCTGGTTTTTTCTAGTGTGGGTTTGTTCTTGATGTCCTATTGATATTTTTACGAATTTTATCTTATAACAGATGGTGGTGTTTAAGAATAGGTGAGTTTTATAGAAGGCAACGTAAAGGTTGTTTTGCTGCAACTAAAAGATGGTTTTTTGTTCACAAAACGACATTGGCATGGTTTTATTAAGATTACTTTGGAAAGGTCAGCAGGTAACTTATATTGTAATTATTGCCACTGAAGTAGATTTTTGGCATTAAGTTTGCGCCATTCAAAATAAATTTGGTGTTTATCATCCTTTTTGATTGATTTATCATACATCGTTTTCTCAAAGAAAATAACTATTGTTTGGGAATTGTGTAATTTTTCATTTAATTAAATACTGTGGGTATTTCATGAAGTTTTTTTGCTAAATTAAAATATTCTTTTGGCTACATTTAGATAAGTTTTGGATTGATTTTCTTCCACCTCCTAACTATATTAAGCCCAAATAGATAGCCAATTTATTTTTGAAATGAACGATAAATAATTACAATACAATATAATTTCTTAATTTTGAGAAAAAACATAAATTTACATACATAATTAGAATAGATTTGAACCAAATCTAACCGTCATGATACTCAATAATGGAACCCGCAATAGCTTGGTGCAAATTAGCTATCGATCATAATAATTGATACTTTTAACGCCAAAACGTGCTGATGCAGTTTAGTGTCTACTATTCAAATTTCAACTCTATTTCAAAAGTATCTAGGTTTATAAATGTTGTTTATGGTGTGTAAAGAAATATTTTTGCCTGGCCCTTTAGCACCGATGATGAAAACACGATACGTGAGGTGTCTGGAGGTGAATGATTCCCTCATTATTTTAATAGTGTGTTGGTAAATTGGCGTTCGTTTGTTACTCTGCTCAGCATCCGTTTGAAGATCCGCTTTATGTCGGAGGAGAATACGATAAATCTTTTACTTATATAGGTATTGTTTCTTTATTTGAAGGCGGTATTCCTGCAATTAGTAATAGGCAGATTCGGTGTTAAGCTAATCTGTATAATCAATATACTCTAATACATATTCATGAAGCACTCGTATTAACTTAGGAATCATTACTATACTACCTTTTACGGAGCTTTCTTATTAGAAACTAGAAATTATGTTGAACTTTTGCTTTTCTTGAATTAAAGCAGATTAAATGTTGCATGTTGATTCATAACAAATATCTATAGGTTATGTGTAATATCATAGATGGCAAACTTAAGTACCCAATGAAAAATCTAAATGTGTCTTTGTATTCGATTCCTCGTAATAATTCAAAGAGTATACAGTAACAGGAAATACGAGAATCACAGTATTTAATATTCACATCACGGTCATCGGTGACTTTGTGTATATTTCCAATATGATTTTAATCAATTTTCGATAGACTGGTCTCTAAAAAAAACACAAACATGGTCTTAATTTTGTGTGGAATATTTTTTTCGGATGCTCAGTCAATGATATTATATAAATTACAAGTCTTCAGTTAGTAGTTAGTAGGTACATATAATTTTTAATCTTCGAGGCATTAACGCGTATACGCGTATTTTTCAAGCATGTTCTCATTATTAAAGTTATCAAAAATAGAACCATAATTGATTATTCCAACCATTTAAGTAGTGTGCTGACATTTTAAAAGTGTATTTATGATAATCTTTTTTTATTTTCTAGCTCTAGAGCTAACAAATTTTATGTATCTACTGCTACCTTATCTCTTTTTTATTGAAAACTAGATAATGCCTGCGACTTCGTCCGCGTGGATTAAAGTTTTTTGATTCCCGCTGGAACTCTTTAATTTTCCGGGATAAAACGTAACTTCCCCGGGATACCTAACCTTCCCGGTACCAAATTTCATCAAAATCGGTTGAACAGATGGGCCGTGAAAGCATAACAGCCAGACAAACCGACAGGCACAATTTCACATTTATAATACTAGCGAATGCCCGCGACTTCGTCCGCGTGGTTTGAGGTTTTTTGGTTCCCGCGGGAACTCCTTAATTTTCCGGGATAAAAAGTAGCCTACGTCCTTCCCCGGGATACAACCTATCCCTGTACCAAATTTTATCAAAATCAGTTGAACAGATACATTTGTTTGATTCCCGCGCGAACTCTTCAATTTTTCGGGATAAAAAGTAGCCTATGTGCTATTCCAGACTATAATCTATCCCTGTGCCAAATTTCAGCCAGATCCGTTCAGACGTAGGGGCGTGATTGAGTAACAAACATCCATACATCCATACATCCATACATCCATCCAGACATCCATCCAAACTTTCGCATTTATAATATTTATTTGATTAAGTATGGATTCAACTGTATCCACTATCCACTGCCCTAAAGACAGTGCCTTATTCTGCTCTTCATTTTCATACAGCATCCCGCCACCTTTTTGATGACGTTTGCTTATGTGTCCCACTTGGTTTATATCAGTTACGCAATCACCACTTCTCAATCCCTACTGTTTTCAATAGGGCATGCAGTCGATACTGCTTTTGAGTATCGGGAATTTTGGGACCGATACTGGCACGGAACCGGGAATTCCCGAGACTTTCGATACTTTCGATACTAAAAATAAATGATCACAAAAAAAGTCTAATACATTACAGAAAGAATGAAATAGACCAAATAGTATTGTTAATTTTCCGTAATATATAAAATTGTTGCGTAATATTTCCACACAGGATCGTAAATACATGTTTTTTTCATTTACTTGTGCCATAACTCACTTCGTTCCAAATTTCAAAGGTTTTTTTTGTAGTTCAACGGGAAGTGCTGGCGTATAGGTTTTAAAGTGATAGCGTGGGGTATTTTTTTAAATTGCGATAGTAACTAACCTAATAATTTTATTTTTATAGCACTTAGAAGCCTCATTCAATTTATTACCTCAAAAAGTTCTAAGAAAAAAGCTATGAGGCTTGGACAGAGGGACAAAAAAGTGAGGATCAGTCAGGATTAAGGGTCGTTCTTATTAATATGGGTCTATATAATACGTAGTAACCTAACCTCAACGAATTACACATCTAAATCTAAGTTTTCTTCAGTTAATACTCAATAATCCCAAGAGAATCTTGGCGTCCGAGAAGATATTACTTTTTCCTGTCCTGGGGCCATGCAGCAATACTTAAACAATACTACTCAACATGACAGTTTGATGTCACGTATCTTAACGGCTCTTAAATGGATTATAATTAATCTAAAACACGAAAGTCAACAATAATGAGACAATATTGCTTTAAGCGTTGGCAGTATGGCCCATGTGCAGCTTTTTGGTGTTTCCGCTCGCTAATTTGGTCTCTCCAATTATATTGGGTTCGGCACCTCTTTGTATTTTCTGTCTCCACCCACCGTCCTCCCTGTAGTTCACCCTAGAATCTTCCGAAGATTCATAATCCTCGTACTTATGAGGTATATTTAATGTTACTGTAACCCAGTCCATCAATTTTCTTTCTATCAATCTTCATGTGAAAATTATGAAACTATCTAAAGATACTATTATCAGAATAGCATAATCTACTGTAATTTATTAACGCAGAACAAATTTTATTGCAGTGACAGATCCATAAATTAATTGATCATCGAATTAGTTCTTTTCTGCTGGTAAATAATACTTAAAAAGAATAACATACGAAACTGTACGAAGTGGCAGAAAAATTAATCTTCACTTTTATACTCAAGGAAAAAATAAGTTTTTTTAACTAATACCTCCAAATTGTAAGCATTAAAAACAGTAGGTAGAGTGAACCAAGCTATTGTTCCATTCAGACATATCCGCACTAAATTAGAAAAGTAATCTATTTGCTTCGAGTCTCGAAAGTATCAAAAGTACCGGTTTGTGGTGTGGAGAACCGGGACTGAAAATATTCAAAAGTCTCGGGAATTCCCGGTACTTTTGATACCGGTAATTCCCGGAAGCATGCCCTACTTTTCAATCTCCTCTCCATTATCTCTGGTTTATCATAAAATTGCTCGATTTAACTGATAATAGATATTACATTTTTGATTATATTTTAATCATTGCGTAATATCTCCCAATAAAATGTATGCTATTTTACGTAGGCAGCGGCCATGTCAATAATATGAACATCGACAGTATCGCCTTCGATTCGTTTATCGAGTTCGTTTTAATTGACACCAAGCTTGGATGACGCTGCTGTCATATAAAATAAAATAAACGATTGTTAATTTTATTTACATATGAAAAATATCCAGTGGTCAGGAAATACGTCCCTGACACTTATTTATTTCGTGAATCCTTGAACAAGATCCTTGTACAAGTACTTATATCTGAAAGGGAGGGTAGTTTGGTGTATGATTTTAGACTATGTTATCTGTAATCTACATCAAGTATTTTAAAATATTTTAGTATTGACTTAAATATACTGGGTTTAACAGAAAAACAATGTATCAGAGAGTCAGGAATACTTCAAAACGAACTGGATCGTGGTATACTGTAAAACTAGAGTCTTATTTGTGACTTATTGTGAAGTTATTGCTAATCGGATAGTGTACAAAAACGAGTACCTACCTGCTAAGTGCGGCCTTTTTAACAGCGTTTTAAGGATACGCTGTGGTGTTAATTGTTAAGACAAAATATGATGGAAATTTTGACGAATCAGTCGTGATTTTTTAAAATTCCACTACAAGATAGCCCTTGACTGCGATCTCACCTGATGGTAAGTGATGATGCAGTCTAAGATAGTAGCGGGCTAACCTGTTAGAGGTATGGCAGTTATATTAAACGCATACCCCTATTCGATTTCTACACGGCATCGTACCGGAACGCTAAATCGTTTGACGGCACTTGGTAACTAGCCACGGCTGAAGCCTCCCACCAGACACATCTAAATAAAAGTATAGTTTTTAAATGGTTTTTAAAAAACTCTTTACTTTTGTGTACTATATACTGCATTCACGCTTATTCAGTTGCTCAACCAAAATTGCAATTTTATTAAAATAAAAACAAATAACTAGTATTTATTATTATTATATTATAGGATGGATATAAATATAGGCTTAGGTACAATGCAAGCCAGCAAGATTATGATCAGAAAGTTTGTTACTGACATCGATTTCTTAAACAGGTATTTTGATATTCTGAGATATTTCACGAAGTAATAAAATATCTGTATAATATTTAGAGCAAAACAGCGTCCCAATGATGGCAACACTGAAAGGCTAGAAGTATATCAGTAACTGGATCCAGACGATTTTCTTCCGCAACGCGAGGTCGAGCGTGACCGAGGCAAATTCTTCCTAAGTATTGATTCTATTAATATAGAACAACAGGTACAGGTAGAGTGACAAATTATTTGTTAATTGATCGTAAAGTATCAGTAAAAGGTACCTTGCTTAATTGTTACAACTGCTTAAAAAAGAGCTGAATCAGCCGTATTATATCAAGTAAAGCAAGGAGTACTTTTAGCAGAACATTATTAATTTACTAAGAAAATGTTGTAATTAAAATTTGGGAATAATAAGTACTAAATCGATAAATTTGGGTACTTATATGTATTTATGGCTACAAAATGCAATCACTAAAGTGACAGAATTATGGGATAGAAGCAGCCGTTGCTTCGCGGAAGTCCAAGAACCGGCCAATAAGCTAGCGCCAAAACAGATAAATATATGTGGTGGATTTTAGCGAATTAAGCTTGTTGTTCTTTGAGTGTCACTCAAGGACTTGGAAAGAAAGGACCTAACATTAATGAAGAATAACATTTAAAACATTGTCATCACTTATATGTAGAAGCCCTATGTGTAGTATTAGCTATATAAATGCTGCCCAATAGAAACAAAATAATATGTCATTTATTTAACAGATATTATTTTAATTCGCAAACATCACGGGAAATAAACAGTGTTAAAGAGTCCATAAATTGCCACTAAGCCCATACGTTTAGCTGATCACTAGATTTATCTGCTTCGCGGTAATCGTTTAGATTTTTAGACCATGAAACTGCTTTATATAGGCATTAAATTGCAGATTGCTATCTATAACGCTAAATGTAAAACCATAATTTTAAAACCTCTAGCCTCTCACGGTTATTTTCAATACTAAGATAAAATTGGAAATGCTCTATTTATTTTAATCCTAAATAAAATAAGCGTATCAAATAATGCAGCCTCATTTAAATAACTTTACCCACTTTCTACCAGTATTGTAGGTGTAGGTACTACCATTATAACCGCATTATCTAGATAGCTGGGAATCTTTGCGAATGCCAGTAATGTTATCTATGATTTCAAACTCAACAAGGTACCTACTGCGAATGGTGGCACTAATTTTTTTAATGGCACTATTTGACTCGACATTTGAAACGATCATTTTGTCATTTGATAGGTACTCTTAGTGAGGCCATACACGGACTAGTCAAGCAGTAAGCCAGTGATCAGCATACACGGACCGCTCAAGCAGTCATAGTCAACAGCTTGAAGCTTCCATTGACAAGCTGCTGCCAACCGCCCGGAGCAGTCGCATCTGCTCGAGCGGTCCACGCATGTATGAACGTAGAAGACTGTAGTTTACGATGCAGTCCATTCTGACTGCTTCAAGCTGTCCGTGTATCGCGGGCCTAAGTACAATCAAATAGGTCAAGATTTTAGATCAAATTGAACAAGTGATTTCGATGCCATGGATCATTTAAAATTGGATTGATCTAATATAGATACACTCGTACGAAATTGCACATACTAGTAAATAGTGGCTTACGAAACGTTTCACGACAAAAATCACGAATCTGACATTTGGATTATTGTAACGGGCGGGGTAAAATGTGGCATTTGTACGCATACCTCTCGATGCTTGAACGTATACCCGCTCTTAAATATTCGATACTATTTTTACGTATCAAAGGAAATTATACCTTAGAATTTTATACCGAAAATTCTATTTTACGTGGCTTGATATGATAGCATCTACGGTAGTATCTTTTTAATGCATAACAAGTCTTATGAGAATTGAAATAAAGGCATTGTGTTCGTGTAATGAAAAGTAAAAGTTGAGGTTAGATGCTGAGAAGTACCTTTTGACTACTATGACCTTGACAGAAGCATGGGCCGATTTTAAAAGAGATATTTAACTATTTATGGAATAAATTGCACGTAATAGGAGCAATTTGCTTAACCTATAAAAGGCCAAAATGTAGATCTCGATAAGCCCAACTCAGGTTCTATCTAAATTGTCATGATTTAGCGTGTGAAGATGACGTTGATTCTAGGAACAAGTAATTTTGATAGGAAGGAATAAGATTGCTTTGCTTTACATTTGAAATTGTTTTGTCTCTAATTTCTTTTTTTAAGACAAACAAGAAATATAAATACCTACTATGAATATTAAGCAGCTTAATATAAATTTACACCAAATTGTAAAGGCAAAATATCACTTATTTTATTACAGTTTCATTTCCATTCAATCACAATTTTAGCGCCCCCAAACGCAGTTTAGTTCTGTGCTATTACCGATTTATCGTATTGAATAGAGAATGAAACCTAGAGGCCATTGGTGCTATTGTGTTGAAACTACAATGTAATCAAACTTTATCATTGTTTGGCTAATGTTAGAGTACTGTAACTATAAAATAAGAAAAAGTTGTATGGTTGAGTGAGATGTTCAAAGTTTTTACATATTGATTGTATTATTGAATATAATTTGTTTATTAATAAGGCGAACTAACGTACCTATGCAAAAAATAATAAGTGGCACTCTATTTTATGCTAAGACTACATCCACGTTATTGCTAGAACAAGTGTCCAGTCAGTAGAAAAACTTGCTTTGAAATAAAACAATACAAACCTTATATTATAATCCCATGAATTCCAAGAGACTACACTACGATATGAAATACAGCAATTCTAATACACATTGAATAAAGTTTTTAAAGATTTCTATTCAAATGAAAATAGTTTTCACTTTCATCGAGTTATTTGTCTTCTGCCGAAAATTAGAGATCTCATCGAAACAATCGAATAGTTCAAGGTCCATTAGTTGTAAGTCGCAACGAATTAATTAAAATAATTATAAAGCGAAAGTTTATTGATGTTTGCGCGTATAGTGTTAGTACATATCTATTATTGCAGTTTCTATTTAACAATGGTCATAATTGACTATTGTAAAATTAAAGTATCTACCTAGCAGTGACTGAAATAGTAATTGTGTAATTCCGTAGTTACCAACCCGTTTAAGCTTCGTCTGATTGTTTTTACAGACAAAACCTGAATACTCTGTGTAGA
The DNA here is from genome assembly GCA_963932025.1 of Erebia epiphron. Lineage (NCBI taxonomy): Eukaryota > Metazoa > Arthropoda > Insecta > Lepidoptera > Nymphalidae > Erebia > Erebia epiphron. The sequence goes on along the minus strand of OZ009959.1, from coordinate 13,729,037 downwards.
CTAGTTTACATCAGTTTATTAATTTTATGGATGGTATTCATTTGGCTCTTTTATTTGTATCCTGCTAGTTTTGTTTTTATTCATTTTATCAGTTTTAGTATTTTATTTATTTATACGTCCATCATATTATTATTATTACTGTCATTAGTAAACTTACACGTTTGAGTTGTTGCCTATACTAAAATTGCTAATAGTTTTATAAACGAGTTAAAAAAATATATCTCTAATTTCGTGTCAATTCATAAAAGCCTGTTTGTGTCCATTTTTTCTCCGAGTAACGTTTTAATGACGAATAAATTTTATGATATGACTGAAATGTTGTATAGAAATTCTCTTAAAATTAAAAATTTATTCGTCAATTAAGTTTTACTTTCCTATAATGAAAAAGGCCCTTAACTTCATCGCAATAATTAATATATCCCACAGAGGCTTATAAAAGCGAAAGCTCAATTAATAATATCTGCGTAGGTATCTCTTCAAATTATATTTTCAACCAAGCGTTGCTTGAACGATGGCGCAACTCTTTCGTTACCCATGCTAACAGTTGTCAGTCTATTACGAGGCGTAATATCGTATTTACAAACTACGCTATTGTGAAGGTCTGGGAATATGAGATCACTATTGCGAAAAAATGCGATCCCGCTTTCATCTTTCTCACTTTTGTTGTTTCAGTACGCTTTCTCACAAATACTTTGATATCTTGTACATCGTCATTATTGTCACTGTAGTTCGAAACGTTTATTTACAGTGGCACAGTAGCTGGTTTTATGCTCTTTGCTATACTTAACTTAAACTTTCGAACAACAGTAGTCACGATATGTTACAAATTGTTTTTGAAACCAGAACCTTTTACAGGTTATTTATTTCAATTAATCTAGGTCTAGAATTTCTAGGTAACAATAAAATATGTTCTATTTGTTACTAGATGATGCCCGCGACTTCGTCCGTGTGGATTAAGCTTTTGAATTCCCACGGGAACTCCTTAATTTATAAAAAATAGCTTATGTCCTTCCCCGATATGCAACCTATTTCTATACCAAATTTCATCAAAATCGGTAAAATAGATGGGGTGTGAAAGCGTAGCAGACAGACAGAAACACTTTCGCCTTTATATCATCAGTATGGATAAAAAAATCTCTTTTAAAAGACGCTTCACGAGATAAAAATATCATGCTGTATCATTGAATATTTCCTTAATTGAATTTATTTTCCTGATTGAGTTAGTTTTTCATTAATATTTATTTTCATACAAAATATAAAATTATTTTAGATTTTCTTCATAGACAGTAAATTATTAAAAAAAAAATAGCTGAGTTTCTGCCGGCTTTTCTCAGTAGAATCAACATTCCGAACGCGGTGGAGTCTTAACTTATCATAAGTGGTACAAGTAATTGGCTATTTGACAGTTTTCGGAAAAGTACTTAAAAATGTACTTGGGTTCGTTTTATACCTCTTACAATTATCTTTTTCTCAAAAAAGCGTTATTTATTAGAAAAAAATACATTTTTAATACATTAATTTTATATTTGCGCGAAATTTGCTAGCTGTGACGTCATAGCTCAAAATAAAACAAAGCTAACTACGACGCACCGAGTTATATGTGATTTTGAGTGGAAAGTTTACAGCTTTTTTGATGCAATTGTGAAAATTACAAGCTACAAGACGTGTGTACTATAAATAAGAATTAATTCGTATCCTGTCAAATTGTATAAACACATTCCTATAAACAATAATACCTATGTCATTAACGTCGAAAGCAGTGGTTACAGTTAATCTTCTGAGACCCGGAATTTCAATTGGATAAATCTGCGATATTACTTTGTGAAGACCACTTTGATGTTAGTGTTATAAAGAAATCATCTGAAAACTCTGATCTAGCAAAAATGAATTAACCTAACATTTTCTTCATAAAACATTACATAAAATTAACATAAATTATATTTCTGTCACTTTACAGCAGCACTTTCTTAGGTCTTAAACACCAGACCTACTCGTAATTACTATTATTTTGTGTATTTCGGCAATTACATGTAAGATTTTACATTAGGAAACTCGGCAGAGCAAAAGTTTACACGCAAATAAATTTGCAACCTTAGATGAATCGACTTTAGGCAGATTTGCACTATCAGCTGTATGTATAGCATTCCATTCCTCTCACAGTCACAAATCGAAATATATTAGTGTTAATTTTCTCAACAATATGCGAACATTAGTACACAAGACATTTTTTTTTTGAAATGTGATGTCACACGGGGCTCTATCATGACCGCCCGCGTTTCGTTTCATGTAATCCACAGATAAAAAATCTCAAATTTGTTTTGCAAAAATAAAATATTTACAATTTATTTTAATGCAAAACACATTGTATAATTATTATTAACCTACAAGCTACCAAATCTAACATATTTCATATTTTATAGTTACAGCTGTCAAGTAGCGTGAAATAAATAAATCATTTCATTTAAGTTCAAACATTACTGTTTTGCTTTGATAGATGTGGCGGTGCAACAACATCTGCTGTTTATCAACTTATGGTGGATATTGATATATATTATGTAGGTACTAGATGGGCCCTTTCATAGAAAAAAGTTGGGCGTCCGACTTGTGGTGCATGCCCCTCACCTGTATAAGCCTGTCCTTGTCCCCGCCATAGCGCTGTCCTGCTTTTCAGACTAGATGGCGTTAGTAAAATAACTTCACATTCTTTGTTTGACAGGGCCCGTCTATGTAAATGGAGGTCGTTGATGGTGGATAATCTTAAAATGAATGTTCTGAAATATGTAACCATGCCAATTAAACAAAGTTTTTAACAAATTAAGTAGAAGCCAAGGAGTTTTTTACAGACGAGCATTGAATTCTATAAACGCTTTCGCGAAGCGTACTTAATTGCATCAGTAAGTAGGTACTTGGTCACTGTGTCAGGCGAAAGTACCAATAAATCTTAATTATCGTTACACAGAAATTGTCAATCCTTAACGTCATAATTCCTTGGAAGATTGATCCGTAGGCTCTTAATGGCGTAGTTTGACCCAGTGAGACATTTCGTTTGCGGTCAGGCGCCACTTTGTTGCGATAATATTATTATTAAATCATTAAAGTCTTGACTAAATTACTCTGATTAGCATTTAAAACAAGCATAATATTAATTGGGAGAAGTCAAAGATGGTAATTATTTAGGTTTCATTAAAAATTACTACCTCGCTAACTATGGGCCTCATAAGAAGGCTCATGGGTCACTCAGCGGGCGATGGAAAGAGCTATGCTCGGAGTATCCCTGCGTGATCAAATCAGAAATGAGGAGATCCGTAGGCGAACCAGAGTAACCGACATAGCTTGAAGAGTCGCCAAGCTTAAGTGACAATGGGCGGGGCACATAGTTCGTAGAACAGATAGGCGTTAGGGTCCCAAAGTGCTCGAATGGCGGCCTCGCACCGGGAAACGCAGCGTTGGACGACCCCCCACTAGGTGGACGGATTATCTCAAGCGTGCAGCTGGGAGCCGCATGGAAACAAGCGGCACAAGACCGTGTTCTGTGGCGATCCATGCAGGAGACCTCCGTCCAGCAGTGGACATCTATAGTTTGAGACGACGACGACGACGAAAAATTACTACCTATAGAAATTTCAATGCAGTCGTTATTTTTTTAGGTTCCAATCTTATTCAGTTTTGACGTAGAGAATGTTTTACGAATGTATTTTAGTTTGATCTTAGTGTTGGAATTAAATAATTAATAAATGTAACTATTTTTTTAATTTACTTTTTATTTAAAGTTTACGCACTGTTCTAGTTAGGTAATTCACAATATTTGCTACTAATAATTGGATTGTGTAATTGGTGTACATAATATCAAGCATTTTATTTGATAAAAAGCATATCATTGTCACATTGCAAGCGGAACAAATCAACCTTGTTCTCTAGAGTAAAAAATAACAATAAGCCGGAGGCAAGAGACGTTCTCCTTGCAACGCAATGTTGTACATATGATTGCTTATAATATTTATTATCAAATAGTATCATACCTACCACTGTTCAACCGATTTTGATGAAACCTATACATATACATACTTTTATATTTAAGTATATATAATTTTTTTTTAAATCTTTATTGCATACAAAAGAACGGAAATAAAATAGACATTAAACTACGAACTAGGACTAAACAGTATCCAAAGACGGACAACTTATACCTACTTATACTTGGTACAGGAATAGGTTGTATATCGGGGAAGGACATAGGCTACTTTTGAACTTTGAACAGTTACAGAGAGAAAAACTCCTCGCGGACGAATTCACGGGCATCGTGTAGTGTGTATGTAACTTCGTAAGTTGTTATAAGTCCATTACATCCTACAAATGTTTTTTTAAACTGAAGGTAATGAAAGGACAAGACTATTTATCAACATGCTTCACAAGTACATATTGGATTCAATTTATTGAGAAGAATTTCTGATTAATGTATCTGGAATCGTTATTAATGAATATTCCGTCCATCTTGGCGGTAAACTAGTAATAACTATAGTTTTAACTTATAACTATTAATATTGATTGAAAAGTAATACGTTGTTTTTAAAGTTTTTAATCTACATTTTTTTTGGAGATAAAGAGAGATTAACGGAATTTTTAACTCATAATATTTAAAAAATGAACGACGAATAATACTCAGAAACTCTACTTACTTAACTTTTAATATTTTGTGTGTATTTATTAATTTTAAAGAATTGAAACTGTGTAACAGTTGAAAAAAAGAAACCCTGCTTGTACTATTAAGTGATTTATGGTGTAGAGGTTGTTTTTTCGTATTCCTCATAATTAGTGTAATACCCAAGGCCACACATCTGCGACGCAATTTTATCGCAAATTAAATGTAACATTTGGCCTATACTCTTTTAATGTATCTTTTGAAACCCTCTTCCGGGCAGGTGAACTCAAAATCCAGCTGCGGTTGAAGTCAATAATGAGATCATAAACTCAGGCGATATTGGTTTTTATTGATTAGCGATAGGTTTCAAATTTACATGCCTATAGTTTCCACATCGGATCTTTTTCTTATATTGTTTGATGATATGGGTCAGAAAGTTTAACATATTATGGCGAATACGCATGGAGGCTTCTAGATATTTATAAGGTGATAAAATTGCCAAGGTTTCGGTTAAATATTTAAATTAACCAGCAAAATGGTACCCTACATATTTTATTAATTATGAAGAACATACTGGCACAGAACCATAAAAACAAAGTTTTATGCAGCGCATCCTTACCTACTGCATTATAAGTTCTTGTACATTACACATTTTGGCCACTTATACACATACTAGCTGACGCCCACGACTTCGTCCGCGTGGTTTATGTTTTTTGTTATTCCCGCGGGAACTCCTTAATTTTCCGGGATAAAAAGTAGCCTATGTCACTCTGCAGGCCCTCAACTATACCCATGCCAAAAATCACGTCAATCCGTTGCTCCGTTGCGGCGTGATTGAAGGACAAACCAACAAACCAACAAACAAAGTGACTTTCGCATTTATAATATTAGTATGATTATGTATTATAACACCAGATGATTCCCGCGACTTCGTCCGCGTGGACTGATGTTTTTTGATTCCCGCTGGAACGCTTCAATTTACCGGGACAAAAATCCTCATTTCCCGGGATACAGTCTATCCCTGTACCAAATTTCATCAAAATCGGTTGAATAGATGGGCCGTGAAAGCGTAGCAGACAGACACACTTTCGCATTTATAATATTAAGTATGGATTCTTGTCTCGTTAAGACTATCTCAAATTTTATTGCCTTGCCTTTATGTCGAGAGATGAATTCAATCAATTTTTAATTTAACAGTAAAAGAGGCTGATTGATGACAAAGACTAACGAAAGATCAATAGCAGCATAGGACTTGGCAACGATATGAAATAACTTTATTAGAAGGAAGTGTTTGATCCACGCATCAAGGTTGACCGGCCTCTCGCCAATGCGGGGCGCACCCAATAAAACATAACCGGTACATGTTTGTATACTAACCATTCAGTTACTATGTGTTTAATAAATAAAAAAACAGAGGTGGACGCTGGGCAGTTGGAAGTAAAGGTTGATTATTTATTTATTACTAGATGATTCCCGCGACTTCGTCCGCGTGGACCAATTTTTTTCGATTCCCGCGGGAACTCTTAAATTTTCCAGGATAAAAAGTTGCCATGTCCTTCCCCGGGATACAACCTACCCCTGTACCAAATTTCATTAAAATCGGTTGAACAGATACATTTTTTGATTCCCTCGGGAACCTTTGAATTTTCCGGGATAAAAAGTAGCCTATGTCCTTCCCCGGGATACAACCTATCTCTGTATCAAATTTCATCAAAATCGGTTGAACAGATGGGCCGTGAAAGCGTAGCAGACAGACAGACAGACAGACAGACAGACACACTTTCGCATTTATAATATTAGTATGGACTTGGGCATAACCCACATTAGGTCATCAATCATCATCCTCACGATGACTAAACTATTACTAGGTAGGTAGGCTAGGTATTATTAGGGTAGGTTGAGTAAAAGGCAAATTAAGTCGTAGCTTAAAACTGTTGGACATGGGTTGGACACATCCAATTGTTACTATTGGATGTGTCCAACACTTGTCCAATCTAGTACAATTCAATTTTATAACGTTTTATAGATAGTATTTATTTTTGTATTAAAGGTCAATTATTTGAAGATTTTTTTACTATTGTTTGTAGTTTGTTATTTGTTCCGAAATGATATTTCCTTTCCTTATTTCCTTATATTTTCTTTGTTTTATCCGGCTCTAGTTATTTTTTTAGGATTTCTATTATCTTATGTTTTTCTGTATTAAATATATCCACTTAAGCAATAACAATAAGTTAATACATAATTATATATCGCAATCTCTGGGCAAATAAAAAAGCTATCATTGTTCGTCTTTCTTCTTTCTAATACAAAACGCTATTTATTATTTATCTAAACGCGTAATAATTGACTGTCAAGGCGTATCTATTCACAGGCACTAAAGAGAAATTTCTCCAGAATGTGAATGTATAATGGATGTCTTCTTCGGTTATCCACAGATCTCCATTGATATGTAAAACCGCAAACTGGGCCGTTCCGACTTGTACATTTAGTTCAAATAACGGTTCCGTAGGTATCTACGAAGTCGACATGACTAAGCGCTGGCTATCTGGAACAGGGAAGTGTTAATTGAATTGACTTCATAATAAAACTAAAATAAAGTAAAATAAGCTAGAACTAAAATAAAGTGAAATAAACTAGACCAAAATTTAGGGTAAATCGTGCAATATTTTTTTGACATAAACATTTCTAAGATCATTTTTGTTTAAATATAATTTTTATAATTACAAGCACAAACCATTTTTAAAAATTTCGCTTTATCATTATGTTAAATTAATTATTAATTATTTATATCTAAAAAATGTTCATAAGACATTAGTGTGGTGTGAAAGACCGATTTACTGTTTATTTTTTATCGATTAATCGGAACTGTGATTTCATAATGTGACAAGTTATCTTGATATTTAATCTCGCTTAATTGAGTACATCGAAATTTATACGAATCGATTGCAGATCATGACAAGTGCAGGTAGGTTGAAAGCTTGCAGAACTCTCGTCCTAGATTCAGGTGTTCTATATGTAAGAGGTAAGATAATTTTTTATACCATAGTCATCCTCCCAGAGTCGTACCGCGCTGTCGTATGGGATTTACGGGATGGGCGTTACGGTACGATGCCCTGAAGGAACTGAGGGCACATATTATGTCCGTTAGTTCACTTCTTCTTTATACTACAGCGCGACTGACCATCACTTGAGATCTAAGTCAACTTTGAACTTGACAGCCATGTCAATGTTGACAGCGTAAAAAAATGCTGACTTCATTGTAATGTAACGCTACATTACATCTAATAAAATAAAAAACCTATATTCGAAGCTAGAACAATACTCACATCACATGAAATGAAAGTTTCATAGAAATCAACGTTCAGTGGAGCATTAAAACATCTTTGAAATATAATGACAGGGTACAAATAGACGAAAGTAAGTCTCGTATTGTGTTAGACGATTTACGTATTTTGTGTCTCACTGCACTGGTTTTTTTACTTGGTACTTACTAGAGCGTAGGATGAGCGTGCTTAATAATGTTTTGTGAATGAACTAGCATGATTGTAACATTTTTATGAATGTGTTTTCATTATTTAATACATCATGATGTATTGTGATAAGTTATGATATGTCATAATTTATGATTGTAATATTTTTTTATGAATATAAATCATCTTGTTGGCCTTTAGAGTCAAGAGCATTATCAACAATCTTATGTCAACTAATTTCTGGCGGCCCGTTTCTGAATTGAGAATTTCATGTTGAGTCTGTCTCAAAGACTACTTAAGGACTTATTTATACTTAAAGCAAATTTTTCTTTCTGAATTGATATTGTGTAAGGTTTGAGAAGTGGAACTTGCTGTTTTTGCTTGGATGCTTAATTCAGAAACCGGCCCAATATCAATTCAGAAACAAAAATTTGCTTAATTAGTCCTTAAGTAGTCTTTGAGACAGACTCAACATGAAATTTTCAATTCAGAAACCGGCCTTGGGTCTATTATAATTTCTTCATCATTGACGTTCCCGCACTATACAAAACCTAACGGTATGCTTTGTGTTGTATGATATATACCTCTATAATAGTTAGTATCCTACTAACATTTTGAGTTGCCTCTGTACAGACGGAGTATTCTTTGCGCACAAAGTATGAATTATTAATGTAGAGTGAAAATCTCGAGCCATTATTGAGTGTTTGGTTTTTCTGACTAGAAATTCTCAGTTACTTGCCCGGAGTTAGGAAGTTGGCGGTGTTTCACCCCCGTGCCTCGAAGAGCACGTTAAGCCGTCGGTCCTGGTTATTACTAACAGAGTAAAGCCCGCCATCCCGCATTGGAGCAGCGTGGTGAGTCTAAGCTCTAATTTCCTCTCTCCTATGAGAGTGGAGGCCGGTGCTCAGCAGTGGGACGTCAATGGGCTGTAGTAGTGGAATATCTCTATAATAAGATATAATCATATAACAATCAGGTCTCTATGGAGTACAGTATGAATATATATGATGTAGTCACTGTAAATTACGGTAACACGATGTCTATACTAATTAATTCATCTTATAGCACTAAATCGTAATATTTTCTACAAATTTTATTATTATTTCAGTATTTAATTTACTCACAATACTCCTCTCGAACTTCTAAGGTTCACAAGCAAATTGGGTTTTCAAACCTAAGTCTTACAACTTCTTTGTACAGCTTTTATTGTTACACACTTAGTGCTTCTATCCACAGCTGGATATAGGCCTTCCTGAGAGAGCGCTACTTAACTAGATACTTCTTAAGGTCAATAGTCAACTGTTTTGTGTTAAACTATATTATGCCCTTTCAAACTAGGACGTTTGGCAACCTCAATTGCACGAAAACTCATAATTTGAGTGAAAGCAGTGGGAACAATGCAAATCGAATTGTGATAACTGTTGTAAGTACATTATTTAGGCGTTCGTTCATGGCTGAAATGTGTTCTATTGGAACTCATCAATATAAGTGGGGCGTGAAATTTGAATCGATTTACCCGATTCTAGCGTTTATTGATGTTTTATATTGTTTTACTTATGAAAAAAAATGAAAATTTTATCAGCATCTCCTCCACTTCCATGCATCGTCATCCTCACTCTTTTACGATGTTACGCCATCTTGGTCTGTCCGTGGCATGGTGCAGAGCAACGTGGATAGTGAGGTGCTTATTTGGTCGGCCCAACGCATAGGGCTACGACCTCTTGGCCTTTTTCCTTCCACTTTGCCCGTTGACAGCAGCTTCTCCAGGTTGTCAGGGTTTCTGCGGGCAATGTGTCCGAAGTACTCCAAGGTTCTCCGTAGGCATGTGGTAGATAGCCTGGTGGTAATCTTCAGTTGCTTTAGGATGGAGGCGTTTGTTCTGATCGCCGTCCAGGGTATCAGCATTTTTCTCCAGCACCACATCTCAAAGGCATCTATGCGTTTGCGGTCTGCAGATCGGAGGATTCATGTCTCAGGGCCGTATAAAAAGATAGAGAAAAAACCAGGGAATTCACTAGTCTCTGCTTTCAGCATCTATTATGATGTATGTTGTGTAATTAGCTTTTTAAAAGAGAAGAAACTCAGCCACGATATTCCTTGATATACAATTCATATAAAGTCAGTCTAGTTGCTTCTAAAATTATTCGCTTCATGCGTATAATTGACGTAATCTATAAGACCTTCGTCTAAGAAAAGAGGTTATTATACAGAGGCTATTCGTTTCTATAAAACATCTGATCACCATCGATTATAATTTGCATATTAATATTAGCACTAGGTATATGATGCCCACGATTTCATCCGCATGGAGTAAGGTCTTTGATTCCCGTGGGAACTCTAATTTACTAGGAGAAATGTGCCTATGTCCTTGCCCGGGATATAACTTACCTCTATACCAAATTTTATCAAAATCAGTTGAACAGATGGGCCGTGAAAGCGTAAGAGACAGACACGCTTTCGCATTTATAATACCTACTACGAGTAGAAGATGTCCGCGACTTCGTCTGCGTGGATTAATGTTTTGAGATTCCCGCGGGAAATCTTAAATTTTCCGGGATAAAATGTAGTCTATGTCCTTCCCCTGGATACAAGCTATCCCTATACCAAATTTCATCAAAATCGGTTGAAGATGTAGTTTTTTTAAATTCCCGCGGGAACTCTTGAATTTTCCGGGATAAAAAGTAGCTTATGTAATTTCCCAGGATACAACCTATCGCTGGACCAAATTACATCAAAATTGGTTGAGCAAATGGGCCGCGAAAGCGTAGCAGACGAACTAACAGACAGACAGACGGACAGACAGACACACTTTCGCATTTATAATATTAGTATGGATCAATCTAAGCTTATATTATGTACTTGTCAGTTGCAATAGGTAGATGTTATTACTATGCCGTGTATCGATTTCGTGGGACGACCCCATTTTTGTACATTGTTCTTTTTGGCACCACTTTTGACAAAGTGCGTTATCCACAAAAGTTCCGCCCACGCGACGGTCAACGCAATCATGTATGCTATGTTTTGTTGTCCATATCGTGAATTAACGTATGAGTGCGCACAAACACCAGCTTATATTTTAAATTCAAAAGTGACGGCTCTTTTTTATTACCATTTGGATTGTTTTACCACGTTGAAAACCATCCATCCATCATTTTGACACAAAACACAGAGATTATCAGTTTATTTGCGTTTTGTAGCCCTGATTGGGTTATTAAGATTGACGTATTGGGTATTTGCCCAGTCACACCATGTACTTTTTTGAAACTTCAAAATGCGCGCTTATAGGACTGTATATGAAACTAGCTGATGCCCGCGACTTCGTCCGCGTGGAATATGTTTTTTTAATTCCCACAGGAACTCCTTAATTTTCCGGGATAATAAGTAGCCTATGTCACTCTCCAGGTCCGTCGTCGTCGTCCGTCCGTCCCAAAATCACGTCGATCCGTTGCTCCGTTGCAGCGTGATTGAAGGACAAACCAACAAACCAACAAACAAAGTGACTTTCGCATTTATAATATTAGTATGATATAATACTGAATTGTGACGTAATCAAAAGTCAACGCACTTTTAAACTTTAATCGGAATCATACTAATATTATAAATGCGAAAGTTTGGATGGATAGATAGATGGATGGATGTTTGTTTCTCCATCACGCCAGAACGGCTGAACGCATGAAATTTGGTACAGAGATAGATTATTGATATGCGAAAGATTGTTTGTTTGTTGGTTTATGGGTTAGTTGGTTTGTCCTTCAATCACACGATCACGTGATTTTTGGCATGGGCATAGTTGAGGACCTGGAGAGTGACATTTAAGGATTTCACGAGGGAATCAAAAAACTTAAACCACGCGGACGAAGTCGCGGGCATCAGCTAGTAGGTAATAATTTAAAATAGTTGTCAAACATATTTAAATTACAGGAGCAGTGGATGTGACGTCTTTCGGCAGGTCCTCTATTTAATAACCACTAAATAGTTATTTGTTATACAAGAGTGAAAAGTTGTTTTTAACCGCGTGCTCAATTTTGATGACCGAGCAAGCGAAGGATTCTAAAATTGAATCACGAGCGCAGCGAGTGGTTCAAAAATTAGAATCCTGAGCGTCAGCGAGGGAATCAAAAGAGCACGAGGTGAAAAATCTTTTCACTCGAGTGCAACACGTCCCACCTCAGTGAGGAAATGACATGACGTGAAAGAAAATGGTGCGCGCAAAACAAATTAAAAAAGTACACCAAGAAGGTTACGAGTGTCAGTTTTTAACAAATTAAAAAAGGTTGTATGGAAATTCGGCACCATAGAGGTAGAAGTAAATAGGTTTTAATGATGTTTTGAATTCACAAACTTCATAGACGAGTGATATTTACTAACGTGCACACGATGTTCTGAATTCAATTTACTTTATCCTCAAGAAGATAATAACGGCTTTTGCATTCAGATATCGAAGATTAAAAATACTCTTTCCGAGATGGTGGGATGAAAAAAGAATTTATTTGACTAGAATTGATCTTTTCCAATTCGACTTGAATTTTAATAATGAATGCACCTTGAACCAAAACATCTGCATTAACGTTCGATCGCCAGCACCTGCACTTGGCACTAACAAGTAATTAACTGAGCTTGCTTTTGAAGCTTTGACGCTACACCAAAATTGAATGCATACAATTTTGATAATGTTGCGGCGGCAGAATTTTTTGTATAGTTATGCTTCCGTTTTATGTTTTAGTTTTATTTTAAGGGATATCTGTATTACTGTTTCGGAGGCGGGCGTTGACGGCTGAAACGCAGTTTATACTTTTTTAGCCGTCACCGTTCATAGAAATAAGACCAAATGTTATAGTTTACAGAAAATAAATAAATTTCTTTTCATTTCAATTTCATTTCAGAATTAACTATAGTTTGAAGGCACTAATAGTTCTTAAATTTAATGTAATAGACATTGCATGACATATTTAATCATCGTTTTGAGGTATTCACGGAACTTGAACCTCAATAACAATATTATTATCATGATATTAGGAACTAGGTTTTACATTGAAGCTTAGCAAGCGACTTTTAACTAAAAAACAAATATTTTGGAATAATCCATACTCCGTACTAATCCATACTAATATTATAAATGCGAGTGTCTGTCTGTCTGTCTGTCTGCTACGCTTTCACGGCCCATCTGTTCAACCGATTGTGATGAAATTTGGTACAGGGATAAGTTGTATCCCGGGGAACGACATAGGCTACTTTTTATCCCGAAAAATTCAAGAGTTCCCGCGGGAATCGAAAAACGAAATTGGTCCACGCGGATAATGTCGCGGGAATCATCTAGTTTATTATAAATGCGAAATTGCTTAACGAAAGTGCTTACTGCTTAAGTCTGCTATGCATTCACGGCCCAACTACTCAACCGATTTTGATGAAATTTGGTACAGTGATAGGTTACATAGGCAATTTTGTATCCCGGAAAATTTAAGAATTCCCGCGGGAATCACAAAACATCAATCCCTGCGGACGAAGTCGCGGGCATCATCTATTTATTAATAATATTCACTTTGCAGTTATAGCCGTTAGCGATTCAAATGCAATTTTATAAATGCTTGTTTAAATAATAGATTAACGAAAATGATATTAACATTAGTATAATAATAATAAAATACCTAAATAGATTGTTAAAATCATTGATGATTTATAAAATTACCTATCATATAAATCACAGTGTAGCTGCTTTAAACGAAAATTAGATTGAAGAATTTAGAAAATTTTGATTCTGACTTGTTTAGATTTTAAATTAACGGTTGTTAGCTGGAAAGTTTCCGAACTAGTCAGTGGAAAGGTTAAAGTTAAAGTTTGTCGTTACAATCAAACTAGCTGCAATGCAGGAGGTAACAGCTGTGCCATCGGAGCCACCTGCAGTTGGCATAAACTAATCGGTAATTAACTGACTGTGGTTTTGACGCACCACGATAAGATATTTCACGCCAATTTTAGTGTCTTAATTGAACTTTTAAATGTATCGCTGAATCATTATTAAGTCATTTTGATTATGAGTAAGATAAAGAAGAATTTTAGTTGCCATAGAACTTGTTGAACTTGTTTCAACATATTTGTCTAATTTATTTTTAGAACTGTTACGTTAAATGTATTTACATACAAAGAATTTAAAAAAAAGACCAATTAAAAATCCTCTACTAATTATATTTACAAAAAATACACGCCGTACAAGTAATCGTTAGTGGGCATGGTGCCCAAAACATTAGCGCTATTATCTCGTTGAATAGCAAGGCTAAACCGTTAGGCTAAATAAACGTCAGCTCTTGGGTCACCTGTAGGGTGGATCAATATTTAGGAGACATTTATAAAAAAAATCCGTGACCGATGATCCTGAGCCCGTAAAAACTGCCGCCCGCAAAAACCGCTGAAACGTAAGCTCCGCAAAAACGTAGTCCTTAGTAATGGCTTAGAACAGAATCCGCAGCTGTCCCGTATCCCGTCGTTATCGCCAAATCCCGCCCGGCCTCTTGCCGTCATTCCTAAACAAACCGGAGGGTTCCAGTTGTGGAGGCAGTGGCCACAGCGCGACGGACTATCCTCAGTCCATGGTGAGCAAACTGATCCACGTACTAGGATATTAATGAGGCTGACATGCCTTGATCCCCAAGCGCAAGCAAACGGCCAAACGAAGCGCTGCCAGGTCGAGTTTCGTCCCCAAGCTATGAGATGGCAGAGCGTGTAGACAGTGACCTGACTCCTTAAAAATTGTTTTGTGCTAATATATTTCAATAAATTGCGCTTACTTTGAGGTCTCTTGTTGGTAGTTAATAGCGAACGCAAATGATTCCGTCCACTGGTGCTAAATATAAAAGAAAGGCAAAATGTTGTAGATATAAGAAAACGATTCTAGTATAAAGCTGTTACGAAGTTTAGGCGATATAGCGTGCTATGCTAAGAAATGTTACATGACAGCTTAACGTTAACATCGGCGAGGTAAACACGTGTAGCACTCTTCCTACGAAAAGCTAAGGTACCGATTGAATGGTTAAGAAAGTATTATTGTTGTTAGTTAAGTGTACTAATACCTCTGAGAATAATATTGAAGTTGAGCTTAGTAATGTCAATGTCTGTTCGTATTTCTCACTTCTGACCAAAGATAATATATAAACCAGTTTAAGACTGTTCACTTCATACATTCAATCAAAGCTTTCTAAATGCGCATTAAAGTTGCCGGTACCTTGTAGTTCTTCGCACAATCTGAGATGGCGTAACTGTGCAAGCTGTTTGTTAAAATTAGTTGAATGTAAATTTGCTATTTGCTTAAGTGATTTTATCAAATTTTTGTATTTTGATAATTTTATATAAATAATTAATACAAATTGAACCAAGAAAATACGATATTTCACCGATTTTACCATAATCATATAAAGAGCGAGCCTGGTAGCGCCATCTAACGATAGTATTAACCTAGAAAAAAATTTATAAGGGAGTTAGCAATCTATACTTGGTATTATAATATTAATCTATGCTTCTGACTTAATTTTTAAATTTTAATGTTGATAGATTAGCTAGTAGAAACAATTTCAGAGATTTAAATACTTCAAAAACAATTCAAATAAAAAATAACACTTAATTATGTTGATAGTATTTTAATAGCCATGTGTAGCACATTCACAACGAATGTGCTATTTCACGTTTTTCATGAAAATCTACAAAGTTATGGCAGCGAACTCAAATTGTTGTAAACCAATTTTAGGAGATTTCACCAAGTCAGTGTAGGCTATGAATAAACTGTAAATCTGAGTGGGGTTTGTAAATTGTCAGTCGACGTTGATAGAAATACCTGTGGTATGAACATTACGAAAATTGGGAAACTTGCCACATTAAAGTCACGCCATAAACACACAAACTGTTGTGTAATGCTGCGGCAGTAATGCGATTGTCGCTGTTGTCATCTATAATTCTCATTTACGGAAAATGTGTGTGACTTCCTTTCTTCACGAGTTGTATGTCCATCATACTCTTGTTTATAACAATAGGTACATAATTTTCATATCGGGTTTAACAGTAATGCCAAAATATGATTCTAAGATAAGCGTAGCTACATGGGTATTTTTTTCTGTATAGTTAATATAATGTCGATTTATGATCGCACTGCGAAAAACGCGAATTTCGCGCGAATCTTTTTTCGCAATTCTGTAACACTAGTATCGTATAGAGGTATACGCACAATCATAATTATGGAGGTACACAAATTGCGAATACATCATACTACACTACACATAAATCTCTGGCTTGATACAAATTTCACGTATTTATAACATACTAGCTGATGCCCGCGACTTCATCCGCGTGGTGTAAGTTTTTTGTTATTCCCGCGGGAACTCCTTAATTTTCCGGGATAAAAAGTAGCCTATGTCACTCTCCAGGTCCTCAACTATACCTATGCCAAAAATCACGTCAATACGTTGCTCCGTTGCGGCGTGATTGAAGGACAAAGCAACAAAGCAACAAACCAACAAACCAACAAACAAAGTGACTTTCGCATTTATAATATTAGTATGACTAGATGATTCCCGCAGGAAGTCTTAAATTTTCCGGGATAGAAAGTAGCCTATGTCCTTCCCCGGGATAAAACCTACCCCTGTACCAAATTTAATTAAAATCGGTTGAACAGATAATATCTCTGGCTGGCGGTTGATCAGATATAATCTCTGGCTTGATACAAATTTCACGTATTTATAACATACTAGATGATTCCCGCGGGAAGTCTTAAATTTTCCGGGATAGAAAGTAGCCTATGTCCTTCCCCGGGATAAAACCTACCCCTGTACCAAATTTCATTTAAATCGGTTGAACAGATAATTGTTTTTATTCCCACGGGAACCTTTGAATTTTCCGGGATACAAAGTAGCCTATGTCCTTCCCCGGGATACAACCTATCCCTGTACCAAATTTCATCAAAATTGGTAGAACAGATGGGCCGTGAAAGCGTAGCAGATAGACAGACAGACAGACAGACACACTTTCGCATTTATAATATTACTAGATGATACCCGCGACTTCGTCCGCGTGGATTGTTTTTTTTTATTCCCGCGGGAACTCTTCAATTTTCCGGGATAAAAAGCAACCTATGTCCTTCCCCGGGGTACAACCTCTAACTGTACCAAATTTCATCAAAATCGGTTGAACAGATACATTTTTTTGATTCCCGCGGGAACTCTTCAACTTTCCGGGATAAAATGTTGCCTATGTACTTCCCCGGGATGTAACCTATCTCTGTACCAAATTTCATCAAAATCGGTTGAGTAGTTGGGCCGTGAAAGCGTAGCAGACAGACAGACAGACAGACAGACAGACGGACAGACAGACAGACACACTTTCGCATTTATAATATTAGTATGGATATTATGTTATGGAGGTATACACATTGCGAATACATCATACTACACTACACAT
The DNA here is from genome assembly GCA_963932025.1 of Erebia epiphron. Classification (NCBI taxonomy): domain Eukaryota; kingdom Metazoa; phylum Arthropoda; class Insecta; order Lepidoptera; family Nymphalidae; genus Erebia; species Erebia epiphron. Next base: position 13,711,490 of record OZ009959.1, on the reverse strand, counting down.
AAATCTCTGACTTGATACAAATTTCACGTATTTATAACATACTAGATGATTCCCGCGGGAAGACTTAAATATTCCGGGATAGAAAGTAGCCTATGTCCTTCCCCGGGATAAAACCTACCCCTGTACCAAATTTCATTAAAATCGGTTGAACAGATAATTTTTTTGATTCCCGCGGGAACCTTTGAATTTTCCGGGATACAAAGTAGCCTATGTCCTTCCCCGGGATACAACCTATCCCTGTACCAAATTTCATCAAAATTGGTAGAACAGATAGGCCGTGAAAGCGTAGCAGACAGACAGACAGACAGACCGACACACTTTCGCATTTATAATATTAGTATGGATATTATGGATGTAAGGCGCTCACCAAAGTGCGAAATGGGCGAAATATAAATCGCGCGAATGTCTTTCGCAGTGCGAACGTAGCCTTAATGGGATATTTTGCTAAAAATAAAATATCTCAATGATTGCACAGAAATTCAACCAACATTTTGTGGAGCTTGTATAACGTAATCCGCCTCCAGATAAAACTTAATTGAATTTAGAACAAACGTTTCGGTTTGCAATAAATTATACTTTTTAGTGGGTGTTGACAAGTCTGCGTAAAGAAATATTGAAATTGAGTCAACCAAAGACAGTGGAATATCACGAATAGTATTGCTTGGGAAAGAAAATATTAAATTTCTAATTTATGAGACGGTAAAAAGGATACTATTTTGTTTAAGTTTGCATGTAGATGTACTGTTGTATAATTGGCGTTTTACGAAAATTAACTGACGTGGACTGTTTTACAAAATGATTGGAAACGTTAAATATCTAACAGGGAGTTGATTTGGGAATCACTTGTTAAAAAAATCTTTCCAAAAAACCGACTAAAAGTATAACAAAGATAGGCAAAGTTGACGCGTCAGACTCGCCCGACTTCAACATAGTGTGTAGAAATTAAAATTATTTTTTACTTTACAGTAGCTTTGGAAGTAGGTTTATCGGAAAGAATTTTTATTTTTAACTTTTTAATGTACTCTTAATCCCCACGGTTTAGGATTGCAGTACCCTGCAGCATCTGAGTTGAGGAGTTGGGTTTAAGTATGAAGTCGTTGCTTGACACCTACAATATGAATTCACCATAAAAAATCCTAAATCGCTATTTTTAAGGAGTTCTGTACCCTGCAGCATCAGCAGTTGAGACTCAGAGTTGAATCGTATACACGTGACTTGATACCTGCTGTATGAATTCACCATCAAAACTTCCTAACTGCCTAGTTTTGAGTCGAAGGTATACCTACAGCATCAGGATTGAGAATTTGGAGTCAGAATTTTTTATGAGACCACCTCGCGAGCTTCCTCTAATCACCGAAAAAAAAAAAAATTAAATCGGTTTGGAAACCACAGAGATATTATGCGGTAACATACATTAAAAAATAAAAATACGCGCCGAATTGAGAACCTCCTTCTTTTTTTGGAAGTCGGTTAACAATCTACGTCTTTTTGTTATTGTTTTGCATGACGGATATTGGGTGCACAATATTTTAAAATGTTAGAAAATCTGGTTTTGGAGTTTTAATTTTTATTCAGATTTTCAGCTTTTCAATAAATTTTGGGGTTTTATTTGTTAAATAAGAGAGTATCTGTCTGAATAAATAATACTTGAATTTGAAATATGATATAAAGTTTTTATTTTTCAAGAATATTGTTTATACTATTTATTGAATTAAAGTCATGACATCGGGAGTAATAACCAACGATCTCAATTTACATAGGCGGGCCCTATCAAACAAAAAATGTGGACCTATTTTACTAACGCCATCTAGTCTCAAAAGCGGGACAGCGCTATGGCGGGGACGAGGACAGGTCTATACAGGTTAGGAGCGTGCTGTAAATGTCGGACGCCCAATTTTCTTTCTATGAAAGGGCCCATCTAGTACCTATAAATATTTCGGTCCGCTCCTGTAGCCGTCGTTAACCTATTGAGGCAGTTTAAGCATATTTACAGAAAAATACTTTCAATAATTTTTTTATAAAATAATTTAGCTTTATAAATAAGCATGGCTTCATGATTTTATAGCGCATGTAAAAGCGAGGCCACAAATAGCTTGTAGCTCTCTGCAAAACTTTTATGCGATCGTGTCAATACTGTTATTGTATTTTTATCGTTTCTGATTGCGTGCCTTCTCATTCTAGAAGCGATGTTTTTCTACATTGACATCGCGTGAGCTCTTCCGTTTGTATATTTAAGTTAAATAAAAAAAAGGAATTTGATAGTCTTATTCTGTCCTATATTAGCATAAAGAGATTCGGATTCGCAAAGCGATTCTGGGTTCAAATGAGCCGGTTTATCATTATTATCCTTGTTCACGAGTCTTCCGTACTTGTCTGTGGCTCGTTTCATATTTATTTGATTTGATTTATTTATTTGTTGTGAGCACAGCATGCACCCCGCCATTTCTGGCGTACAACATTTTACATTATTATTTAATATACTAATTTACATTAGAAAATGCATATTGTTTAATATTTGAACAGTATTATACCTACTTAATAACTTGTAATCGCTAGTGCTTTATGGACTTCTTACTTTTATATCTTCTTCTAGGTGAGTGCTGCATGCACAGTTAAAGTTTAAATATAGGCATATTCAATAAATAAGCGCTAAAATTCCAAAAATTAACGCGGAAGATGTTATGACATCGCTATCAGATTAATCAGTTATAGCATTGTGTCGTTTCAGAATAAGAACACAATAACTATCGTTACTATGATCATTACTTATTAATTTCAAATTTAGATCGGATTTTTTTTTCACTCTATTCAAAGATGTTAAGTAATTAAATTTCATTTCACAATTATTATATTTTGTACGTGATTTTGATTATGTACAAGTAATAACTATAATGATTAATTTGATTCAAAAATTGATAGCACTTCAATACTGGCTATAATATGTTTTAAAACTTTATTCCACTAAAATAAAAGGTTTACCTGAAGAAATTAAAACTTAGTATCAAACTTGCAATGGAGGTGTAAAGGTGGCGTGGCGATAAAGTCCAAAAGTAAAAATGTCATTATATTTTGTTCCACTGCATCGATTATTAATTAATCGAAGTTCCAATGTTCTATAAGCTCTTTTGAATTGTGACATTAGTGGCATATAGAGTTTAGTGTTGTACCTATTCATATAATCTTTGAAACACACGTTTGACATTTCTTAAAATGGCGTAGTCCTTTTGAGCGCTTTATAAATAACATCTTAACCTCAATGATGTCATATAAATTATAGGGTACCTCTTTCATGGTGTCTTATTTATCACATTGCATCATGAACATGAGTCGGCCAATGTTTGAACTGATTTTAAAGGAGGCTCATGATCGCTTGTATATTATTATTTAGAGTCATTACTCTAAAATTATTCAGTTCATTTACACGCTTCCTTTTTGAATCAAGATTACATACTCGTTTCATATCTTATTTCATCATCGACGTCTTAGTTTTGGATGGGGGTTTAAAGACGTTTTGATATAGAACTATATTTGTTGGATAAGTTATTGAGTCTGTTATTGCTGTTAAAAGTAAGGAAACACATCTACATATGCATATCGCATCTGCTAGAGAAACTTTTTTTCCCGGTCAATGTACGGCTATTCTAAACGAAAATATTAGACAATGGTTGCGCAGTAGGTCTAATAGATTGTGAAATCAGAGCGAACGTGTCTAAGTAAGGTTGTTAACCGAATGCTTTGTATTCTGTGAATTTTATGTTTTCAGTTTTAAATCATTGTTTGGAAAACACTAAGGTGCTGGGAAACTGAGTTTTACATGTTATTGCTTTGATACGCCATGCAGCTATGATTCGGTATGCCTCTTTACTAGAAGCCACGTTAGATTTGAGTTTGTGGATGTGGCTATGTGTTGGGTTTTGATTCTTGTCTTTTACCTGTTTCATATATTGTTGCTTTTCTATCTACTTACTAGCTGATGCCCGCGACTTCATCCGCGTGGTTTAAGTTTTTTGACTTCCGCGGGAACTGCTTAATTTTCCGGGATAAAAAGAAGCCTTTGTCACTCTCCAGGTCCTCAACTATACCTATGCCATAAGTAGATCCGTTGCTTCGTTGCGGCGAGATTGAAGGACAAACCAACAAACCAATATACTTTCCCATTTATAATATTATATATACCAGCGTTTTGGTGACAATATAAATGAATTTACCCTATTCTTGCCAAAAATGTACTAGTTTTATCTTAATTGTTTATTTAGTTTTAAATATTAAAGCAATTATGGTTTTACTTTAAGTATTCGTGCAACTTTGCCTACATAATATTATAATATTTATGGTGCTTACTCTGTTAAAATTTGAAATTATTTTAATGCTAGATTTTATTTGTTTGCAGGTAATTCAGATGATGAGGTTCGGTGAGATGATTGCTAACTAGATGCTGTTTATTCTACTTGTAAATTAGGTAGGCGTATAACTAATTTATAATATGATTTCGTTCACTAGACTCATGTTTTATAAAACCAAATTCTTCCACTATTTTAACACACTTCCAATTATTTTTCTTTACGACGAAGGTTTTCAAATTCGTAAATCTAAATAGGTTAGCCCGAATCAAACAGTTTTATAATATTACTAGCTGATTACTCGCGATTTCGTCCGCGTTTAACGTGGTCTTGCTATTCCCGCGGGAACTTATTAATTTTTCGGGATAAAAGTAGCCTATGTATTATTCAAGACTACGAGTATAATCTATCTCTGTGCCAAATTTCATCCAGATCCGTTTAGCCATTCTGGCGTGATTGAGTAACAAACATACATCCATACATCCATCCATCCATCCAAACTTTCGCATTTATAATATTAATTAGTATGGACTAGTGGGCCCGTCTGATATAATATCCGTTGTCCTCACCTAATACTAAAACCCGATTGAATTGAATTGTGAATATAAACCATCTTCGGACTCATACAAACACACAAAAAAATCCACCAAAACTCTGATGCGATGCGCTTCAATACTTACATACATGTTAGTGATACATTCGGCCATTGATTTTCATTTATAGTTAAAGATAGTTAATTCTAAACATAAGAAACCTTGCGCTCTCAGTCACAATAATATGCAACAGGAACATGCATGCACATACGGCATAATTGACTATTGTTTCTCTGTTTAACCTACTTGTGAAACGGAGCGTAGGTACTGGCGTTCAACGTATGCTTGCATCCCATTTGCTTTTATCACAAACCGTATGTTAATTGCCTATTTAAATTAGATTATTGAATTGTTAACTTATTTATTCGTAGATGGCTGCGACTTCCTCCGCGTGGATTGTTTCTTTATTCCCGCCGGAACTCCTTAATTTTCCGGGATAAAAATGACACTTGTCCCTATGTCACTCTCCAGGTCCGCAACTATACCCATGCAAAAATTCACGTCGATCCGATGCTCCGTTGTAGCGTAATTGACGGGCAAACTAACACACTTTCGCATTTATAAAATTAGAATGATATCACCACGCATAACAGACGCTAACACGCATATCACGCATAACATATCAGACGCTTTTTACCTAAAACTCCATATTGGGTCCCTTTTCATTGTTACCTTTAATATATTCAACAAAAATAATAATCAGAAATAACCATTTACACGTAAAAGTATTGATTTCTAAGCCGATTTTAACTGTTTATCACTCAATTACATCATAGACGAGTGATAATTAAGCAAATTTTCATCGCACCACTATGCGCTGTCGCGCTATGCGTCCACTGACTAATAATTTATGGATTTCTCACATGCAGCAATTATTCAGCATTTTTTATTTTAAATGATTTACTATCTGATATCTGGATTATTCATTGCTGAATGTCATTGGCTGCAGAAAATATATGCTAAACAAAAATATGCTCCTTACACAAATCAAATAATAAATATTATAAATGCGAAAGTTTGGATGGATGGATGGATGGATGTATGGATGTGTGGATGTATGGATGTTTGTTACTCAATCACGCGCCAACGGCTGCACGGATCTGGCTGAAATTTGGCACAGAGATAGAATATAGTCTGGAATAGCACATAGGCTACTTTTTATCCCGGAAAATTAAGCAGTTCCCGCGGGAACCAAAAAACCTCAATCCACGCGGACATAGTCGCGGGCATAAGCTAGTTATATTATATGGCCGTCTACATCATGTCTATGATCTTGGTCTTACGAAATTAGTGCTATTAGGTATTTCTATTATCTTTCTTGAGGAAACGATAAAGACCTAGCAACTTAGCTATAGCAATTATAAATAATTTAGCCGGATTCGTTTCTAGTTTATCTAATATTATTTTTTATTTTTTTATTCTAGTTTTTAGACCCTTTATCGAAAACCAAAAATTCGCTTCCGATGATATTTTAATACAATTTCAATCACACCAACTAAAGACATAGTTGTTATGGGTGACATTGTTCTTGTTTTTGATTATAATTTAAGGTTACATATGAAAATAGATGATAAAAAAGTTACACACGATGCTTAGATTAAAAAATACAATGTATAGATAAAAAAACAGTATAACTGGACGTTAAAATTCACATTTTAAGTCGCTGAAATATTAATAAAACCAGCAATATTCATAGGATACGGCCAGTTACCCGTAGTTTTCGTAACTCCTTCGTGTTGATTCGATAACACTTATCAATTATAAAAGCCTGATTATGATAATATTTTGTCGCGTTTCTCACATTCAGATTTGCATAAGCTAGCATGCAGATGCACGTGTAATTTCTTGTGCATTTATTACGCAAGCATCATAAATGTATGCCATACCTTTTATTTATGTTTGTTTCACAATATAATATTTAACATTTACCTGAGCTATTAAATGCATTTCTTTTTTTTATCTGATTTATTTGGGGGCTTTTCTTTACAAATGCATTTCTCGATTTTCAGGATTAGTCTTTTATTCTGCCTTGCTTCCTCTTTATAATTGAAAATGAAACTCTACATTAATTCAAAATATGATTTTAAAATTTAGCTTACCCAACGAATAAAAAAAAACTATTTGTTATTTATTTAAAATTATTATCTGCAGTTAGTCTTTTTTATATTCTGTGATCGTTTTTGGCTTTATTTAATGTCAAGTTATAATTCTTGTAAATATTAGTTGTAACGCTGTTGATTACTAAAAATCATCATCATCATCATCATCACTACAGCCTATTAACGTCCTACTGCTGGGCACAGGCCTCCACTCTCATAGGAGAGCGGGAATTAGAGCTTAGACCCACCACGCTGCTCCAATGCGGGTTGGCGGGCTTTAACGATTATTATCATGTTAGTGATAATAACCGGGACCGACGGCTTAACGTGCTCTCCGAGGCACGGTGGTGAAACACCGCCAACTTCCAACTCCGGGCTGGCACTGAGAATTTCTTAATTGAAAAACCCAATACCTAAGTTTTATGCCCGACCGGGAATCGAACCCAGGACCTCGATGATCCGCAGTCGACTATGCTAACCACTAGACCAACGAGGCAGTCAACCACTAAAAATCAATAAAATAAAATAACATAAGTCAGCTGATAATAAGTTGACATTGCAATATTATTATTTTTTCTTCTTTTCCATCACAACACTATTTTTTCAAAAATTTAATTTTACATATAATTATAACTTAATTAGGTACAGTGCACACAACTGCATATTTTAATATTAATATTTTCAAAACATGTGTTGTTTAGTCTTGACATAGTTATCAGATAAAATGTAATGTAATAGAAACGGTCAGTGACGAATAAGGCACGACGTCAACGCCCTACTCGTTTCTAGTCGCTCATATTAATTAAGGACAGATAAAGAGAGATTTGGCGTATGGTACAAGAAGTTTGCAAATTTATTAGGACTTTGCACATCATTGCAAAAGATATAACAGATATCTTTTGCAATGATTAAAGTTATATTGCCCATTAAAGCACGATATTTTGTTCCGGCACAAAGCTTCGTCGTCGTCGTCGTCGTCAACCGATGGACGTCCACTGCTGGACATAGGTCTCTTGTAGGGTCCTCCACAAGCCACGGTCTTGCGCCGCCTGGATCCAGCGACTCTCTGCGACTCTCTTGATGTCGTCCGTCCACCGTGTGGAGGGTCTGCCAACGCTACGCCTTCCAGTGCGAGGTCGCCATTCCAGCACTTTGGGACCCCAACGTCTATCGGTTTTCCGGACTATGTGCCCCGCCCATTGCCACTTCAGCTTCGCAACTCTTCGGGCTATATCGGTGACTTTGGTTCTCCAACGGATCTCTTCATTTCTGATTTGATCACTTAGGGACACTCCCAGCATAAGCTTAATTCGGATTTATAAAAATACTAGATGATTCCCACGACTTCGTCCGCGTGGACTAAGTTTTTTTTAATTCCCGCGGAGGCTCTTTAATGTTCCTAAATGGAAAGAAAAGGGATAAATAGAAGCCTATGTCCTTTCCGTGATATAACCTATTCCTGTACCAAATTTGTAGCATACAGACAGACACGCTTTCGCATTTATAATATTAGTATGGATTTTTATTTATTATGGAAGTATTGAATTTTGATTTTCTGGAGCAAGTCAGCCAGCCAGCGAGGGCAGCCAAGTCCTATCTATTAAAAAAATATTATTGATTTAGTCATGCGTATAAATTACAAGGTTGAAGGCGTCAGAGGCGTCGAAAATGCGCAGCAAGCATGATACAGTATAGTGTTAAGATACGCTCGCATAGTTCGAAGAGGTGTCGACGTGCGTTCATTAAACTCGAGTTAAAAATACACATTAAAATGTTTCATTTTGCAAAAGACCTACGAATCAAGATAGAATAATTTTAATAATGTTACAAGCAAGCTGTTCCCTCATGACTTAGACCACAAAACAGTTTTTTACCAGCATCCACCGGTCAGGTTAACGGTGATCGCTAATAGCGGACTGCCGCGAGGGATTATCAAGTGACCCATAACAGCTTCTGATAACTAACACCTGATTACAGGTTTTGTTGTAGCTCAGAATAGAGTCATTTCCACCTTATGCGACGGTAAAAGCATCTGTGGAATTATTGCTGCAATTTTTTTGCTGGAAGGTAATGACAATAATTTCGATCGTATAACTCGATGAAAACATAACAATTTGATGACCTCGTTGGCGCATTGTTGAGCACTGCGGCATAAGTGAGACGTCTTACATTCGACTCTAGACAGGTGCCATTAGGGAATTTACAATTACTAAACTGTTTCTGTTCGGTATTGTTAAAGAGGATTTTGCCACAGATTAAATTAAAGTTACCTCATAATTCTGTGGTGGTAAGTTACCACCCCTACTGTCTAGAATGTGCCGTCAAACAGTTATCGTTTTTGTAATGTAAAAATGTAAGCATATTTTACAATTATTATTAGGGAAAACTTTACTATTATATTGAACACTGAAACCTTTATTTAGCGTGAACTTCTTGTGGAACATAATAACAGTATTTAGTCTGACGGTCTTCATCCCTATGTTATTAAAATGGCTTCAATAGACCGGTTGGTTCTCTCTTAACACATACATTAGGACGTGGGACATCCTTTTGGAACTCATATTTTCTAAAATAATAGACATTTTCTCAGCACATGCAATCCATGCTTCGACTTCAAATGGCGTAATATTACGCTAAGAATTCAAAATGCTTATTTTGTTGCTGTCCATTCGTTGTTGTTATATTACGGTCGAGAACTTGAACTTTCTACGAACACTAATATTTTGTGGATGTAAATTCGGCATTACCTGCATAATAGTAATTTTTAGCCGTCAACCATCATACTAAAGTAAAAACCAAAAGCCATTTTAGGTGAATACCACTGTAAACAGTTAAAGTTAAAATAATGATATGCCTTCACTAGGTAAAGTAAGGTCCCGACCCACGGACTTGAAGATTGATTTGCATTTGCACAGACGAAATAAAATAACGTACGAAAATACCCGGCACGAGTCCGTGATGTGTGAACGTCACAGTCTAGTTGCGTTGGTAATTAGACTCGTTGCGTCACGTAGTGTCAGATCGCGGTGTCGGATAACGTACGAAAACATCCAAATGTGGTAAGAATTGGACTTGTAGTTATAATGTCTGATGCTCAGTTCGTGAATGACTAATGTTGTTTCTTCAATACAGCCCATTAACGTCCCACTGCTGGGCACAGGCCTCCACTCTCATAGGAAACAGGGAATAAAAGCTTAGAGTTAGACCCACAACGCTGCACCAATGCGGGCTAGCGGGCAATCTTGCCTAATTACGAATATTATAACTATTTAACACAGTGATGTGTAGTGTAATAATTTAATATAAAAATTATTTTTAAACAACCGACTTCATACTCCCACGCCAACTTTACAACAACAATCACACGCTATACAAAGTACTTATTTTATTGTTGATATTTTAAAAACCGCTTGACCGATTTCGATAAAATTTATATGAGACCACATGGGAAGTATGCCCTTTCAAATAAAAAAAGAATCATTCAAATCGGTCCACCCAGTCAAAACTTCTGAGGTAACAAACATAAAAAAAAAAAAAAAACAGTCGAATTGAGAACCTCCTCCTTTTTTTTGAAGTCGGTTGAAAATGAGCATCGACAACCAAAGAAAATACACTGTACGGTACACACCGACTTGAAGGTCATGGAAATAGTTAGTTAGTAGAAGCCGTCAGACCTTCGATGGCTGGATGGCATGAACTAATACACAACAAGTAATAAAATTAAAAATTTTAAAAAAACCCACGACGAACTGCAGAGCTCCATTATACCTTTGACCTTTATAACTTTGAAACAACAATTAGAACTTAGCAAACGTATATATTACATAATATCTAAAACACAAAACTTCATCTTTGACAGCTCAGTAATTTTTTTGACCAGTGTGGTGGACTATGGCCAAACACTTTTCTTTCCGAGGCGCGCTTGTCACGACAAATCAAAAGAGTCCAAACGCGACGGGTATACGATGAGAATTTAAGGAGTTCCCATGATCGCCTCCTGACTCCATCATGATACCCTGGGCAGCATCTAGGTACAAGCTAAATGTATCTAAAACAAAAAGCCCGCATCTAAATCAGCACAGTAGTTTTTGAGAAAAATGGTAACATATTGAAAAAAATTTAATCATAAGACTACAGCTCAGCTTTGTTGTCTATGGTCCTAAAATAAATCTAAAGAACCTTCTCACAAGCTATACACATCTAATGAAAAAAACCGCATTTCAATCGGCCCAGTACTTTTTGTAAAAAATGGTAACATATCGAAATATTAAAATCATAGACTACAGCTCAGCTTGGTTGTCTATGGTCCTTAAATATATCTAAGAACCTTCTCTCAAGCTATATATATCTAACTAGCATTTCGCCCTGTGCGCGAGCTGCCAAAGCAGCTCACGGGTTGTGGTTAGAGACTTACTAGTAGTACAGATTTTACTGTACTAAACTGAATTCATTTACTATGGTGATAACAAAATAAATAAAAATGGCGCAGATTTTTTAAAACTTTGGTAACAGTTTCCTGTTTCGTAACCCCAGGGAGTCCTAAATATCGATTTTGAACGAAATTGGTCAATTAACAAAGAATTTCAAAATGGCGCTGATTTTCTAAAATTTTGGTAACAGTTTCCTGTTTTGTGACCCCAGGGAGCCCTAAATATCGATTTTGGACGAAATCGGTCAATTAACACAGAATTTCAAAATGGCGCTGATTTTTAAAATTTTGGTAAGTACCAGTTTCCTGTTATGTGACCCCAGGGAGCCCTAAATATCGATTTTGAACGAAATCGATCAATTAACAAAGAATTTCAAAATGGCGCTGATTTTTTTTAAATTTTGGTACCAGTTTCCTGTTTTGTAATCCCACGAAGTCCTAAATATCGATTTTGAACGAAATCGGTCAATTAACAAAGAATTTCAAAATGGCGCTGTTTTTTAAAAGTTTGGTAACAGTTTCCTGTTTTGTAACCCCAGTGAGTCCTAAATATCGATTTTGAACGAAATCGATCAATTAACAAAGAATTTCAAAATGGCGCTGATTTTTTTAAATTTTAGTACCAGCTTCCTGTTTTGTGACCCCAGGGAGCCCTAAATATAGATTTTGAACGAAATCGGTCAATTAACAAAGAATTTCAAAATGGCGCTGATTTTTTAAAATTTTGGTACCAGTTTCCTGTTTTGTAATCGCACGAAGTCCTAAATACAATAAACCGCATCTCAATCGGCCCAGTACTTTTTGTGAAAAATGGTAACATATTGAAAAAATAAAATCATAGACTACAGCTCAACTTTGTTGTCTATGGTCCTAAAATATATCTAAGAACCTTCTCACAAGCTAAACATATCTAATGCAAAAAACCGCATCTCAATCGGCCCAGTACTTTTTGTGAAAATTTTTAACACATTGAAAAATTAAAATCATAGACTACAGCTCAGCTTAGTTGTCTATGGTCCTAAAGTATGTCTAAGAACCTTCTCTCAAGCTATATATATCTAATGCTATAAACCGCATCTCAATCGGCCCAGTACTTTTTGTAAAAATGGTAACAGTGGTTGAAAAATTAAGATCATAGACTACAGCTCAGCTTTGTTGTCTATGGTCCTAAAATATATCTAAGAACCTTCTCACAAGCTATACACATCTAATGCAAAAAACCGCATCTCAATCGGCCCAGTAGTTTTTATGAAAAATGGTAACATGTTGAAATATTAAAATCATAGACTACAACTCAGCTTGGTTGTCTATGGTCCTAAAATATATCTAAAAACCTTCTTACAAGCTATACGTATCTAATGCAAAAAACCGCATCTCAATCGGCCCAGTACTTTTTGAGAAAAATGGTAACAAAAAAGTGCACAAACAAACAAACAAACAAACACACAACCTCTTAGGGCAAACACATATACCGTCTCCGCTTCGTCGAGGGTAAAAAAGGATTGGTCTAAGAACTTTGGCCAACAGTACAATTATTTTATTTAGATAGAGAATACGATTTTTTGTTGTGAAGAATCTCGATTAAGTTAGTCTCCTCACAATGAAGGTTTTTAGGTCGCGGCCAACCTGTAATTTTATATTTAAGTTTTTTCACGACACAGCCTTGCGTGTAACGAGCATTTACACGTCTGTTTGTATACAAAATTAAGTTGAAAGCTTTCGCAATACTTAATGTACACTCGTTTGACCTGTTTTGAAGCAGGTTCACATCATTCCAGTAGATGGATCTAGTAAGTTATTACCATCGCTAGACTCCAATAGATGTTGTTATATATAATGTTCGGAATTTGTTGGCTATTGAGTAGCAAAGAGCGATGATAGTCTAGTGGTTTAAACGTATGGCCTGTTATTCGGGTGATCAGGAGTACGATGCTTGACTTCTAACTCTTCGTAGCTATCAAAAAATTAAACTTTTGCTTCAACTGTGAAGGAAAACATTGGAGGTTGTAGGAAACCTGCATACCCGATAGTTCTTCATCATGTTTTCAAAAATGTGAAAGGTATGCCAACCCGCACTTGCACAGCGTAGTGGACTATGGCCACATGATTCTGAGAGGAAACTAGTGCTCAGAAGTGAGGCGGCGGGGCGTTGAGTGGGATTATGAGTAGCAAGAAATATGTTAGAAGCATTTGAGTGTCTACACTCAAAGAAAATGAAAAAAGCTGGATGATTTAAATAAATACTGTGCTAGATCGTATCGCCTGATAGGCATGGAGCTAAATTAATATAAACTGGCGAATGTGGCCATATCCAATCGTGTTCAGTTACAGAATGTTGCTTATGATGAATTGTCGCAAAAATAAGACCAGTCTGGAATGCGAATCTAAAAAAAATACATACCTACTTAAAGTGCGCATAATAATTTATGTCGGGGCTTTTGGAATTTTAGATATGCGATTCAATAAATATTGATTGTAATTCTGAGCTTTGGAACTTCTTCAGAATTAGCAGTTTTCCTAATTTAATGCTTGGCTGAGGTCGTTGTTCGCACTGAGAGGTGTTTAATTAATAAACAGAAAAAATTGAGAATATTATAAAAATAAACATAATATTTCACCAGTCCATTATAGAAACCCAAACCCGTACACCCATACCTATCATTTGTTTTCATGTTTTGCAATAGTCCTGCACTAACCGGGGATTGTCCTTGGGTGCCCTCGCATAGTGTATAATATAGGGATATTCGCCGGTTGGTGGTCACATTTCCTTTAGAGTAAAATAAGAAATTGTCTAAAGGGCCTCTGCGAGTTGGTTTCTGCCCCTCGTACGCCTTCCAAAGGCCCGGGACCCCATGGTCCCGAGATGGAAGAGAAATAAGCATAAGACTGTCACGAATTGCCGTTAAGGTCTATATATTCCATGACTAGATACAACCTAAGACCGATTGACTAACTACGGATCTTTATTTGGAAGTTCATAAAACTACACGTGGGCATAGAACGGGCATATTTTTGGGTAGTAGCGAACAACTTCGCTACCCACAATGTACCTTATAGAAATCCTGAAATAGCACACTAACACATGTGTTAAAGATTACTCTTAAAATGCATCAGAGATTAAATAATAAATAAATAATAAATTGGAACGATACAACAAAGGACTTACTGGCATTTCAGCTATCATCTCGCACACACTTTACTTTCCAACACCACGTTTCAACTCACTCTATACACAAAAGTATAACACTGTATATATTATGATATATAAGAATGTACACAGCACAGGCGTGCACCTCTGATGGCGAGCGATACTCAACTTTCTGTTTACAGAATGACGCCCGTATTTATACACAATGTCTTTTTCGCCTACCCTCTACCAACTCTGAATTCATTAATAGTGCAATACCAACATGAAATCAGTATTGCCATTCTATAAATAATAAATAAATGTTGCCAGTCGAACACACGATCACGACATTCGGCCATCCGACATTGTGCAACCTCCCGGTGCACAACCACCAAACATTTGCTTTGCTAAGCTTAGTTCGCTTCACTCCTTGCAACAATCTGTAGTGTACAACAAAACATCTTCATCCATTCATACTTGCACGATGACATTTAGTTTTGGTTAATCACGACATTCGGGAGAATTAAAAAGGATAACAAAAAGGAAACCTACATTTTTTCAATTTAGTAATATCAAACTTAAAACCTCAAACCGATCTGAAATCCAAAACTATCGAGCTTTTGATCTTGAGATTTGTGAAGTGTGTGTGAAGTGCAATTAAACTGATTGATATCGCTGAGTCGAAATTTCACAACAGAAATAAAAATATCGCAATTTAAATCTAAAACTCATATAGAATAAAGTTAGGCAAATAAAGGATTAATTATCTAAAGCTGAATAAAAATCTAATCTGAAACTTAATCAAAGTCTGGAACAGTTACAGTCTAAAACATAATCTAAACAGTATGTTACATATACCGTAAGCAAAAGTCTAAAACTGAATTCAAATTTAATAAAATACCCAATATTTATTTTATTTCTTATACCGTTTCAGTTATTTATACCTTACAAGCATCTGACGCTGAATCTAAAGCTAAGTAAATATCTAAACCCTGATTACAATCTGTAACAGACCAACAGGTCCATCATCCCGAGCTCCACCTATCATGTGTCATACATGACGTGTCATGCCTGCTTTTTTAAAAAAAAACTTTATTGAAATCGAAAAATTTATCAGAACGTAAAGGAAAGCTGATTTTATTAAAATTTTAGGACTTGACAAGAAATAAGTATCACACACTACCCCAGAGTTCACAATAAAATCTACAACCGCATCCAATGCAAACATTAATCAGGATTACTAATCTATCAATTCTTCAATTCAGTTGGATCTGCTGTACCATTAACTAATCTTTACTAATCGTTTGAATCAAATTAAGTCTATGTTAAATTATCTGCTCTAAATTCCTGACATCGTATACCTGTTGGCGGTAGACTGTTCCCACTATGTTAAATTATTACTATTTTAAAATCTTTAACTATGTAACAGTCAACGTTTTTAATAAATGAAATGAAATTTTTCGTAGCTTATTCAAAAATTTTAACAAATAGAGTTCAATTCTATTAAACACGCCTCAAAACACAAGTTGTTTTAGTTTATTCCCTTCTTTTCCTAACCTTTCCTTTCCGTGTTAACCTCTGAATAAACCCATCAAAAAGAGACAGCACCACAAAATTCAACCGAATCAGTTCAGGTTATGTTGTCTAAGACAATCTTTAACTTGTGAAATACTTAGAATCTTACCCAATGCTTTGAACTGGGTCAAATACCTGAACTTTGACTACAATCATCATTGAAAACCAAACAAAAAGTCCAAAACTAAACCTTAGTCCAAAACTAAATCTAACTCTTCATCAAAGGCTTCTTTGAAATGCAAAACTTTTGTATGAATTGAAGTAGAGTCGGCTTGCAATTATTGTACAATACTAAATCGCTATCATATAATTATTTTAAATTACCTTTACTCAATAGCAATTTCAAATTAAAATACAAAATTCAAATTTTGCTGTAAATCCAAAGCTTGATACAAAACTAAATAATAAAAAAAACTAGATGAAAACCCCAAATTCAGAAATTTGAATTTAATACTCAAACCCTCTTTTGTCTTTTTTTTTCAGAATCATTACCTCAACATATGAACAAAAATCAAACCAATTATAAATAAAAACGTTACACCAAGTTATATTACGTCAGTAACATAATATAGTATATATACTGAGTGTTTTATTCATTCTGCTTTTTAATACTTTTTGCTTTACTTTTCTGCGTCTTTTAATAATTAAAGTAAGTATTTACAAATTAACTGACGGTTGTAGGCCGGAGCCGCTAGGTGAGGGTATACCATCGTCACGAGCTTGCGGATCCACAACGCCCGTGCATCACACGACATTATTCAATAAATTTGAAAAAAACAATATGGAGATAAAATTAGAGTAAGCAAGCACGCACTAGTCACTCTCTAGAAAATATAATTTTTACATCATATTATACTCTCGAGATTTTGGACGGCAAAAGATAATTAATTGCGCGATTTCATTTTCAATTCAAATAATAGTCTGTTAAATTTTATCATCCAGTTCATTATTTCAAATCACTCAGATAAATATATAGAAAGAAAACCCAATGTGACTTTGAACGGGCTTCTCGTGTCGTGACTGTAGTTTCTAGCAAGCTACTTAACTTTGAGCCTCAAATGTTCAGCCCTTATATTTATTTATTTATCTTTCTTTGTGATTAGTAAATGTTCCAAAAATTTTAATCTTTTTATTAAATTCAATTTAACATTTAATGAACTAACTTGGTCAAACTGAATCACTGGAATGCTAATTAGTATTGACGAAACACGTTTGAACTATTTTTGGAATTATTATTTTTGCGATATCTAGAATTTCAAAATTACTACAACCTTCACCGTTACAAGCTGAAGTATATATCCTTCCGTATTTAATTCTTAACGCATTCCGAACATCGGACCGCATTATGTTGAAAGCCATAAAATAGTGTAAACAAACGAGTGAAAGATCTATTAACAACAACAAACTTGGAACCTTTGTTTCAATTTACTTTATGCATTCCTTGCTTGTTAACTTTTTAAACTACTAAGCATAGTCTACAAGTGAGTCATATATTTGAGAAACACAAATCTTTCAAATATAACGAATGGGTGAGTGACCAACTGATAAGTTGAACCAATGACAATAAGGCTATTAAATGCATCATTTCCTAAACCACATCGACATCGATCTGGTACGTTATTATAAATAGTGTAAATATAATAACTATGTTGTTGTATATCTTCAAATTAAGCGTACTCATATAATATCGATCTAATTTCAATTTGCAAGTTCGTTTGATCATCATAGATTTTTTTTTGAAATAACTATAATTCATTCGTATTTCTGCGCATTCAGATTATATACATCCGAAACACGTCGAGGATCGGTCGCCTTACATCGGGATCACTAATTAATCCATTTTAAAGTCCATACAAATACAATCAATTTTTGCGGCTGTACCATTAGGTACAGTTATACTACTTGTAAAAATTGATCTTAGTCGTTTAAAATAACCGAAATCTATCTAAAATCATTCAAAATTTAAAAATGTAGAACTTCCCCTGATCAAAAACATTTAAAGGCACACAGGAACTATGAAAAATGAATAAAATGCCATGGTAGTTCTAGATAGAACGAGTTACTTGTACAGTAATCTACTAAAGCAGCTAATAATTCTGGACTAGAAAACTTGCTTTCATTATGTACATCCCTTTAGTTTGATATGTACCTACGTAAAATTAAGTAAATAAAATACATTAGATCTTTCACGAACAGTTAGATAACATACTGTCAAAAACAGTAACACACTTGTTCGCAACCTACCGGCTCATTAGGTCACAACTTATGGAAACACTTGTTCCACTCTAGTAACACACTTGGTTACATTCTATGGACTCACATGGCCCAAATGACATACATAGTCATTCTAAAATGGTGACTCACATGGCCACCTAGGTCACAACTTATGGAAACACTTGTTCCACTCTAGTAACACACTTGGTTACATTCTATGGACTCACATGGCCCAAATGACATACATAGTCATTCTAAAATGGTGACTCACATGGCCACCTTAAAATATCGACACACTTGGCCACTCTATAATAGTGAGTAGACACACTCATGACTACTCCAAACGTATACGAGCTCTCTGACCATCATTCAATATCTTTATTCTTACTCCCACAATACCAGCTACGCAAAATCGTCAATTTCAACTTGAAATCTAAGATATTCTAACGTCTCTATCTTGTATTCTTCCAAAATCCTTCATTATTAACCTCAATCACTGATAAATCTGTCAAGAGACACTAAGGCTTCCGTACATGAAAGCGGAACCCCTGATGTCAATCAACCTGTAATGCGATAGAAAGAGGATCCCCTTTTTTTTTAACTACAAATGATAATGATATCAATAGCTGATATACAATACAGTACTAAAATACATATGCTGTGATAATAGCACATATTAAGAGTTGCAAATGGACTTGGTCAGTAAAACCACTATTATTCTTTCAGCATAGGTACAACTACCATCGAACAAATCACTAATAAAAGGACAAATGATTTTAAGCAAGTGCTTAAATAAACTTATCATAAATTACATGTCTGGCCAATGTACTTCACTAATGTAATTTAAGTTCACTCGCGGCACTAATATAAATAGTTGCCCTGCCACTCAAAAAAAATTACTTTTTAAACACTACAAATTCCTAAGACACCTGTTTTGATCGAGTCTAGTACTACCAGACTAAACTATCTAGATCACATAAAATAAGTATACCAGTAAGTATACTTTTATATCGAGAATTTAAAACTAAATCATACTTTTATCGTATTTCTTATAAATCACACATGAAACTAATCAGAGTTCGATAAATTGCTTTGCATCCTAGTATTGACATGAGGGTATCTTATTTGACATATTCACTTCTCTTTTTTTTTTTTTTAATTACTATTATTCACTCCATGAATTCTCTTCGTGAATAACCAGTAATCTACTCTATGCCTGGTTAATAGAAATTTCAAATTAAAAACTAAATTAAAAATTAAAAACCTTGTAAAATCAAAATTCGAAACTTAAACAGTGCGTAAAAAAAAACTACAATCTCATTCAGTACACTAGTCTGAAGGCACGAGGCTGCTTTTAAATTCAATAATCATTTAACTACATTTACACTAAATAAGCCCGCCAACCCGCATTGGAGCAGCGTGGTGGGTCTAAGCTCTAATTCCCGCTCTCCTATGAGAGTGGAGGCCTGTGCCCAGCAGTGGGACGTTAATAGGCTGTAGTGACACTAAATAAAACTTTAGGTAACGTTCATCCAAAGTAATGGTCCAGAGAATAATTCACAAATACTTGAGTTAATTAGAACTGATAATTATTTACCTATTTCATATCTCTAGGAGTACCTCAGGTTAACCAGTAGTAATAACCAAGCTGTATGGTATCGCATTTAATCATCTAAAATGGCTGCTCAGACGGCCAGTGCTAGTGAAATTTATTCCAGTATGTCAACTCTCATACTGGCGAAATTCTCGCTTAACGCTTTATTTGTTGATTATAGCTAAATAACACAAAATTTCTTGGACTCATGTCCAGGACATGACATTTTTACATCATCTATCATAAATAAATACTATGGACACTATATTCAAAACTCAATTCACTGAAATTTCTATCGATGTGTTTTTTCTAAACTAAATACCTTAGAATCAGAATTACTTCGACACTAAAGTAAACTGCTTACAAAATCGTAATTCGGGGATCATCCTCCTCGATGGAAGCCAGTCGCCAAGCTGGTTTGAGTTGGCAATTCATTCAGATGAGACTTCACAGTCTTAACGTCGTGATGACGTAATATTAAAGTTTACAGCAAACTCTTTTCCAATTTGTGGGTAACTAAATACGAAATATAAATGTAATTCAAATATTAATTGCCTTGATACAATGTCAATTATTATCGCACGAGATCATTACCAAACACTCGATTTAACCTCTACTCAAATGGAATACAACATAATATTATAGCCAAAATAGCAAATCTAAGAGTTCACCCAGAACTAATGTTATTCAATGTACCCACACAATAGGTGTCAAAACAGATTTAGCAATATCCAAAAGTTCTTTGCTGCACGTTATCTTTATAGCATAGCAAGAATGGATCTCAAGTACATGCTAACTTTGATTAAAGTAGTCAATCTCTTTTGAACTTAGTAAACGGAATACTCTTTGTTTAAAAGTTTTGAAGGTACGACACAGAATTGTGTCACAATATAACTACTTAGTGAACAATATTTTTCTCGTGTTAAAAAAATATTGTTTTCTTGGGTTCATTTTCACTTCTGAAGTTGTCACGAATTGCCGTTAAGGTCTATATATTCCATGACTAGATACAACCTAAGACCGATTGACTAACTACGGATCTTTATTTGGAAGTTCATAAAACTACACGTGGGCATAGAACGGGCATATTTTTGGGTAGTAGCGAACAACTTCGCTACCCACAATGTACCTTATAGAAATCCTGAAATAGCACACTAACACATGTGTTAAAGATTACTCTTAAAATGCATCAGAGATTAAATAATAAATAAATAATAAATTGGAACGATACAACAAAGGACTTACTGGCATTTCAGCTATCATCTCGCACACACTTTACTTTCCAACACCACGTCTCAACTCACTCTATACACAAAAGTATAACACTGTATATATTATGATATATAAGAATGTACACAGCACAGGCGTGCACCTCTGATGGCGAGCGATACTCAACTTTCTGTTTACAGAATGACGCCCGTATTTATACACAATGTCTTTTTCGCCTACCCTCTACCAACTCTGAATTCATTAATAGTGCAATACCAACATGAAATCAGTATTGCCATTCTATAAATAATAAATAAATGTTGCCAGTCGAACACACGATCACGACAAGACTATTCATAAAATCATCAAGGGTAGGAAATCTTGGCCACAAAAAATTTGTGAATTTCCTATTACTATAACACGACATTATTGTTTTTTACTTGTATCCGTCTTTATTATTACTTAATCATAGACACTTACTATTTTTCTAATCATACTAATTTAGCATATAATTATGAATAATTATATAGGAAAATCTGTTACTGTTAACATTGGAACAGAATTCAAAGCAAAGTTTATCTTAATGCAGAACGTAAAGGCTCTATTTTAAAATTGTTTTTGTACCACAATTTACCGTGTTACTTGGGGCGATATAGTTTATCTTCTGAAATAACTACAAGCGTAGAAAGTAGAAGGTAATAAATTGTAAGGCTGCGAAGTGTTTTAAAGGTAAGATCGGTTATTTTGCGCACTTGTAATATCGGTAGGTTTCGCAGGGTTTTTTCGACTGGAAATCGTTTTTAAAGATTTTAAGTTTTTTTTTTAATAATTCCGCTATGGCCGGGGGCTATGACGAATACTGGAACGCTAAATCGCTTGGCGGCACATCTTTGCCGTTAGGGTGGTAACTAGCCACGGTCGAAGCCTCCGACCAGGCTAGACCAGAGAAAATACAGAAATTTTAAATTCCCAAATTGACCCTGCCGGGGCTCGAAAACGGGATCTCCCACGTTAGACAACAGCGCTCAACGCTGTGCCAGGGAAGTCGTCAAAGTATTATGTATTACTGATGTTGATGAACGGAATATAATTATTAGTATTGATGCTTAGCCATAATCTGATACGGGAAGCATTAACGCTGATGAAACGTATTCCTCTTGAAGATGTCTGTTAAGATTTAATTTAAAGGTAATTGTAAATTATGGCGGAGGAAGTAGAATGTCGGAAGACGACTTAACGTCTTAGCAGAATGTAATAAAGAACAGGAAGGACTACATTAAAACAAGTAAATCAACGACTTCCGAATAGATTTATAAACGTTTCTAAATCTCCATTGCCTTAACTTTTCAATAAATTATCCCATATTGTATGATTGGATACAAGCCGCAGGAGATTTCTAAAGTGCATATATTATAAATTCCAAATCAAGTTGTTTATTTCATTGGTCGCAAAGGTCTGGCAACTGCCTCGTTGGTCTAGTGGTTAGCATGTTTGACTGCGGCCGACGAGGTCCCGGATTCGATTCCCGGGTCGGGCCATAGTTAAGTGTTGGGTTTTTCTGACTAGAAATTCTCAGTACGAGCCCGGAGTTAGGAAGTTGGCGGTGTTTCACCCCCGTGCCTCGGAGAGCACGTTTCCGTCGGTCCCGGTTATTATCACTAACATGATAATAGTTGTTAAAAGCCCGCCAACCCGCATTGGAGCAGCGTGGTGGGTCTAAGCTCTAATACCCTCTCTCCTATGAGAGTGGAGGCCCGTGCCCAGCAGTGGCACGTTAATGGGCTGTAGTGGTAGTGGTAAAGGTCTGGCCCCACTACAGAGGCGCGGCGCAGTGCGGCACGTAGCGGCAAGTAGTTATTCTTTGTACAATTATTTAGCAGTGCATCTCCATTCCACGTCGCTTAAGTGGGCCAAACTCCATACAAATTCATGCAATTTCATGCAATTTCTATGTGCTGCGCCACGCCCCTCCTCTGTAGTGGGGCCAGACCTTTATCATCTGCGAGGTGCTCCCGCATGCGATGAATTGACTGAGTTATCGATCAATGAAAATTTAGCTCTTGAATTCACAAAATTCATTCATTCTTTTCAAAATTTATATTCAGCTTTTAAATTCAGAGATGGTTGGTTAATAACAACACAAAATGTTAAACTTAAAGTAATTAAAGTAATTTTTTTACCGCTATAGGATTTTACGCTTTCTGCCCCGCTTTAGCCATAAAAAGTGTTATGCCATGCCTCAGCCGTATTTGGCAGAGATAGCTGTGAACAGCCTTACGGGCGACCAAACCGGACCTGCAATTTATATCCCTCTAAACTTGTCCAGACATAATTTTTATTGCTCTTCAAGAAGCATGAAATCGCCGGGATGTTTTTCTTATGATTTAATTCTTTTTCTTCCCATTACGACTTATAATAAGTCTATCATCTACTTATTTCAGTAGGTATATTGTACAAAGTACTTATTAAGTTACAATACTAAGTTCTTCTGCGATATCGTCAATAATGTGGGGCTAGATCTAATGTGCTGAATTTTCTTTGTTATATGGTACCTAACTAAGTTTGACGAAATTGTCTTGCTTCAGGGAAAGATCAAGATCAGAGACAGGGAAAGATCTGTCTGTTTGTTATATAAATAAAGTGTGTATGTATATATTTACGGCTGTACTTTTCTTTATTCTTAATTTTTCGGCACATAATATATACAGGTCTATCAATCAATCAATCAAATAAATATTATAAATGCGAAAGTTTGGATGGATGGATGTATGGATGGATGTTTGCTACTCAATTACGCCCCAAAGGCTGAACGGATCTGGCTGAAATTTGGCACAGAGATAGATTATAATCTGGAATAGCACATAGGTTTATCCCGGAAAATTAAGGAGTTCCCGCGGGAACCAAAAAACCTCAAACCACGTAGACGAAGCCGCGGGCATTCGCTAGTAATAAATAATTTATACCTTGTATACCATTTATAACTTTACAAGCTGATGCGGGCGACTTAGTCCGCGTGGAATAAGTTTTTTTTTAATTCTTAAGGGAACCCCTTAAATTTCCGGCATAAAAAGTAACCTATATTACTCTCCAGGCCCTCAACTATACACATGCAAAAAATACGACGATCCGTGCTCTGTTGCGGCTTGATTGGAAGACAAATCAACAAACAAACACACTTTCGCATTTATAATACGAATGAATACGTTCGTTACACACCGGAGGTATTTAATTTTCTGGAGATTGTCAAATCTAGTCTTCAAATCTTCCTTTCATTTACAGTTTAGAACCATTTCTGGCGTTTAGCAGCTACATTTAAAAGATTTGTAGATACTTTACAGCTGCATGATATTAATATGTAAATTACATACTATAAAAAATCTACTATAATATAAATCAAAGGCAACACCTCAATATTGCCTAATACGCCAATACAACATTAACATGTCTCACGTTTCTCTAGAAAGTAGCACTTGTTTGTACCTTGTTGTGACTGTCAATGCGCTGTCTATGGCTTGGTTCCGGTCTACGTGATCTATGGAAACCCTTGCAATACATATAATGTAATATCTGGGTGAATGTCGTGAGCTGTGTCTTTATTGTAATCATCAATAGCAATGTGTACATTGGAATAGAAAACTCTATAAACTTTTGCAGCAAATAAATTAATGAAGGAACTAGAAGTTTAATTAGTAATAATCCGCGACAATAGGTAGATCTATGTGTCAGGGTACAGTGTGCATCCCGCACTTATAGCCCGCGATATCCACCACACCACAGATATCTTCCAAACTACTCTCAACGTACGTTTCACTCCGATACCGGAGCATCTTCAGAAGATTGACTCGACAATGCACGATCTCCTGAAGGTGCGTATAGCGAATCGTCTAGTCTAGTTCCTTCATTACGATGGACTTCTGCAATTTTTTGTGGTTTAATACGATACGAAATCCCAAGTTTAAGTCCTAGCAAATAAGGCGATCATACATTATAACGTTAAATTAATATTAATTAATTTAACGTTATAATGTATGATCCGTTTCTAGGGCAGGTGGTAAAACGGACGATAATTGTTTTTGTTCAATAACTCGGTCACTTTCAACTTTATTTGTAATTCTGGAACTAAAGTGTCGTAAATTTGATTGTCTAGATTCTAGAACATTGTTGTATGCAAATTTTTACCGAGCGATTTATATTTTTAACCGACTTCAAAAAAGGAGGAGGTTCTCAATTCGTCGGAATCTTTTTCTTATTTTTTTTATTTTTTATGTATGTTCCCCGATTACTCGAAGACGCCTGGACCGATTTTGAAAATTCTTTATTGTTTGAAAGGGTATACTTCAAAGGTGGTCCCTTAAAAATTTGGTGAAGATCTTCGAAGACAGATAATGGAACTCCTCAACGGATAAGAGTACATTGCTCGCGATCAGTGTAATAGCTTAGTAAACAGTAGGTTTTTAACCAGGCATTGCATATTTTTAACAGACTTCAAAAAAGGAGGAGATTCTCAATTCGTATGTATGTTCTCTGATTACTCGAAGACGCCTGGACCGATTTGGAAAATTTTTTTTTTTTGAAATGGTATACTTTCTAAATTTTATAAGGACACGAACCCAGATAGTTATATAGCGTGTGCTTGTTGTTGTAAAATTGGCGCGGGAGTTTGAAGTCGGTTGTTTAAAAAATAATTTTTTATATTAAATTATTTAAAATAAATAGAACATAGTAGTTTCGCGTTGTGTTTTTCTGCCCTAGAAACGTACTAAGGTTATTTTTATTCATAAAATCGTTATCGAGCTAATTTACCATTGCTGCTAGTAAAGTCAATGAGACACGTCCGTGGCCGAGATAGGTTCTAAGAAGCCACCGGCCACGTCTGTCGCTTTGTCAATTAATTACTACAACTGCTGGATGTCGATAAAACGGAAATAGAATTTGGTTAGTGTATCTATAATAGGACGTGAAATAACTAATTTATATTATTTCTGTGTTATTTTAAACGATACGAAAATAATAGTACATTACATCGCGAGACCGGAAAGTACGCGATTTCTGGTCGAGTGTTAGTTAGACGGCTATATACGAGACCAGAAATGCTCTCCCGGTCGAGGTGTGTATAGTGCTTTTCTAAAAAATGAAACAAGTGACTTTTTTTTAATATATTATGTTATGTACCAATTAAAAGAAAGTAAATAAAAAAGCAACCTACTTAAGAAATATTAAAAGTTAAATTAGTTATATTTGAATTACTAATTGAAATTGTAATTGGTTTTCCGGGTACATTTATGTTTGTACGTCGGAATGTACGGATTGGTCTTGGGA
Source organism: Erebia epiphron (assembly GCA_963932025.1). Lineage (NCBI taxonomy): Eukaryota > Metazoa > Arthropoda > Insecta > Lepidoptera > Nymphalidae > Erebia > Erebia epiphron. The sequence continues at coordinate 13,684,991 of OZ009959.1, read as the reverse complement.
ATTAACTATTATACTTTTAATTTTTTTTTGATCTGTGAGTGCTGAACGCGTTATACGGTAGAGTTCCAAATTTAAACTATTTAGGCCAAAGAACATTATAACAAGTTACAAGATATTCAGGAAGAAATATTCCAAATTCAAACTTATGATATGTTCTCAGCGGGCGCGGCCAACTCGATTTTCGAAAACCGAAGCCGTGGCCCACTAGATTCGCACTGAGACGAACTTTAAAGATTAGTGAACATACACTCCATTTCTTAAGCCGGGTCCGCTGCGCCTTGTTACGAACAAAATATTGTTTTGCTAACACGTTAGTGAAACATAATTTTATAACAGGCCGTCCACTGCGATTTTCGAGTAGGTTTAGATTATTTTTGTTAGTAACATATTTTTTTTTTTAATTTATTGATCAAGTACGTACAATCATAAAAACACCATCCTAAAAACCACAGAGTACTTTGTCTATATAGCTAAAAACTTTGACGTAGCGAGGATCATAGAGTAAGATCATACCGCTTATCTAAACCGAAAAACAAAGAGATTTGACGAGTTGTGCCTCTGGCGAGCACAGATACGAAATGAATTAAAGTTCCCCCCGGCCCCCCCGCAGGCGAACGCGGGGATGTTTTCCATCCGAGGCGGCAAACAAAAACACTTTCAAAACAGTTAGGCCTCGCCCCCAAATAGCATGACCTTGGTTATAATAACACGTTTGTGTTAGCAAAACACGATAACAAGGCGCAGCGGACCCGGCTTTAGAAATTTAGGTACACTTCAGTAGAAAGGAGTCGCTGTTAAAATAACACACTAGAATATGATGCCCGCGAATTCGTCCGCGTGGATTAATTCCGCGTTCCCCAGGATGTTACCTATCTCTGTACCAAATTTCATCTAAATTTGTTGAGGGTTTAAAGCGTACCAGACAGACAGACACACTTTTGCATTTATAATATGAGTATGAATTTAGACGATTTAAGAGAATATAAAAAAACAGGTTAATTAAGTATAAGCAGGTTCATAGATATTTGGGCGTCTTGCACCAGAAGTTGTTTAAGCTTAAAAACAATTTAAATCACTATTTTGACAGTAGTTTCATACAAATCTGTCAAATTAATATCGTTTTTAACGCCAAATTAAATACGTTTAACTTTGGTGCAAGACGCCCATAGTTAGGTAAGTAAACATAAGTTTACTGCCAAAAAGCCACAATTTCTTGCCTCCTACATATTAACACTAACATAGTCATAAGTGATCAGTATCCACAAAGGAGGTAAGCGTAGGTTTAACGATGGACACTTTCTTACTACCTACGTCATCTTGCTTATCGATATTTATGCATTTTGTTTCGACCATTTAACTCAGAATATGGGCTGTAAATCGCCCAAACAAAGTTCGTTTTCGATGGGCAACCATGTTATTTACTTTAAAACGAATAGAGTTTAGAAACCTTGAAGCCAATTCTGTTTAACACAATCCCTAAATTGAAATAATTTAATATAAAAAATACTTTTTTAACAACCGACTTCAAACTCCCGCGCACATTTTACAACAACAAGCACACGCTATACAAAGTACTTAATTTATTGTTGATATTTTAAAAACCGCTCGACCGATTTCGTTAAAATTTATATGGGACCACATGGGAAGTATGCTCTTTCAAATAAAAAAAGAATCATCCAAATCGGTCCACCCAGTCAAAAGTTCTGAGGTAACAAACATAAAAAAAAAAAAAATACAGTGGAATTGAGAACCTCCTCCTTTTTTTGAAGTCGGTTGATAAAATTACAGCTAATTCTAGTGCTGCCCCTTTCCGCAGGGAGTATTATGAAAGGGAAAACAATATAAATAGAGCTGTCAGTTTAGTTAAGTTATGAGATGGCGCACAACAAATTTGGCCTGATTGTCTTCTTAATAGTTGTTTGATTTAATTAATATAAATGACTATGATGCCCGCGACTTCGTCCGCGTGGATTGAGTTTTTTTGGTTCCCGCGGGAACTCTTTAATTTTCCGGGATAAAAAGTAGCCTATATGCTATTCCAGACTATATAATCTATCTCTGTACCAAATTTCATCCAGATCCGTTCAGACGTTCTGGCGTGATTGAGTAACAAACATCCATCCATCCATCCACTCTTTCGCATTTATAATATTAGTATAGATAGTGTAGTATAGTATATAGTATTTTATTTAATTGTAGGCCAAATAACATATTCTTTATTTCTAATAATTAGTTTTTAGCAGTAAAATGTTTTACTGTAAATTATATTGCACGCTGCAAGACGCCACGTCATAATTTGTAACAACAGTTGCTGCAAATGAGAGAGATACCTAATGATGCATAATTATTTCAAAGATGCTGTGTTTGGATTTATTTTACCGTAAATACCTCGTACAATACACGAGAACTTTATAGCTAGAATATCGTTAGTGATACCTACTCTACCTACTGAACTAGTTTGAAACTTTATTATGATCATTAAATAATATATTATATTAGATTCATTAGTCATTTAAGTAAAAATGTAGGACGCATTATATCTTTATCCAAGTATCGAGTTTCGAAAGTATGTCTTGTCTTTTTCTACCTGATTTAAATGACATTAACTAGCGCACATATTTATATAAATTCTTCAGGCGGATGGTTTATAATCTTAATTGTTGTGATTGACTGAATTTATGCAATTCTTGTAGCTGACATTTTTGTTTTGATCAAAAGCGGAAGATGTGATTGCGATCCTTATATTATAGTTATCATTTCATAAATAGTCTGGGAAACGGGGCGGTCTGTTGTATGGATACCCCCACATTAAATCCTCAGTCGATTAAACTTGGCAGGGTTTTAGTATTGGATAAAAGACCGTGCTTACTTTTATCCTTGAATCAGGGAAAATGTAAAAAAAACAGTACAGGGTCACTTGTAAAGACTAGATACCTCATCTAGAAATTAATACCTACTTCATTAGCAGTCTTTTAACATCGTTTGGGATACACACGTTCACGGCGAATTTGCAGATAAAATTATTGCACAATGACGAATATAAAAATATAAATTAATAGCTTTCAAATTCATTATTACAATCAAAATACTTTTATAAGATAAGGCTGTAGCGGTATTTCTTCTAAACGCGTTAGATCTTTGCGGTGTTCATAACTGCATGTCACTTAATTAGTTGGTATTATTATATTTACCGTGGAGTTGTTTACATCTTTTCCGCTGCTATAATGGCAAAATTATATGGAAATTCGAGGTGAGTAGCCAATTATGTTAACTGTTGTAATAAATACTTTTAAAGGCAACGCCAAGGCTGTGTACATATTATTATATTTATTAATATTAAATTATAATTACACCTATCTAATGCATATAACGTTGTCAGTGTAATAGGAGATTACAAGATACTTCCTTCCTGAACTCATTATGTACAGTCAATACGTATAGTGTTTAAGTAGACGTAAAAATCTAAAGATGTTGAAGGGATTACCCGTAGTCCACAAGGATCTACTTTTTGGATCCACCAGTGGATCGAATAGCACTGTGGAGTACCTTCACTAGGATCCACCAATGGTAGGTATGGGTGGATCCTATAACACTTTAACTTCATTAGGATCCACCGTCTGGCTCCAATGGATCGAATAGCACTCTGGAAGTTCACTGTGATCCACCCCTGTTCTTAGTGGAGCCTGTAACACTTCAATGCCCATTTCGATCCTCTAAGACCCAGCTAAGTGATAAATAGTTTGCTAACAATAAAATACTGGCCACTTTTAAATAATATTTTATCGTAATATTATGAGATATGTGTTATTCCAGACTATAATCTATGTCTGTGTCAAATCTGTGGAGTTATTAATCTCATCCAGATCTGTGGAGTTGTACTGTTGTGATTGAGTAACAAACATCCAACAATCCATCCAAACTTTCGCATTTGTATTATTAGTAGGTATCTATAGATTAGTATAAATTACGTTGAAAAGAATAACTGCCCATTTTAGAGATATAATTATGTGAGGATACCTCAATTTCAATCACAAATCAGTTGCTTAAAACGTTCATAAATTAATGCACTTAGAAAGTAAACAATCAGACGGTCACACCTGTACGAGACAGGTAGGAAGCCTCTCTATGAACTCGATTTATTACGCGTACGTAGTTAATAGGCATTGCTCGATGGGAATAGGAAGCCGGGTCATTGACTCGATGCAACCGCAGGCGTCGCGTCACGGATGCGTTTGCATTGCGCAATGGCTGCAGGTTGAATGCTATGGAAAATAGACCATTGAATGGGAACGTGACTTGGTGTGAAAATAAAAGGCTGTACTGTAAGACAAGGTTGTACGAAATCGATAGGTTATTTAGCTTTTTTATTGACAAGTTATATGGATTGATTTGGTATGGTGATAGATACGGAAACGAGAAAAGTAGCCACTGGTCTTCGTATGAGATTTTGATTAGATATAGAGTAGATCAGGGGGTTACTATGAGCTCTTAAAGCAGGACAGAAATGGAACTGCAGCACAGTTCAATGCAGTGTTTGCCTACCAGTTCAGTGCCTTGATGTTAAGTGCAATTCAATATCTCTCCTGCTATAAGATTTCATAGTAATCCCTCAGATATCTGAAGAAAACAGGAAAGATATTCCACTTAGATTTGTGCTCTATGTATAGACAGAAAATTGTTTTGTAAATGTTGTTAATAGACGAGGAGATAAATCCTGACTGACACAAACCTTTGTACCTAGAAAGCTGAAAAAGTTGTCGATGTAGATTGTTTTCTTCTTAAATAGTAGAACTCATGTTTAACTTACAGGAGCCATGGTAAGTTACTCTACTACTTCCTGTTTATGGTACAGATAGCTAATTACAAAAACCTTTTGTTGTTATTACCTCTAGTGAAGGGCAAACACACAAAATACTTTTGTGCCGATTGTTATATTACGTTCACCAAGGGCATCAAAATACGAAGCAAATACGACGAATATACAGTTAATTATCCTAAGACAGCTCCTACCATTATGATATTTATCTACTCCAGTATCGAAAAGTTCCAATTTCGAATTTGACAACTATATCGAATTGAACCCTCTTTCGTGTTTGCTTCTCATAACGATACAGTTCGTTGTATGGGAGCTGTATCGTTATGAGTCGTAGCTGTATCGATATGGTTATCTTCATAAATAGGATACCTATAGCTTAGCGGCTCTGGGTTCTGGCACTTGATTGATTTGACTTTTTTATTAATTTATAAAGTAAAAAATTATAAAGACGTCCTTGTCGTAGATAAAATTTTGTATGCAACTGTACGTAATTAGTCATTTTAATTCTCGTACTATCCTATTTTGATACTCGGCAAGCCTCGTATCAAAAAACAGCACTCGAATTAAAATGACCCTCATTACGATACAGTTGCATAAATAGCTATATTGAAACTGTCAATATCCTCAGTAGCAGAATTTAAATCCGTGATAGCAAGGTCTATCTATGGGATTATTGTGTGAATTTTTATTTAACTTCATTTGAATCTGCCTTTAGTTGCTGCAATCTATTTTAGATAATAAATCAATTACCATAATATTAATATTATAGATGCAAAAACGTCTGTCTGTCTGCTTACTACTACGCTTTCCCGGCACATTTTGATCAACCGATTTTGATGCTATTTGGTAATGAGGTAAGTTGCACATATACTATCTTGGCAAATGAAAGAGTTCCCACGGGATTTTTATAAATCTTACCTTCGATAAGAAACCTGCTATAGGATGGGAATTCGCTTATATTGTAAAGACCATATAAAATGATTGACTTGTATCATTCTTATATTGTTTTTACATATTATTGTCTTTAAACATCAATAGGAGCAAAATAAATCGTCGTTCTGTATATTTTATTTATACTAATGTTCTTCTAAATAACATTTAAGTAACTGTAGGTAAACAGAAAGAGTTTAAAACTTTGTATATTGGCAAAAAAGTACCTAATCAAATTTTCGTCATTAATCTAACTGAAATACCCACGTAAGGTCCGAAAAAGTGAATTAAAATAAAAACAATTCTAATTTCGCATCCAATTTATTCTTGTTCAATGGACTAGTTTACGAGTAAACTTCATTCGTTGTTAACACAAAAGTAACTAAAAACATCGAAATTAAATTTAAACTGAGCTTTAATAAAACATGCGCCATGATTTAGAGCAGAGTACTTGGCTAGGTATATAAAAAATTAGAATGAAAGGAAAACTCGTTATAGCAGGCCTTGTTCACTGAAGCGTATAGGCTACCGTTGGAACCGTTTAGTTCGCTCTAAGGCTCCGTCACACATAACGCGTTACGGCAGAAAAGCTGATGCGCATGATACAAACTTTTACGATATTTCTTGTTTTATGTAGTAGCACTACTAGACATAGCACTAAACTTTTGACTGTAGCAATGGATTGCGGGAACTTAGGCCCAATTGTCTAAGCAAATCGTAAACATTTGACAGCTTAAAACTTATTAGTCGAACTGTTTAAAGAGTTCATACATGGCTTTCGACGTGCAGGCATCTATGTGAGTATGAATCCCTTAGTTAAACAGGTCGGATTATCCGTTTGACAAACGATGATTTCGATTTCTTTACACAATTGGGGAGCAGGTCCTCGAGATTCACAATAATATGTATAATAATATGCTTTTCAACTATACATCACTATATTTAAAACTAGACGATGCCCGCTCCTTCGTCGGGATAAAAAGTAGCATATGTCCTTTCCCGGGATGTAAACTACCTCTGTACCAAATTTCATCTAAATCGGTTGAGTAGTTGGGCCGCGGAAGCCTAGCAGGTAGACAGACAGACACACTTTCGCATTTATAATATTAGTATGGATGTGATATACAACTTGCACTAAAATTCGCAATATATTTATTATTTTGCTTGTTTTATTGTAATTTTCATATATAATTCAATTTAATAAAAGAGTATGCACAAGATAATATTTCACCTTGCTAATGAAAAATGCATAGCAGTATAAGACAAGTACAAACAGCGCGCAGAAAATAGCCGCTTCGTACCGTCACGCGTTCTATGTTACTAGAGCTTTGGTTCGCCTTTAGTCTAAAGGTCACATTAACAATGGCTCACTGGTTTGCGTTCAAAGTTCTAGGGTCAAATTCCTAGGTCCCGTGCGACTTGGGTGCGCAAACTTTATGAACTTGGTGCATAGTTGATAGTAAATCACCGACTGTGTTTCGCATTTTGCTAAATGTTTGTGTTTTGCAGCTTGGAGCAAGTTTGTGAACTTTAGTTGCTTATAATAATGTCAGGTGTGGTGTTTTAAGGTTTACCTTTGTATCATCTAGGATAATTATGTCACTTGTGAGGCATAAAGGGGTTTGGGAAACAGATTCTACTGTAAAAATCTGAGAAAAAAACTTAATTCAGTTTAAGCAGAGTTTCGCAAGACGGCCTACGGGTAAATAGTAAAAAGTTACAGAACTCTGACGTGTGCAACGGTGGCTCTTCTTGTCGGAGAACTTTTACGTTCACCGCAACCAGTGGTGAAACTGGCCCATAAAATAGCAACAGCCGAATTTCTGACTGATTCTTTCTGATAGGCCATTTCGAACAAGTTGCAGTACCAGATTTACTGAAAAGCTTTATTCGAACAACAAACTACAGATGTGCAATAGATAGGGATGTAGGAAGGGAAGTTTGCATGGAAGTTGAGATTACGACAATCACCATTGCTCTAATTGGCTGATATCTATTGTATTCTTGCTATAGCTGCTATACCTTTAACTAATACAATCATCATTTCAATGTAGATAACAAGGCTTGCAGTTTTCCTAACGATTTTCCAAGTCAAGTAATGTACTAGGTATACATAAAGATAAATAGCTTATCGAAGGTTTTCTTTTTTCCAGAGCAATGTCTCGGTGGAAGGGTAAAGTGAGGTAGCCAGCAGATGGCAGCAGTCAGCGCGGCGATGTTTCGGCCTGGGGGCGCGCTCGACCCCCCATGTTACGCTCAACGGGTATGTAGTTCCTTCATTTTTCCCTAGATGGTGCTAAGTATTATTTGTTTGTACCAATTTTATTGCCAGAATTATTGTCACACTATTTTTGACGAAAATTTAGAAATCTTGCTCATATTCATTTTTAAACTAACATAATTTGGAGCATTGTATATTATTATGTATAATAGTTCATTTTACATAATAAGTACTTTGAATATCCATTTCTAGGGCAGTTGGAAAAACGGACGGTTGTTTTTGCTCAATAGCTCGATTATTTTGAAATTTTCAACAAACTTCGTGAGGACTTAAGTTGTTGTAAATATTGAATACTTATCTACAAACTTTGTCATATCCGTGCAACCTATATTTTACGAATTAAATGGAACGTATTTTCGTGGCTTTAAAATGAAATTCCACCTGAAAATGAAAACTTTAAATGAACTACATCATCATCATTGCGGTTAAGCTGTGTTCATTTGATAAGGGCGATCTCTAAATTTGCATTAAGTTAGACCTATAGATTTTTATAGTCACCATCGTTTCCACAAGATGTATTTTGTTAATTCGAGTCCTGCTAATGCATAATCAATTGAGGTCCATCAGTGATGGCAAACATACGCCATATTTGTTTGCAGTGACACGTGCGCCGGTAAATAGATTACCTGAATAGGCCTAGTTAAATACCTACTGTGGTATTATGGGTTAGCTTAGTGAACTAAGTAAATGGTCTTTAAGTTCGTCACCTTTTCATGGGCCTTCGACTTTAATGATTTCAACTAAATTTGGCTCAAACGATTTGGTTTAAATATCGAAGATGAACATAGTTTGTCCCGGAAAATAAGAGAATCTTCGTGGGCTTTTTTTTACTGCAAATTGTACCTACTGACTTAGAACTACACTTACGTCACAATATAATGTTTTTTAATTTCTACGTCCATGAAATGTAGGTACTTCTGATGGTAGATAATCTGCTACAGCGGAAAATTCCGAATATAAAGTTAATTGATTATTACGCGCCGCATGTACTTTGTATAATTAATGCCCGATGACTACACGTTTTGAATGCGAAATGCGGACACTGTCAATTGTTAATACCAGTTTCAATATGAAACGTCACGTTTGTGTCCAATCAACCAATGGAACGCATAATTTATGGAATTTTAAATGTTATATCATTCTGGGCCGTATTTTAATAGTATTGATCATATTATACCGTAATAATTATGAGAGAGCGTACAATTGTTTCCAGTTGACAATGGAGCGTGAATAAGTAACAAGGTATTTTAAATTTATTGCCGAAATCTAGGAATTTAATATCAATGTCTGAAACATCTTTTGCAAACCCGCTTGCCTGAGAATTCTACGTAATGTTCCCAAAGATATGTGAAGTTTGACTATCCGCACTTTGCCAGCTTGATGGAAAATAGCCTGACATTCAAATATCATATTCTGAGAGGAGAACCGAGCTTAGTGATGATGGGTTGAAGTAATGATGATGAAGATAAAAAATCCATAGTACTTAGGAAGGGATTTTAAATTATAAAAATATCCGAAACTCAGTCCGTCTGATTTATTGATGCTTGGCTAATCTACAAAACGCTACTTGATCTAGCTATTAAGATTATTTTCATTCTACAACAAGACATATTTTTTTTTAGCTCGGGATGAATATCCCATAGATATTGTAAACTGGCTATAGCATTCCTAATTTTGATTTATATTATTTCAGTTCAAAATTTAAATTGTCATGTGTTTTCAACATCAGGCAACATGTTTGCGTTACAATAGTTTTATGTTTGTTCAATCATGTGGTGCAGGCATTATTCGCACTCGAAATTGTGGTTTACCTACTTGCCTGGGTCTGGATCAACATTGTAACAATAATGTTATACGCACCGATCATATTTATTTATTACTAGATGATGCCCGCGAATTCGTCCGCGTGGATTAAGTTTTTTTTTATTCCCGCGGGAACTCTTGAATTTTCCGGGATAAAAAGCCTATGCCCTTCCCCGGGATACAACATATCCGTGAACCAAATTTCATCAAAATCGGTTGAACAGATGGGCTGTGAAAGCGTAGCAGACAGACAGACAGACAGACACACTTTCGCATTTATAATAATAGGTATGATTAGTATGGACTAGTCAGACGTATTTGGTATAGATTCTTTTTTTACTAATCTACTCGTACAAGTTAGGCCTTGACTGCGATTTCACCTAGTGGTAAGTGATGATCCCTGATAGTAAACTCGCTACAATCGTAGCGAGTTTACCTATTAGGGATATGACTGTTACATTAAACCCATACTATCATGTTTATATTAAACAATCGGTTTCTATACGGCACCGTATTGGAAGGCTTAATCGCTTGGCGTCACGCCTTTGCCGGTAAGGTGGTACGCCGGAGCTTCAGAGGTCAGAGCTTCCTAAAAGGCTAGTCTCTTTAAATTGTGCCTGTTGGCTCGATTTTACATCTTTACTCCTGTTTGATGGATGCCTTTCTTGTGCATTGATGAATGGGGACGCCAATGGGAACCCTATTGTAGCCCTAACTTGGTCTGCCCACTGCTATGCTATATGATATGCACTGCTCTGAACCTTGCCTGACTCCTCTTTCTTTACATGTTAAACGGAGCTTCCAAATACGTGATCAAAGAAATAACCAATGAGAACCACTACACAAGAGAAAAGAAGTACAGTGGCGCAAAGACACTTAAATGGGGCTCAAGCGTTGCCTGCAGATTGCGAGATCTTCAAGAACATCTTCAGACTTATTGGTTGTTTCTAAGGCCTGCTTTGGAAGCGTAATATAGATAATTATAAGAACGATCCACTTACAGTCTAAACAGTAATATTATTCGTAATAAATGATGACCTTCCTTTCAAATCGTTAATCCACTACAGTAAGTTTTGGTATCGTAAATGCTCAAATCAAAAAGAAACTCATTTGCAGATAAAGAATCTGGTACAATCGCAGATTAAAAAACAGAAATATAAATCCGTAATTAGATCGATACAAAATGGACTGCCCACACAAAAAAGGGTGATCTACTCGTACCTACTCGACCTTCCTTTCAAATCAATTGTCCATGTTGGAATGTATATAATAATAGAAAAAGTGATCTTGATATCGGGCGTTGTATCTGGGAGCTAATAAGGTCATAAGATGCACGACTTTTGTACTCAGGCCTTAGAGAGTCTTATTTTTGGAATACGTACAGTCGCAATCAAATAATCAATCAAATAATCAATTCAATTCAAATATAATATTATATAAATATTATATTTGAATTATATATTATATTATTCAATATTATATAAATATTATAAATGCGAAAGTTTGGATGGATGTCTGGATGGATGTATGGATGTATGGATGTTTGTTACTCAATCACGCGCCAACGGCTGAACGGATTTGGCTGAAATTTGGCACGGGATAGATTATAGTCTGGAATAGCACATAGGCTACTTTTTATCCCGGAAAATTGAAGAGTTCCCGCGGGAATCAAACAAATGTATCTGTTCAACTGATTTTGATAAAATTTGGTACAGGGATAGGTTGTATCCCGGGGAAGGACGTAGGCTACTTTTTATCCCGGAAAATTAAGGAGTTCCCGCGGGAACCCAAAAACCTCAAACCACGCGGACGTAGTCGCGGGCATCAGCTAGTGTAGTTAATATATAATTGACTAGCTCATGCCCGCGACTTCGTCCGCGTGGTTTAAGTTATTTTGATTCCCGCGGGAACTCCTTAATTTTCCGGGATAAAAAATATCCTATGTCACTCTCCAGTTCCTCAACTATACCCATGCCAAAATTCACGTCGATCCGTTGCTCCGATGCGGCGTCATTGAAGGACAAACCAACAAACCAACAAACCAATATACAAACACACTTTCGCATTTATAATATTAGTATGATTGTTAAGGTTATTATTTCAAAGAATCGTATCGTCAGTAGTTGCAGGGCTTTTTAAATCGATATTGAATTCTAAGAATACTATTTTTGCAAGGAATAAGCTTTTCACTCCGAATCAATCACTGTTTTCTAAGATAGAGTTTGTGAATATTTTAATCTTTGGGATGTTTTCTTTTAGCTTTACAAGTATATTTTGATTAATTGTGAGACATAATTGTGAGAATATTTTTTTTTCGTTATTAATAAAGTAGATCTGCCTTAGTGTTTACTCTACTTGAATTCTCAGAATACCTTGCCAGTTATAACTGAATTGATACTCCATCCCAATAAACTAAGACAATCCATTTTTGAGCATTGAGCATAAATAATAAATAAATAATGTTTAATTTTAACAGACGATTTTTTTTTGTAACAGCATAACACTATAAATACAAAAGTGAGTACATAAACAGGTCAAAAGAAAAATAAAAGTTTAAAATAATGACAATGTTAAAAAACAATCTTTACAAATAAAATACGGTAACAATTTCAGACATGAGTATTTTACCGTTAGTGAATTTGAAACCTTGTATAAATATAACGAATATAAAAAGTCTGTACTACACAGATTAATCAAGTACGTCGTATATAGCAGACATTCCCCAGTCTAAGGTCGTCGTAAATTCCTCACGCATCGCGGTATTCACTTTCCACTGAGTATGCTGTTCGCGTTACCATATTCATGAGTTTGATGGAAGGTAATCCTTGATGCTTAACTTTGGAACTGGGAATTAAGACACGAGTCACTGTTGATACTGTATTTTAGCTCTAATCATATGGAAGGCCTTATAACTGCAACACAATTTTAACTAAAGCAGTTGTATATGTTTGCCTGTTGGGAGGCTTCGGCCGTGGCTAGTTAACACCCTATCGGCAAAGACGTGCAGCCAAGCGATTTAGCGTTCCGGTACGATGCCGTGTAGAAACCGAATAGGGGTATGGGTATAACTGCCATGCCCCTAACAGGTTAGCCCGCTACCATCTTAGACTGCATCATCACTTACCATCAGGTGAGAATGCAGTCAAGGGCTAACTTGTAGTGGTAAAAAAAAAAAACACGGCGTGTAATATTGATACTTAGATACTGTTTTTTCATGTACTGGTTTCTGAATGAATAAATAAATAAATAGGTACAAAGATTTCGATGCCATAGACTTTTTAATCTATTTTATATTCATCTACAACATGGAAATTCGTAATTATTTCGTTTCTGCTGGTGCACATTTTGCCTAAATTCAACGATCCAATATACGAAGAAACGAGAAACATTAGCAACAACTTTCTTAATCTAAAAAAGATCATATTCACTTTTAAAAGTCTTAAAAGCTCGCAAAAAGTAGTAAGACTCTGTAATGAGAAAACGCATAATCCTGCATTTAATATTATAAAAATGTTCTCAACAAAGTAATGTATGTAAATTACTGTTATTTCACTTTTACTAACTAAACAGTTTAAAAACAAGCTCAACTTAAGATTTTCTCTCAAAGAATAAGTTTTCGCGCTCGCCCATTGATATAAAATATTAAGGATACACAGTTAATTGCATAATAAGATATCTACTGAAAAAATAATTTTATTTTGTGTGAGTAACAAACAATAGGATATTTTTTTAATATTGGAATTGGAACCTGATTAAATTGAAAAGCCTTACCTTACTGATATCCGAAATTTCAATTAAAACTCATTGGATTATCACGTTACATTTTTATATTTGTAGCTATATAAAGGAACGTAAATACAGCAAATCTTTGAGCTTAATTTGAGAGAAAAGAGTATAATTAGTTCTATTTGGTAGATACGAATAATAATAATATTTTTTGAATTGAATTTTATAAAAAATCCATACCCATACTAATATTATAAATGTGAAAGTGTGTCTGTCTGTCTGTCTGTCTGCTACGCTTTCAAGGCCCAACTATACAACCGATTTTGATCAAATTTGGCACAGAGATAGATCGTATCCCGGGGAAGGACATAGGCTACTTTTTATCCTGGAAAATTCAAGAGTTCCCGCGGGAATCAAAAAACCTTAATCCACGCGGACGAAGATGCGAATAATTATCATTTGAGTAAGTAATTTACGTTTTCTTAGATATTATCGGACATTGTCTAGGTTTTATACATCAGTGTTTTCTTCTCAAAATTGTAAGTTGAGCGTGTTTTCGCTTGCAGCATAGAAACCGGATTTGAACCGTTATCCCATTCAATTTGCAACAATGACCACGCTTAGGTGCAAACACAAAGAAAACAAAGTTACGTAAGTACGATGCAAGAGAACATTCACACTAAACGCGTTTTTCCACATACAAACGCGTGTGATTGTAAATTCGACGACCTCCGTGGCACAGTGTTGCCTTAACGTGCGGAGGTCCCGGGTTCGATCCCCGGCAGGGTCGACTTGCGAATTTATGATTTCTGAATTTTCCCTGGTCTGGCCTGGTGGGAGGCTTCGGCCGTGGCTAGTTACCTCCCTGCTGGCAAAGACGTGCCGCCATAAAAGGTTACCTGTCCTTCCCCGGGACACAACCTGTCTGTGTCAACCCAGAGTTAAGGACAAAAAATAATAAATAGGTAATTTAATCTAATCTAATTGGCCTATCTTTCCAAATTATTTCATCAAAATTGGTTGAAAAGATGGGCGTGAAAGCGTAGCACATAAACAAACAAATAAACTCACATTCGCATTTATAATATTTCTTAATAAGGTTAATTTAATTTAAAAACATGTCATTATTGCCTTCTCTTTTTATTATTATTTAATAATGTAGTAAAATTAATGTAGTTCCTGAACTAATCTTATTTTATTAAATCAAATATTATGTTGTTACAAACGTATTACATCACGCAATACTTTCTTACATTTTAATAAATTAAACAGATAACACGAAATAGGTACAGTAATTTCTGTATTGTTTAATAATTACGAAGTATTTAAGAAATACGTGCTGCAATTAAAATGTTATTATATTTTAATGATATCGTGCTTAATGATAATCACGTATGCACTCTGTACTTTGTATCGATATTATTATGCAAAGATATCTTTGTTCAAGATACTCTGCAGCTCCAAATTATAGCTTATGTTCCTCCTTCTGAAATGCTACGTCTTTGGGCTTTCTAGGATCTCTTAAAGCAGCATTATTTTAAACTGTCAATTTTATATGATGTACCTTGACGTCCCTAATATTAGAATTAGAATTCTGAAACAAGAGCGTTAATAATATTAAAATAATACTGCTTCAAGCGATGGCAATGCCCCCTGGCCCATTCTTTTATATAGTTGCGAAACTTGGGTTCTCAAAATGACTCAATTAACCTAGTGCAAACTTTCGACAGTGTGGATTTTCAGGAGAATATAAAAAATCATCTTGAAAAATTTAAAACACGAAAGCCCTCACTATGATTTCCTTAAAACTGTCACTTCTGAAAGGGTGAAAGAAAACTATTTCTTTGAAACAACCGCAGTTGGCTCAGTTTATAGTAGGTAGTTAAGTAACTAGTAGCTATTGTAAGACAACTAGTCTTAATGCATGCCTTAAAATAACATATTCATCACATATTTGTACACCACAATGTGGTAGAATACTAGGATTCTCTATTTTTAAGAACATCGTATTCCACAAATAAATAATTTGAAATTTGAAAAATATCATTAGCAACGTACACTGATAAACTGAAGACGCCCTAACAACGTCGGAACCACCCATAGAAAGGTACGTCTGAACAGGTGCGCTTGCGTCGATTCTACGCCCACGACGCTTTCCAATTCTAAAATATTTATCTATTGTTCTGCCAATTACTAGTTGTTATTAGATTTTATAGTTTGAGTAGGCATTATGAATATTATAATGGGCGTTTAGTACTTACTATTGAGACAATTCTGTAACATGTGGTTAGTCAATTTTATTTTTTCATGACTTGCTTGTGAAATAGTCTTATCTTACTTTACTAACATTTCTTCAGTAACAGCCATCTTGACTGAGTAACATTATGATGTCAGCTGGATGTCAACATTGATTGGTCATGGACGTATCAAACACTGATAGGTACGTCCATGGCATTGGTTAATTAGGGTATGTTCCGATATACACTGAGAACACTGTTCAGTGCTCTTACTGGGGAGATTTCGTTCCGTTATGGAGTGACAGTATACTGCCGCAGTATCCTAGGGAAATATATGACGTCATAAATCGTCGCCATTTTTGTACTGTGAGCAGTGAGCACTGGCGTTTTCGAGGTAATGTGCTCTCAGTACTGACTGCGTTCCGTTTTTAACGGTGACCAGTATAGCTAACTATAAAGGAACGGTTTCGCAGTATACTAAATTGACGTCACACCTTACAGTGCTCGCAGTGTATTTCGGAACATACCCTTAGTTAGTTTAACATTCCTTGACATTTAAATATTTATTAATATATATAGGACTATTAATTAACCAAATATACTAGTATATAACCTATTATGGAAATTGAGAACAAAAAGCTAGCTAAAAGATCCGGTCACCACCTCACATCTCTACGTCATCAGTGCTAATTTGATTAATTTCCGTTTCTCACAGCTAATTACAAACTAAATATATCATTTGTCACTAATTATTATGTTTAATTACTAGATACAAAACATAGACAGTAAGATATTGCAGCGAGATAAAGTTCTTTATGAAACTATCTCATCACAGCTTCACTCGAGTGTATTTTGTGTCGTGTGTATTTACATCTGATATCGTAGTTTATATCGTCTTTTTATCACCAGGACTGTTAGTGCACTCTGGTAAGCTATACATTTGAAAATAATACATTCAACATATCATACCTTCTATTAAAAGAAAACTCGGTTACCCTCATAATAAACTTTAATTTAGCTATTCACAACACAAATACGGCAGCTATAATCAATATATCAACCTTAGAGTCCACAGACCAGTGTTGCCACTCTCGAGAACCATATAGGGCACAGGCAGTGATGCCATGTACAGTTTGCTTTAATTTTCATTCTAACACCTCTTACACTAGTAAGCAGAAATAGGTTTTTATTATAACCAATTCTAATATAACCCTACACTTATTAGCATTCCCCCGCCACTTATTTGCTGAGATCAGACACAAGGCGGTCGACTTAATAATCGTATGCAAACTGCAATTTCGCAAACGTTTTGCATCTTCGCCCGCCATTCTGGTTCCTCCCAAAGCAGTAGCGGCGCTTAAAAAATGTCCCTAGACAGCGTTATTTTCAACCTGGTAAAGAAGTTTGTGTGAGAATATTATTTTAATTTGTAAATGCGAAATCTTATTTTATTTTTTGTTTGAATTTTTTTCCCTTTATCGACAATGTAAATCTAATATTACTAACGTGGTCGTTCCCACAATCTTGTATATTTATGCTAAAATTTGAAGATGAAGATACTTTCTTTCGAGGCTCATAACTTCCAAATAAATATTTTTTTTACTGTTTTATCACATCACAGCCCTATATAATGACAGACAGACAAATCGATATCATGCTTATTTTTGGGCGTACAATATTAAATAGTGAAGCAATTTTCCTTCTACGTTAGTATGAAGAAAGCCCTGTCGTCGGCACATCACCCACGCACGCCTTTAAAGTTATATGACATCCTAGTTATTAACTGTCGATAAAATATAGTAGTTCTCGGAGTAAATGGAAGAAGTTATCATCTTCTCACTTAACTTTTCTGTGTATTCCTTGGCTTATCAATGAACCCATGATAAATAACCCATGATAAATAGGATTATAATTTTGTGCTAAAACCGCTGGCTTTACGTGCAGGTATAAAACAACTTCAGCTTTCAAATCAATTCAAACAATTAACTCTGAAGTGTTTTGATGCCATTGATAAAATATATATTAGTTACTTTTCTCGACGTTTCGATATGTTAAAATCTTATACTAACCCTAAAGGTCTTCAAATAATCTTCCAGCATAGTTTTTATTGGCATAGTAATTTACTATTTTGTAAAATTTTAGTATGAAACAAATTTTTTGGAAAATATGTACGTACAATAAGTACAAGATCCGACAAGATATTTTTTATGTAGCTAGAGCGATTTGAACCAGCAAAAAATCCGATTTTTCATCTACGTATTTCAATCCCCGAAGCAACTAAAAACTTGACTTTCTTTTGTTAGAAACTTGACTAAAGTTTTAGCTGTTTCCAAAGACAAAAGATTTTTCTTTTTTAAAAAAGAGTGCCAAACGTAGTCACCATTTTTTACAGTGTCATTGCTGGGGCAAGGAAGTAATAAGTACCTACTAGATACAACTAGCAAGTAGGTACTTATAAATTTCATAACCTGAGTAGGTATATTCTAAGGCTAAAATACGCAGACAACCACATTTGGCGTGAATTATATTTGAGTCACTGACAGTGAAGTATGTTAGTTAAAGTAGGAAAACGGAGACTGTATCTTGCATGCACTACTAATATTATACCTATTATAATATATTAAATGTGCTAGTTTGGATGTGTGTTGCACCTTCACGCCACAATGACTAAAGTGAGTTGGCTGACGCGGAAGTTTGGATTGGATAATATGGTTTATAACCTGAATTTTATCCAGGAAAATTAAAGAGTTCCAAGGGGACTCTAAAAACCTAATCCACGCGTATGAATTCGCGGGCATCACCGAGTAACATTATATTTTTAGTACAGCATAACAGAAAAGTAAACTCTACTTGCACTTCAAAAAATATCCTATTACTCAAATAGACTTAAAAAGGACGTAACTGGATAGTTTTAACGTTTAGCGTATTAATTTGCATATTGCCAAAGTTTCGGACTTCATTGAAACGAATTTAAATGGAAATTTCCTTTTAGATAGCTTTTATAGTTGGCTAAGTGTTTTCTTTTTTAGTTAAGAAGTTTTTGTAATTCTAATATGATGTCTGTTGCGCATACTATTTTTATAGAGCCGCTATCTGGCGTTTTTGTAGTATGAAATGAAATAAAGTAAAGTAAAGTAAAGTAAAAATAAAATAAAGTACGTCCGTTAAACTGACGTACGCAACAGAAATCAGCAGGAGAGAGAATGAAGAATAGAAGTAAAAGAAGAGAAACAAGCGTTAGACCTTAAAGGTCTAGACCCATCTTGAAATGCACGGAGCGGCGCGGTACATAGCGGCAATTATTATTATTTGTACGAGTTTGTACCTGGCCGCGTCGCGCATTGCATCTATGTGCCATACAACCTCATACAAAGAATGCTTGCCGCTACGTGTCGCGCCGCGCCGCGCTATGCCTCTTTAGTGGGGCTAGACCTTAAGTCACCCGTCAGAAGCCTAACAAGTGTGCTAAGTAGGAGAGCTTAAAGCACCAGTTGGTATATATGTCACCGTAAGATTGCAAAAACCGTTAGATTATAATCCAACTAGCGATATTATAAACTGTCGACAAATTACAATTTAACGCATTATTTTTCGGTAGATTGTAATCTGTCACTACCTGATCATTTATGTCGAAACCTAACCTAACCTACAAGAAAGAGACAAGAAAACGTAAATACAATGAATATTTAAAAAAATTACACTCGGAACATTTAAGGGTTCACAATCCGTCGATAGTTTACAATATCGCTAGTTGGATTATAATCTAACGGTTTTTGCAATCTTACGGTGACATATACGCAGAACTTGAAATAGTGATGTAACTTGGCCAAGGTTGGCCAAGGCAAGGAATTCATTAGCAAAAACTGCGACGCTGGGGCAAAATGTCAATATTGGAGGTCATTCTATATCGTTATAATATTTAAATTTGTTGTTGTGATTAACATTTGCATTCTTATGATATCTATCTTCAAGACACTACATTGTTTCAACGAGAATTTTTACATAAAATATCGTTTTCTTATGTAAATCGTGAGCAGTCTAGTCAAGTGATTTGAATGCAAGAGGTCGCAAGTTCAAATTCCGCGTTATAGACTCAGATTTTTCTGTAAAAGTGTTTACTAGCTGATGCCTGTGGCTTCGTTCGCGTGGATTGAGGTTTTTAGGTTCCCATGGAAACTCTTTAATTTTCCGCGATAAAAGTAGCTTATGTGTGCAACAATCTATTTCTGTGCCAAATTTCATCCAGATCCGTTCAGCCTTTCTAGCGTGATTGAGTAACACACATCCATGCATCCATCCATCCAAACGCATTTATAATATTAGTATAGATACATACCTACTGACTTTAACTTTGAATACTTGCTTGGCAATGAATTGCTTTAAGGTGCCAGCGGAGAATGAATTGCCCATACATACGTAATACCAAAATTATTTGTAATTCGAGAATATTTACACCATATTATGCGATTATTATGATTGAACTTGTATTTATCTAGGTCCCTGGATAAATATTTTTTCAAAATACTTTCCCAAAATTAAATGTAAGCACATTGCGTTTTGCATGTTTTTACGACATAAATGACATGTTTTCTCCTCATTGGTTTCATATTAAAACCAACGATATCTCACGTACTAATTGATCAGGAACATAGCCTATATTGTCAAGTTACAGAATAATAACACGAAGTTAAAAACACAACAATTTTTCATTCATCATTTTTGTTATTCACGGAACAAGACTAAAATGTATAACAAACTCTGTACGCTCATATTGCTATCGCGCTTGCACGCGATCATGTGTCATCAGCCTAATAGAGATAGCAATATACCGGCAAATTTATATTTGCGGTTCGAATAGAAGATGCGAGCGGCGCTCCCCGGCCTCTTCATAAAAGAAAAGAAAATTAAGTTTAAATCAGCAAGTACGAGTATGTCAGCAGAAACAAGACCTTCGCAACTCATCGTGACATAAGATCCCCGAAACTAATTAACAGATATCCGTAGAGTGCCATTAAGGATCCCGCCTAATACGTACTAACAGTAAAACCAAATAAGACACTCGCAAAAATCTAAGGCAATCTCGACTCCTATAGCGGACGTAAAATTTATGGCGACGATAAAATGCGGGTTGCTCCCGCGGCTCAAGGTACCGCACCCTGCGATCTGGCATTTGTTACCATGGTTCTTGAGGTGAAAAGTGAAAACACACTACAGATAGGACAGGACAATAACTCCGTGAAACGCCTGCATCATATTGGAAACACGCTTCTTCGTGTCGTGCTTGTCTGTGCAGTTCCGTATAATGACTTGCCGATCTAATTTCGGCCACGGTGGGCCAATCTCTTCCCCAGCCATCAGCTTATATAAGTACACAAGTGTGTGCGTAAATACAAGTGCACTCTCTATAGTTCCTCACTCTCATAGCCCGATGGGACGGAAACTCCGACACGAACGGAGAGAGATCACGGAGACACGCGAGACACTGGACACATACATTCTCAGCATAGAATAATATAAAAAATACTTTTTAAACAACCGACTTCAAACTCTCGCGCCAAGTTTACAACAACAAGCACACGCTATACAAAGTACTTATTTTATTGTTGATATTTTAAAAACTGCTCGACCGATTTCGATAAAATTTATATGGGACTACATGGGAAGTATGTTCTTTCAAATAAAAAAAGAATCATCCAAATCGGTCCACCCAGTCAACAGTTCTGGTAACAAACATTTAAAAAAAAAAATACAGTCGAATTGAGAACCTCCTCCTTTTTTTGAAGTCGGTTGAAAATGAGCGCGCGGATTTTTTGTCGGCCAGACAATAATTTTTTGTTGCATGAGTTGTTGTGTTTTAGCCCTTGCAAACATACAGAAGTCTTCACCCACTAGACAGGGTCGTGATCATGACGGCCGAAATCGTGACGTGATGGTATGCGGCAGAACGCGTCTAGGTCACATTCCTATAACGCTATTAATTGGGTTCTTATGCGACAGTATTTTTTTTCATGGTATTTATTATATTTCCTATCGAACATTTAGTTGGAAATAAATAATAGTTATTTAACACCTTCTTGAAATTCCATTAGTACCTATTTGTGAAAGTTTTAAAAGTTGTTTGTGTACTTTTAACTTGTTACCTACTTGTTAATAACAGTGATTAGTCATTATTTCTCTCGTAATATATCTGTGTGAGGTTACATAAAAATGTCTATTATAGAAAGGGATGTCTGGTCTACAAATCAATAAATGTCGATACATGAATATCTAAGTTAAAATATGTCTGTCTGACTGTTTGTTATAATATTGGAATTGGTCATTAAATACTTTCTGCCTCAAAAAATCAAAGAGATTCCACGTGATTGAAAGCCTAAAAATCCACGCAGATAAAGTCGCGGGCATGTAAGGCTAATAAATATAATATTTTTGTATATGTTCAAGTGACAGTTACCTATCTATTCTAAAATATGCCGGTTGTGATTGACTTCCTTGCTTGGAATATGTTAGCATGTTTGCGTACCTTTTTGGGACTTATTTTTAATAAATACTTGCAAAATTATGTTTACTTACCGATTCCTTGCTCTAGTTTCTAGACGGTAAATTGGTATTTTTAACCGACTTCACAAAAATGGGGAGGTTCTCAATTCGATGCGTATTTTTTAATGCGTTATTTTATAATATTTTAACGATCAAAATCATTGAAACATTTAGGTGTATTGTGGGGGTTAATCTTTAAAGAGTAATAACAGTTTACAAATTAGTTTTCTGTAAAATTATCTAAAGTATTGTAAGACTGCATTTTCACTATGGTCTTGCGTATTTTTGGGAAATATTTTGCCTCAACTTAACCAAAATCCTTGGGGACTACATTTGCATTTAAATTGCAGTGCTATGGCGTCGCGCTGGTATGTTAACTACTATGCTATTATATACTCATACCGCCTCGCTTAGGTATTTCAACGACGAACTGAACGACGAACATTTCAGAATTCCAATCCTTAAAAAATGGTGGATTAAGTATCTACATCAAAGAAAAGTAGATGGCATGACGTCATCAATTCATCATTAGGCATTTTTTTGTACAAAATATTATGTACACTATTCTATAATAACTCCACTATACTATGAATTAGTATTATTATTATCTATTTTTATTCACAATTTACCTACAGCAATTTACATACTCAAACATATTTAATATTTCTTCGAGCGTTCATTTTGTTATTGTTTCAAAAATTTCACTTAATTTTGAATTACCAAATAACGCTGTTTCTCGAATTCCAAGAGTTTTCAAAGTATTAGTGTTAGAGCATATCTCAACTTTGACACCACACATACAATTCCGGCTTGTAATAATCGTAAAACGGACCTAAGGGACGTAGGAATTACGCGAATGACCCATAAAGACAGCCAGGCGCTAATCGCTGAGACCCTGACACGGGCATAAGGCTGCGTTTTCGGTGGGCAGGTGGGGCGGCGGCGGATCCGCGGTTGCGTTACGCTCGCACCATACTTTTTGTATGAAATGTTTTTGGTGACGAGCGGAAATGCCGGCAGGAGCTGGGGCGAGCGTTATTAGCGGATGCGTGATATCGCAAATGAATTAGCGTTTATCGCTTAGTGAGGGTAGTTGACTATCGACAGGTTGGTATATTCCACTACCGGCCACCAAAAACTCAACTACGGAACGCTGCGTATTTCACTCCGCTTCCGCTCACCTATGCCCACCGAAAACGCAGCCTTAGCTTCACTCGCTAGCACAGCTTTCATCTAAGAAAATTATATGCGACGCTTCCACTGAAGGGTTATTAGGTACTTATTATTAGGTTGGAACACACTACGGACATTACAGGACACAACTTCAGTGTTAAACGCCGGCGTAGTATGGAAAACACGTTTCTTCATATACTGTAGTCTGTGTATCTCCATATATAAAAGTGCGCTCCCGATTTTTTATCAAAATATGCAAAATGTTGTCGTTTGCCAGAGATTTGTTGTCCTTAGTCAATGATATTATATACATTACAAGAGGTCCTTAGTATGTTTTTAACACTATCGGTCCTTGGTCTCGTTGGCTAGTTTATTAAGGTACGGATCATGAGGTCTAAGATACGATTCCCGGGTTGGGTAGGATGACCTGATGGATAAGAAACGCGGAAGGCCGTGTTTTGTGCCGTTCTCTAGAAAAGTTGTCTAAGGGCAAAGACACACTAGGGACCGTACAAGCCAGAATGTCTGCGCGAAACGTTAACGCTGAAAGGGTAAAGACATATAATTTGTGCAGCTCCATAACATACCAGCGCGCGCACGAACTTTTTGTATACCAGATTATGAAATTTTGTACACGGTATGCTTTTGCGCTTACTACAGCGGATTACTTATCTACTTACTTCAAATATGCGTTCAGTTTTATCTAAAAACGCTTTTGCCATGAACGTCTCATTTCGGATACAAATTTTGTTACATTGCTCTCTTATATTAAAATTTTGTTCCTAAATATTTATCTTATTTAATAAACAGCTGAAAGCTGATTGATGCAGTTTAATATAGGAAACACTTATTTCGGCCCGCTTTAAATTCCTGAACCAATTTGAATTTTAAATCCGTCTCTTCATTAGTTTTACGCGAGCGGTTCCATAAAATTAGAATAATGCTTTCAAGAAAAATTTCCCGAGATTTTCACTATTATAGAATTTCTAAATTTATATGTGTATGTGTATTTACTATCATTTATTCGTTTACTCATTTAAAATCAAACTATTCATAAACATGGCTTAAGTTAGATATGTAAAAATAATAAAAAAAATATATAAAACGTCTTACAAATAATCGCGTCAAACGATTTTGCTGAAATTTGGTACAGGAATAGATTGTCCCGGAGATGGACATAGGCTTATTATCGCGGGAAATTAAGGAGTTCCCGCGGGAATGGAGAAACCTTAATCCACGCGAACGAAGTTGCGGGCATCATCTAGTTGCTTATATAAACCTAAGTTTTACCTACAGCATACAATAAAGTAATAGGACTATGGATTCCCAATTCTGTGGTATCACTCTGTGGTATTCGTCAGTTACAATAGGGATGATGCCTATATAAAAAAAATTACAACTGATTATTAAATAGAAGGTCTTCCAAATGACCTAAAATTCACATCCTCGGTTAGTTTTAAGTTTGATAACCATTTTAAAATATACATTAAAGAAAAAAAAGTGCGTTGAAATTTTATGACGTCACAACTCTGTATTCCATACAACCCTAATTCTAGAAGTGCGTATTTAAGTTTGATGAGTTGCTGATTTGATTGAGTTGTCATCATCCCTATATTCTAAGCTCAACGCAGATTGTGGTGACAAATATTAGAAGTAAACTCTGAAAGTAAATGGATTTTTTAAGAATGGGGATCACGGCAGTAAAATTATAAGTAACTAGATGATGCAAGAGACTGACCATGTTGTCTCTTTTGAATCCTGTTGGAGTATCCCAAAATATTTTTGGTGGAGTTCTACGTAATAAAGATAATGTACCTACCTTGCTAAACCTAAGATCAGCCCATTGGTTAGGACTCTTTGTTGATATTTGAGCCAGTCGGATTCACAAAATAATAATTTTTGGAAGATTGCAGTGTACCTAATCAAAATTGATATGGATATCCATGCTCTCTTTTGTCGAGTATTCGAATGATAGGTACTTGAATAACAATCGTTTTTACATGTCACAGTTTTTTGATCTGGATGATAGACGTATCGCATAAGCTTCTTTATACTAAACGATCACGATACGATTGCGATATGTTTTGTTTTTCTTTTCTGTTCAGAGCCAAGGCGTTATAAAGCGCCAAAATGAATAGTTTTCTGCTAGTTTAGTGGCGCGTACCTGCAGTTACACGTGCACTGTGCCGATTAGCTTTGCTGCAGTTGATCCTGAATCATAACTATATGAAAAACCATGAGCCACGCCATCCTGCAGTCTATAGGTTGTTACGACGAATTTTAACGTACCTAATTATTTATATTAACAGCTAACTATAGGCTGATACACTCTGAAGCAAACACATGCGACAATATGGCATCATGATGAAGTTATAGTCGACTCAACAAGTGTGATTTTACCCATTTTTTTAAATTTGTGTAACTGCTTTTGTGTGTCTAATTTGTTATTATTTATTTATTTATTATTATTAATCTTATAAAATTAACATAAAATTGTGTTAGAAACAGTGCCACAAAAACCACAGTCGGTTTTACTGTGCACCGTGTTATACATAATAATAGGAAGACACAAAACAATAATATACAATCTTAAAAATATAGTGGGTAAGTTATAAAAATTTTAACTCCGCGCTCTAGCTCATCATCATCATCATCATCATAGCTCATAAAATTATTATTCTCAGTAATCTAAATACTGTAGTCGTATAGTGTAAATACCGCTACAGTTATGAATATAAAACCGCTTTATTCGCACGCAACCGCAAAAAAGTGGTATTTTTGTATCGTAGAAAATAATTTTGCTCTCTGGTGCACTATACGCGCTGACCAGTAAATGTGGTGGACACTGTAAAAGCTTTGACCGCGGTAATGTGTTTTAAAATGACGTTAACTCTCTATTCATTTGTTGTTGTTGTATCATAATTTTTTTATCCTTGCATATTTTTTGTTTTCAATTTTTTTAATGGTTATCTTTAACTTGTGTATAGGCAATACAAACTTGCCTTTACACAAGTTTTTAAGATAACCATTAAAAAATGCTCCGGAAAAAAGCTTATTATACCGTCGAAGATTATATCAATGACAAAGGCGCATGGATTTGCCTCGCTCCAGCAATGCTCAGGACTGCGGTTACTTATGTATCTGTATATGTTGCATGTATGTGTATGTAGATTATTGTAAACATGCCATATATTTTTTTCAAAAGAGCAACCACCGAGTTTCTAGCTGGTTCTTCTCGGTAGGAACGGCATTCCGAACCAGTGGTAGATTCATTTGACTATTCATAAGCACTTGTAAAAAGTATATTTGAATAAAAAACATTTGAATTTTGCATTTTGAATTTTGGTGACGTGTTACCTGCATTTTTATTTTTTCTTTATCCTTTCTTTCTTGCTTGTAGTGTCACACATTTATTTATCATTATTGATAATACATGACCAAAAATACCTGAAATTTCGGATAGAACCACAGATTAAAGTAACAGTATCATACTTGATAATACAAATGCGAAAGTCTGTTTAGTGGTATGTCATTCAATCACGGCGCACAGAGCAAAGGATCGACGTGATTTTGAGGACCTGGGGCTTGTCACTGTCATGTCAATGTACATAAGCTATATTTATCTCGAGAAAATAAGGAGTTCTCGTGGGAATTAAAAAACTTATTCCAGACGAAGTCGCGGGCATCAGCTAGTACCTACCTTATATAAGATATAGTATAAACACGGAAGAAAGAATGATATTAAAACGTTTTATCTACTCCAGCATCGAAAAGTTCCAATTTCGAATTTGACAACTATATCGAATTGAACCCTCTTTCGTGTTTGCTTCTCATAACGATACAGTTCGTTGTATGGGAGCTGTATCGTTATGAGTCGTAGCTGTATCGATATGGTTATCTTCATAAATAGGATACCTATAGCTTAGCGGCTCTGGGTTCTGGCATTTTTGGTTTTTATTAATTTATAAAGTAAAAAATTATAAAGACGTCCTTGTCGTAGATAAAATCTTGTATGCAACTGGTTGCATAAATAGCTATTTTTTATCCACTACGAGTTAGCCTTTGACTGCGATCTCACCTGATGGTAAGTAATGATGCAGTCTAAGATGGTAGCGGGCTAATCTGTTAGGGGCATGGCAGTTATATCATATCCATACCCCTATTCGGTTTCTACACGGCATCGTACCAGAACGCTCAATCGCTTGGCGGCACCTCTTTGCCGGTAGGGTGGTAACTAGCCACGGCAGAAGCCTCCCGCCAGGCCAGACCAGGGAAAATTCAGAAATTATAAATTCCCAAATTTACCCTGCCGGGGATCGAACCCGGGACCTCCGCGCGTTAAGACAACAGCGCTACACACTGCGCCACGGAGGTCGTCAAAACAGCGACTACGCTGTTTTAAGATTCATCTTAAAACAGCGTAGAAATACGAAAGTTGATGATGTTGGCGTTCGCTTCTCGCAGCTCTTCATATAAAGCTGTGCGGTTGCAGTTAAAACAATCGGGCTCCAAGTCTGCAAACAACATAAGCTGTAATTACACGATTCCAGTGAGGCGAAACCGCTCGGCAGCGTATTTGATGACGGAGACAAACTGAAATGACTACCTCAGCGCGAATCTGAATGAAGCTATGTTTTACATAATAATACTGGTCGTTAGATTTAGCTGCGACAACCACGGCGACAACGCATACCTATCAGTCGATTGCGATTGTTAAGCAACGTTGACCCAAGTCGGTAACTGGATGGGTGAATAAGATCAATTATTATTACGAAGGTCTTATGTAGTATCTATACTTCTATACTAATACTAGCTGATGCCCGCGACTTCGTCCGCGTGGATTGAGGTTTTTTGGTTCCCGCGGGAACTTTTTAATTTTCTCACCGTTTAAACCTTCCCTGTGTGCTTAGCATGCGCACCACGAGATTATCTCGGGACGAGAGAGAGAGATGTTGTCGTTGCCGGCTAATTTTTCGTTTACCCTAACATGCACAAAACGCGGTTTATTACAAGAAAAAAATTGTCGGCATGTACAGGTTCGTAGAGAAAAATACAACAGATAAGAAATATTACTTTTATCTCTAGTTTTGACATAACGAGACAAGTAACCATGTTAGTGTCGGTAGACAAATAGAGATAACGAGTAGACTTAATTTTACTCGTTGTGCGCATGCTAGCCATACTGGACTACGACAAACATTTCAAAACCAAAATCAGCTAAATCGGCCCAGCCGTTCTCGAGTTTTAGCGAGACAAACGAACAGCATTCGATTTTTATATATATATATATATATATAGATAGAAGAGAAGATTAAAGCGGTCGCCCGCGACTTCGTCCGCGTACAAGTTATTTTTATTTAAAACTAATAACCTTAATCCCGATTTTCAAGTCTATAACCTCAAAAACTCCTCCAACCCCCATTTCATCCCCTTAGGGGTGAATTTTCTCAAAACCGTTTCTTAGCTGACGTCTACGCCATAGAAGGAACCTACCTTCCAAATTTCAAGTCTGTATGTTTTATAGTTTCTGAGATATCGTGATGAGTGAGTCAGTGACCTTTCGCTTTTATATATATAGATTATAAATGCGAAAGTTTGGATGGATGAATGTATGTATAGATGGATGTTTTTTACTCAATCAGGCCAGAACGACTGAATGGATCTGGATGAAATTTGGCACAGATATAGATTATAGTCTGGAATAACACATAGGCTTCTTTTCCCGGAAAATTAAAGAAATCCCGCGGGACCTAATAAACCTTAATCCACGCGGACGAAGTCGCGGGCTTCAGCTAGTTTTCTATTTATGCAAACATTTTTAAGAATAATTTAATGTTAAGCTATCCAAATCAATGAGAAAAATCATTGATGTTAAGAGTTTATATTCCCTCATGTTGCTATTATTATTACCTACTTGACAGATTACATTCAATTATTCATTCATGTCAGAGCAACAACCTTTCCTTTCGTTACCTGACCTCTGTGTTCACTTTGTTTTAGGGGTGACTTCTAAAATTATAATAGGCTATATAATATTTAAGTCTTAAACAAGTTTCTTGTTTCTAAAACATTAAGATGGACAGACAAAGTATAGGTACTTAACGAGATTATTTTGTCAAACAAAGTTCATAACAATACAGTTCTATTGCTTATTAAATTTCCTTTGCTAAATCAAATGTTATGACGTCAACATTAACTATGTAGTTAGTGTAAAGTCTACTGACTTCATGAACTAGGGAATTAAATACACTTGTAACACAAATAAATTGAAATGTTTGTCGTCGTAAATAGTAGTTAACTTACTTTCTTAGTTTTTGTGTTGGTCAATAAAGATACATTTATTTATTTAGATGCGAAAGTGTCTCTTTTCTACTGATTTTGGATAAATTTGATACCGAGATAGATTGCATTCCGTGGAAGGACAAAGGCTTTATATACCCGAAAATTAAAAGATTCCGACGGGGATTTTAAACCTCTAATCCACGCGGATAAAGTCGCGGGCATAATCTAGTATTACCTATTATAAAAGCGATGTGTTTGTGTGTATGTGTGCGATGCAAATGTGTTTGTTTTTCAGTGTCAGTCAGTCGAATTGACTTGATTTGGTATGGATTTAGTTGAAGACCTAGAGAGTGACATAGGCGTCTTTATATCACGGGAAATAAATTACTTATAAAGAGTGTTCTGTATTATTTAAGGCGACCAAGACTTTTATTAGTGTTTAAGGTAAATGAGGATGCAATTCAATTCCTTTCTCCTGAATTGTTATAAAATAACACCTAAAGGGAACGAAGTTGCAGAAAACATGTAAGGAATATTAAAAAATAAAGAATTTAGATGACTTTACCATTCACACGGGGCGTGCCCTAATTCTGGCGAACGCTTAAATGACGCGAAACAAGAATGGCGAGAGCACGATCTATCCAGGAATAAACGTTTTCGCTCTGTAAATTTTTATTCAGGCATTAGCTTGCAGCGAATTTGTGGCCTGAGACACGTACTCGTACGACTGTGAACTGGTAAACTGTGTGCATTTACCTAACGCTACCCGTAAATGACTATTGCTTACATTGAGATATAGATCATGGAAATTGGAGATGCAGACCTCAAATATTAGGCGTCAAAAAAGCGTCGTCGTTGTTTCAACAGATAAACAGTAAACACCTATTGCTGGAGATAGTATCTTGCAAGGATCTCAAAGAAACACGGTCGTGTGGCAATTGTTTTCAGCTACTCTCATCGATTTGCTGGATATCGTTCGCCTAGCTATTTTATGGGGTCTTGTAATGCTGGAATTTGCGGTGCGGGATCGTCTTTCAATGACCTTGGGACTAAAATAAAGTGAAAAAATAGTACTTATACTAAAAAGCGGTATACAGTAGTAAAAAGCACTTAAACAAGATATTTTTAATTCATAGCTAAATAATTTTTAATATTTTATTTTATCTTCCGCCTACTCTTATGCAACTATTAATAGGAATAACGCAAATTTACTGAATGACAAAAATCATGACTGGTATTCTTGTTCATCAGTAAAGTTGACGCCGTTTTGCGGAAAACTAACCGCCTCTAGTGTATGACACCTCTCTGGTTGCTTACCTGATACAGGCACTGCATTCGCCTGGAGACATTACCTTAATCGAAACGCTTAGTCACTTTGACTAAATTTAACTCGAATTACACATTAAGAGGCACATTTAAAGTTAGTGGCGTTTAACTGGGCACTCTAGAATCATGAGGATCGAATGAGTTGTTTATGTATGTATATTATCATGATATTCTACTTCCTTTCGTTTTTGATACCATTTATTAGGAGCCCCTATAATTTAATATTATAAAAAATTCTTTTATAGACAACCGACTTCAAACTCCCGCGCCAACTTTACAACAACAAGCGCACGCTATACAAAGTACTTATTTTATTATTGATATTTTAAAAATCGCTCAACCGATTTCGATAAAATTTATATGGGACCACCTTTAAAGTATACCCTTTCAAACAAAAAAAGAATTTTCAAAATCGGTCCAGGCGTCTTCGAGTAATCGGGGAACATACATAAAAAATAAAAAAAATAAAAAAGATACCGACGAATTGAGAACCTCCTCCATTTTTGAAGTCGGTTAAAAATACATTTCAATACATGAAAATACACAATGAGAGCTACTTATAATATGACTCATATATAGGTATGTGTAGAATTTGTCTGACCAACATAAATAATTGGTCGCTTTCGAATTAGGACTTTATTCATGTGCTAGTAAAGTGTATATTAGATCTGGATCAAATCTTGATTTGACCTCAACTCCAGGGGAAATACGATGGGCGCTAAACCATATAGAAAAATACTAATCCGATACATTCAGAAAAATACTACACGCACTTGTTTGGTCAAGAACCATTTATTGGGCGCCGCCTTCAAATACTACCTACTTACTATATAAGTTATGATTTTTTGTTAATTGGCTGAGAGTAAATTGAAAGAAAATAATAAAAAATGTATATGTCACCGTGATTGCAAAAACTGTTAGATTGTAATCTAACTAGCGAAATTGTAAACTGTCGACAGATTATAATTTAACGCATTATTTTTCGGTAGAAATATAAAGCTTTTCAGTGCTTTTGAAGTCCGTTCACTTTAAAAAAGTATTTATATTTACATATTTACTTAATATTTTTATGTTTTGAGTTAACTCCTTTGATAAGAAGGTGCCTACCTCAATACATAAAATTTTTTGCCGATGTTTATAGTTGTAAGTATTTGAAGAGAATATTTTCTTATATTAGATACCAGATGATGTCAAGGGAACTCAAAGTTTCATGCTCTTATATATCTCTCATCCTATCAAAAAATATATCAAAGTCTAGCTTGATCGGCGACTTGCAATTTGTTACGAAATGGGTACTATGCCTTTATTTTATTTGAGATAGTGTCAGCAGGGTTTATGTCTTGGAGTCTTTAAAGGTGAACGCACACTTATCCGAGCCGAACGCGTCGAACGAGTCGAACTAAACGAATTTTAGAATTCTGTATATGAAATCTCATGAAACCTCGCATACTTCTCCGCGTCGAATCGCCCGAATCTTCAAGAACCCCAGTAATCCTAGACAAATTCGGATGACGTCATCAGATTCGGCGCGGTTTATGTGGTCGACCGACCGATGCGCTCGCGTTCTATCAGTTGGGTATGACAGAGCAACGCGAGAGTACTGTATCTTCATTGTTTTAAAATTGAGTGATTCTAATTTAATTGAATATTAAATTAGAATCACTCAATTTTAATACTCTCCAAAGTCTTTTTAAGTTGATATTATGAACCCACATTCTGGTTTCCCTTTGACTTATTTCACTTTCTTCATATTCCATTAATAAACAATAAAAACCTCGTCAAGATCCATCACAATTCACATGTAATAGCAGTGCGACAGGCGTAAAGGAAATGCAAACGATTTCTTCGACGCGGTCGATTCTTTCGGCGCGGTCGATTCTTCTGGTGCGGATTAGTGTGCGAGGCCTCCTTGACTTCGATTCGTTCGACGCGTTCGGCTCGGATAAGTGTGCGTTCACCTTTATCGTCCCTATTTGGTGATCTCCGACACTCAGATTTGACAGGATAATTTGAGTATTTTCCTCTCTTTTTGAGTCTTATTTAACATTGGTGAGGGCTGTAACCTCTTCTATTTTATATGCAAAAATACAGCGGGTTTCCCAGATCCTAACTCAACTTCCGACCGACAAGGTCCATCACCGACTACAAACTTCCGTCAAAGCTGCTCGCCCAGCTCTATTGACTCTGTTGCGACAAGACAGCACCACATTTTAGTAAAGATCAATACATTTTGAAATTCATTAAAAACTTGGTCTTTCCTCATTTCTTTAACGAACTGACGTGCCCACACACACACACACATGGTATAGCTTAAATACCACGCTAAAGTTTTTATGGAGGCAGAATCCATACTAATATTATACATGCGAAAGTGTGTTTGTCTGTCTGCTACGCTTTCACGGCCCAACCGTTCAACTGATTTTGATGAGATTTGGTACAGGGATAGGATTTATCCTGGAAAATCAAGAAGTTCCCGCGGGAATCCAAATCTTAATCCGCATGGACTAAGTCGCGGGCATCATCTAGTGTTTTTATAAAATGAAGGGATTATAAAACAAAAGAAAGGCCGAAAGCCGTATAGTGTCTTGTTAATCAATACTAATGAAGGTAAGTACCTACTTACTATTTAGTAGTAAGCGTGAAATCTATTCAAGGCTGTACGGAGATAGAGTTTCTGATCTCAGTTCTTACATGCGATAGTGTGAAGCCGAATCAGTAACAGGATCACGTAGCCGTGTTCTAGATAAGCGGGGCTGTGCTGTCTTACAGTGCATTATCTACACTAATGAAGGATTATTCTTGAATTCAAGGGAGTAATGGGTTGATTTTCTTGCCATTTGTTTAGATTTGGATGTTTTTGATGCCTTAAAAAGTTTTAAATATTATTATACACACACACACACATTCTTATAACAGAGACATTCCGGCAATTTTTAGCAGTCTGTTTTAACAGTATTTTTTTATAAAAATTATCAGTAATAAATTAAATTATATATTTTTATTAAATTATTTATTATATTGGTGGAGATAAAAAAGGCGCTATAATGATGATGATGAAGCGAATCCTTTTGTTGCTACACCTTGTTTAAATTGATTGACTTATCTGCTACTCTTTTTGATAAGTGCTATTTCTAGAGTGTCCTAAGATAAATAAATAAACAGGTGAACTCTCTACTTGTACTCCAATTGATTGATTTTTGTACAGTCTACACTCAAGAGAAGCTGGATAAAAAAGCACTTAGATTTATCCTGCGTTGTTTAACTCTTCCTTGCTAAGTAATTTCTGGTTGGTACCATAAATAAATAAATAGGTACACTTTTTATCTTAGTACTAAGATAACCTGGAGCACGATTAGTAGCTAGATCACGTAGCCATGTTCTAGATCCTAGACAAGCTAGAGCTGAGTCTAATAGTGTTT
This sequence comes from Erebia epiphron, assembly GCA_963932025.1. NCBI lineage: Eukaryota > Metazoa > Arthropoda > Insecta > Lepidoptera > Nymphalidae > Erebia > Erebia epiphron. The sequence continues at coordinate 13,650,461 of OZ009959.1, read as the reverse complement.
TATCCACGACACTAATGAACAATTAATCCGCACTTGTGTTCACTCACTTCTTGGTATAACGAAGTTTAAATATTTTACGTATAAATTATTTTGGTAGGATATTGAGAATATAGTATAAAATGCCTCTCAATTCAATTCAATTCAAATTCAATTCAAATGATTTTATTCAAATAGACTTTTTACAAGTTCTTATGAATAGTCAAATGAATCTACCACTGGTTCGGAATGCCGTTCCTACCGAGAAGAACCAGCAAGAAACTCGGTTTACTACTACTCTACTATTCGTTTTGAATTTACAAAAATCTACGAGCATTTGATCCCAAAAGAAGCGATTATTATCGATTCAATTCAAACGATGGTTCCATTATTCTATTATGCTGGTAGTTGGAGATATTTATTGTTACTAATTGTTTCATCATCTCTGGATAGCCTCTAAAACATGAAATTCCGAAATACGAAATGCAATTTAAATCATCCCCCTAGGCATGGAAATAGTGTTTGAGCGTTTAAACGGAAGAATATCTGTGCTGACTGAACAAATGTATTCAGAATAAGTATAACAAAATCACAAAGTAAGGCTTTTTAATTTTTATTCGAGGATAGGAAACTCAAATAATTAATTACTAGAGATCGCCCGCGACTTCGTCCGCGTACAATTGTTGATTTCCTATTAGATGATGAAATTTTCCCGCTGCAAACAGCCTATCTATAGAGGTTATATAGCTTATGCAGGTTTTTTTATTATTTTAAACTAATAACTTAAATGCTGATTTTCATGTCTATACTTCAAAATCATAAAAATTGTTTGTAACCTTTCACCCCCATTCCACCCCTTTTGGGGTGGATTTTTGTAAAATTGCTTATACAGGTTAATATTATTTAACGCTAATAACCTAAATCCCGATTTTCAAGTCTCTAACTTCAGAAACATAGGACTTTCTTACAAACCTACAACCCCCATTTCACCCCTATTGGGGTACATTTTCGTAAAATTGCTTATGCAGGCTTTTATTATTTATAACTAATAACTTAATTGCCAATTTTCATGTCTCTAACTTTAAAAACAAAGGACTTTTATACAAACTTTCAACCCCTATTTTAACCCCTCAAAGGTGGATTTTCTCAAACCCCTTTCTTAGCTGGCATCTACACCATAGAAGTAATATACCTTCCAAATTTCAAGTCTGTACGCTTTATAGTTCCTGAGATATCGTGATTAGTCAGTGAGTGAGTGAGTGAGTGAGTGAGTGAGTGAGTGAGTGAGTGAGTGAGTGAGTGAGTGGTATTTCGCTTTTATATTAATTATAATTATTGAAAGATAAATTAAAATTTACTACCAATTTATAGTAACAAATATTATCTGAATGGAATTATGTCTGGTAGGCGGATTTGGCTGTGGGTCCACTCTATAGGTAACTGGCAAAGCCGTGCAGCTAAGCGATTTAGACTTCTTGTAAGTACTACAGTATGAAACCGATTAGGAGCATGGGTTTACTGTAACTGCCATAATCCCTTCAAATAAGCCCGTGGTCACTTTACTAACAGCTTCTAGCGTTGCCATGGTCTAACTTGTATCGAATAAAAAGGTCAAGGCATTGTAGTTTCCTAGAAATCCTATCAACAAACGTCAATAACAGGTTAATATGATAATATCATTTTGAATAAGAAATCACAAATCGAATTCCGCGTAGAAAGACAGCTAGACAGTAGACACAATTTACCGATAAGGAAGAAAAACGATATTACAGGAAAAATTATGCTGACCTATATCACCTATATAAAGAAATTATACCAAGCTACATAAATTAACTATGACATAATTTAATATAAAAAATATTTTTAAACAACCGACTTCAAACTCCCGCGGCAACTTTACAACAACAAGCACACGCTATACAAAGTACTTATTTTATTGTTGATATTTTAAAAACCGCTCGACCGATTTCGATAAAATTTATATGGGACCACTTGGGAAGTATGCCCTTTCAAATAAAAAAAGAATCATCCAAATCGGTCCACCCAGTCCAAAGGTCTGAGGTAACAAACTCCTCCTTTTTTTGAAGTCGGTTGAAAATCAAAATAAACGAAATAAGCTTTCCAAGATGTGTCAGTTAGGTCTCTTTTTAGGGTTGCGTACCTAAAAGGTAGGAAACCAACCCTTATGGTGCGACTATGTCAGTTTGCACATTTTAGTAACTACTTATAGGTAAATCCTTGAAGTCTCTTATTTATTTTACTTATCGTGAAAAATGTCGAAGAATCACCGTTCCATGTAAACTTTACACGAAAAATAAAAGAAATTCTTTACAGGTTTTTTATAAATCAGTGGTAAACCATAACATGCTACTACAATTTTTTTTATAACTTCTTTAATTCTTGTAAATTTCTAGCACCGTCTTCATTATTTCGAAGTCGAACAATTACTTAATTACTAAACCAAACCTTTCCAATTTACGGAATCCTCGGTGCGCGAGTCCGACTGGCACTTGGTCGGTTTTTTTTAATTTGGCGATAAGTTACCTTTTTTTTTTTAATCGCTGGAAAAATGCTTTTACGCATTCCGCACCAAGCGGTTATGTGGGACTCACTTCAGAATACCCACTAAAAAAACAAGCGGCACAGTCCGCGTATCAAGAATGAACCATCTCAGGTCCCAAATCTTGGATATGAGACGAATCGACTGCGGATGTCAGCTCGCTCTAGGCTTAGGTACATTTCATGAGCTTGTTTTTTTTTTTTTTGGTGCTGGCTCTGGCGCTGGCCCTAGGCGTGGTACCCTAAGCACGTGTTTAATTTGATTGAGGGTTAATCCGGAACTGCGAACGATAAGTTACCTGCGAGTAACTTCATAAGTTGACTGCGATCTCGGGCAAACTTTGAAGTAGTGGGTATTGTATAGTTTATATAAATCCTAAAGTTTCTATGCGGGCATTGTGTCGCAACCCTAGCGACGATGCTATTTATAAAAACACCCCACAAATGGAATTGACTTACGAGACAAATGTGAGAACCAAATATGGTTCAGATAAAAATCACACTTATTAATAACGTGAACATTATCCGTCGTGTATGGAGCTGAGTGTAAATGCCGAGCCTATTCTAGGATAAAAAAGAAATCTGCGCAATTTTATATGAAAGCTTGTGTTATAGTTTGATAAATTACCACAACTGCGATTTTGTAGCATATTTATGCTATGTTTCGATGTTAAACACCCTGATAATATTAGTTATTTAATAATCTTAAAATTCGTTATCTATTTTGATTATAAATAACTAGATGATGCCTGCGACGGGGTAAAAAGTAGCCTATTTCTCTTCCCCGGGATACTTCTTTATCTACCAAATTTCATCAAAATCGGATGAAAAAGCAGACACACTTTTGTAATTATAATATTAGTATGGATATCCGATAGAGCAATTTTAACTCAAAATTAATTTCACAAAATCGCTCTTGAAGCCGTGTTTTATCAATAATATTTACCCAATACTTTTCCAATAATTCCTCATCCTTTTTAAACAGTCTCCCGGTAGTAAGTTCCGGATATCTTTTATTGGTATCGAAAAATACTCGACAAAAAATTTCATGGAATCCGCCCTGCTTTTGTTTCCCGTTTCAATTTATGATAAAAATAAGTGTCTATTCAGACGGACCACTAAATACCGACGACTATACTAGCAAAAAATGTATCAGGGCCCGTACAGCATGCACATACGACATAGACTCGTAGAGTATCCAGATCTGCAGCATGAAGTTGAATGTTACGATGGAATCGATGTGTCGGTCTCATTGTCATCGTTCGGTTACCTTTGCCTTCGATGTTATGGTTGTATGTGGCCTGGGTGTATAACGGTAAAATTATTGCTTATAATTGGTTTATTACTATTTCACTATTGGCCAAAATCCACTGTCGAGAAAGAATAACTTCAATTCAGACCATAACAATGATCGATACAGCATTTTAGAATTACGAATGGCATACCTACATTCGAATAGAACTACCAATATTTTCAAAAGAATTACTGCAGTGGTTTGATAATGACTGTGGTACGTCTGAAAGTACCCTAAGGGAAGAGATATAGCGAGATCCAGATTTCAAATAACAAAGTATTTCTGACAAATAAAAATTACGAAGTATTATTTTTTGTTTTTAAAAATATTGCTGCCTATTTACTATATTTTCTCTCGTGATTACGTTTTTTGCTGATGTTTTAGCTTATCTAGTTTTTGTTTGTGATGTTTAGCTGGAATTTATTTATTATTTTATAACGTCTTTGTAATAAAGAAATACGTTATATTAACGTTAAAAAAACAATTCTATGTTCTGGTTCCGTTACGTACTCCACGTTACAGAGTTAACCTACATGCAAAATATTAATCTTCTAACGTTGACATAATATTGGCAATCAGATTACTTTCACCACCTTTTACTATCCACCACCACTACAGCCCATTAACGTCTCACTGGCCTCCACCCTGGGTTGGCGGGCTTTAACAACTATTATCATGTTAGTCATAATAACCGGGACCGACGGCTTAACGTTCTCTCCGAGGCACGGGGGTTAAACACCACCAACTTCCTAACTCCGGGCTAGTACTGAGAATTTCTAGTCAGAAAAACCCAATACATTATAATATGGGTCGACCCGGGACTCGAACCCGGGACCATGTAGGCCGCAGTCGAACATGCTAACGAGGCAATCCTTTTACTATGTGAAATATTATTATAAATTTATTGTTTCTTTTTTTACAGGTAAGTTCTAGTTGGGAATTCGTTCATGATTATCCACAAAGCGGATGTTTTATTTATTTGGATGAATTTAATCAATTTCACTTATTATTTATCAATAAACACTATCAAAAATACACATAATAACATTTAATAAAACAATTGAAATTTATAATTTTATAATAACACCTATTATAAATGCAAAAGTGTTTCTGTCGGTCTGTTAGCTTTTCACGACCCATCAGCATAACCGATTTTGACGAAACCTTTTACAAGGATAGCTTGCGTCTCACGGCATTCCATTTCATTACATATTCCGGAAAATCAAAGATAAACACAAGAGAAAATAAAAGAAAAACACATAGATTTAAATCCACGCGGGTAAAGTCGCGGGCATCATCTAATCGTAAATAATCAAGTAATTAATATAAAATAGATCTTAAAATAGACACTGATTGATTCGATTCCTTCTATTGAAGCAAAAGGGAAGGCACAATAAAAAAGTTACACTCTAAGTAATATAATAAAAGTTCCCCTAAACTTCCGGGCAGGAAAACGGAGGAATTTGATAACGAGATTTCCCCAGGATTGGGGAAATTAATCGCCCGAGACCGATAGGCCACGAGATCGTTGCTCTTTAAATACTCTTCAACTGTGCGCCAGGATAAAATTATGACGTATTCATATAGGTACAGGAGTAATTTATTGAGTACTTTCGTCCACGTGCATTAATTTTTTTTTTAATAATTCCCGAGGGAACTCATTAATTTTTCGGGTTATAAATTAGCCAGTGTCCTTCCCCGGAGATAACCTACCTCTAAATCCACCAACCAACTAATCAAATCCTACCTAAAGTATTAAAGATGGACCGTTAACGTGCAGCGCACAGACAGACAGACAGACAGACAGATACAACTTCGCACTCACGAGCATAGATCGTTAGTATTGATTGTTATTATTTGAATAGCCTCATCGTTTTACCAGCGACTGGATGATGCCTCAACAACAGATTTAATAGTTAGTTTCCCTCAACTTCTGCTTGTATGTAAGTTTTTTTTACCCTGTGGGGAGCTCTTTGATTTTTCGGGATAGAAAGTCTAGGGTGAATGATGTGATTTTTGCATGGATATAGGTATAAGCTTAGAGAGTGAAATAAGCTTCTATGGCTACTTTTTATCTGGGAAAATAAAAATCCCAAAAGATTTTTAAAATCTAGACCTATGCGAATTAATTTTTTTTTTAAATTTCCTCTACAAGTTAGAGACTTGACTACAGAAAATCCTGACTGTTGAAATCGTAGGTTTCATGCATCATACTTCATACTAATATTATAAATGCGAAAGTCAGTTTGTTTGTTGGTTTTTGGTTTGTCCTTCAATCACGCCGCAACGGAGCAACGGATTGACTTGATTTTTGGCATGGGTATAGTTGAGGACCTGGAGAGTGACATAGGCTACTTTTTATCTCGAAAAATTAAGGAATTCCCTCTAGAAAAACAAAAAACATAAACCACGCGGACGAAGTCGCGGGCATCAGCTAGTTTTCATATAAGTGACTCGGTTGGGTCGATTTAAAAAAACATTGTATCTAAACTGGCCAAAGTCTAGACACTAGACTAAAGGGAAACTTCGCTTCGAAAAATCGAAACATTATCAAAACTTTTCCGACCAGTTCGAGAAATTTATGCAGGTCAAACTATACATAGGTGACACAGATCACTGAAATGGTATAAACGTGTACCACAACAGTAATATTTTATTAAAGTTTTAAAAGCTTTTAATATTTCCCGAGTCGAACACCCATTCTGGTTGCGTTTTATTTATTCGCGTTTCTATATCGAAAGAGGCTAATTCGAACTGGCACGTAATTTATTATACAGTACTATTTCATACAACCCCAGCTTATAACATCGTTTATCTACTCCAGCATCGAAAAGTTCCAATTTCGAATTAGACAACTATATCGAATTGAACCCTCTTTCGTGTTTGCTTCTCATAACGATACAGTTCGTTGTATGGGAGCTGTATCGTTATGAGTCGTAGCTGTATCGATATGGTTATCTTCATAAATAGGATACCTATAGCTTAGCGGCTCTGGGTTCTGGCACTTGATTGATTTGACTTTTTTATTAATTTATAAAGTAAAAAAATATAAAGACGTCCTTGTCGTAGATAAAATCTTGTATGCAACTGTACGTAATTAGTCATTTTAATTCTCGTACTATCCTTTTTTGATACTCGGCAAGCCTCGTATCAAAAAACAGCACTCGAATTAAAATGACCCTCATTACGATACAGTTGCATAAATAGCTATTTCGACACCATAATTAACTAAATAGTAGAATCTGAGGAGTTAATATAAAAAAAGTATTGCAGCACAAATAAGCATTGGGTTTTATATTGGAAAGTACTCGTAAAAGAAAAAATCGAATGAATGTAGCCGAATTACAGTTTCAAAAGTGTCATACGAATAAAAAAATCCACTCAAAAGTTACGACCTTCGCGGGCGTAAAAATAGACCTATTTCACACGTCGCAAGAGCCTATACGTTTTTATATGAAGGCATAAAACTTTTGTTCGATAAAATTTTAACAGTTCGTAACGGGTTCGCAGGGCCTTTTTCTATGACAACTTGGAAATAAAATTTCAACTTATGAACTTTGCATTTCAATATTGTGTGTTCCATGTAAGTTGGTTTTTGATTTCAACTAAAATAGGTACATAAGTATAGGTAACATGCGTGTAAGATTTTATGTTAACTTGATACCATCGATATATATGTAGGTACTAGATGGGCCCTTTCATAGAAAAGGGTCGGGCGTCCGACTTTGAGAGCGCGTTCCTAACCTGTCTTGGTCCCCATCGTAGCGTAGTCACGGTCGCTCGTCGTGTAGATAATTTGTTATTCTTAAGTTAACATCTAAAGTCTTATTAGTTTGGCACTGTACAATTTTTATTTTAGGTAAGTGTTTCAATTCACAATTATACTTTTCCAATAAAACGTTATTTAATCTTCCTACTTAATATTTTTATCCATTACGCAATCATATATTTTTTTTTACTAACTGGCCTTACGGCTTCTATGACTATAACCTATATTATATATGACCGAGTCATACGTTTTCAAGCTTTCATTCAAGATGTTGCAAGCAAGTTCCCGCTTTTCAGACTAGATGGAGTTGATGGCGTTGCTAAAAATACGCCCACTTTCTTTGTTTGACAGGACCCGTCTATGTAAATTGAGGTCGTTGCTTGATACCCAAGTAGGTAACGTTCTGACTTTGTATGGAGATTTCATGATACCAATTAATTAATGTCAGCTATTTAACTCAGAACACTCTTAATATTTTAACATGCGTCCGCATTGGTGGAGCGAACGACGTTTTTGCCTGTTACGTGCATGCCAATCATATAAAAGTTAGTTTAGCGGATTTTTTATACACCAAACAATTTTTCGCCCTCAGTGTACTCGTTCAGCCATCGCATAAAGCAGTATTATTTCAAAATGATAGTTTTATGTCACGTACTTTGACGTCCCTGAAATAAGGATTATAATTCTAAAACACAAATTTCAACAATATTAAAACAATACGGCTTTAAGCGACGGTTGTATGGCATGATTTTGGAAATTTCATCGGATTGACGCCGGGGCGTGTCAGTAAGTAAAATAATATCGAAATAATTACCGTATTCTTACAAAGTGAAACAAATCTCTGCACAATAAACTATCGTGTCTCGGAAACCGTACAAAGTAGTTTCAACATTGGCATTGTACTGTGCGAGAAGTTAAACGAAACACCGAACTTTCCCGTCACGTACCTATTTGATAATCCATTTCGGTACCTGCGATTGCATTTACATTCTGTTACATAATCAAAACGAATAAATTTTACTTCACCTTGGCGATAGAGGCGAAAATACACTTCAGATTCAAAGCCTCCGCGCAAAAATCTGCGTCGATTAAGAAAAAGGTTTTGTCGTGTCGCGGTAGGATGTGCAGCTCCCTCTCGACGACCTCCCTGGTGCAGTTGAGCGCTGTTGCCTTAACGTGGGAGGTCCCGGGTTCGATACTCAGCAGGGTCAATTTGGGAATTTATAATTTCTGAATTTTCTCTGGTCTGGCCTGGTGGTACGCTTCGGCCATGGCTAGTTAATACCACCCTACCGGCGAAGATGTACCGCCTAGCGATTTAGTGTTACGGCACGATGCCGTGTAGAAACCGAGTAGGGGTATGGGTTTAATATAACTGCCATACCCCTAACAGGTTAGCCCGCTACCATCTTAGACTGCATCATCACTTACCATCAGGTGAGATCACAGTCAAGGGCTAACTTGTAGTGGAATAAAAAATACCTCTAAGACAGTTTCATATAAAATTATGAACGTACCCTTTGTCCGCCAATCAAAATATTTTTAAGTCACTCGTCCTTGCATGAAAGATAGTTAAAAAGTAACATACCAATTAAAGTGAGCCTGTTGATCGTTCCAATATTTCTACTAAAATGAATTAAGTAGCTCGCGCCGCCGATTGTGGGTCTTACAGTGGTAAAGTACGGACGAATTGCCTATAAGACCAACGGCTTAGTTCTAAAATGTTACTTGAGTACGAAAATAACATTGCATGGAGTCTGAATAGTACGAACCACTTTCAACTTCGGCATTGTAGCTAAAGGGAGGTTGAACGAAGAACTGAAAATTCCCGTCACGTTCTTGACATTTCATTTTCATTTCAGACGAGCTCCCGTAGTTAATATACCTACGCATATACAGTATATCGAAAAAAATACTAATAACTATTTCATTTGGAAAGTTTTTCTAGTATGTAGTATGATTTTTAATCGTACTATCTTGTATTCTCCCAGTGTTTCTAACGTCTACTTAGATTTCCAATCCATATTTAACAGGTTGCCGGTTGTTGTTTATTATTGTTAGAATTCCGCGTCTTAATAACATATATAATTCATTATCATCATTTCAATTCATTACTGGCCCACTATGGAGCACAAGTCTCCTCTCAGAATGAGGCGGGCTGGGCCATAGTCCACCACGCTGGCCATGGTAAATTTTACAAAGCCAGTCAAAAGGATAACTTGTAATGTAGAAGTCTATTTAATCTGCACTTTGGAACGTTTTCATGTAATTTTGTTTGGCGAAATTGAAAACAAAAAACAGTAGAAGATTTTCTTGTAGGTACTAGCTATGCATTGATAAAGATAGAATAGTTTGTGTGTTGATGGATATTTTTTTAATTTTTTGGTACTAAACTACTAAATATGATTTAAGTAATCTCTATATAATATATAAAATTCTCGTGTCACAATGTTAGTTACCATACTCCTCCGACACGGCTTGACCGATTTTTATGAAATTTAATATGCATATTCAGTAGGTCTGAGAATCGGCTACTATCTATTTTTCATACCTCCACGCGGACGGAGTCGCGGGCATCAGCTAGTATTTTTATATAGATAGGTAGTTCGTTATTATATTTTTGTAGGTAGGTAGGCATATAGTAGGTACCTATACTATATAAAATTAAATAATTTTAGGATTCGTAAATTCTTGAATTTTTTCCTTTTTCTTGCGAGTTCAAGTAGGTACATTCGACACAAGACACAAGATAATTTTGGAGCGAAAGTAGGTATCTTCGCGTTATAATAATGACATACTTCGTATCTAAAAACAATATAAGATCTTTAAAAAAAGACGGGAAAAACAGCGTGCATCTGCTATCAGGAAAATGAAAAAACTGACGGAGTTAAGATACGAGTATTTTATTTTTAAATAAAATAGAGGTGAAATAGTGTGAAAAACTGCAGAGTTTTTGACGTTTGCGTTGGAAGAATATTATTTATGCGAAAATACATTTGAATTTTTATACGATCAGAGGGGAATAGCGGAATATAGTAGAAATCAGAATAGCTTTGGATTTACCGTCCAAGCCGATTATTACCGCGTTAAAAAGATATGTATTAAAATTGTAATTATTTGTTTTATTTCACTAAAGTACCTACGAGTATATTATTACATAACATTGTCAAAGATATATAAATACAATCCAGCCAGAAAGTCAGAAAGATTCTACTTAGTTGAAGTCTTTAAAAATCAAAGTCGGAAGCTATTTTATAAAAAGTTGGTAATAAATTCATTACACACTTTTTGAATCTCAATAAAATTTGTCTATTATTTTTGTTTAATATTTAATTAATATTATGGTATCTTTAAAAGAAAGGTACGAAGGTTTCATCTTGTGAAGGCCAATTTATCATACTGAGATATTTTTAACTAAACTTACAATTAAAGCAAACTTTTACAAAAAAATCTAAAAAAAATGTAAATTTCTAAATAATCAAGGATAATCAAGTATCAAATAAATATTATAAGTGCGAAAGTTTGGATGTATGGATGTATGGTTTGATGTTTGTTACTCAAACACGCCCCAACGGCCTGTATGAAATTTGGCAGAGATAGATTATAGTCTGGAATAACACAAAGGCTACTTTTATCTCGGAAAATTTAAGAGTTCCCGCAGGAACCGAAAAACCTCAATCCACGCAGACGAAGTCGCGGGCATTAGCTAGTAATACAATATTCCTTTAAACAAACGATAGCACATACATATGTATGTATAAGGAAAAATGAACACACAATTTCCTTACCCAAACATAACAATTTCAATATCACTTTTGAAGCATTAATGCTCGAAATACGCTACATAAAGGGGAATTCGCAAAAACGCTGACGTTTGCGTAACACCCCTTATCTGGCAAGCGGGATAAACGCTACAGAAAATCGACATTAAGTTTTGTAGCGTCAGCAAAATATATGCACATTGCAGTCAAAATGTAGGGAGAATTTTTACAGCTTTTGGCTTAATTGAGCAATTAAAAATCCGAGTTGGAATCCGTACGACTTTTCTAGAATGAATGTTTTAATTATTTCTCGATTTTTAAACTGTTTTCGAATTTGATTGAGAATGTTATAAGTACTATTCTAAAGGGTTTGCTGAGTCTATAATAAAATGGTCATGGTCTATGCATATACTAGGTACATCTAAAGTTAGTAGAAGATTATAATTTCAAGATAGTAAAAGATCATCAGGCGATAATAATTTATTCAATTCAAATAATCTTGCATTTTAAGTATACACATTAGTCTACAAGGATATAAAAATCAAACAAAATAAATTATTAAAAAGCTGTAAAATTAAGTAAATTGATTATTTATTTTAAATTGATTAATTTAAAATAAATAATTAAAGCTAATTAATTGTCATATTAATAATGTCCTACCGACCGAATATTTTCAGCCACGGTGACCAATCTCCATATATATTTTTTTGTCAATAAAGATTAGCCATCTGTGTCAAATCTTTTCCCATATACTCATAGCCCAATTGGACGGAAGGTCGAAACGATCGGAGAGAGATTAGACCGACGACTTTACGTGCTCTCGGACACAAGGGGGTGTAACACTGTCTACTTCCATAATTCCGGGGCTGGTAAGAACTTCTGTCAGTAAAACCCAATGAGTACTTAATTACCGCCCAACTAAGGCGTCAAACCAAGTAGGTACTGGACCATCGAGGCTGTAGCCATATTACACGGTTCACCTCACCGTACCAACGTACGTAAAGTGATCAAAATGAGGCATGTAAATTATAATGAATTCAATGTCACTGTCGCCTTAACATTACATTATTCGATACAGGTGGGCAAGAAAGCATGAATAAGAAGAAGAAGCATTTTTTTCTGCTAACGGTATATGATGTCATATTGTTATGGCGTTCCAGAGGTAAAACTGATTTTATCAGACACATTAATAGCATTAGCTCGTTTGCCGTCTTTATTGCGACCGGTAAATGCGATTCTCTCGATTGGAAGATGTAATTTTTCGTTCCATTTTCTTGTTCGTTTTATTGATGGCGAAGGTGGGATTGTAGATTGCTCTGATTGTGTGTCGGATTTATGTGACCATTGATGGTGAGGTCACGTGACGTAATTGTGCTCACCATAGAATTCTAAATATAATATTACGAAGGTACACTATCCAATGAAAAAACTGGTCTAGTGGAAGCTCTGCTAACGAAGTGCAGCAAGTCAAGCAAATCACGGCATGAAAACTCACAGAACAATTGGTCATTTATAGAGCAAAAGAAGCGAGAATCAAAGAGTTCAGAAATTTTTGTAAGCGATGCCGGATTAAATCGCAGGGTTGAAAAATTATTTAATGCTAACCATGCTTTCCCAAAAAGCTTATCTAATTACTGCCCTTATAAATAACAAAACGGGTTGTTTCTAAGTACTGTCTAATCTTGATTACTTGCATATTCATTAGTACACTTGCATTTCTCTTATTTCATCAGCAAATGGATGAAATCTACTCAAATATCTGTTTTCAAAACCTTCATTCGTAACAATGACATTAGATGTGTGAATTCTCTGCCTCACCTAGGTACAGTATCCAATACTCTTGCCTCTAGGGACCTTTTTTTCTGTGTTACTTTATGTCGAAGCTGACACTGTACGTTTTCCTATTGTTATTTGCATTTTGTTTTTGAGATGCGGAAAATGTATTGTGAATCTTTGTAATACATATTTTTACATTATTTTGTATGTTTGAGTGAGTATGTGTATGTGTGTGTGCTACATGGCCGTTGAGCTGACATTTCAGTAGACTGACAGTTGGCCTCGTCCTCATAAAATTTATCTCAGTGCTTTTGAACTTTGAAGCTAATGTTTATTGTACCTATCAGGGATAATATTGCAAGAAATGAATATAAAAAATAAATAATTAATAATTTCCAATTTCGTAGAATTATTAAAATCAATAAAAATTGGTCAAATAGTTCAAATAAATGCCAAGCTGCCATACATTGTAGTTATACAAAAAAAAGTAGCTCTCTACGACTCAGATCTAAATATTTCAGGTCTTGTATTTCAGTCTTGTAGCGCCTTTTTCAAAAATGACGCTTTTGTTTTAACCAATATGGACCACAACTTGTGGCACAATCACATGTGACATGATTTAATTTTGTATAAACCCTAATAGGTAACTAATTTTCGGATCATAAGCCATCGCGGTATTATCCCCATTATTGTTTAAACATGTATCCATTAGCCGGGTCTCGAGAGATTGCTTTGACATTTCAGTTGTGGAATCACGAACACCCGTTAATTTTTAATCATATGCTATTAGCGATGATTATTATTGAATGATGAATCTTATATTATTATTATATACCTATTCCCTTGGTCACGGCATCACGCGTGAACGGCTGGACCAATTTCGCTAATTCTTTTTTTGTTGTATAGGTGCGGACCTGGAGAGTGACATAGGCTAATTTTTATCCCGGAAAATTAAGGAGTTCCCGCGGGAATAACAAAAAACTTAAACCACTCGGACGAAGTCGCGGGCATCAGCTAGTTAATCAATAAAAATCAGAACAGTTCCGTGTATTTCAATATGTTTAGTCAAAATAAACATGTTTGCGCAAATCATTATTATTGTGAACAAAATATTCTTATTTCTTTGCATTTTAAATTTCTGAAGATCCGTTTCTTTACAAGAACATCATAATTCACAACGTTCCGATTCAAAGTTTTGAGTTTCATCTATACGTATGTTTTTATAAAAGTCATTATTAGCAGGAATGTTTCTAATAAAGTTTTCTTATTTATTTATTAAAGCATTAATTGATATAGGACCATCTTTTATTATTGCTTCTCCAGTCAATACCATGCTTGCATGTCAGTTTATTGGCCTTCAACACGTAACGAAATAATAAAGCTGGTTCCCTGTTCTGTATTTGATCTCATTTTGATTATCTTCAACTGACACGTTTTAGATTAAGTTTTTAGAACTCAATAAATTATTATGTCTGAGCCTCGGGTTCTTTGGTTAAAAAAAAACTACTAAATCACACGAAAACACAGTTGAAAGATTTAGTTTTGAAACAAAAAGTATTCTATAAGCTTATCCATAAAAATGGATGTCAGAAACCTGTTAAAGATATTATATCAAAAGAGAAATATGCTAAAGGTATCGCATGTTACCAGCTCAGTTACCGGGGTAACGTTACGGTAACGCGATGCGAGGAAATCACTCGAAAGTGGGAACGGGACTGGAAACAGTCGTTTTGTTACGCTCACTTGTTAGGATACCTATTGTGAGCTGGCTTTGTTTTTGTACTTGTATTCCATTTATATAGACTTTTTTTTTGTTAAAATCGAGGTTAGTTCAGCGTCTATTTGTAGAATCAGGTTATTGTTATTATAGAAATGCCCAGGTTTTATTAAATATGTTGTAAGCAATGTAGGTTATCAACGTTCATACTTATTTAAAGAGAAATGGTAAAATCTGCTGCATCAGATTTGATTATACTGATTGAGGAACTCGAAGTTCAGTGACAATTTTTATTCTTTAAAGTTTAAACCCACAAGGGGAAGTGATAGAAAATATGAGGATTGAGGAGTATATGGTATGGGCATGTAATGCGGAGGGAAGAAAGGCATATTACGAGAAGAATGATAGATATGCATGTGGAAGGAAAAAAGAGTAGAGGGAGACCAAAGAAAAGATGGATAGATTGTGTGAAAGAGGATATGTGTATAAAAGGGGTGAATGATAGGTTGACGGATAACAGAAGTGAGTGAAAGAAGAGAACATGTTGTTCCGACCCCATGTAGTGTGGGACAAGGGTAGGAAGAAGAAGGAAGTTTAAACCCACAACATCCACTTCATAATCTGCAGCTATTTCCTTTTTACGGTTTTAGTAGGCAGTACCCCTGCAGCTTTAGGGTTCAGGAGTTAGAAGATGCAGTGTTCCTTTCGTACCATGATAATAATATGAACCAGTGTGAAAAGTTCCAAGAATCGGTTGAGTAGCAACAGCTGATACTCCGCAAAAACCTTATAAAATATTATACGATGAATTGAAGCTAAGTAAAACACGCATTTCTTTTTGATAAATCCATACTTCCAAACTAATTTTATAAATGCGAAAGTGTGTCTATCTGTCTGTCTGTCTATTACGCTTTCACGGTCCAACTACTCAACCGATTTTGATGAAATTTGGTACAGAGATAGCTTACATCCCGGGAAAGGATACTTTTTATCCCGAAAAATTGAAGAGTTCCCGCGGAATTAAAAATCATAAATCCACGCGGATGAAGTTGCGGGCATCATCTAGTAATGCATATTCATGTAGAGCAAACGATCAATTGATGATTGTGCATCTATCGTCAGGTAGCCAAGTAGATTGAAATGTGTTCAACAAAAAATAAAATGGTCTGTTGTGCACAACACTAATATTCGAAAAGTACAATTAAAAATCTTTGCATGAAAAAGTATACAAAAATATGTTCGAGAGAGGGTTTGAATAATAAAAAAGTAATTTATAAAAAACAAAAAACCCGACTGCTTGGATACCAAAAAGTATAAAACAAGACATGAATTGAAGTAGGTATTTCATTATTATCAATTTAAATCGTATAATATTAATAAAATTTATCAAGGCGCAGTCGCACGTCCAATAGCTAACCTTAACGTGCGACTGCGCCTTAATAAATTTTATTAATATTATACGATTTAAATTGATAATAATGAAATACCTACTTCAATTCATGTCTTGTTTTATACTTTTTGGTATCCAAGCAGTCGGGTTTTTTGTTTTTTATAAATTACTTTTTTATTATTCAAACCCTCTCTCGAACATATTTTTGTATATTTTTAAACAGGCGGCGTTTTATCTGCTCGAACTAGCACCTATTACCTATTCTGTGGTAGCACCAAAGGTACTAATAAGTATTTTGTATGAGAAGTAGTAATAAGCAGCGGATTAATTTATTCGTAATGACGAGCGGTGATCATCATAACCATCATCAAATTTGCATCTGTTATAATGCTAATATTAATTTAGTAAAGTTCGTAAATCTGCTATTTTTCCCAAAAATATGCTCATTAATTTTCGAGAGTCCTATCGCATCGACGTCACGAGACCTCGGCAATGAACGTCGGCCACTTACGAAATTGCCCGTAGACAATGAAAAAAAAGTAGGTACTTATTTTTAAATATTTTCAAAAACACAAATTGTACGTAGTGGACGTATTTATTTATTTAGTATTTAGTTTATAGCTAAGTGGACTCGGAACTAATATTTTAATAGACATTAAAAATGTTAGTCGGAAGTTATGTTAGTTGAATATGCGCTGCATGTGGCATTGATGAATTTATTGATTGATCGATTGAACGAGTACAAAAAATCAAGTTTTTTTAGGCTTAAGTTTTGTCGTCACATTAAGCTTAGGTATTACAATGATGTGTTACTACCGTAATAATATGTGAGAGTACGCCCCACCTTCACCCTTACCTATCCGCTGCCGGCCGCGTCATTTTCTGTTGAAGGTTACTGTATTTCTACGAGATCTCATAAGATATTCATTTAAATTGAATGCTGTAAAGGACAATTTTTGTCTAAATTAAATACTTAAGATGAGTAAGATATTTATTTTGATAAGGAATTATCGATTAATACCATGTTGATAAAAACACCTTCGCAAGTAAGGCACTGTTTAGGCCAAATTGGAAAAACATAAAAATGGTTATTGTGAGCCAACCTTAAAAGATAGTTATATGCTATCGCGGACTTTTTTTAGAACTTTTTGAGAGGAACGTTTCCACTATACATTGTTGTCGTGTAATTTTAACGATTTAGGCAGTGCACGCCACGTAAGCTCTCAGATGAGATGATTTTTTCCGACTTAACTAACATTATTGCAATTTTCGTAAGGATCTTTTTGGAAATAAAATATAGCCTATTTTACTTGTATACTTTAATGTAGCTTTCTATAAGTAATATAATTTTTAAAATCGGTTGAGTGGTTTTTGAGATAATCCACCTAGTTTGATAGACATAGATGATATGAGTAGGAACTTTAAACATTTCCTTTGAAACCTCGTAAATCCTAAATTATCATTTACACGGAAAAATGGTTTGAGGAACCTAGGTGTGATTTTAAAAGACCTATCTAACGATACCCCACTTGCTTATAGCCTATCGATTTTCATTTATTAATTGGCTTCCAGTCGACGCCATTTTGTTTTTCTCAAATTCGGCCTCCGTTGTGATACTCCGAAGACTAAAACAAATCTATTAGTGTAATTACTATCAAAATCGGTTCAGCCGTTTTTTCTGTAATGTGACACAAAGGAATACAACCTTTGAAACCTCGTAAATCCTAAATGATCGTTAAAATGAGAAAATGATCAAGGAAATCTAACTATGATTTTGCAACACCTTTTCATCGATACCCCACTTGCCATAGTCCATCGACTTTTATTTTTTAATTTGTTACATTATGGCTTCTAGAGGGCGCCATTTTGTTTTTTCTCAAATTCGGCCTCCGTTGTGACACTCGGAAGACTAAAACAAATCTATTAGTGCAATTACTATCAAAATCGGTTCAGCCGTTTTTTCTATAATGTGTCACAAAGGAATGCAACCTTTGAAACCTCGTAAATCCTAAATGATCGTTAAAATGAGAAAATGGTCAAGGGCACCTAACTATGATTTTGCAAGACCTTTTCATCGATACCCCACTTGCCATAGTCCATCGACTTTTATTTTTTAATTTGTTACATTATGACTTCTAGAGGGCGCCATTTTGTTTTTTCTCAAATTTGGCTTCCACAGTGACACTCTAATGATATATTCGGCACAAACTGGTGCAAGAATCATCAAAATCGGTCCACGCGTTTAGGCTGTAGCTGCCCTGCAAGGAACATACAAACATATATAGACTGATGAACACATAACCCTGTGCGTTCCGCAGTCGGGTAAAAATAATATAGCTTCGAATAAACTTTTCATTTTTTTTATGCATTTTGGCAAAACTTGTCTAGATTTAACCATGCATTTAAATTTTTCGTGATAAATATTTACTTTAAATCCATACTATTCCAAATTAACGCTAGACTGTGTTTTTTTGTTGGTTTGTCCTTCAATCACGTCGCAACAGAGCTCTTTAAAACTATAGCTTTGTTAAAAAAGTAAAACAAAAGACTAAGCTTGTAGTCGTAGTATTAGCACATCCGCGGGCAGTTGCCATGTGATCCCAACGCGAGTGTCCGATAACCTTTTAAGAAAGTTCTGGAACTACCCCGTTATCGAGTTCTCGAAGAAAAATACGATATATTCGAATAAAACGCGAAGTTTTCCGCGGGTCTGCGCGAACACGGGATTGGTTTTGTATCGCCTGTTTGATAGTTTGTTGGATTGGTTGAGGATACTTTGCGAAATTCTAGCAGCTTTATTCAGATTCCGGTTAAAATATGAAAATGTCGTATAAATGTTCAGAGAAAATTTGGAATAATATACGCTAAAAGACGACTGCTGTGCCAAAACTTTTTTTTTAATTTGTAGCCAGTGTCACGTGGGATATTTATGGATTCTAGCGATACCCCATAAATCCAAATCATACTCAGGAATTTAGGATTTAGAATTTATGGTGGAATAAAAAAACTTACATACATACCTATATACATGAACCCTGCAAATATTTGATACTTACTACTTACTCTTATTTTTTTGGGCACTCGTGTGAAGTGATAATTATTTTTATACAGGATTATAACAGGATATTACTGGATTATCTTATGAGAATGTTATAGAAAAAAAGATTCTCTTCCATAAAATATTATTATTTTGGCCGTACAAGTATTTTCAAAGGTAAGTATTCCCAAAGGGCCATATTTCATCACGATACCGAAACCCATTTTTGTGAGAGCACAAGAGCGAGAGAAATCCAACTTTAAGGGCAATTAATTTTATTGCATTCTTAACAAATGTTTCGTTCAAATAACTTATTCATTAGCAGAATCAATTTCGCGTAATCTGTTCTGTATCTCAAATTGTTTGCTGAACTTTGAAAAGGGTTCCCCGTTACGTCGGAGTTGGAATTTGTTTTAGAATGGCCCATTCGGACTAAGTAAGGGAGGCTAATTATTTTGTTCGTTGTCTTTTTCGAATTTGTGTACCTTTGCGCGTTACAACCTTGAGCGTTGTGAAATGCTTAGTTCAAGTTTATAAAGATGTTAAAAACTCATAACTGACTCGATTGATGGATGGATGGATGGATAGATGTATGGATGGATGTTTGTTACTCAATCACGCCCCAACGGCTGAACGGATCTGGCTCAAATTTGGCACAGAGATAGATTATAGTCTGTAATAGCACATAGGCTACTTTTTATCCCAGAAAATTAAGGAGTTCCCGCGGGAACCAAAAAACCTCAAATGGATGTTTGGTACTCAATCACGCCAGAACGGCTGAACGGATCTGGATGAAATTTGGCACAGAGATAAATTATAGTCTGGACTAACACATAGGCTACTTTTTATCCCGGAAAATTAAAGACTTCCCGCGGGATCCACAAAACCTCGATCCACGCGTACGAAGTTGCGGGCATCAGCTAGTCATCATCAATAAGTTGTGATCAACAACAACATAGTCAAAAAACTAGAATTCTCTGTAATTTTTTTCGGTATCAAATAATTTGTGACTGTGAAAGGATATCAGACGAATAAACGTTTTTAGACATACCTAGGTTAATATTGCTGATGAGCCTACAATCTAAACTAAACTACATATGATATAACAAAGAACTTTGGATAGCTACTACATAATATTAATATGTATATTATTGTATAATGTTCAGGACAGACCTCAATTCGTACAAAAGGCTTTGCAAAGACGTACAGATAACCAACTCCACCATTACTGTTTAAAATAAAAATTGGGCCCAATTAATTCTAAGTGGATTGATACTGATAATTCGAGCCTTATTTGTTATTTTCGTGACAATAAAATAAAGCAACAACAAATTAAAGTCTAGCACAAGCAAATGTGGGTTAACTTAAAAAGTTGCAATAGTACAAATTTTTACATCCTTACCCAAATACGATCCTGGCTGGGGTTAGCCAACCGCAGTCACGGTCTTACAATGCATTTGCACCTAATTAAAGTCACAAGCAAATGTGGGTTAACTTAAAAAGTTGCAATAGTACAAATTTTTACATCCTTACCCAAATACGATCCTGGCTGGGGTTAGCCAACCGCAGTCACGGTCTTATAATGCATTTGCTTTAAACAAAGCCTATTTCTTAGACAGCCTCAAAGTTAAGCACAATAGATACCTAATGTATCGCACAAAAAATATTTATCTTACATTTTTTTAATATATTTTTTTTTAAAGTTGGGATGAAAAACAATGGCAAAACGTGTAAACAAACAAACCACCTCATTGGTTGGGGAGGTTATATATTATGATAAAGTGAAACAAACAACTGTTTCACTATTTTCGGATGTCCCAAGATACCTTACGACTTTTGAAATTTAATAGCGACCAAACAAGCAGATTTGCCTTCTGATATTACCGCAATTGCGTTGCTCTTGACCAATTATGTTTATCTTAAAGTTATGTTTACCAAATAAAGATGTTGATTATGAATACCAATATTACCGATATTATACCGATATTGTTATTTAAATAAGCACAATATCTATTGTTAAGTTGGTAGCTTCGATGAGTACACTGTGCTGTTCACGAACCGATTGTAGCAGTTAATTGAAAACCGCGTAATACCCGATACGATACGATAGGAAAGCCAATTTGGCCTCGTTACTCGGATACTGGATAGTGGATACCAACTTAATGTATACCGTAATCAGAAAACGAGTATAATATTCTTTTCGATTGTTTGGATAAAAGGTTCTTTTCAATCTGGAGAGATACATATTTTTATTGTTAAAATATTTTCCTATTGTATAAAAAATCTCTTTTATAATGCTGAACTAAGCAGGCATGGAAATGAATATATTTTACATTCACAGTTTGTATATAAATGCGTATTTTGTGGGTTATTATAAATGGGAATGTGTGTCTGTCTGTAGCTTTCATGGCCCATCTGTTCAACCGATTTTGATGAAATTTGGTACAGGGGTAAGATGTATTCCGGGGAAGGAAATAGGCTACATTTTATCCGAGTTCCCGCGGGAATCAAAAAATCTTAATCTACGCGGACGAAGTCGCGGGCATCATCGAGTTAGATTATATTTAAGGCTAGCTTACACAGTGTTAATTATGAATGTCCAGATTTTGAAAAATGTAACTAATATAAATTCAGCTCTTTTACTATAAATTTATGATTTTTTCTGTTTTTCTTTACAATGTTGTCACCATTTACACACTAAGCTAGAATTCTGTTACCATTATAGCCAAAATAATATTATTATTACAGCATTATTACAATGACATATTTATCCACCTGGGACTTACCAACATGAAACTTATGCCATTCAAAAAGTCTTCCCAGTTAATAAAGGTTACCTTTATTATAGTTGGGAAGTAACTGATATATATAGATAAGACGAGAACTGTTAAACATACATAGTAAATAATGATTTATAGTCTATTTAAATCCATTGTTCCAATGTGTTGTATCCAATGTTTAAGTAACCATGTTTCCTTATAAATTAGAATAACAAACAATAATAGACATTTCTCTTTAAGAATCTCCAATTAAAGGTGTAAATATTTCCAATTGTATCAATTCAGTACTATAGCACCTTTTGTTCGAAACAAGACTTTTCGAAATTCAGAAGACCTCGCTAATCAGTTGAGGCTCGCACAAAGGGAACTATCGTATAATAATTTCGAAAAACGCTTTTGACTGGTTGAAAATTATTTGTGTAACAAATGAATTGTTGAAGATGAATACTAAGTAGGTATACTAAAGAAATCATTATAGGGAGTTTCGGATTCTGAATAAATAAATTATTAAAGTTTTAATGGAAAAGTTGTGTTTTATTTATCGAAGTCGATCACTTAGGTATAACTTATCATGCATCCCAACTTTTTTGTGTAAAAAACGACAGTCTAAACATAGTAATAATTATAATATACTAGATGATGCCCGTGGCTTCGTCTGCGTGGATTAAAGTTTTTTGATTCACGCTGGAACTCTTTAATTTTCCGGGATAAAAAGTAGCCTATGTTCTTCCCTGAGATACAGTCTAAACCTGTACAAAATTTCATCAAAATCGCTTCAATAATTGAGCCGTGAAAGCGTAGTAGACAGACAAACACACTGTTGCGTTTAGTATGGATAGTTCTTTTTAACGAAATTAAAAAAGATTTTAAAAATTACCACTAGAGTGTTGCTAGGGCTATTATTTTAAAAAATTTACGTTTTTAAACTCGTTTTTTTCTTTTCAGATTTACGAAACACCTGAAAGTACGCGTCCGAAAAAATGGTCTTCGAAACTGAAACTCAATACGTCAGGGAGTTCCAAATCTTCAGAGAAGTCACCTGAAAGTCCTTATATGTATGGAACTATTAGTGGGCAAGGCGGTTCAGCACTATCGAAATCCATGAAGTATGCAGAAACGTGGCTCTATGGGTCCGTAAGGACCCAAACTCCTACAGGAAGACCGAGTGTCTTCTCAGCATATCCGGAAGTTCCCGGACCTGTCCTCATAAGTACTCCTCAAAAACCAACTCCGCATAATTTTGCTGTTATACTATGTTCCTGTCCTGAATACCTTAACGGTACGAAGAAAACCAGCTCTACCAAAGTCAGTATATGTAAGAAATGCAAAGGATCTCGTTTGCCACTAACTATCACTGAAAGTCCACGGTTACTAGTAGGTGGAACTGTGCGTGGTCCTCAAGTCAGTCGTGATGCTGGTGGTTTGTTAAGAGCTGGTACAGTGAGAGTTCAAAGCACTAAGTCTAGGCCTAGTATTCTTAAACCCAATGGCGATAATGATCCCTATGACTTAATGCGTAGGAGTAGATTAGCTCCTCCACATGAAACTCGTATTGGGAGTCAGTTTTCTACAAGTAGATCTCGAGCTAAGAGTATCAGCCCCTGTCGGATTAAAACTAAACAACCAAGTCCAGAAACTCTTAGCAAAAGTAGAAGTAAATCCGTGAGTCGAGTTAATGAACTATGGATCGATGAAGATAATTCAACGGACAAAAAGAAGTCCATATTATCTTGTGACATAAACCCTTACGACTTGGTTAAAACGAGTAGTAATTCTAAATCTATGGTAGAAATTGAGTTTGACGATGATTTCGGGGATGTTTTTCAGGATTCTTCTAAACCTAGGTCCTTAAATAAGTCTAAATCTGATACAAATGTAAAAGCGATCAGTGGACAAAGAATTCGGGTGTCAAATGAACTTAAGCCTAATAGTTTAGATGATGTTTCTGTATATGACCCTGTCAATTATGATCTCAAAAATTATGACTTTAAATCTACTGATATGTCTTCAGCATTATCTTTACCAAACATTAAAACTGAAAGTAGTAAATTAGCATCCCTAGGAAAAAGTAGTAATAAAAAAGTAGCAAGTATATCAACTGCAAATCGTGTAAAGCAGAAGAGTGTTTCACCCAAAAGACCACCGAGAAGAGTAAGACATAACAAAACTGAAGATGACAGCGAAAGTGATAATCAGCGCTTACCTGAAAGAAACTTTAATAAAAAGCCCACCAGTGATTATTCACGCAGTCCCAAGTATAAAAATCACAATTGCGATACTATTAAATCTATTCTTAAAAAACCAAGAAACTACGAGGTAAATGACACTGAAAACAAAGTCGAAATAACTGAGGCCTCATTTGAAAGTAAACGTATTAATTCGTCACAATTTTATCTTCCGAAACCTAAAGATAAGAGCTTGAATTCATCTCAAAATATATATCAACGAAAAAGAGTCCAATTTCTTGTTGAGAGTGAAGAAACCAAAGTAATCTACACAGCAGACTTAAGTTTACATGATAGTAATTTAAAAGAAGAAAAACCAATCATTATTATTGAGGCCGAAGAGGAGGTTATTGCCGAGGGTGATGTTGTAAGCCATAGTTTAGAAGCAGTTGAAAATAATAGAACACATTTGGATGAAACGATTAATCTCCAAAATGATTCAGAGATGTATGAAGATGTACAAATCAATTTAGAGTTGAATAAAATTGCAACAGACATCATGGCAACAAATATAAATAAAACAGTTCAAGAAGAACGTGATGCTATTCCTACAAATAATGAAGGTAATATTTATTGAACTTTTTATTTGATTTCATATCACCCATAATCCATACTAATATTATAAATGCGAAAGTGTGTCTGTCTCGCTGTCTGTCTGCTACACTTTCACGGCCCATCTAATCAACTGATTTTGATGAAATTTGGTACAGGGGTAGATTGTATCCCGGACATAGGCTGCTTTTTATCCCGGAAAATTTATGAGTTCCCGCGGGAATAAAAAAATCTTAATCCACGCAGACGAAGTTGCGGGGATCATCTAGTATAATATATTTACATAAATACTAAATTAACATACATATTTATTTCAGATAACAATGTACCTAGAATTCCAGTTCTACGCCGCTCCGAATCAGAAAGGTTAGCGTCAACTATATGCATTTCTCCTGCAAAGTTTTTAGACACTATGGCTCTTCGATCGAAAAATAAACACGGTCATACAAGTCAAGTATTTTTAGAGTTTGTGAATGAAATTGAGACAATATCGCAACAAAAATGTGCCAGCCCTGAAAATCACATCAAATCAAACATGGAAAGCGTTCCAGATTCTCCAAGAACAAATGATACTGACATCGGAAATTTAAGTGACAGTAGCGAAATAACAAGTAAGGTACTAAAAAATCTTCGCCATGGTATAACAGGTTCACCAGAACCACCACCAAGATTAAAATCAAAATCAAAGAAACACAATTATGTTAAAACTAGATTCGTGCGTCATAATTCCTCAAGCTCAACTAGTGATGAATGGTCTGATACAAATGAAAACGAACAAAAAACTGTACTTAGAGTGAAACAATTTGATTCTGATGAATTTGAAGAACAAAAGGAAAGGAAAGAAAAT
Organism: Erebia epiphron; assembly: GCA_963932025.1. Taxonomy (NCBI): domain Eukaryota; kingdom Metazoa; phylum Arthropoda; class Insecta; order Lepidoptera; family Nymphalidae; genus Erebia; species Erebia epiphron. The sequence goes on along the minus strand of OZ009959.1, from coordinate 13,624,778 downwards.
TTTAAAAGTATGGAAATAGAACCAAGAAAAACCTCAATACAAATTAACGGCAACGAATGCTATTCCACTATGAATGTTAGAGATGATACACCAATATATCTCTCATCAGTTGTTGTAAATGATGATTACAGTAATGCTTGTAATACATATCAAACAGGGACTACTGTTACCATAAGTGTAGGTTCTCCAAAATCAGAATTGAAAAAGTCAAAAAGTCAGATATATATTGGAGCAGAGTTTCCAGGACAAAATGATAAAACAGAAGAATCAAATACATACGAAGACTATTGTAATGATGCCTATAAAAATCAATACCTAGAATCTTTTCATAAAAATGATATAACTTCTATTTTAAATGACCCTGTTGAAGCTGTGAGAAGAAACCTGATACCTCATGTTTGTGGAAAAAAAGATGACAGTGATATCTTGGAAACAATCGGGGATCAAAGAAATACAGAAAATGAAGGAAAATCTTCAGAAAGTGGTAATTATATCACTAAACTCTTTGATGATCCATTCTTTTCACACTTAGCGGAGGGACTTGATTCGGATCTAGTTAAAAAATTAATAGAAAACTCTTTAATAAAACTCCAAGAGACCAAACATCAAGAAGGGACAGAAAGCAGCAAAGCAACCATAGAAAAACTAATAGAAAGCTCTCTTAAAAGTTTAAAAGAAGAAGTCAAAAAAGAAAACAATGAAAAGGAAAGCAAGACAGACGATATGACCGAAAGGAGGCAGGAAGAAACTGGTGTACAAGAAAGTAGTGGTTGTTTGGAACATGATGATAGAGGCTGCTCTGCTCCCTATGAAAGTATGGAGTACGAGAGTGGAGCCATGGGAGTTTTTTCAGACATGGAACCAATGTCTGATTGTTATAATGCGTCAGCAAGTGAATTGTCCACCGAGGATGACACTAACTCAACAAGATCAAAGTTTTATCAAATGTTAGTTGATGCTGCAATTTGTGACATTGAAATAGCCAATAATACAGATGACGATCATCTTTATGAATCGATTCGATTAAATAGTGATCCCATTTATGAAGAAATTGGAGATATGCCTCCACCATTACCGACAAATCCTCCCCCAAATTCTTTGTCGTTGTTAGATGATGAAAAAAGGAGTGGGTCACGATCGATTTTTGAAGGTGCATCCAAATATGATATATTATCTTACTTAGTAGATGCCAAAGAAAGAGGAATTGATGACGAAGAAACCTATATTACTAACTATGCTAATGAAAATGACAATTCAACTATGTCAGATGAATTAAAAGAAAAATCCGAAGTAATAAAATCAAAACTTATTAGCAGTAATACTAGTCAGCTTTCTAATGCATCCGATTCAAGTGAAGATAACTCATTAATAATAAATCAAGATAATACAGAAAAAACTGCGGTATGTAAAAAACCTTCAGCTGAAATTGAGAGGAATGATTCTGGAGTCGGTTCTGAAACTAGTAAATCTTCTAGAAGTAGACTCCAAGGTAAAATCACACCTAGCAGTATGATGAGTGACAAGGATACTCCAATTCATTTATGTGAGGATTGTGATACTGCAGTAGAAAATCAATTTACTGAACAAGGTAAGATTATGCGGTTTCCGTGTTTGAATTATTATGCGAGTTATTGAAATCAATAATTAGATTATTTTTATTTTTAGGTTCAGTTTACGCTCCCTTAGTATGTCGAAAATGTTCTAAAAAAAGAATTGAAAGAAAAGAAATAATAACAGAAATTGTGGAAACAGAAGAAAAATATGGCCGTGACTTACAGATCATCCTTGAAGAATTTTATAAACCCATGTTGGTGGCTGGTCTACTGACACAAGAACAATTAAGTGCTATATTTTTGAATGTTGAAGAACTAATAGACAACAATCAAGTTTTATCTGAGAAATTAAGAGATGCTCTTGAAATTGCAGTGGAACAAGGGGATGAGGTAGTTGATCAAAATAATTTAATTACACTTTTATCTTAACAAGACAAGACGTCTTGTTAAGATAAAAGTGTAATTAAATTAGCGTAAATGTCAGCGTCCTATTTATATATTTTTATTGTTTTTAGGACTTACTGACGGTTAACGTTGGCAAGATTCTTTTGGAGTGTTCTGGTATGCTGACAGCTTTTCAGTCATACTGTGTAAAACAAGCAGGCGCCGCATTGCTTTTAGCCGGCTTGGAGAAGGAGAAGGAACTCCTGAGGATATTCTTGCGCGTCTCGCAAATGGAAAATGCGGTTCTGAGGAGGATGAATCTAAACTCGTTCCTCATGGTAAGAAACCGCATGATAATGTATATTAAATACTAGATGATGCCCGCGACTTCGTCCACGTGGAATATTTTTCAACCGACTTCAAAAAAAGGAGGAGGTTCTCAATTCGACTGTATTTTTTTTTAATGTTTGTTACCTCAGAACTTTTGACTGGGTGGGGACCGATTTGGATGATTCTTTTTTATTTGAATGGGCATACTTCCCAAGTGGTCCCAAATTTTATCGAAATCGGTCGAGCGGTTTTTAAAATATCAACAATAAAATAAGTACTTTGTATAGCGTGTGCTTGTTGTTGTAAAGTTGGCGCGGGAGTTTGAAGTCCTTTTTTTAAAAAGAATTTTTTATATTAACTAAATTATTTTGTTTCCTAAAAGAACTACTTCAGTTTCCGGGATAAAAAATAGCCTATGTCACTCTCCAGGTCCTTACCTACTACCAACTATACCTATGCCAAATAGTACGTCGATCCGTTGCTCCGTTGCGGCGTGATTGAAGGACTAACCAACAAACAAACACACTTTCGGATTTTTTTTTTTTTTTTTTTTTTTATTGCAATTTAGGCTTGCGCTTGACGACAATCACGCCTAATATAAAGCAGTGATGAGGTCTAGGTTGAAGCGCGCTCGCCTAGAAGATGCCTATTCACTCTTGCCTTGAAGGTACTTAAGTTATACGTGGCAGGGAATACATGCGCTGGAAGGGCATTCCACATCCTTGCGGTTCGAATCAGGAACGTAGAGCAGAACCGTTTCGTTCGAGCTGACTGGACGTCAACCACATAAGGATGCCATCGCAAACGATTTCTTGCTGTTCTGTGGTAGAACGGTGAAGGGGGAACAAGATTGAAAAGTTCCTGAGCACACTCTCCAAAGTATATCCGATAGAAGACCGATAAGCAGGCGACATTGCGACGGTGCTGTAAGCTATGCAGTTTCGCCTGCGTAAGTGAATGATCGCCAATGATTCTTCGGGCCCGGCGATCAATCGAGTCTAATGCATCGAGTTGGTACTTGGCGGATCCATCCCAAAGGTGGCAGCAGTACTCCATGCCAGAACGAACTTGGGCTTGGTAAAGAGCAAGGCGCTGATCCGGTGTGAAGTACCGCCTCACCTTGTTCAGGATTCCAAGTTTTTTAGCAGCTGTTTTGTCCTTTAACTCGATGCATTTCCCGAAATTGAGATTGGATGAGATTTCAATACCCAAGAGCTCAATATGATCACTTATCGGGACGGATATACTTTGGAAAGTCGGAGCCAAGGTAAAGGGGCTCCTTTTTGCAGTGAATAAGCACGCCTGTGTTTTGGTGGCATATATAATATTAGTATGATTGATTTTCGAATTCGTTTCGTATTCAAAGATGTGAAAATTTCAAGATGCCTGTCTGTATAATATAAGGCCGCCTTTGTACACCTTTTTGTGATTTATTTAAGTAGGTAAGTATATTTTTGTAACTTAGAATTGCAATAGTCGTTTCTAATTCTACTTAATCGTCTTTTGAATGAACATTTACTTTCATATTGTTATCATTTTGAGGAACAGATATTTTTTTTACTTCATCTTGATGACGACAACATCATACTAATATTATAAAGGCGAAAGTGCGTTTGTTTGTGGGTTTATTTGTTTGTCGGTTTGTCCTTCATTCACGCTGCAAAAGAGCAACGGATCGACGTGATTTCAAAGGTTGCTTTTTATCTTGGAAAATTGAGTAGTTCCCGTGGGAATTAAGAAATACTTATTCAACGCGGAAGAAGTCGCGTGTAGCAGCTTGTAATAATAAAACAATCCTTTCTTTTTCAATGTTTGTGTTTAACTGTTTATACTTAAATTAATTAGGTGCCGGTTCAACGCGTGACAAAATATCCCCTCCTTCTTTCGCGGCTGTACCGTGCAACACCGTCTTGCGCATCAGAAAGAGAAGATGTAAAGGGTGCTCAGCGTTGCGTTGAATCTAGACTAGAAGAGATCAATGCTGCTGCCGCCGCCGCCGCTGCTGCTGGGAGGGATGTGCCGTTGTGGAGAAGACTCGCTGCTGCAAGACGGACAGCACATGATTTGCATGTCGCCGACATAAGGCTGAGGAAGATGGCTGTTGATGTGCTGGATTGGAATCATGACGATGCTAGGTGAGGTTTTGTTGGTGAACTATTTACAGCACTTAAACATATTTTGACTACTACTACTGTAGAAAAAAAAAACAACGTGACCAAAATATTCGATTCAGTTTTCACTTCAATATAGAGTTGTAAAATCATAAAAATCCTTCACGTTTCTATTTACTCATCTACGAGTAGAATATCTTTTGAAAGGTAATTTGTACAAATTAAAGGAGAAACCCGGATTCCATAAAAACTCGGGCAGGTTACAGAGTTGATCATCATCAAATTTTTCATCACATGAGGCCAACTTTCACGGTTGTCCTCAACGGCCAAATCAGTAAGGCCGGCCACATACATTCGGAATCCCGATTTGGAATGTCGAACCACCACCACTTTTTGGTAGGGGGTAAAAATGTAGATTCGCGTGACCGACATGCTTGCGAACAGCGACATGCTCGCGAACATAAATATACAATAAAAAATTAAAAAAAAATAGTTTTCACTTCTATCCGGAGTCCCTATGACTGCCATTTTTTTAATGTTTGTAACGTCAGGTTTCTCCTTTGTTATGATATTAAACTAGTCGAAACAAAGAATTTATTTCGAAAAGTTCAATATTGTGAGTGTTAACTTTTTGAAGTTTGAACTAAATTAAATGCTGTAAATGTGTTTTTATAGGTTTGCAATGGAAGGGAAGCTGCTGTTTACACAACCCAACGACAACAACTGGCGCAAGGGTCGCACGATCAAACTGATGACGATCAACGCCCTTTTGGTAACTAACGGAAAGGTGAACCTATTTTTGTATTATTTCTGTTTCTATTTTTTGAAGTGAAAACTTCTTTAGTCGCGTTGAGCACTTTTTGGTTGGGGGTAAACTTGTGGATACGCGTCACCGACACCGACACCTTGCGTTGTTATGAAAACAAAAGGTCTTAAATATATATTTTTTCATAATTAAAAAAAAATTCAAATAAGTAGGTACTTACCTACTTATTTAAAAAAAAATCACTTCTATCGGCAGTCCCTAAGACTGCCATTTTTTTTATTCCTCTGCAAGTTAGCCCTTGACTGCGATCTCGCCTGGTATGTGATGATGCAGTCTAAGATGGTAGCGGGCTTACCTGTTAGGGGTACTATGGCAGTTATATCAAACCTATACCCCTAGTCGATTTCTACACGGCATCGTACCAGAACGCTAAATCGCTTGGCGGTACGTCTTTGCCGGTATGGTGGTAATTAGCCACGGCCGAAGCCTCCCACCACACAAGAGAAAATTCAGAAATTATAAATTCCCAAAGTCACCCTACCGATGATCGAACCCGGGACATTTAAGGCAACAGCGCTCAACACTCAGGGAGGTCCTCAAACAATACACTACAGTTACAATATTAATTACATAATAAAAAGATAAAGCTTACCTAAGCGTAGGTACCTATACGATGAGAGCATGCTAGCTTGGAATCCACCACCGTCCACCACAGATTATCAAATTTTTACTAAGCTCACTTTACTATAATTACAGTGTGTATAAACTTACCATAAGTATTTTTATTATTACTTCCAGCCAACGATCGCTCACAAAACGAACGAATTACGGGAAACGAGAGAAGCAAGAGATAGAGAAGCGAGAGAAAGGGAAGGGGAGGCTCTTTTCGCACGCAGTGGAGTGAGAGAGGCTGCTTTACTGTTAGTGAGAGAAAAGGCAGGAAGATACACGTTGCAACGAGAACCGCTTTTCTTAGATCGCTGCGTGGTCGCCGCAGATCACGAGCCAGAACATTTCTTTGAAGTCCACGAGATTACTACGAAGGATTCTTTTATTTTTAAGGTAAATAAAACTTTTACGAATTTAGGTAGCCTATCTATTTTATTTATATTTTTTTATATTACCTATATATTTTATGTGATATATGTATTATCATTATATATGTATTTTCACTTTGCCACCTCGTATCTTTGCCAACCAAAAAATTGAAAAATGGCGACCAAAAACAAGTTCTGTTAACTAACTTAAACTAGATTTAGCCAAGTCAATCTAATTTAGTTTATAGATCTAAACACCCACAATACAAATTTATTTGAACTGTGGAAGTTGAATTTAGGTTTTAGTACGATGGTACGAAAGCCGCAAACCAAATTATTGATTGAACGATTGATTTTACAAAAAACCCTTTTTGTAGTAACCCTACATGAATTGTAGGATTTTCTCTAGTTTAATTTAATACGTAACTATTTTCATCGTTAAATTACTCGGAAAGGAGTTATTGCCGAAAACTGCTTTTGGGTGCCATTTTTCCAATATGGCGGCGCGAGCGGCATAGATACGAGGTGGCAAAGTGGAAATTCGGAAAGAGCACGTCGAAATCTATACAATACACCAATTTTCAAAACTCTCGAGAAACTTTCCAGTTAACCCCCTTTTTGAGCACCAAATTACTGGGTTAGTTTTCAAAATGTTGGTCAATTAATATGTAAACCTAGATATACGTTTATCTTAACTAAAAGCAGTATGCGGACTCTGGGCAGTGCCAACGTTTATGCATTGCCGTGTAGTCAGCACTTGCAATATATTTTGGCGCAAGCCATTGCACTTTATTTACGAGTGAGATGCCCACTTTATTTGGCACGCCATTTTTGTGACGCGCCTGCGGTTAGGACAATAGCAAACATGTGTTTTGCATAAATGGGCTAAAACATTTTTATATAATGTTTATTCAGAATTTTGCCAGATTTCCCAGCACACGATTTGAAATTCAGCTTCTTTGTTTTAGTTGCACAAAATAGAGGCTGAATATAAAAATTCGCTGGAAAAAAAAATTTGCAGATTTACAATGTATTCTATGCCCATTTAGTTTTCTTTATGTCCCAGTTTGTCCACGGTCCACCACATTGGCTCAATGGATTGGCATAATATTTATTATTTTATCTATTAGGTCATTTTGGAAAAAGAACTGGCTTTTCTCACGTTACCTATTATTTTTCCTGCACAAAACAGACTAATACGATTGTATGGGGAAACCGTCCTCCCGTATCGTCTTTTAAAGGTGCGTGAAGTCAATCCGCACTTGACTAACTTGGTGGACTATCGCCAAAATCTTTATCATTCTGAGAGATGACTAGTGCTAAGTAGTGGGCCGGTAGCTGGTGATTAAAAATATGTTTCTCTATATTACAGGCAGAAGAGAGTGCACGCACACGCATCTGGTACCGTCAGATCCAGTACCACGCCCAAGGCGCCGGCGCATGGCGGAAGCGGCGCAACGCACTCGCTAACATCATGATCAACCCTATGCTTACTAGAAACTAAATTTAAAAACCTGTTTAGGATAACAGAAAAAAAGACATTCCATAATATTGAATCTCCGTGCAAAGTATGACATTCTTATTCTTATTTGCACGGCTAGGGTCTGGAACACTATCAAAATCTGTGTTTCCCACCAATTGGTATCTTTAAATCAAGAGTAAATAGGCATCTAGGCAAGCGCGTCCCATCTTTGGCATCATCACTTCCCATCAGGGGTGATTGTGGTCAAGCGTAAGCCTATAATGAATTAAAAAAAATTAAAGCTGACCTTGAAATAATATGCTATCTTTGACCGGACAGACATTGTAGCACTAAGGGTTGCAAATCTACCTTTTAGGTACGAAACCTAAATGATCGTTTTTGGCAAAGGTACTGTCCATTTCGAACATAAACACACTGTCACGTGGATAAAAGAGTTGAGCCTCAAGGACTCGGGGCCTAGAGGGAGGGAAATGACTTCAGATAGAGTCGTGGAGGGAATAGTTATATCCTCCATGGATAGAGACTATTGTTTGAAAACTAATGAATCGATGAAATTGAAAATTTTACATTATTATTTATTTTTCGCACAATTATTGAACTTATTGTTTTTTTGTGGCAAAACTTATCTATACTTGAGATAAAATAAAACCATATTTAAACTGTTGTGTATTTGACCATTCCATTTACATTTTATTTATTGCATAATAGAAAGTAATAAATATTTTTTTTATAAATTGTCGAAACAAAAATGAAGTGTTGTTCAATAGGTACTCGAAATTATGTTTCAAATGAGCGATTGAATATAATCATGCAGGATATGTAAAATTACTTTTATTTCCTTTCTTCCTTCTGTATATTCCTTTAAGAATTACTTTCACTTAGATTAATTTAGTCTAGATTGATTGGAAAACAAAATTTTACCAACTGCTCTGTATCAATTAAGTAATAAGACTTGATATATATGCTGCAATATATATCTTAAGTATCTATGCCCTTAATTTTCAAGTCGAATATGTATCCATCTAATTCTAGAGTGTACTAACTATGTACCTATGTCCTTTATATAATATGTTAAGGAATTTCTGGAACCTATGGGTACAGATGCCTGTCATAATTTTAAGTGCCACAGATAAAATTAAATACACATTTTTTAGTTTACAATAATTTACAGTTAAAACTTCTTTTTTTAATTACTTATTATAACTTTCGACAGATTTATTGTAAATTTTTAATCCTTAATTACTTAGTTTCTTCATATTTTTATATTTTGTAAATATAAGAAAAAAGTTTGCCACTAGTTTAGTCTTAGCTTATACCAAAATATAGGTTATTATTATAAAAAAATAATAATAATTTTGAGCTGCCGTTAATTTTTAACTTAGACTTTAAAATACATCAAAATAAAAAAACACGAAAGCTTTTTTATATGTAAATAGTTAACTTTGATAGCTGTGATAACCCGACTTTTAAATCGAAAAAATGCACAATTTTTTTTTGAATTCTGTAATTACGTAGAAAGTTAACTGAACAAAAATGGCGGAGACGTTATAACTTCCTGAGTAATCTTTAAGGAAAATGGAGTTAATTGGTAATTTATAATTAAGTAAGTAAATATAAAACCTGGATTGTATTTATTGTATGTATTTTTTAAATAATTTCGAAATGCTATGTAAATGTAGTTTAGAAACTTCTTTCGCCTTTAAAAGTTATTATGTTTGTTAATTTTTAGGGAAGATACGGAAAATAAATTTATTAAAAAAACGAGTTGCGTTATTTTTACAAACCGTAACACCAAATGAAGATGCTCCTTTTATATTGATCGACACAATGTATGTGGGACTTCCCACGGGCAAAATTGAAATAATTATGAAGTTAATAGACACCAACGTTTTAGGAATCTTACAAATTCCAATTTATATTGTGTTCTTTATTGTATTGACCAATGAAAATTCGTAGTTACCCAAACGCCTTTAGGACAATGACGTATTCGCAGGCGGTATGCTCAAAGAGTATGTGATCACTACGTTATTTATATGCCGTATGCTTTTGTACCTCATGGGGGTTACGACATGGGCACCCGCACCGACATAGCTATAGAGCACGCATGTAGTGTAAGTACCTACATTTTCTACCAACAAAATCGATTCTACTATCCAATGAAAATAGGCTTTTATATACAGAAACAGTGAAAATTCCTTTCCACATATCTTTGCTAAACGACCCTTGTCGAAATAACAGAATTCGTAATTAGGTGCTTATTTTCCGCCGTCAAGAAGGAATGTCGCCGATATTAGCTTGAAGGTCCTATTAGATTTTCCCTCCGACAAGTTTCATATCCAATTAAATACCAAATAATTATTAATATTGCGCTATTCCCACTTATTGCTGCTTAATGTTATACGGGAGTTTAAGATTAACACAGATTATACAATAAGGTTGGAAAGAAAAAGTGGAATGTGAGGCTTGGCTCTTAACTAGGTACTCTACTATTTTTGCTGATAAAGATGTGCCCCTACTAAGGGGCTAACACTAGTTCCGGTGCAATCCGTAGAAGGTAAGGGCCAAGGGGTATGGATTTATATTACCTACTAGATGATGCCCGCGACCGCCCGCGTGTTTTAAGTTTTTTGATTCCCGCGGGAAATCCTTCATTTTCCGGCATAAAAAGTAGTCCATGTCCTTCCCCGTGATACAACCGATCCCTGTTCCAAATTTCATCCAAATCGGTTGAACGGTTGGGCCGTGAAAGCGTAGCAGACAGACAGACAGACAGACAGACAGACACACTTTCGTATTTATAATATTATATTAGTATGGATTAAAACACTAGCTATTTTCGTACTCTTCCACCGGTTTGGAAACTATTCTATTGAACACAAGCTACAAGAAAGCAATGGTTAGTTTCTTAACCATAGTTCTTGTATTATATTAACTTTCTAATCGCAAATTTACGTCATAAGCATAGAAAGCAAGTGGGATATAAGGCCACTAATTCCGCCTCGGTTAGCGCTTCTGCTAGTTGGGAACTTGCAGTATGAATTAACCGAGTTTCAGTTTCCCATGCGAACTTTAGTCAGATGGAACTTCTATCAGTTATTAGGATGGTACCTACCTAGATTTCTACTTTTAAATGAATAAATAATACTTTATTCAGCCAAAAATTAAGCACAACGAAATTAAACATACGTGGAGTATCACAGCTCTCAGGGAACCAAGGAGCCAACCAAGGTTTAAGAGGAACCATATTTTTCTTGCTAGCTGGCAAAGTGAAACCTAAAGTACAGGACAAGGGAAGAAAGTTTTTGTCGATGTTACCCCTAAATTTAACTTCGTTAAATCTGAATCGATTTTGACAATTATTTTTCTTAACTATTTTTATACTGTCAAGTTGGTCCCATAAAAAGTTAGTTGTTACTTGTAGGTATAGTTCTGCGATAGAGGTCAGAACTCCTCAACAGGTAACAGGAAATCAATAGTGATCAGTGCAATAGCTTAGAAAGGTTTTTTAAATCATGCATGGCTGTAGTATCTAGAAAGAAAGAAAGAATTCAATATTGGTGTAACAAACAAAGAATCATATACTATACTATTGTACCTAACAATATGTTTGTCTGTGACACCACCCAGAATGGGTGTACAGCTCAGCCTTTTGCCCTACATCAAAACTTGCATTTGCATTTTGCACGCGTTTTGTGCAGGGCGCTGATTTTCAGCCGTGACCCGGATGACGTCACATCCAACGACTTAACCTACAACAATAAGTCAATATAACAACTGTATCTGTGGAAAGCTTGTTTTTATGAGTAGGTAGTGACTGTCTAGAAAGCAAATTATTATCGAACTATGCACACCCCATGTTATCCGAGTATGTCATAAGCGGAATAATCCAACTAAGTTCGCTTCGGTCAACCGCATCTTTCCTCGGAACTAGTAGTTCTCGTGTTAAACCGAGGTGAGTTTCTCGTAGTTACAGACAACCAGTTCCTTGGTAATTTTGTTAGAAACTTGAGTATAACTTTGACTATTGTACTTAATAAGTAAGCACGTTTCTAGCATGCAGTTATTGTTTTGTCTTATGCCGGTTGGAGGAAATGTATACCTACTAGGTAATAGGTAAGTATACATAACGGACTTTCAATAAATGGATTAAAATATTTAGGTTTATTTTTATCAGACATTACTTATATGTACATATTATTATTATTATAGAAACATTGCACCTAGATTTATCTTTTACTTATCTTTGATTATCCTTGATAAAAAGGAGCATTTCTGTACCAAAATTCGTCACAATCAGTGTGCCACGGAAAGGTAACTACTCCAAAAAATTAAGGCCGTCACTGATAATAATTCTCATGCTGAGATCTTTATAGTGTACTTTGACTTCATAGAGGTAATATAACTCTATGTTTGACTTGGCTTTACTTAGAGTATAAACAGGATGGACTTATGTGAGTAACATTAATCTGTCTCGTTTTAACCATGTCTTAAGTTTAAGCAAAGTCAAAGTTCGCTCTATAGATCTCACACTCAGATCTATTCCAGTGGTTTCATATCCTACGGCTACGAGTTTCAACACAAACGTGGCTTACCTATTTATTTGAGGCGTTGTACTAATTATTAACTACAGGTGGCGCAAGACCGTGGCTTTTGGAGGACCCTACAGGAGACTTGTGTCCTGCAGTGTACGCCTATCGGTTGACGACGACGACGTCAGCATTAATTTCATGTAAACGTTGGTACTGAGTTTAAGTACTATACATAAGTATACAACCTCTAAGTTGTTTTGTGCAAAAGTTGCCTTGAACCGATTTTTCTTTCTTTTTCTTCCAATTAATTTACCTAATTCGTATTATAAACATTTCAAAAAGGTACCTACCTCTTTATTGTTTCCCTTCGATCAAGTCAGAAATAAGGTTGAAAAATCAACATTTCCATGAAATAACAGGTTTTCCAAGCGACCCAAATGTTTTGTGAGCTATTGAACGGTTCCCAGACAAACAACGGAATTAGCCGACCCATAAAATGTTCACTCGGCTTTTTTGCAAATAGTAATTCCTCTCTTTTATAGCTCTTTCTGTTTTATTTTTATTTATTCAGTTTTTTTTTAAATGTTTGTTACCTCAGAACTTTTGACTGGGTGAACCGATTTGGATGATTCTTTTTTAGGGTTCCGTAGCCAAAGTTGGCAAAAACGGAACCCTTATAGATTCGTCATGTCTGTCTGTCTGTCTGTCCGTCCGTATGTCACAGCCACTTTTTTCCGAAACTATAAGAGCTATACTGTTGAAACTTGGTAAGTAGATGTATTCTGTAAACCGCATTAAGATTTTCTTACAAAAATAGGAAAAAAAACAATAAATTTTGGGGTTCCCCATACTTAGAACTGAAACTCAAAAAATTTTTTTTCATCTAACCCATAGGTGTGGGGTATCTATGGATAGGTCTTCAAAAATGATATTGAGGTTTGTAATATCATTTTTTTCTAAACTGAATAGTTTGCGCGAGAGACACTTCCAAAGTGGTAAAATGTGTGTCCCCCCCCCCCCCCCCGTAACTTCTAAAATAAGAGAATGATAAAACTAAAAAAAATATATGTTGTACATTACCATGCAAACTACCACCGAAAATTGGTTTGAACGAGATCAAGTAAGTAGTTTTTTTTTAATACGTCATTAATCGTAAATCGCAATTTACCTTTCATTCAATCAACTCAAATATTTAAAAAAAACATTTAATTTAAAACTTACTACAGGTTTGTACGGAACCCTCGGTGCGCGAGTCCGACTCGCACTTGGCCGGTTTTTTATTTTAAAGAGCATACTTCCCATGTGGTCCCATATAAATTTTATCGAAATCGGTCGAGCGGTTTTCAAAATATCAACAATAAAATAAGTACTTTGTATAGCGTGTGCTTGTTTTTGTAAAGTTGGCGCGGGAGTTTGAAGTCGGTTGTTTAAAAAGTATTTTTTGTATTATGTATAACTTATAACTTTACATAATTATAAACATAATTATAACATTGCTATTGAACATTTGAGTGTTAGAGAGAGAAGTTTAATTATCCTACTCATTTACGCCTTGTTTAGACATAGTATGATAATAATATGTCGCCTAAAATACACATTACACTCGTATAATATATCAGACAAGGCATTAATATTGTGTTTATAGTGACAGGTAAGTTACTTTGATCATTCTGTTATTGTGCTGATGTGGCACGAGTACTCGATTAAAAATAAGATGAAGAAATTTTGGTTTGGGTAAAGTGCTTCGGAAAATTAAATATGACTGTCCTGAAAGTCTTAGGTTTACTCATTAATTTTAAAGTAAGTACCTACTCAAGGATTTAGATGTATAGTTTGCGCGCGAGTTGAATGCATAGCAAATGTATGGTGACACATACATTTACTCTGCATTCAACTCGCGTGCGAACTGTACATGTAACATCGTCAGCTGCCCTAGAGGAGCCTTTGACTTCACACACTTTCGAGAACTTCACCGCTACAGCAAGTGATACTCAATTTCGTAAAACGCAACTCCGAAAAGTAAGAGGTGTGTGCTTGGAACCCTAGCACAGAAAGCCGGGTGTGTAGGTATGCCACTCAGCTATTACCGCTTTTTTCCTCGCTGATTTAAAGTAAGTAGGTACTATCACTAAGTGGGACATTTGAAAACTCAAATCTAAGTAAGTAGGCAACGCCGCAAAACAATATTTCATTTAAATAAATATGGCGAGCAAATGAGCAGGCGGGTCACTTGATGTAAAGTGATTACCGCCTTCCATGAACATTTGCAGCACCAGAGGAACCGCCAAAGCGTTGCGGCTTTTGAGAAATATGTTTATCTGCCTTTTGAATAGCCCCATATTATAATCATGAGGGAATATAGAAGATGGAAGCTGGTTCCATGATTTGCAGGTACGTGGCAGAAAAGACCTGGAAAAACGGGAGTTGAAGAACAGGCATTCAGGTGGTGAGGATGAAATTTGTTTCTGCGACGAAAGGTGCGACTAGAGAAAACGGAAGGAGTTATTATCGTGATTATCAGCAAGAGATGAGATCACTACTCACGACCGGGTGATAAGCCAGCCTTTACCAGCCAACACGACCCTAGGGGTAATTATTTCAGGACATAAACAAGTGGCAGGCGACCCCTAAATTTCATTGTTCCTAACTTTTGTTTCACTACACGTCTGCGGGTAACGTAGTCGTTGGACATAAAGTTATTTTTACGAGGGTCATCCTCTTTATTGCGGCGATAAAGGGCAACTTTTGTTGCAAGTTAAATTTTATTTCTTCATAAAATAAACTATTGCAAAATCATCTCTTTCTGGTGTTTCTGTAGATTTGCTTACTGTACAAACAAATTTTTACAATACAACTGTAAGGGACAATCCAGAAGTAGGTATTTATAAGAAACTTGAATAAACGTTATTTGACTTTGACTTTTGACTTTGACTATATTTGTACTCTCATTTGGTACTTGCACGAGTAAATGGTTAAACGTGTAGGGGTTCCACGAGAGATTAATTAATGTAATTAGATAAAAGTTGGCTGAACTTAAAGATAATATTCATTTGATCCGGCCACGATTGCTATCGTTAAGCTCTAAATCAAAATGCAATCTAAACACAAAAGTATTCAATAATAGCTGAGTCTGCCGGCAGAAGACTGAATTAGAATCGTTCAAACACTCTTATTTATGCTAACCATTTTCAATATGGCGACTGTATTCACAGACCAAATAGAATGACATGAAACGAGTCAAATTGACAGATATTATACTTCCTGTTTCATGAGATATAATGACAAACAGTAACAATGCTAACACAATATTATTGATTTCTACAGTAAAATATAATTTCTCGTATTCTATCAATTTTAAAGAACACCAATTGATTTTATACGTATCTACGTAGGTACGTATAAAATCAATTGGTTTTTGGGTTTTTAATTATTTTTGATCTTATAGAACTGAATGTCTCTGAATATCTACCACATCGTATGATTTCGTTGTCTTGTCTCAAGCAGCTTCCATGGATAGACTTCCACTGCTGGTCTCTTGGATTTACGCTCTACTCTCACATCCTGCGTGTGTCCCTGCACTTCTCTCTCGTTTTATTGTTTGGCCATTCAGTGGGCCATCAACACTTCAATTTTCTTCCGGTCATCATAGCGCCAGTTTGAAACTCAAGTTTTATTGTTTGGCCATTTAGTGGGCCATCAACACTTCAATTTCCTTCCGGCCATCAAAGCGCCAGGTTGAAACTCTAACGCCTTTAGTTCCTGCGCTCGTATCTACAAATATTTTCGCGAAACAAATTACAAAATAGATACGAAAATCATTTTATTATAAAAAAACTTTAGCTTCGCGACTCGTTGAGTTTATTCGGTTCCTAGATCTATTTTTCATTTGATCACATAGTATAACTCTTAATGAACAAATGGAGCAACAAAATGGAGCGATGGATGGAATGAAACTTGAAAGCTAAATATTATATCGTAGATATAATATATAACACAATTTACTACGTTCAGAATCAAATCATACCGTATCAGAGTAAACATAACTCTAAAATCCGTAACGAGTTAAATCGGCTTACGACCGCAATGTTGTCTTCCCCATAGCTAATCCCTCGATAATCCACGGTTTCAGGAGCTGAACACTCTAAAGCCACTTCACTGATATAACAGTTATAATCTCTTGTAAATACAAGTAAACTTAGTATTTACTCTATTTATATACTAAGTTGCTATTACCCGTGGTTTTTTCCGCGTGTAATCCATATTAATGTTATTATTGCGAAAGTGTGTTTGGCTGTCTGCTACGCTTTAAGGGCCCATCTCTTTAACCTTCTCTCTTCTTCTTTCTCCTAACCTTTTTCTCATCATTTGGGGTTGACTCTCCTCGTCTTTTTGCGCTAAGAAACTCTGTCTTGAGTTGTCTCCACGGAAACTGCTTCGCGTTTCATATCTTTGGCTACTGTTGTCCGGACGTGGCTGCAGGGCGCCTGACCCTACATTTCACGTAGAAAACCGTAGCCAATTACTTGTTACACGCAAATAAGGACTCTATTATTGTCATCTTGTACGTCGCTTACGGGAAACGCCCTATTATCGTGAGATTTATTTCACCTGTTTAACCAATTTTGACAAAATTTGGAGACATGTCGCTTATATCTTTAAGCTACATCTCTGGGATAACATTAATCATATCTTTGTGCCTTGTTTTGCCAAGATCAGCGGTCAAGCCTTGAAAGGTAAAAACAGACAGATAGATTTATACATAATATTTCGGCATTCTTAATGTTGTAGGTATTTATACGGATTGGAAATAGAACGTCTTTGTGGCAAATAGATATATATAATTTGAGAACAAAAATAAATGAAGAAACGAGGATAAATGAAGAAACGAGGATAGTAAAACAAGGAGTAGCTATTTGGAAGTCTGTTGAAAAAGAAAAATAAGTTTGTCACCCGATCTTAGAGACAACTCGTAAAAAATACAGAATCATGAATTTTAGAATCCGTTTCTAGATGCCAGAAATCGCCTTAAAATGAGGACGTCGTAACGTTGTTTCTACCTTCTCGTTTATCCTCGGTAATCCCCGGTTCGGAACCTGACTAATCTTTTAAGACACTCTGCTATTCATTGAAGGTAACTAATTTAGCCATTGATTAATTTAAATTATTTTTTTATATTGATTTACAGTGACTCCTTACTGTTTTTCACTTGCTACACGAATTGATTAATTTAAAACGCTATTCAAATTGAATTTTTACTAATATTTTATTGAAATAAATCCATATTTCTAGACTAATATTGTAAATGCGATAGTGTGTCTGTCTTTCTTTATCTGATATATCTGAACCAATATTACTGAAACAAGGCTTAAGCATAACTTACCTTCTTGTGCCTTTAGTATTTTAACTAAAAACATTAACAACCATAACTCAATTTCAAAGAAAAAAGAGAAAAAAAAATGTGTTAGCTAAATCGGCGAAACTTAGTGGGTGACTCGCGGTCTACATTAGAGGCAGATGCAAGTTAAACAAGAATAAGGTGGTATAAAGCATTTCGCCATTTCATTTCAAGAAGAGCGCAGGAAAAAGGAAATCTTCCATTCTACGGAGCGAGAGTCGCTTCCGTTAGGTAAAGGATTACAACGGGTGAGAGCTTTAACGGCATTCAGCCTACTTCAGAAGGGTAGCCCTATATGCCTCCGTATTATTCATTTGACTTTAATGGTGCTTTGTTGACATGCTTTTCAAATATTCCTTCCGGCTTTATAGTATTTTCATTACAAGTAAATACTTTTTACTATATCGGTCTATAATTACTTCGATAATTAAATTCGATTTAATTGTATTTATTTCAACACCTAATGATAAAGTCAGTAAAGGCAGTCTGTAAAGGATTACAACGGGCGAAAGCTTTAACGGTATTCAGCCGACTTCAAAAGGGAAGCCCTATATGCCTCCGTATTATTCATTTGGCTTTACTGCTACTTTGCATGCTTTTAAAATATTCCTTCAGGCTTTATACCATTTTGTTACAAGTAAATACTTTTTTTACTGTGGTCTACAACTTCGATAAGTTAATTAGATTTAATTGTATTTATTTCAACACCTAATGATAAAGTCAGTAAAGTCAGTAAAGTCAGTCAAGGAAAGTCAGTAAAGTCAGTAAAGGCAGTCTGTAAAGGATTACAACGGGCAAAAGCTTTAACGGTATTCAGCCTACTTCAAAAGGGAAGCCCTATATATTATTCATTCGCCGTATTATTCATTTGGCTTTACTGGTGCTTTGCTAACATGCTTTTAAAATATTCCTTCAGGCTTTATATTATTTTTTATTACAAGTAAATAATTTTTACTGTATCTTCGATAAGTTAATTCGATTTAATTGTATTTATTTCCACACCCAATGGTAAACATTATTAACTGATTCATTAAATTATTACCATTTTATAAATCAGGTAATTCTACCGCTATCACATTTAACTAATTATCACAAACTTCTGAAAATATGAGTAAAATATGAAATAAATGTAGAATAAAAATTGGTTTTATTTATTTCTAAGTACATCACATCATCAATAAAACCAGCTTTATACCAGCTCTGGCTATCCACCATCACCACTACAGCCCTTTAACGTCCCACTGCTGGGCATAGGCCTGCACTCTCATAGGAGGGAGGGAATTAGAGCTTAGACCCACCGCGCTGCTCCAATGCGGGCCGGCGGGCTTTATTATGTTCATGTTAGTGATAATAGCCGGGCCGACGGCTTAACGTGCTCTCCGAGGCATGGGAGTGAAACACCACCACCTTCCCAACTCCGGGCTAGTACTGAAAATTTCTAGTCAGAAAAACCCAATACTTAATCATGGCCCGACACGGGACTCGACGGCCGCAGTCGAACATGCTAACCACTAGACGAACGAGGCAGTTACTCTGGCCATACTAAGTATTTAATTAAAACAGTAAACCGTACGCAAAACGCTCATCATGCTTAGTATCATTTTCCAGCTTAAGCTTACTAAATTAAGCAATCCCCTTGGGGCCGAGTTGTGGCCAACGGAATAGTTTAGTAACTCGTGTTTATCCTCCCAAATATCATTAGGAATTCCTGTTTATACCTGAGGTATGCGTTAAATTTAAATCTGGTGCTTCTCTGTTACTGTTTATTAATAAATTGATAGCGCAAGCGACTTATCTCGCCTTCGTGAATTTAGATTTTGTTTACGTTATGCCATCACCATCAATTCCGGACCAACAAGTCCATTCTGGAGGAACTCGGCATCAAGCAGCGTCTATCTTCCATCGTTCAGGCTCGAATTCTCACTTTCTTTGGTCACGTGACTAGGCGTGACAATGTCTCCATCGAACGTCTAGTCGTTCAAGGAAAAGTAGAGGGAACCAGACCTCGCGGCAGATCGCCTATGAGATGGACGGACCAAGTAAAGGCTGCAGTGGACGTCCCTCTACATGAGTGCTCCAGAAAAGCAGCTGTCCGGGACGAATGGAGACGGATTGTCAAGCGTGTGACTGAAAAATGATGGCTACGACCGCTCTGACAAGAGCGTAACGAAAGAAGAGAGAGATGCCATCACCTTGTTTAGGTATGCAACCTATCTCTGTACTACATTAGGCCGTTAAAAGGTAACACACCGACAGACTGAAGTATCTTTTTATTTATTTATTTTTTTGCCTCCACATTAGATCTCTACTTAAATAGAGAATAGAGATTTCATTGAACGTAATAGCACATTTTAGTAACCTTTATATTAACTATTATAACATAAGCTATATAACATAAGAAGGCTAAAATGGACTGGACAAATGATGAGAGACAGTGGTAGAAAATGGGCTAAGGAAGTGACAAGGAAGGAAAAGGTGTAAAGGAAGGCAAAAGAAAAGATGGGAAGATGATTTAAGAGTGGTGGCTGGTGCTACATAGCGCCGAACAATACAGGAGAGGAAGATCTGGAAGACTCTAGAGGAGGCCTATGTCGCAGGAAAAGCTGATGTTCGGTAAAAAATTTTTTGTAAATCTAAAAGCAACATATTTTTCTTTACATTTTAAAAATCATACCAATGAAAATGAAAATAAATTTATCAAAGACGAAGTGCTTTCTCTATATTATGCATTAAAAGTCAGCGTAAAATGACATCGGTGGAGAATATGCAATGAGGCTGCAAAGCCTGGATTTAAATTTCTAGCACTGAATATATTTACTTTTAGTCTTTAAGTTAAAACATGCAGTTTCAAAGAAAATCATAAGATGACCTACTTACTATGCTATATACTCGTATATATGCTGTGATAGGAGCCTGCCTTGAGGATCAAAAGTAATAACTGTTTATGTTGACCAGTAACAAATTGTGTAGTTGACAAAATCACAATGGCTAGGCGTTATTTTAACGGTTAAACTATCATGAGAGATATCATACTTACTAATATTATGAATGCGAAAGTGTGTTTTATTTGTTGGTTTATTGGTTTGTTGGTTTGTCATTCAATCATGCCGCAACGGAGCAACGGATTGACGTCATTTTTGGCATGGGTATAATTGAGGACCTGGAGAGTGACATAGGCTACTTTTTATCCCGGAAAATTAAGGAGTTCCCGCGGGAACAAAAAAAACTTAAACCACGCGGACGAAGTTGCGGGTTCATTATAAATATGCATAACATCCGGATACACTCACGTGCTATGTCGGAAAAGTGCCCAACTAGTTTCGAACCCGTTTGGGACCCTTATTCATGAGCCTATTCGCGCGACGTCGTGGTTGGCTAGGCGTTAATTACTTGCTCTCTTAAAAAAATGGCTAATTCATTTCATACTAGACTAGATGAAGCCCACAATCTCATCAGGGAGGCCTTAGGTTTTAAACAATTCATATGTGAAGCTCTTTGATCTTCCAAGATGAAACCTACTAAGCCTACCAAACGTCAAAATCGATTGAACAGCATTCATGGGACAAGAAAGCGTAGCAGACAGACAAACACGCACATCTTATTATTAAAATTTATAAGGATCTACTAAAGAGAGAATAAGGATATATTATTAAAGAACAGTAGAATTTTGATTCGAAAAGCATACAAAAACCATTTTGTAAACGATCCTCGATCGGTGAATTGCACTGCAAACGCCTTATTTCAGACACAAAGCGGTGCTAAATGAACTCGACCCTTTTAGGAGCCTTCAATGGGTTAGGACTAAATGAGCACTATAGTTAGTGAATGACTGAGGAGGGTATACGGCGCGTGGCGCGGTGCTTTGTTGGATGAAAGCAGTAGGTAGGTTAGATACATTTTGTAATTTAGCTTTCGTGAGCTATCCACTATCCAGACTTACCTATTTATTCAATGATGTAAGACTGCAGGTGCAAGGTGAAGTAAAACATCGCAAAGAAACCAGTAGGTATGAATAAACCTGTAATTTAAAAAAAATAAGGAGAACTCTCAGTCATACCTACAAAATTCTACACGAGATGTTTTCCTTCACCTTTAAAGTAAATGACTTAACGCTAGCAACTCTTAAAAGTTAGAGGAGCATGACTCAAGTTGTGAAGTCATGCCAAGTCAGGAAAGAATCAAAAAATTTCGACGACAGCTGCCTTAAAATATTTGTTAATATACCCCCAATAAATAATAAATAGGCACAGAGAGTTTGTCCGGTTTATATATTTCTATTTGAAAGGCAACGCTTGCCCGAAATTGTCATAAAAGGGAGACGTGACCTAAATTTATCCTGCCCGCATTTTGAATTAGAATTTACAATGATTTGTATTCATTGTTATTGTACATTTTGAGGAGAGACATCTCTATTTGTATAAAATAAATATTAATCAAGCCATGTACATGTTGTGATGTCATGTTTTGCTAATTGTACGATTGGTATGTAAGTATAATAAAGAACTAACAATAAATAATTTACCCAGTATAGGTATATACTGGGTAAATTTGAATAGACTAATAACCTCAGGTTAATAATTTCTCTACATTATATTAAAAAACTTTTGAAACAACTATAATCATACTAATATTATAAATGCGAAAGTCACTTTGTTTGTTGGTTAGTTGGTTTGTTGGTTTGTTGGTTTGTTGGTTTGTTGGTTTGTTGGTTTGTTGGTTTGTTGGTTTGTTGGTTTGTTGGTTTGTTGGTTTGTCCTGCAATCACGCCGCAACGGAGCAACGGATTGACGTGATTTTTGGCATGGGTATAGTTGAGGACCTGGAGAGTGACATAGGCTACTTTTAATCCCGGAAAATTAAGAAGTTTCCGCGGGAATAACAAAAAACTTAAACCACGCGGACGAAGTCGCGGGCATCAGCTAGTAACTAAATAAATGCACTAAAAAATATGAATTTTTCACTTCACATTCCAGACGAAATTTTGAACCACCGCGTGTGGCGAGTAGTAATGTTGTCTTAGCGCAGAGAATTTTAATATTTTTTAAGAATACTAATACCCTTAAGAAGCACATGGTCAATTTAAGAATACTACTTAATTTAAGAATTTAAGAATACTTGATAGCCTTTCCCACGAACGTGAGCTGTCGGGGCAAAATTGTTTATTGCTTTTATTGTTGCCCGGTCACGGCATAGCCCGTGCGAAGCCTAAAATCACTGATTTATTGCATAGCCAACTTTGACGTCAGATATTTTACCATTCATCAATAGATGGCGCCACAGACGTAGTAGCTCGTGTTTTAGGAATTTCTTTCATGAATTAGCCAAAATCATTCAACCCAGATGAGCTTTAATTAATTATTAAAGTCAGTGCAACCATTAAAATAGACAAGTCAATTATCAGGGTTTCCACTAATTGCGGCAGTCCAGTGATGCTTTGCATTGTGAGGACCAAGCTAATGAAACATCTTAATTGTATGATGAACGCTACAATTACATTAAATTGCCAAAACATAATTCTCCCCTTCCAACCCTAAGCTTGTTAACCCAAAACTGATGAACCGAACTTCGAGCCAAATTGCCGTACGCTGAAAGATATTTAATTATCAAGCCATCCAGCCAATCGATAGCCATGATTAGAGCAATATAACCGTGCATTCATTTGCCTGGCACTAATTCACAATTCAGTTATATTATTAGCTCTGCTTTAATATCACGCACTGCCAAATCAAATGGATATCTCAATACCACAGTACAAACTAAGCAATTAAAAAATTATCCGACATCGAAATCGACTGAATGGATTCAGATGAAACATCAAAACCCGATCTTGAAAATAGCCTTTCGTGGGGATGGACCTCAATTTACACAAACGGGTCAGGACCCGTCTTTAGAAAATAAGATTTTTGTTTGACAGGTCAAACAAAGAACTTATTTTACTAACGCCATCTAGTCTGAAAAGCGGGACAGCGCTATGGCGGCGACAAGGACAGGCTTATAAGGCTGGTGAGGGGCATGCACCACAACTCGGACGCCCAACTTTTTTATATGAAAGGGCCCATCTAGTATCTCCATATTATATTATTATTATTATACATCGATGCTTGAGAAATTTTTAGATTAGAAACAGGGTTGAAAAGGCAAACAGAATAAATTTCTCGTGGAAAAAGTTGTAGGAAAAATCTAAAATAATTTATATTATACTGTCCTTACAGAAATACAGAACTGTACCAAAATAGAGAATACTTAAGTTCCGAATACGTTCTACATTAACCTACCTACCTGCTAAATGAGTACTGACGCTGGCGACACTTCGCCCCATTACCGAGCTCCAAGACTAGTTAAACAAACTCGAGTGGCTCCAGAATGTTTCCATTCCATACGTAGCTACGAGTACGTTATTGGTTAGTGGCAGTATGAGAAATTATGAAAATTTCAGCCAGGGAATGTGCATAACTATATATTATTTTGCTACTTCTATGTTGTTAAAAGCTATTTTTTTTATTTATTTTTATTTTATTCCACTACAAGTTAGCCCTTGACTGTGGTCTGACCCGATGACAAATGATGATGCAGTCTAAGGTGGTACCTAGCGGGCTAACCTGTTAAGGGTATGGCAGTTATATTAAACCCATATCCCTATAGTCGGTTTCTACACGGCATCGATACCGGAATGCTAAATCGCTTGGCGGTACGTCTTTGCCGATGGGGTGGTAACTAGCCACGGCCGAAGCTTCCCACCAGACCAGACCAGAGAAAATACAGAAAAAAATCCCAAATTGACCCTGCCAGGAATCGAACCCGGGACCTCCCACGTTAAGGCAACAGCGCTCAAAACTGCGCCAGGGAGGTCGTCAAAAAGCTTCTATGAAAGAGATTTTTTAAATAAAGTAACGCAATACTATGTGGAATGGGATTCCATGGTCTGTGATTTAAGGTTGTAGCAAGCTACCCTGAGGTTTTATTAATTTGTTTTACGACAGGTAAATAAAGTGTTTGGGTGGAGCCAAATTTATTAGTTGTAGAGATTGATAGCTAGGGTCGGAGTTGGCGATTAGTGCTGGACTAATGATCGCGGCGTCGATGTGGACTTATTGCGAACCGATCGACTGACGATTCGACGATCGAACTAGATGATGCCCGCATCTTCGTCCGCGTGGACTGAGATTTTTGCTATTCCCGCGGGAACTCCTTAATTTGCCGGGATAAAAGTGTCCTTACCTTTACCAAATTTCATCAAAATCGGTTGAATAGGTGGGTCGTAAAAGCGTAGCAGACAGACAGACAGAAAGACAGACAGGCACACTTTCGCATTTATAATATTTGTATGGATCATTTTAACCTATCTATATGGTTCTTGTCGGGTGAGTACCTCGTTCAGTACGCTAAAGAGCTGTAGCGAACCGTATGTATTCGGTACTGAGTAAAGGGTACGCCATCCAGTACCGAGTAACGAAACGTTACTCACGAATGCATTTCGTTACTCGCATGCATTTTGATTCTCGCATTTTTCGTTGTATGGGTGAACTAAAAACTTACGTTATATAGAACCTATTTGTGGATTTTTCATAGCATCTTGAAATGAAATGAAATGAAATGAAATTTTTTGAAATGAAATTTATTGGTAAAATGATCTTATGAGGTATCAGAAGTAACGAGTAACGTAACGATACGATAGTAACGAGTACTAATTGTTATAGTAACGAATACATACGGGTACGCTTTTTTTCGTTACTTTTACACCTCTAGTACGCTTACTCTGAGTTTTTACATTGCAAATTCGATTGACGTAGTGAGCGTTCACTCACATTAACGTTAAAGTAAAATTAACCTTAGCTACGTTGGTTTAGAGCTCATTTCATCATTTCGTGTATTTATTCAAAGCCAGCGCTCCAAACGCTGAATTTGTGACTTTAAAGCAAGAGCTTTTGGGTCCATTTTACTTTGACGCTAATGTGAGTTAACGCTCACTACGTTATGTTTTCCATTGTAAAATAGAACTTATGAATTCTCCTGTATGTATTCATACGCTGGCGCATTTTTACGCCGGGCACTTTATTGTGTTTTCTTTGAATGGAAAAAATACGGTAGCGCCCGAAATAAAAAAGTGCACGAATTAACGGAGGCTAAAGAGTTATATAAAAACCTAAGCTGACATAATAATAATAATGTCCTCCCGACCGAATTTCGGCCACGGCGGCCTATCTCCAGAGAGATTAGCCATCTGCGCGGGAGATATAATAGTGCACAAGTGTGTGCGCATACACAGGTGCACTCTCTGTTCCTTTACTCTCTTAACCCCATGGGATGAAAAATCCGACACGACCGGTGGGAGGTCAGGCGCAGGACCGACGGCTTAACGTGCTCTCTAAGGCACGGGGGTAAAACACCGCCACCTTCTTAACTCCGGGCTAGTACTGAGAATTTTTTGCCAGAAAAACCCAATATACTTACTATGGCCCGACCCGGGACTCGAACCCGGGACCTCGTCGGCCGCAGTCGAACATGCTAACCACTAGACCAACGAGGCAGTTAAACAGTTAAAGATGACATACACTCACACACGCACACAACATCTAGAAGTCAAGTAGATTGGTAGAGCTACTTTGAAATAGTTACGTTCCACATAAGAATTCTTCTTTTGAGATAATTAGAACACATCTATCCAACTCTATAATATTACTCGGCCCCAAAGCTATCTATCTTCTTGATTGATACGTAATTATCCGTTGTCAATGAACTTTTCTCGGAATCCATGAAAAATAAAAGTATTGAAGGGTCTGAGATTTTTTACGCCCACTTGCGCAAGGCCGTTATAATGTATTAAAGATTTTTCTTTATGTATCCTTTTCATGTCAATCTTATTCAAACTTATCAAAAAGTGAATAAGTGAATAATCAGTTTAGTCAGTGTTGTGCAAGCGCCCTTGAGTATTTTTACGCCACTACTAATGAGCCCTTGACTGTAGTCTAGATAGTCTAGTCTAAGATGGTAGCGGGCTAACCTGTTAGGGATATGGCAGTTATATTAAACCCAGACCCCTAGTCGGTTTCTACACGGCATCGTACCGAAACGCTAAATCGCTTGGCGGTACGTCCTTGCTTAGGGTGGTATCTTGCCACGGCCGAAGCCGTTAGACATTAGAGATTTTTTATA
Organism: Erebia epiphron; assembly: GCA_963932025.1. Lineage (NCBI taxonomy): Eukaryota > Metazoa > Arthropoda > Insecta > Lepidoptera > Nymphalidae > Erebia > Erebia epiphron. The sequence continues at coordinate 13,598,037 of OZ009959.1, read as the reverse complement.
TTAATTATTGATTCACTATTAGTCCCTTTTCAACCGACTTCAAAAAAAGGAGGAGGTTCTCAATTCGACTGTATTTTTTTTATTTTTTTTTATGTTTGTTACCTCAGAACTTTTGACTGGGTGGATTTGGATGATTCTTTTTTTATTTGAAAGGGCATACTTCCCATGTAGTCCCATATAAATTTTATTTAAATCGGTCGAGCGGTTTTTAAAATATCAACAATAAAATAAGTACTTTGTATAGCGTGTGCTTGTTGTTGTAAAGTTGGCGCGGGAGTTTGAAGTCGGTTGTTTAAAAAGTATTTTTTATATTAAATTATTTCATTTGATATTGTTTCAGCCGTGTGAATTCTGCCGTGAAGGCTAATTCGGACCATATTTTCTCAGATACAGAATGGTGCGCCTTTCTGTATCTGAGAAAATATGGTCCGAATTAGCCATACTAAATGTCCGGAATTACTTGGACCCGGAAATCGGATCAGAGGCCGACAGAGTAATGACATCCGATTTCTCTAATTTGACTCGGTCTGTATGTTGTCGACTTCGGTTTCAACCGGAACAAGAGCTATTCAGGTTTACCTACCCTATGCACTATATATAAGTCTAAGGCCACAAAGTGCATAGGTAGGTATATGTCGTTTGTATGTGACGCGCTACTGTGACATAAATTGGATAGTTATAATTTAAATGCTCAAGAACAAAGGCATATTCACACTACATTCAAATGGGGAAACTTTGACAATAATTAATACCTGGATAGATGTTGGACGTAGACGGGAACTAATGTTGTCAATTAAACATCCCGAATGCTGAATAGGTGACTTGGATATGAATGACTGGTATTAATAATATTGCTATCATTCATTCTAGGTAGGTCTACATCATCACACAAATCATAAAATCATATAACTTAATTCATTCTTTAAAATTATCATAATATTTATTGTTTATTTATTTATCTTAAAATGTCGCTAGCTTGGGAAACTTCCACGCAAAATGAAAAATTCAAGCCATTGTCCACCATGCTGAAGAAGTGGACATTGTAAAATGAGAATTCATTGACATGTAGGTTTCCTCACGATGTTTTCCTTTCCGTGAAGTTTTCATAGCCTTAATTCCCAAAAGTTAGAGGAGAGTTGCAGAGTCCTGGACCGAAGTCAACAACTTCTTGATTTGCAAATATTATAATTAGTTAAATTTATTATTCTTACATAGCAATTCGAAAGATCTTTAGTTACACAGTACGGTATAACTATTGTTACTTGATAAAGAAGCTCTTCTTTAAATTTCTCTCTTCCATTAATTAGTTAGCTTTCTCCAAAACAAGTAAATAGACATAGCCTAGTTCAGGCTTTATGTCTGTATTTACTTTTTGTTTGATGAGTTAAGACTTATTTAATAAATAAGATTGTTTTATTGCGAAATATGAAATATTTTGAGCTAACTTTATTTTAATCGAAGCAGAATTTCAACTTTCGCTTATCGAATATCGAATATCGAATATTATTGTTAGTAAATTTTGCCAGAGATGAATCTGCATTTGTTACAGACTAAGTTTAAAGATTAAAATACAACAATTTTGATATCATGCATCAAAATTATTTATCAGACTCTGCAAGTCAATAGACAAGGATTAGTCGAGCTCAAAATTGTTGAAGTTGAAACCAAAATTACTAATTCAGAGAATTTTAAATGAGAATATTAAAATCGAGTGATATAATTATTAAATCGTCAGATAAAAGTTTGTAAAATATAGCTACAGTTATGTATACCTACAGTTCGCGTGCGAGTTGAATGCAGAGTAAATGTAGTTATGTGCCATACATTTACTCTGCATTCAACTCGCGCGCGAACTATACCAGTATAAATGATACATATGGCAATGTTTGATACAGCTCATACAGATATCAACTGCGGAACAATCAGTACGGTACACGGTACGGTAATAAAAATATAAAGCTGAAGAGTTTGTTTGTTTGAACGCGTTAATCTTAGGAAATACTGGTTCGAATTGAAAAATTCATTTTGTGTTGGATAGTCCATTTATCGAGGAAGGCGTTAGGCTATATATTAACATCACACTGCAACCAATAGGAGCGAAGCATCAGTGAAAAATGTTGCAACAACGGGGAAAATTATCCATATTTGAAGGCTTCCGTTGCGTGCGCTGCGTAAACGGTTCCAAGTCACCCAAAAAATAAGTAAAAAGTAAAAAAAGTAAAAAATAGTTTATTTCTCATTACAACATTATTTTACACTTGTAAGTTTGGAGCCTTCTTTTAAGAGTTGTATAAACCCCTGTGTCAGAAGACTCCGCTCTTCCACAACAATTATAATAAAAATAAACCATATGTGGGTACTGGGTACAATGAAAAATATGTATGAAAGAATTATTCCTCTTTAAATTATCTAAAAATGTCCGTGACTGGATCTCGCAATCATAATAACAGAAATTGACGCGGACGAAGTCGCGGGCAACCAGTTTTTCGTGGTTTTTGTAATTTTTTTAGGAAACAAGCAGTGTTCATTGAAAAACTGTAACCCAACTACGGTAAAAAATGCAGATTCCCCACTTTTATGTAACTTCCGTCATAACTAATTTGTTCCTGTAAAATGTTGCCTGAGTCACCCGGACCATATTATTAACGAATCGATTCGGATTCGTAAAAATTGGTTTAGTAGTTTAGGCGCTACGGTGGAACATACATAAATACAAACATACATACATACATACACCACCATAGATATAGAGTCCACCAGGTCAGACCAGAGAACATTCAGAAATTATAAATTCCTAAATTGCCCTGCCAGAGATTGAACCCGGGACTTTTCACTTTTCACAGCGTTCACCGCTGTGGCATCGTCGTCAAGAAAGGCACGTGCTTGGATCGTAAGAAATAGACCCTTTGTGGCATAGGCATACTAAAATACTCATTTATTTGAAACAATTATTGATTCCCTCTGAAATAAGGGATTATTAATCGACACATTATTTACTGTCCAGACTCCGACACTTACTCCGGTATCCATTAGGGTCGATGTTATTTGGGCTAGTCTAGTACGTATAATAATCAAATCAAATCAAATCAAATGTTTTTTTATTCAAATAAACTTTTACAAGTACTTTTGAATCGTCAAGTGAATCTACCACTGGTTCGGAATGCCATTCCTACCGAGAAGAATCAGCAAGAAACTCGGTGGTTGCTCTTTTTAAATAATTCATTTACAATAATTTTATTACATCAATGTGTACATAAGTAACCGCTGTCCTTAGCATTGCCGGAGCGATCAAATCCATGCTCCTCTATCATTCACATAGTCTTCAACAGTATAATAAGCTTTTTTTAGGAGCATACATTTAATGGATTTCTTAAATTTGTGTATAGGCAAGTTTAAAATAGGTTGTGGAATTTTGTTATAGAAAAGAATGCTCATTCCCACGAATGACCTTCTGACTTTTTGGAGGCGGAGCGATGGAGTCACGAGCCTATTACGGCCTCTAGTTTGCCTATCGTGCAGATCGCAATTTTTTTTGTAATTATGGATGTGCTGTTTTACAAAAATTATATTACTGTAAATATATTGCGAGGCGACAGTTAGAATACCAATTTCTTTAAATTTCTCTCTAAGGGAATCACGCGGTTTTAAATTATAAATTGCACGTATTGCCCTTTTTTGTAATACAAAGATTTTTTGAATATCTGCCGCTTTACCCCACAGTAAGATTCCGTAAGACATAATGCTATGAAAATAAGCAAAATATACAATCCTGGCAGTTTCGATGTCAGTTATCTGTCGAATCTTTCTGACAGCGTAAGCAGCAGAACTAAGCTTGCCAGAAAGTGTTGATATATGGGTGCCCCATTGAAGCTTTGCGTCTAAGGTCACCCCCAGGAACACAGTAGTATCTTCTATTTTCAACATATCATTATTTACCATTAGTTTTATATCACTTGTGGATTTGGCATTCGGCAATGCGAACTCAACACATTTAGTTTTTTTTGTATTTAAAAGTAGATTGTTTACCGTAAACCAGTTAGTGACTTGAGATATTGCAGTATTTACGTCGTCAAAGTTGTCCTTATGTCTATCGACTTTAAAAATCAAGGACGTATCATCAGCAAATAGTACAATATCGCAAGTATTACGGACAAAATATGGCAAGTCATTGATGTACACCAGGAACATGAAGGGACCCAAAACAGAGCCTTGAGGAACACCCATTAGTGAGGCTAATCCGGATGACTTCACGTCGTTGATACATACTGTTTGAATGCGATTACTGAGGTAGGATCCAATGAGGCCAAGCGCAGTGTCTTTTACTCCATAGTAGCTCAACTTAACTAAAAGCGTCTCGTGCTCAACGCAATCGAATGCCTTGGACAAATCACAGAAAATACCAATAGCATTCTGTGATTTCTCCCACGCATCGAATATATGTTTTAACAGCATTGCGCCCGCATCAATTGTTGATCGACCTTTAGTAAAACCATACTGCTCAGAGTGAAGAAGTTTATTTGAATTAAAGTGCTGGAGCAGTTGGTTGAGCATAATTTTTTCAAATATCTTGCTGAGAGTGGGCAAAATTGAAATTGGTCTGTAATTATTTGGATCGCTTTTGCTACCTGATTTAAAAAGTGGAATCAGTTTACTACATTTCATAAGGTCTGGAACGGATCCTGAATCTACAGACTCATTAAAAACTAGAGCAAGATAGGGTGCAATAACATCAATAATATTGCCGATTATTTTTACGGATATCCCCCATAGGTCTCCGGTTTTTTTAAGTTGCAAAGATTTAAATACTTTTATAATATCATATGGGGTCACATGTCTAAACTTAAACAGCACACTGCACTCGGTGACATTATCCTTGAGAAGTTTATGGGCTTCTGTTGGCGAGGAGTTAAGGGAACTAGTAGTGGTGACTGGAATATTTCGGAAAAAGTTCTCAAATGTGTTCGCGATTTCCGTTTTGCAGTCAATGATACGGTCGTTAATTTTTAGCTCCAGTTTATTGTCGTCCACTTTATGTTTCCCAATTTCATCCGTGATTATTTCCCAAACTGCTTTAATTTTGTTATCTGAATTAATAATTTTTTGATTTATATGAAGTGACTTTGCTTGTATGCACACATTTCTAAATAATTTTGAATACATTCTGACGTATTTAACAAATGTGGGGGTGTAATTATATTGCTTTTCGGCATATAAATCAAACAACTTGTTTATACTTTTATAAATGCCAACAGTAGCCCAGTCACTAAATTTAAGGTTCTTGAACAATTTTTTTTCTACTATTTTAAAGATGGAATTAAATTAAGAATTTAGCAGATTAAAGAAGGTGTTATAGAGTTCATCCGGACCACCCTGTGTAAAATCGAGCGTAGGTAAAGTATTTAAAATTTCTTGTTTAAATTTCTGTACTTTTTTAGTGGTAACTGGCCTATACTTTATTATTTTAGTTGTATTTTGTTTAGAGCTAGGAATAGATATCATTTGCCCGCAGTGATCAGATCTTAGATGAGTAATAACAGATTTGTTGACAATTTTACAGTCGCTGAAAATATTGTCAATACAAGTAGCTGAACTTGCAGTTATTCTTGTAGGTTCAATAAATATGTTTTCTAAATTGAAACTTTTAAATAAGTTAAGTAATTTCTCAGCTGGAGAAGTGAGGTGCAAAATATCTATATTAAAGTCTCCACAGATAAAAATTTTTTTGGATGACCTGCATATCCGCCTTAGGGCCTCCTCCATTACATCCTCAAAAAGTACAAGGTCACCTGAAGGAGGTCGGTACACACAAACTATGATGTATCGCTCCAGCTCAACACAGGACAGCTCAATAGTGCGTTCAACGGAAAGGTTAACAATGTCTTTTCTTTCTTTACAATTGTTATTGTTACGAGTTATTATTAAAGACCCTCCGCGTATAGCTTTCTTTCTGGAGAACGCACTTGACAGAGAGTAATTCTTAAGATAATCATCATCATCATCATCACTACAGCCTATTAACGTCCCACTGCTGGGCACAGGCCTCCACTCTCATAGGAGAGCGGGAATTAGAGCTTAGACCCACCACGCTGCTCCAATGCGGGTTGGCGAGCTTTAACGATTATTATCATGTTAGTGATAATAACCGGGACCGACGGCTTAACGTGCTCTCCGAGGCACGGGGGTGAAACACCACGTAGAATACTGATCCATTTTATTTGTCACTCGAACGCCACCTATAGTCCTGACCATAGGTGGCGTTCGAGACAACTCTTACGAATAATGAAATGTCATGCGCGCCGCGCGCTGATCGCATGTGGCGTGCAGTGGTGCTGAGATCAGCCAATTTTTTTTTTATACCAGTAGATGCTCGCGACTTCTTCCGCGTGAAATAAATTTTAAATTCCCACTGGAACTCCCTAATTTGTCGGGTTAATATGTAGCCTATGACATTCACAAATAACGTGGCCTTCTATTGGTACCAGAATTTTCAAAATCGGTTCAGTAGATCTAGAGAAAACCCCCTACAACCTCACAAACTCACAAACTTTACCTCTTTATAATATTGAAGGTATCTAAATTAGATGATATGTCATTTTTTAGAATTTTAAGTATTGAATAACTTTTGCTATAAGTACGTACTTAAGAGACTATTAGTACCAAATTTTTAATTGATTTAACCTCTTAACAGAACTTCGGGTTATATTTATCTTCCAAAAATTAAACTCTGTATTGAATACATTTAGAACAATGACAATAAATAAAAAGTTTAAATGATAAAACAGAAGGGTGCAAAGGCGGTCTTATTGATAAAGCAAGTTCATCCAGACAACCTTTGGGGAGAGGATAATAATATATAATGTGAAAGTTTGATTGGATTATTTGTAAATTTTGATGTTCGTTACTCCTTCACGCCATAAAGACTGAAACAATTTGGCTGAAATTTGCAATGGTCATATCTTTAAACCTGAATTAGTACATAAGCTACAATTTGTCCCAGAAATTTAAAGAGTTCCCGTGAGAATCAAAAACCCCAATCCACATCTAGCACGCTATAAAAGATACCTTGTTAAATTCTAGGAAACTTTAAGTCGAAGATAAAACGTATTGTTCACTGTTATACTCGTTCCTAGAAATACTTGAAGCCCCTCTTCGATGTAGCGAGTAAGAGAAACTAGGTTAAGTCGGGATACGCAATCCTATATTAGAAGGCTATAAGTTATATTCACATTGTGTAGAGTTAACTGTATGGGTATATAATATTTATTAATTATTATAAAAGAAAACGTGTAGTATATTGTACAAAGGTTTACCTATATTATATTTATAACTAGTTACTACCTACTGCCATGCTACCTCTACAGCGTAAGTAGGTATATATTTTCCTTAGACCCAAAACGCCCACACAAGTATTGTAAACCTATTGACGTGTACCCGTCATGGAAAGTAATGTACCTACCTATATGTCACCGTATGATTGTAAAAACCGTTAGATTATAATTTAACTCGCGAAATTCTAAACTGTCGAATGATTACAATATAACGGATTATTTTTCGGTAGATTGTAATCTGTTAGGTTTATTAACCCGATATAACCTTATTTATTGATTATTTATGTGAAACACTAACCTAACCTACAAGAAAGAAACAAGAAAACGTAAATACAATGAATGTTTCAAAAATTGACACTTAGAACATTGAACTTAAAATATTTCGACTGTTTACAATCTATCGAAAAAAAAGCGCTAGATTACAATCTTACGGTTTTTAAAATCTTACGGTGACATATACATTACTTAAAGAATGACATAGGTATACCTATGTCATGATTTAAGTGATGTCAACTTTATCCATGCAATAATCTGTTGCGGCGTGATTGAAGGACATACTAACACACATTAGTATTTATACCGAGTTTCTTGCTGGTTCTTCTCGGTAGGAATCATTCCGAACCAGTGGTAGATTCACTCGACGATTAAAAAGCACTTGTATGTTATTTCGTATTTTTAGGAGAAATTTTTAATCTTTAATGTTTTTCCAAAAATGCATGCAGCATTTGAACGTATCTGTTAAACGCCGTGTGCTGAAACTGAAAGGAAGCTCCTTTGCAGCTGTTAGGTATAATTAATTGGCTGTTGGCTTGGACCGTTTACCTGAACAAACTGAGCATTCGGTTACATATTTTCTGATCGATATCGTTATGAATAGTACTAAGCTAAACGATTTTGGTGAGATTTTTGAAAATTGTTCAGTTAATCTTTAGACTTTTTTTATGTTCAAAATATTTTTTCCGCAAATTTTTCTATTCTTGCACTTTCTTACCAAATTTTACAATTTTTTTTACTCTTTTGTAAAGCAATTAAAAAAAATGCAGTCAAAGTAGAACGAAAAAGAAAACACACTACGCACTGAACAGGACAGAATGTCCGCGTCGGAGGAGTAATTTTTGTCAACCAGGATTTTTTCTCTGTTTTTAGGGATAGGGCACTAAATGCTTTGATGAAACCTGACATCAATCTAAATCAAAATATGAGAGTGTAAACTATTTTAAAGAAATTCAAGCAAAAAAGACTTTCAAAAATTAAATATAAAACAAATAACAATAGGAATATATTATTATTTTTATTAAATCTGATAATTTATTATTATTAAATAGGAATATTAAGACGGAACGATGAAGTGAAAACGCAGTTCTAATGTATTGTACCAAAGGCATGAAGTAAATTTTAGCTGCCGTAGGTACCTATCTGGAATATTATTTCAAAAATTTAAACTGGTTTAATTATTTTAATGTTACCTACAACATTTTCCTGTGCACTTGTTTTCCATAGTAAGTACACGAGCCTAACTAATATAATTATTATGAAAAGCTGAATTAAATATTTTAATGCACCTTTATAGCGACGAAATAATATGAAATTAATATATTAAATTTATGCTTCAAGTTATGAGTTTACGTCTAACATTTCATCTATTGATAGGTAGTGGGCGGTGGCAGCTGCGTTTATCTAGACCTTCCAAGCATAATCTATACAAGACGTGCTTTCTTGTACCTTGTTTTATCGACTAAAGAGTTTTAATAATTTATTGGCACAAAATAAACTAGAAAAAGTCACAAGACAGATAATAATATGCTGTCCTGACTGTGCTCAAGCTGCAGCTATTTCATTTTTAAATAAGCACTTTGACTCTCTTATCTGACCCACACACTCTCCAACAGATTTCATCTAAAGAGATTTTCCTTGAAAATTTGCTGCCATTAAGGAGCATTATGTAAAACGCAGACTGCATCCTAAATGATATCGAAGACTAGGGATCTTGCCACTGGGCAATTTGTCTAGACGTACAAAATCTTTCTAAGTTGAAACCAATAGCGGCTACAAATTATCGAGCATCTCAACTCCGACGATCAAGAATCGCCACCAACGACACTGTACCAACTGGACATCACTGCTTGATTTGCAAGTATAACCTTTAAAGCTATGCCATAAAGTTCATTTAACAACCTGAATAGCTTTTGAAACTAATAGCAGTGTACAAAATGGGAAAAGCGGACGATCTAAATGAACTCTATTGCAAGTGGATAGAGTTTGTAAGCTAAAATGTTCACAAGTGGATTATAAACTCGAAATTGCGGCTAGGCTAACTACGAGTGAGATGCAATTCATGCTACGCCAGACCGCGTCATCCCCGTGCGGTCTAGCTACGCAAAAAACATCGCTGGAATTCCTTTGCCATGTAGTCCTTTGCCAGCTACTACTGTGACTTTAATTTGATCATTGAGACCAATTTTGATAGGCACATAACTTTAAGAGTGTGCTGGCATTTATAATTCAAGAATGAAATTTATATAGGCTCTCCCTATATTAATTTCATTCTTGAAAAAATATATGACTAAGTACACGGCATAGTCGCATGAAACAGCTAGGTAAAGCCTGGCGCCAATCATTTAGTCGCGTCTGACGTTGGCCGCAAGACGCGTCGCATAGCATATTTTCGCGTGTAGTATTTACTCTAGTGTGAGAGTTGCGCATAACAAGCACTCGCAAGTCGCACCTTAGCTCAGAGACGACTATTTGATCGGCGCAAACTATAAGGTAAGCTATAAAATCAAAATCAAAATTTTTTTTATTCAAGTAGACTTTTTACAAGTGCTTTTGAATAGTCGAATGAATCTACCACTGTGTCGGAATGCTATTCCTACCGAGAAGAACCAGCAAGAAAATCGGTGGCCGTTGCTCTTTTGAAAAAAAAGACGTGTGGCACTCGAAGACTGCCGCGGTAAAGCTATTGCATAGCATTTTTTATCAACTTGCTATGACTACTTGTGTTGACTTCAAGTTGTTGAAAATATAAAGGCGAAATATTTTTATGAAAAGATGATTTTGGTTGCTATGACTACTTGTGTTGTTGACTTCAAGTTGTTGAAAATATAAAGGCGAAATAATTTTAAAGAATTATGTTTTCAATAGTCCGGGTGTCCAAGGGGAATCAAAAAAGAGTTTTTTGATTCCCCTTGAACTTGAAGTCAACAACACAAGTAGTCAAAGCAACCAAAGTGTAAGGTTTTTTTTCGTTACGGAATTTCTGGATTCGGTCTCCACGCTCAAGGCCCGCGATAGAAGCTATGCAATAGCTTAAAAATAAAATTGAATGAATTACAATATGATACTCAAGTAATACAAGATACCTACATATATAAACCGCAGTCTGAATCATTGCTGGAGCGAGTCAAATAAATGCTCTTTTATCATTTATATAATCTTCAACAGTATAATAAGCTTTTTTCAGGAGCATAATTTTAATGGATTTCTTAAACTTGTGTAAAGGTATTGTTTATAGTAGGTTGTGGAATTTTGTTATAGAATGGAATGCTCTTTCCAACGAACGACCATAGATTTAGAATTGGGCTCGCTGGCGCTTCACCACCGAGCTCAATACTAAATCTATGCGAACGACCTATGTGACAGATTTCGACAACAATATGGAAAACTTTCAGGCGTGCCTCACGATTTCTTCCTTCACGCTAAGCAAGATATATTTATCAGTAGGTAGTGCGGGAACGCTGACCCCACGAATAAGAAGCGAAGGCTATTTAGATTTAAATATCTTGAACAAACTTTAGCAAGGGATCATAACTGGATAAGTTCTCTCAGTGTAGCTGTAACCGCATATCCGCTCTACCAATTTACAAAGTTGGAACGGAGTGTACCTACTGTTACAAACTTCGGCATGAATGATCAAATAGGATCCAAAGTAATGTTTTACGGCTAGTTATTTATTTTTATTTGAACAGTTCTCTTTATTGCAAGCAAGTTTAAAATCTAAACCCTCATACATATTATAAATGCGAAAGTGTGTCGGTCTGTCTATAACGCTCTAAAGGCGGATATTTTCAACCGAGTTTGATGAAATTTGGAACAAAGATAGGTTGCATTGTAACTTATTGTAACCTTTTTCTTTTTTGAGAAAAGAGCAACTGCTGAGTTTCTTGCCAGCTCTTCTCAGTAGAACCAGAGAGTAGAGTTTTGACGTATCATAAGTGTCACAAGTTGTCCTACATGAAATAAATAAATCATTTATCAAATCATTTATCATTTATCGTTGTAGCCCTATGCATTACATGGTTGGTTAAAAAAAAGTGTACGCCATTGTTACCAACACATAAAACAACAACAACATTGTTGTTAGTCCAGCAAGAATCCGAAATAACGTTACAATTTACTTTAATAATATATGACGCAATTAAGAAGGAATTATTGTGGACGAAACTACTTATCTCCGTAGTAATGTTCTTTGTTAAACGAAATGTGTAATTGCATTTTATATCAACTTCGAGAAACATTCTCTCTAGTACTTAGTAAGAAAAAGCTTTTATATGAAACAATCTCTTTTAAGCTGAAGAAAATATGGAGGAACAGGAACGTAACAAAAGCTACGAAGACCCGGCTCGTTAGAACGCTTGTTTTCCCCATATTTTTATACGCTGCGGAGACGTGGACTTAGCGACAAGTCGAGAAGAAAAAGATTGATGCTCTGGAGATGTGGTGCTGGAGGCGAATGTTAGGTGTCTCATGGACCGAATTCCGCACCAACGTTTCTATCCTCCAAGAACTCGGCATGAAGCAACGGCTTTCATCGCTAGTACAGAGTCGCATACTAAAATTTTTTGGACACGTCTCCCGTCGTGAGGATGACTCCATCGAGCGCCTCGATGTCAGGGCAAGGTGGAGGGCACCAGAGGGCGAGGAAGGTCACCAATGCGATGGACCGACCAAATTAAGTCCGCTGTTGGCGGTTCATTGCACGAGTGTACCAGGCTGTCGGTCAGTAGGGAGAAGTGGCGGATGCTCGTGAGGCGCATAGCATCTGCCACTAAAGCCGACACTATGTGATGACCACCACCACTCTGGCAAGAGTGTTACGACGAAGAAGAGAATCTCTTTTAAGCATATTTCTATTAGACAATTGTTGATATTACCTAACTACGTTCATGAAAATAACTAGTTACCTAGAAATATAAATCCATACTTAGTATATTATAAATGTGAAAGTGTGGCTCTGTCTGTATGTCTGCTATGCTTTCACGGCCTATCTGTTGAACCGATTTTGATGAAATTTGGTACAGGGATAGGTTGTATCCCGGGGAAGGACATAGGCCTCTTTTTATCTCGGAAAATTCAAGAATTCCCGCGGGAATAAAAAAAATTTAATCCACGTCGATAAAGTCGCGGGCATCATCTACTCGTATACTTAGTAGAAATATAAAAAGTTACCTCTACCCGAAATGTAAGTAAGTTCTAGATACATATGCCTGTTTCAAAAATATCGTAGTCTGTTCAAAAAGGTACTAAAATTCTACATTAATGGTTCAAAAAGAGAACCGCCGTGAGATGCAAGTGCGCTAAGTTTGTAATTAACATTTTTTTTTTAAATTTTGGTAATCTTTAAAACAAAAATCATTAGAAATAACCATCGATATATCTAGTTGGGATGGATGGATAGAAAAAAGTTGGGCGTCCGACTTGTAGGGCATGCCCCTCACCTGTATAAGCCTGTCCTAATCCCCGTCATAGCGCTGGCCCGCTTTTCAGACTAGATGGCGTTAGTAAACTAAGTCCACATTCTTTGTAGGGCCCTTCTATCTAAATTGAGGTCGTTGGACACGCAAATTACCCTGCCCTAGCACAGTAACCTATCTTTATACCTACTAAATACAGGCATTATCGGTTGATGGCTTGGATGAAACATTTGATGGGCACTGAAAGCGTAGCTGACAGTACGACAGATGGACACACGTACACTCTTTTTTTTCTAATACTAATTTGGATTACTCCTATTGAAATATAAACCATAACTATTAGTTGAAATTACAAAATTAGCTGGAAATATTATACTCAAAATGGAAAAAGAAGTGTCCTACTGCCATGCTTTTTGAATTTGTTTTACAAAAAGAATTCTGATGTTTAATATTTATATAGTAGAGGAATTTCTTTTTACAGTAAATATTCTTTGAGGAATTGAAGCTATTCCAGACAGTATGAGTCATTTATCACGTGCAACTCGGCATTGAAGGATGCTGTAATATCCGCTAAGAAATGGTATCATAGAGCAATGCGAGCTGTGTTGATAAAGTGTGTATTGTGATGGATTACAATCGTGTGCTTTCACCATTTTTAAATCTAGACTATTCTTCATTGTCCTTGTTTTTGCCTCTCCTTTCTAACTGCCTCGTTGGTCTAGTGCGGCCGACGAGGTCCCGGGTTCGAGTCCCGGGTCGGGCCATAATTTAGTATTGAGTTTTTCTGACTAGAAAATTATCAGTACTAGCCCGGAGTTAGGAAGTTGGCGGTGTTTCACCCCCGTGCCTCGGAGAGTACGTTAAGCCATCGGTCGTGGTTATTATCAATAACATGATAATAGTCGTTAAAGCCGTCCAACCCGCATTGGAGCAACGTGGTGGGTATAAGCTCTAATACCCCTTCTCTCCTATGAGAGTGGAGGCCTGTGCCGAGCAGTGGGAGTTAGACGTTAATGGGCTGTAGTGGTGGTAGTGGTAGTGGTCTTTTTTTTTAGTCCAAGTCAGCCCTTGACTGCCAGTCTCACCTGGATGTTAAGGGATACATACTAAGTTGGAACATGGTATAGGTATGGCCCCGAACGGCTACCCACACCTCTTAAAGGTAGTGAGTGTAGATCATGCATACCCCTAACCGATTGTTACAGCATTGGTTATAACACTAACACATCATAGGTATATCGTCCCCTTTCGTCGTAGAAAAAAGCTAGAAATACAATGTAATCATTACATGAATTGTTAGCTATAATGCCAATATTTAGAAAACATTAATTTTCCGTTGGCCGTTGTCAACGAGCCTACATCAATCAACGTCCGAGGCGCGGGCCGCGATACCCACGTCTCACCTGGCCTAATAAATGATACGGAACCCAACGCCCGAAATTATATAAGTGACATACAACCCGAATGTGGCGAAGTTCCTGTGTTGCAATCCTGAAATGTAATTTTTCAGAAAGATCATCCATCGAAATCTATACTGATATTGTAAATGGATATGATAGTTTGGATGGATGGATGTATGGATGAAAAGACGTATGTTACTCAATCACGCCAGAGTCGCTGAACGGATCTGGATGAAATTTGCCAGATACATAGATAAAACAATAAAACAGCTACTTTTTATCCCGGAAAATTAAAGAGTTCAAAAAAACTTTATTCACGCGGATGAAATCGTAGGCATCAGTAATTACCTTATATTTTTGTTTGTGTAAATTAAGTCCTTATTTCTATTACTTACAAGAAATAAAGCCATAATAACTAGTGATTTCGTTTGTTTTTTGAAATTGTTTTTCGTTGCACTCTCGTAATTTGAGAAACAGAGTTTTTCACATATTAATTGAAACACGTTTACTTTAATACTGTTGTGAGGAATGTTATTTATCTGTTGGTCATTGTTATAGCAAGCATTACTTAATTAAATCACTGCGGTATATCAGATGGTCACTGTTAAATTATCACACGTGTGCGTAAAATGTATAAAACGTTGCATTTGTGTGATTGTGCACACTGATACACAAAATAATGTACCTATTGTAAAAAATCGCCTCTTATTTTTCACTGTCAGCTGAAATGTTTGTGTTTGCTGACCCCTTGTGGAGTGCCTACTTAATGCGTTCCTTTAACGTAGACCTAAGTGTGTAATGAATAGGGTTATCGGTTTTGGTCTGCCAGAGCTCAGAATGGCATCAAGACCCTAACTTTTGTAAGAAAAATAATTTCACGTGACTTTGCGTGGTCGTAAATCTATTGTTAAACTAGTTGATGCCCGCGACTTCGTCCGCATGGTTTAAGTTTTTTGTTATTCCCGCGGGAACTCCTTAATTTTCCGGGATATAAAGTAGCCTATGTCACTCTCCAGGTCCTCACCTATACAACAAAAAAAGAATTAGCGAAATTGGTCCAGCCGTTCACACGTGATGCCGTGACCAAGGGAAATAGGGATTCATTAATATATATATAGCTGCTCGTGCTGATTCATTGATTGATCACCTCTCCTGAACAATTTTGTATGAAAAAAATTTTTTTCACTGACCATTTCACTCACGTATAGAGGGGAAAAATTCATGAAGAGGAAAAATACGGAGAGAGCTGATGATTGAGGATTTCGAAGACGGGTGAACAGCACAGCCAGGGTATTGAAGATAGGTGGGAGGTGCTCCACCAAATGTCATTCGAAACTTCATCCAATTGACAGTGAGCTGAAAAAAATTTCAAAATGGCGGATTTAAGATGGCCGCCATACAAATTTCGTCAGTGTCTATCTCGGAGAGTATAGAAGATGGAAGAGTGGTTTCTTGGCAAAAGATGATCAGGACATGAAGGTCTACTTGATGAACAGGAAAAAAATTCAAGATGGCGGAATTTATTTTTCCATAGAAAATGTATGGCGAATATTGAAGAGGCTACAATTTAGTGTTGAACTATGCAATACTTTGATGCGGTTCCTTTTCAAAATTTGTTCTTAAAGAAGAACTCTCCATAATTTTTCGGAGAAAAAAATATATGGAGAGCGATGATGATCGAGGGTTTGAAAGATGGGTGAGGAGCACGGCCAAAATTTAATAGGTGTCTATTTCAGAAAGTATACTAGGTGGAAGAGTGGAAGTAAGAAATATGCATGACTTTGATATGGTTTTTTTACAAGATTTGAGAATTGTCGGTTTGCCGTTAGGAAAGCCAAGATGGCGAAATTACATGGCACCCAAAGGTACCCGATCGTCAGCGGTATGATATTGATACTAATCAACTTAGGAAGGTTTCTTTGTGTTTTTACTTCAACGGTCTCTTACACTGTATGCATGTCTGGAAAGTCTTTTTACATTTAAAGGCCCTTTTAGCTTTTTAGGGGGGTCTCTGTTTTATGTTTTCTTATGAGATTTTTTTTACGTCTGTCGGACGCTTGGCACGCTGGCGCTTCCACTGTGCTCGCTAGCATAGCAGTGTGTTGTTTACTTCAGAACACGTAGGCAGCAAACACTAGGATAGGAGGAGAGGAGTGGGCCGCACGGTCTGCTACGCGGTCCGCTTCAGCGGGCCGCGCATCCACGCGCCATACTAGTTTTTATATATATAAAAAGATAATGGTGCGGCCAAACATCGTGTTTTGAAAAAAACTTTGTGAATTAATTATCTCATAGTAAAATTGTTTTATTCGGAATGAAAGTTTGTACATTTTATGACGAAATATGCGTTTTATTTAGTTAATATGTAATGTGTATCCCTGAATCCTGATAGTATCATTCAGTTTAATAAGAATTATCAGTTTCGTTTCCATCTCGTCATTTTCTAGCATTTTTCTCACAATATCGCCCATGATGGAATTGTACTTTTTTAACCGAATTCCAAAAAAGGAGGAGGTTCTCAATTCGGCGCGTATCTTTTTTTTTTTTTTTAATGTATGTCGGTGCATATCTCCGTGGTTTCTCAACCGATTTGAACAATTTTTTTTTCATTGGTTAGAGGAAGCTCGCGAGGTGCTCCCATAAAAAATTACGACTCCAAATCCTCAATCCTGATGCTGTAGGTGTACCTTACTACATAAAATTCTCAAAACTAGTGAGTTTTGATGAAATTTTGATGGTGAATTCATATTCATTCTATGAGTCCCAACTCCTCAACCCTGATGCTGTAGGGTACAGAACTCCTTAAAAATAGCGATTTAAGATTTTTTTATGGTGAATTAATATTGTAGGTGTCAAGCAAAGACTTCATATTTAAACCCACGTCCCAACTCCTCAACCCTGACGCTGCAGGGTACAGAACTCCTTAAACATAGTGGTTTAGGATTTTTTTATGGTGAATTAATATTGTAGGTGTCAAGCAACGACTTCATACTTAAACCCAATTTCCAACTCCTCTACTCTGATGCTGCATGGTATTGCACTCCTAAGCCGTAGGGATTTAGAGTAGGTACACTAAAAAGTTAAAAATAAAAATTCTTTCCAAAAAACCGACTTCCAAAGCCACTGTAAAGTAAAAAATAATTTTGATTTCTACACACTATGTTGAAGTCGGGCGAGTTGATAACAAAGATAGGCATAGTTGACGCGTTAGTCTTGCCCGACTTCAACATAGTGTGTAGAAATCAAAATTATTTTTTACTTTACAGTGGCTTTGGAAGTCGGTTTTTTGGAAAGAATTTTCATTAAAGTTAATAATCTGAGGATACGGATACCTAGTAATATGGCATATGTTTCATCTAAGAGCATACATAGACATACCCAAAAATATGGTTGAAATGTGGTTTAAAGAAGTAAACATTGAAAAAATATCAATAAAACTAAGCGAAAAGAAGTTCATAATTATAGTTGAAGTACGAGATTATTTCTTGGAAGATTCCATTACGATTATTAAAACTTTTCATTTCGCACTCGTTCGTTTCTACCGCTTTAGATACCTACATAAAAGATAGAGTGAATTAGTTTGTAAAACTTTGAAATTATATTATGAATCTAGAATATTTTAGCCTTTGTTTTAAGACTAAGTAAAAAGTTTTAAGACTTCGTAATTAGTTCAGATCGTTTCCAAAATTACTGTCTTAAAAAAACTTCTGCCTTTTTGTGCTCTTCAATTATTCATATCATATCTATAGAATATGAATACTAGAATATTTTATTACATCATAAAATTATTTATATTATGTCAATGTCTCTCACATGCTAATATTGATTGGTAATGATGTGTTCCAGCATTATGTCTGTCATACGTATAATTTTTTGCATTGGCTATGCGTCGTCGTCGAAAACAGGCATCTATAGTAGGTACTGTACAGTGACCATAGGCCTGTTGTAGAAACTTCCACACGCCGTGGCTGTCATGCGCCGCCACCTTGAATAAAGCGACCCCTGCTACCTCATTGTCGTCTGTCCACCTAGTGGGGGTCTACGCCAACGCCAACGCTACGCTTTCCTGTGTGAGGTCACCATTCCAGTAAGTACATTGGAACTCCAACATCCATCGGTTCTTCGAACTACGTGCCCTGTCATTGTCACTTTAGCTTTGCAATTCGGTGACATTATTATCCATACTAATATTATAAATGCGAAAATATCTGTCTGTCTGTCTGCTACGCTTTCACGGCCCATCTGTTTAACTGATTTTGATACAGGAAAAGAAGGATATAGGCTAGACAAGAAGGCTGGCATAAGGATTTTTATCCCGGAAAATTAAGGAGTTCCCGCGGGAATTGAAAAAACTTAATCCGCACGGACGAAAACGCGGGCATAATCTAGTATTCCGTAAAATGAGGTCAATATACCCTAGATAGGTATTTATTATGCCAATTTGAAATTCCTAATAATATAATTTCATAGCAAAATAAAAATTTAATACTCCAAATTAAACCGTGAAGTTATTATAAATATTAACGCCGGTGCTCTGAAGTGCGGTGAATTTTATGAAATGAGCGAGTTGAAATGAGCGTAGTATTATGTCGCGGTCGAATATATTAAAAAACTTTTCGGTTCGCACTCTGTGTTGGCCCATTCATTGCTGGAGCTTCACTTTCATATTAAAGGATTGGAGGAAATTAGAGTGCCTCATTTGTACCAGTTTTAAACTCGGCGGGTGTTCATTATAAAAACTTTATAAAAATCAGCTAAGTGGGCGGAATTCAAGTTGGATACAGAAAACGAATGAACAATGCACGAACGCATTAGGTAACGAACACACAAACATTATTGGATACCAGCAGGTTACTTTGCGGAAGTCCATGATAATCAACAATCATGATACAAGAAGCTTAGTTTGCTCTAAATCGCCAAAGCAGACAAATCTATGGTTTACAGTGTATAGCTTGCACGTGTAGTTTGCGATATAAATCCATACTAATATTATAAATGCGAAAGTGTGTCTGTCTGTCTGTCCGTCTGTCTGTCTGTCTGTCTGTCTGTCTGCTACGCTTTCACGGCCCAACTATTCAACCGATTTTGATGAAATTTGGTACAGAGACAGTTAACATCCCAGGGAAGGACATAGGCTACTTTTTATACCGGAAAATTAAAGAGTTTCCGCGGGAATCAAAAAAATGTATCTGTTTAACCGATTTTGATGAAATTTGGTACAAGGACAGGTTGTAGCCCGGGGAAGGACATAGGCTACTTTTTATCCCGGAAAATTGAAGAGTTCCCGCGGGAATCAAAAAACATAAATCAACGCGGACGAAGTCGCGGGAATCATCTAGTCATTATATAAGCCAGCAATTAGCACTGGCATAACAGCACGGAACGCAAGTTTTCCAAATTATTCTCAACGTCCGTTTCACTCCGACACCGGAGCATCATCATTTGGAAGATATGTGAGGTGTGGTGTTATGACGCTGCGATTTGCTGGCTTATTGGGTGGTGAATATCGCTACACGTGCAAGCTACACGCTGTACAACATAGATTTGTCAGCTATGGCGGATTTTACCGAATTATTTTTCTTGTTCCTTGACACAGACATTAGGTTATTCAAACAAACATTTTTATTGCGAAAGTGTGCCTGTCTGTATAGATGTCGGTATGTAGCATATCACGACTAACGCTTTTTACCGAAAAATCTAAACCAAAGAGACCCACAGGGATATTTGTGTACCTAGAACGATGCGGATGCTAGAAATTTTCATCTCATCGAAGTTCATTAACTGTCCTATAACTACCTACCTAACCGGTTCTAATAATTTTAAATTCAAATGAATCTTTATGACTAAACTTTTTTAAGATTGTCAATATTAAGTTCTTTTGCAATGAATTTTGTATCTTCTCTTTTTTAAAATATATAACTTCATACTAAATTACATTATTTATAAACTTTACTAAATTATTCCCGCGACTTCGTCTGCGTGGATTGATTGCTCATGAGCTTTTAGTATGTATAGGTACTAAAAATACGAAAGAAGCTTCGTTACTGTTTGGTGACCCACGATACTGTACGGCTTTTAGTTTTAAACAAGATAACTAGTTGAAGCTACTACTAGCACTTTTAATCAGTTGTAATTGCAATCATTTGCCATTCCATCGGATCTCTTAACAAGTTCGAGTTCAAATAGTATCTGCACCAAATTGGCATTTGGCCGCCTTCCAACAGCTAATCAATGGGGTCCCATTGCACAGTAGAGGCTTAGGCAATCACAACATGGAACGGCAACGCCGTGCGTAGGACGTGGTTCCTAGAAGTTTTAATATAAGGAAACGGATGTAGGAGTTTACTGAGAGAGAGGTTACGTTTAACTAGGTTGAGTAGTCTTATTCAACTAGTTTGTTAATAACTTCTACGTAGAACAGGACGCGTTTCAATAGAAGTTTAAAACTTACCAATATCATACTAATATTATAAATGCGAAAGTCAGTTTGTTTGTTGGTTTGTTGATTTGTTGGTTTTTTGGTTTTTCCTTCAATCACGCCGCAACGGAGCAACGGATCGACTTGATTTTTGGCATGGTTATATTTGTAGACCTGGAGAGTGTAATAGGCTACTTTATTTAGGCAAGTTTAATACAGAGATTCCTTGCAGCTCTGAAGACATACGTGGTTAAAGTTGTAGGCGTTATCTCGTTTTAATGAAAATTAATTTAATGTACGAGTCAAATGGGGAGAAAACAGATTTCAATTCTATGAAATTTCGTAACATGTACCTACTAGTCAAATGTGGAAGGGATGTTAGGAACATACCACATTATTAATAATGTAATTATTAATAATAAGTAATCCTCTATTTGATTTGCGGAAAGGGGGCACAACCCTCAGCGATGAGGAATAATACATTAGGACTTCGTGGGATTACAAAACAGGAAACTGGTACCAAAATTTTAAAAAATCAGCGCCATATTGAAATTCTTTGTTAATTGATCGATTTCGTTCAAAATCATTATTTGGGACTCCCTGGGGCATAGTATTGTATGGGTTCAGTGGTCTTGCTACCGTCACGCTTTGTGTGTGTCCAGGCCTTAACTCCGCTAGGAAACATAAATAGGACCGCGCTTATCATCTTTCGGTTAACGCCTGTCTAGTTGCTTATGCATTGGCTTTGAAACTAAATATTTGTGGTGAATATTTCAAACTGGAACAAAACCTTATCATCAACTGTGAGTTGATAGTAAGGTTTTTGCACGAATTTCAACGAAACTGACTGCGCTGGAGAAAAATCCGCACTAATTTAAGTGCTAATAATTCTGAATACTAATTGTACGGTTCTCTTGTACAATGAACTGATGAAGTGTATGAAAGTGGACTGTATGTCTGGAATATGGTATAGAAGAACGAAAGGGTTTCTTTCTCTTGCCCAGTGGTTCGATGGGTAGTAAAATAGTTGCACCAACCTTGTATAATAGGCATGATGACTGATTTTGAAAAATGGTCAGATTAAGTTCGGAAGTATCTACTATTTCGAAAAAATATCTTATTTCAGCAGAAAAATAAAGTTTGGTAGATAAAATTAGCATTTGAAATTTAAATTTTAAAATTCACGCCAAAACGTTCGGCGGTGTCATGGCGTCGTTGTGACGTCACTGTTGTTATTACCAATGTACTCTGTGCAGTGTGCAGTAAGCAATAGTGTGATTTTCAAAGCTCGAAAACAAACAATTGTGACGTCATTCGCTTCTTTGTGTTTTATGCAACATGGCGGATTGCTGTATTTTATAGTTTTATTTTATCAAAATAAATAGCAATCTCACTCGAAATAAAAAAATAAATACGTTTTTTATAATCCATGAATCCTATTTCATTAGATAAATTCATAATTTCATTGATTCTTGGTTACTGTCATCATGCCTATTCGCCCTCGGAATGGAATGTGGACCGCGCACGGCGCAGTTTCGCAGAACAAGTCGGCACACATCACAGGATCACAGCAGTTCAAGAGTCTGATTGACTTGACGACACTGATGGATGCACGGCATCCACGTGGAGCTAATTCACAATATCGACAGTGTATAAGTCTGCTTAGTTCGACGTTAGCGACGCAAGTGAAGACGGTGGCGCCATCCGCGCCTGCGCCGGCAGCGGCGCGTTGTAGGTACAAACCAATACGTTGACTTATACATAGGTATGTACAACCATTTCTGATAGCTACCCATCAATACATAGGCAAAAGATCGAACACTAATAATTGAAAATGCGAAAGTTTGTCGTCAAGTCTGCTACGCTTTACAACAACAAATTTTCCGGAATAAAAAGTAGTTTAAGTGACTATCCAGGTCCTCAACTATACCCATGCAAAAATTCACGTCGATCCATTGCCTTATTGCGTGATTGAAGGACAAACCAACCAACCCACGAACACACTTTCGCATTTATAAAATTAGTAGGTATATGATATGGAAATCCAATTCCGTTTACAATCGTAGATTTGGCCGCTATCCAACCTTAATCAATGTAGGTCTCATTCTAACTAACTGCAACAGGAAGCACGTAATAGGAACTAACTTATTATCCATCAGTTCACACCTTGTCCGCGGTTGGTTATTCTGTTATGACCACTGAAAATGTGTTTCAGTGATATACGGAGTTCTGGCAAAAGGTTTGAAGTGAAACACTACTTTTGGTGCTTTTAACCGTAGATTTGGCCGTTATCCAACCTTAATCAATGGAGGTCTTATTCTAACTGCAACAGGAAGCACGTAATAGGAACTAACTTATTACCTGTCAGTTCACACCTTACTAGCGTTTGGTTATTCTGTTATGCATCGGATTATTTATGGGCACCATATTTCAGGGATACAAGTAGGTAGGTCTAATAAAGGCCAGTTTTGGGGCTATAAAAATTAAGTCTAAATAGGTATGGATTTTCTAAGTGAATATAGCTACTACTTATAATTTGTATTATAAGTATAGTAAAAGGCTAATCTAAAGTCTTGAAAGTACCTATAAGCCGCTCTTAATTCTTCAAATTAAATACAAGTTCAAAGACTTTGATCCTCAATATTTTTAGGCGTTTAAGGCGTACGTAGCATCGCATTTACTTATTGAAAATGTAAACAAGCTCCTTTGTCCTTTTCATTAGAAAAACACTGAAGTTGATTTAATTTCTGGAGCACATTCGAAAAAATAATTATTCGTAGTCTGAGAAAAAAAAACAAAATGGCAACAACAAACCTAATTGTAAAAGAATAAAGAATAAAATTAGTAAAGTTTAACACTACTAATTTTGTAAGTAGGTACAAGTAATTCAAAACCCATTATTTTAATAAACTGTCATCGAGTAAAAACACTTTAGGGTACAGAACAAAAAGTCGGAGCGAAACATCTACTTCGGAGGGGACCGACGTTATATCGTGCCGTGCTAGTGTGTAGCTCCCTAAAAATGTTAGTGACGTGGATTTTTTCTGACAGACAAAAAATACTTTATGTTTTTGTTTACAAAATTTGATGTCATACATTTTTTGTTGTTAATTAACATTTACAAAAAATAACGAATCATGAGTATGTACCCGCTCAAGTAACCTACAGGCTTGAACTTAGTTGGCGCTCTCCCAACATTGTTAGCCGTTCGCAAAACCCACAGGCAAAACCCTGATGCTTTTTGTTTGCCCAGCGGTGATTAGCGGGGCACGGTAAATCCAGGTAACACGCAGATATCTGTTGGCATTGCAATTCCTCGCTCGCAAATACATTGTACTCTAGAGAGGGCAATTTGTTTTACGATTCTGCCCTATTAAAAATGGACGTAAACAATATCAGCACATGTAGGTAAATCAAAGGCACCTTACTTAAAAATCCGACACAGTAGTATAATCGTCGTCGTCAAACCATAGACATCCACTAGAACTGGTCATAGGTCTCTTGTAGGGACTTCTACATACCGCGGGCTTGCGTCGTCTGTATCCAGCAGCTCCTTTCGACTCGCTCAATGTGAGCGATTTGCCAACGCTACGCATTTTAGTGCGTGATTTCTATTCAAATACCCCATGTCTATCGGTTCTTCAAAATAATTGTCCCGCCTACAGCCACTTCAATTTCTTCATCGTGCTATGTTGGTTACGTTAGTTCTTCTACGAATTTCCTTATTTCTGATTGGATCACGCAAATAAACCCCGACCATGTCTCTGTCCATGTCCCTTTGAGTGTTCGATTTATTTCTACGTGGCATCCAGAACGCCAATGTTACAGTGGTAACTAGCCAAGTCTCCCAAGAATTCATATTTTCATTGGGCTATCTCGAGCCAAAATTATATGTGAATACACCAATCAAAATCGCTTGTATAAGAGTGGCGGTAATATTAATATTATTACGTTATTCAAAAAGGTCGTTCTAAAAAAAATATAAATCATAATATGGTGTTAAATTTTGTTTTTATCTTTTAGTAAATATATTACATACCTACGAGTAGAAGTGTGCAAAAAATTCCACACTAAGCATTTCTACTAAGTGTTCAGAAACTGTTCAGCCGAATTTTGAAAGTTTATATGTGAAAATTACTTTGATAAATCGGCTACAGCACGTGAAAATGCCGCAACATGTTGCAAAGTTCGGCATTGGCTCAGAGTGCACTCCGCTCTGTACCGGCTTGCATCGACTTCAAGTGCTCACGGCGAAACTTCTAGTGCTAATTAAAAAGAACAAAATTGCTCAAAACTTTTTCATTTCAGAATTTAAAATTTTGGTTAAAATATTATAAATTCAAAAATGTGTTTGTTTGCTGGGTTGTCCTACAATCAAGCGAAATGGATCGACGTGATTTTTTGCATGGGTATAGTTTGAGTGAAAGTGACATTGGCTACTTTTTATCCCGGAAAATTTAGGCGTTCTTAATTAGTACCTAAGTGCGAAACCACTTCCCCTACTTCACCTAGGTAGGTAGGTCACTTATAACCTAGACAATGTAGAGAGACATAAAAGTCAAAATCTTTTTCTCTTTTGGTGTAAATCAATTAAATGGAAATACCCGTGACTTTACTTGCACGGTAAACATCCCGTGGGCGTCGGTTAAGCGGGTATATCGTGAATATAATATTGTTATGTAATCGACAGACGCACGGACAAACTCTTCGGCATTCGATACGCAGAAAGATCTTCGTTCCTTTTTGCCGATTCTAATCTATTTTATCAGTGGTCTGCAATAGGCAGAATGTTTGATTCCAGTAGATTCCAATACATTTGAATATCATACCTTTTTTTTGTTTTTCCCCTCGCCTTATCTTACCCTAGTGATTTTACGTACGGCTGTTTGCATATTTGAATTTCGATAGAGTGCTCAAATTTATTACAACCATTGAGCGGTATCTTGTTTTGTGAGTACACTATAATAGCGATTTTATTTTATTCGTAGTTGTCGTTAACAGAAAAAAATGTACCTTTACTTTTGCATTATTTTTTATGGTATTTTTACGACCCCGTGTAGCTCTGTTTTTTATTTTGGAGAATAAATAACGATAGTTACAAACACTGTTAGTGTACGGTCTATATTTTAGTGAACCCCGACTCAAAAATTGGGATTTTATTGTCATAGAAAACTCAATGAATAGACCGATTAAAGTGCGGTTTATGAATTGGAGAGGCAAGTATCTGGGTTTTCTTTATAGCTATGTTGGATAAAGATCTGTTCAGTGGTTCAGCCGTCTTGCATTTAAAGTGGTTTGGTTAAAAGAGGTTTGGTTTGGTGGTTTGGTTTATTTATTTATTTTATTTATAATGCCCATGGATGGTATCGCTGCAACCTAAGTTGTGTCACTACTTTAAGAAATCAGTAATTCCTATTTTTAATTTAAAAGATTTTTGAAAATATTACGAAATAATAATTTCTCCGGAAAAATGTGAACAAAATAAAAGTAGCAAGAAAAGAATACAATTATTTTGCTATAATCCGCCAACAGAAAAAAATTCTGTATGGTCAAGCATGCAGTTACAGATTTTTGGCATGGGTATAGTTGAGGACCTGGAGAGTGACGTAGGCATAGTTCCCGTGGGAATCAAAAAACTTAAACCACGCGGACGAAGTCGCGGGCATCAGCTAGTTAAGTAATAAATCCATCCCAAAAATGAAGTACAATTACATTAAGGCACAACAGATTTGATAGCGATACTGAGCTCCATAGTCACTTGGGCAATCTCCTTTTGTGATGGTGTTACTTTTTGATGATAAGTAAAGAAATTTTAAGTTTAACACATTAAAAGAACTTTTGCAAGTGGGCATTAGAGACCACAAGTAAGAATATTGCGCTTAGAGTTCATTTTGATGTGTTGGTTTTTTTTAATTCTACTAAACTACTACATGAAAAATCCATGAACAAAACTGAAAAAATGCAAAAACACAAAATACATATTATATGCGTCTGTATGTGGTTTGCTTCTAGCATCATTATGAATGAAATGATGGAAAGCGAATGAAACTGTAGATGTTCCGAGTCATGATATATCGTGCGCAGTGGGCGGCATTGAAGGATGCTGTAATATCCGCCAAGAAATGGCTCAGTTGAGTAATGTTTGGGATGTAGAGAGAGTAGGAATGGGTATGCAGTTACAAATCTCAAGGAATATAAAAGGAAATGACTTTTGCGCGTTGCCTGTTCGAATAGCTACTATGTTACCCCGTATGGTTAAGCCAGGTCGATGTGTTTGTTTTCCACACACTGGCTGTTATGACAAGTTCAGTAAAATTTAATTAATCTATAGAAGTTGTCTGGAAGAGATTGCTTTAGCAATAAGACCGACCGCCTTTGCACCCTTCTGTTTTATCTTTTAACCTGAATGTCTATGCTTTAAGTGTTTGTTTAAGTTTTGTTTTAAGTGTGTGCAATAATCTATCTAATTTTGGGTAATGCAAGTTATTCAGATACACTCCACCACTAACGTGACGATATATACACCTTAATTATAATAAACTATGTATCGATAGTATAGATACGATCGATTCTTTCGATAGGCCTATCGATATTCTTAGTGTTACTTTAAGGTTGTGGCGGTCCGCACATAATCCAATAGATGTCACAACTAGTACGATGCACGCGAACACGAAGAGCCCAACTCACGATTACGTAAGTTTTCTCTGAATTACGCTACATAAACGACCTCCAAAGAAGAACGGTCGGACCAGTGGTCCCCGGGCACAAGACCCGTTCGGAGGATGAAAATCCTATTGTCACGGTTGAGCCATATTATGACCTGCTCCCGTACAAGGTCAACTATCGATAGATAATCAACGCTAATATATGTCCAGCATTGGATGGCTAATAAATAACACGATAACGAGCAGACTCTTCAACACGATCGCAAAGACTAGACATCAAGTGGCTACCGATTTATCGACTAGTTTACTTTTAAAGTCCAGCAATTCGTTAAAGTCTGCAAACTAAGCCAAAATCGTAAAACAAATTGTCCACATTGAGGTTCGTTGCCCTTTTTTCACGAGTGAAGATTTACACTGGCAGATACCTGCGTGTTACCTGAATTTATCGTGTTCCGCTAATCACCGCCGGGCAAACAAAAAGCATTAGGTTTTGCGAACAGTTAACAAACTTGGAAGTGTGCCAGCCGCAAGTTATGCCACTGCTTGGAAATCATGCAGTCGGAGAAGGCGAACTTG
This sequence comes from Erebia epiphron, assembly GCA_963932025.1. Classification (NCBI taxonomy): domain Eukaryota; kingdom Metazoa; phylum Arthropoda; class Insecta; order Lepidoptera; family Nymphalidae; genus Erebia; species Erebia epiphron. Next base: position 13,569,960 of record OZ009959.1, on the reverse strand, counting down.
TATCTTATCCGATAAGAATTTGGATTAACGAAGAAAACAAGCAAACAATAGGGAATATGCATGATTTAATTTTATTTCTTAAATCAATCATTTACATCTTTATAACATAGTAAAAAATATAAATAGGTTTTAAAATAGTCAAATAATTACGTTAATTGGTGTTTTAAAGTTAAGTATAAATTTGAGCCGTTCAAACGCCACCATTAATCGCGCGCTTTTGATGACGTCATTGGTTATGCCCCGTGTTTGTAATAGCTTTAGCTTTAGCTTTAGTTTGTAATAGTGAGCTTCAATAATATGTATGTTTATGTGTAAATTATAATCCCACTTTACATGTTTAATAAGTCCACTATTCACATCATATCCCGAGAATATTGTTTATCTAAATATATAAAAGAAAAAGGTGACTGACTGACTGATCTATCAACGCACAGCTCAAACTACTGGACAGATCGGGCTGAAATTTGGCATGCAGATAGCTATTATGACATAGGCATGCGCTAAGATGCGCTATGCGTTAACAATCTGAGCTACGCTGACGACATGGTACTTCTCAGCCCCTCAATAAACGGACTTAGAAAACTGCTCAATATTTGTGAACAGTTTGCTAATGAACATGGTCTCAAATATAATGTAGCGAAAACCGAAATGCTCGTTTTCAAAGCGGGCAAGGGTCCGGAGACCATTCCGCCGGTGTTTTTGAATGGGTCGTCAGTTCGGGTTGTTAAGAGCTTTAAATACTTGGGACATATTTTAACAGACGACATAAAAGATGACAAAGACATGGAGAGGGAGCGCAGGGCTCTCTCGGTACGAGCTAACATGATAGCGCGCAGATTCGCGCGTTGCTCTGATGACGTGAAGGTGACGTTATTTAAAGCATTTTGTCAATGCTTCTACACTTGCCAGCTGTGGACAAAGTTTACCAAGCGCAGCTATAATGCGCTTAGGATACAATATAACAACTCCTTCCGCATCCTTATGAAGCTCCCGCGTTTCTGCAGTGCTAAAGCCATGTTTGCTGCTGCGAGAGTCCCTGACTTCTTCGCCATACTTAGAGCGAGGACGGCTTCCTTCTGGGAAAGACTAAGACAAAGTTCCAATTCTATCTTGTGTGCCGCTATCGAGGATTTGAGTAATCCTTTTGCTAAACACTGGTCTAACCTGCACCGGTGCGACAACAACACATTCACTTGATTGTTTTTTTATTTTAGTTTTTTTTAGTCCGATTTATATACATTTTTTTTAAATGTTTTACATATTTTTGAATATTATTTATTTTTTAAACTTATTTTTTTTTTTGTCTCACATTTAATGTAACTTATCCGTTTCATTTGTCATGCATTGTCATACTAATTTTTACTATGGGTTGTAAGTATTGCCTGAAATAAAAGTTATTTATTTATTTATTTATTATTTATAAGAAAGGATTTTTGAAAATTCAACCCCCAAGGGGGTGAAATAGGGGTTTGAAATTTGTGTAGTCCACGCGGACGAAGTCGCGAGCATAAGCTAGTCTGGTATAAACTATAATCCAAACCTAAGTTATGAAGGGTTCAAAAAACGAAGAAGCGCTCCGAGAAAAGGTACCTGGGTTGTGCCCTTTCGCTTCGCTTAGCTCGTCTCGGCGGGGACACTCCCGTAAATTAGGAGTTTAGGAACAATTTTAATGACAAATGGTTATGTATAGGTTATGTTTAGTTGTAAGTATTATTTATATCTTTATGCATTAAAATCTATGTTATGGATTAAAATATACCATGTAACGTAATAATTACCTTGCAGCTTTCACTCCTTTGATCTCTGCGCTCGTAAAATCGAGATTTGATGCAAAATATGCTGACATCATAAATGCATCTATTTTCGGTAGATTATCCGATTGTGCTTTGATAAAACCAGTTTCTGTCATCGTCCTAGATTGACTACAAATATATATAAACAAGTAATCACACAGGAATACAGTTTTAAACAATTTTTTCTCACAAACACTACTTACACAGTATGAATATCGACGCCGATAAATCCACTGACGTGACCATTTACGTCACATTTCGTTGCGACCAATGGTGACGCGTTTTGCAAGTTTGAATATTTTGTCTCCCTTATTTTTCACTTTCTATTTAATATTTTTTGGGTTTAAATAATAACTAAATAAAAAAATACCTTTTAAGTATAATGTAAAGATAATAAAGAATCTAGAAAAAAATATTTGAGACAAATTTAAATTTTATGCATATTCCCTATTGCTACGACTGCCGTCAGCTGTGTATCCGGCAATGGCACAGTTTAAAAATATTATTTACTTGAATGAATATTACCAGCGGGATAGATACCTATCCCTCCCTCCCTATATCCTCCCTGGCGCATTGGTGAGCGCTGTGTACTTACATGTGGGAGGGTTTGGGATCCTGGCAGGGTCAATTCGGTAATTTATAATTTCTAAATTTTCTCTGGTCTGGCCTGGTGGGCTTCGGCCGTGACTAGTACTATCCTGCCGGCAAAGAAGTATCGCGAAGCGATTTAGTGTTCCAGTATGATGCCGTGTAGAAACCGATTATGGGTTTAATATAACTGCTATACCCTTAACAAGTTAGCCCGTTACCATTTTAGACTGCATCATCGCTTAAGTACCATCACGTGATTTTGCAGTCAACGGCTAACTTGTAGTGGCGCAAAAAAAAACTATTTTGAATAAGCGAACGGAACTGTTTTATCTGCGTGCGATCTATTTTGCAGTGTTACCACATTGTCGTGAAGACGTGCAAACTCGTCTAGTGAAACCGGTATTAGGTTGTAATAATGTTTATTTAGAGCTTTCCATCCACGTTTCCATCCGTATAATAGACCGCTGAATTCAAAGACAAAGTTCAAATTGTTCCCTAACCAAAGTTTTTACTTAACTGTATGATTGTTAAACTGTGCTGCTACCTTAGAGTGGGCACACACTAACAACTGCGATCGATTCGCTGCGGAGAGACGCGTTCCGTGTAACAGCTGCAAATTGATCTCTTAATCATAATATGACTATCACAGATTCATTCATTCAAAGGGATTAAAGGATTTATAATAATAATAAGTTACACTGCTGTATATTACATACGAGTTTACTTAGGTACTTACTGTAATATTTTTCATTTAAAAAGGAGCAACTGCTGAGTTTCTTGCCGGCTCTTCTCAGTAGAATCTATTTTCCGAACCGGTGATGGTGGCGAAAACATGATGTAACATGTCTTACATGTAATCAATGAATTGAGTTTTGAGTATGGTTAATTGAAAAACTACTACCTATAGTCCATTTCTAGGTGGAACAACGGACTATTAATTTTGCTCAGTAACTCGGTTATTACCTATTAAACTTTTATAAAAATCTTTGTAAGAATTCAAGTAGTTCTATATTTTTCGAACTAGATGGAAGATTTTACTTTCTTACTTTGGTGCTTACATTGGAACGCAATTCCAGCTCTAGTCACGGACTATAAAATTACTACTTAATGCCCGTGATTCCATTCGCGTGGAATAAGTTTTTTTATTCCCACGGGAACTCCTTAATTTTCCGCTATAAAAAGTAGCTTATATCACTCTCTAGGTTCTTAACCATTCCCATGCAAAATATCACGTCGCCCTTCAGTCACGCTGTTGCAGCGTGATTGAAGGTCAAACCAACAAACAAAAACACTTTCGCACTCATAATATTACTAGCTAATGCCCGCGACTTCGTACGCGTGGATCGAGGTTTTGTGGATCCCGCGGGAACTCTTTAATTTTCCGGGATAAAAAGATACCTATGTGTGAAGATAGCCTATGTGTTAGTCCAGACTATAATCTATCTCTGTGCCAATTTTCATCCAGATCCGTTCAGCCGTTCTGGCGTGATTGAGTAACAAACCTCCATTTGAGGTTATTTTGATTCCCGCGGGAACTTCTTAATTTTCCGGGCTAAAAAGTAGCCTATGTGCTATTCCAGACTATAATCTATCTCAGTGCCAAATTTCAGCCAGATCCGTTCAGCCGTTGGGGCGTGATTAAGTAACAAACACCCATCCATAAATCCATCCATCCATACATCCATCCATCCAAACTTTCGCATTTATAATATAAAATAAATATTATATTATTACTGGGAATAAAAAAAAACCTTATTCCCGCGACTTTGTCTGCGCGGAATAAGTTTTTTTGATTCCCAGGGGAACTCCTTAATTTTTCGGGATGAAAAGTGCCTATGGTCTCTTCCAGGTTCTCAAGTATACCCGTGCAAAAAATCACGTTGATCCGTTGCTCTGCAGCGAAACCAACAAACCAATAAGCCAACAAACAAACACACTTTCGCATTTATAATATTAAGTATGATTATATAATTGACGTATACCCTTAAGTACGTCGACAGCATTGGAAATGTAATGAATAAAGAAGTCCAATTTTCATTTCACTAAAATAAAAATTTGTAAGACACTCTTCGGAATGAAGTTGGAATTATTCCGCGGTTGGATATATATTAAAAAAGTTTTCGGTTCAACCGCGGTCGGCAGTTGGCTTGTTCGTTACTACTTGCGGCACTTCGCATTTATAAATCGTGGTGAAACTTGGATGGCTTTCGGTTAGAAAACCTATGCATTACAAATATTATTGTTTAAGAGTTTTTAAGACTAGACTAGTATTAAATCCAAACACTGGTTATGTTTTTAAATGCTTATTTTTTATCTCACTGACACAGTGGCTATTTTGACATTACGCACCGATCTCTCGCCAACGCCAATGCGCCTCAAATCGCGCTGTCACTGTCGAGAGCCATAGAGGTAGACAGACTATGGTTTTTAATCTGACAATGTCAGTCTATCACTAAACTGGCTAGCTGTAGGTTTTACCTACCTTTGGTTTGGTCACTCATTGATCACCTCTCCTGTAAAATTTTGTATGAAAAAATTTTTTAGGGAGGCGCACTTCAATGGTGCACCTCGAACGAGCATTGAAGGTATTATGTCCTAGGTGGAGGGTCCGCTTTGGCGGACATCGCTGGCTGGGTCGCGGATTATTGCGCAAGTGCTCCCGTAACACAGCCGCCAGGCGATGCGCAGGAGCGCCGCTGGGTTTTAATGGGTAGTCTGGAGTGCCAGTGAGTCCCACATACTAGGGCTTCCAATACCGGGATCCCGGTATTGGCTAATAACGGGATCCCGGACTTTTTCGTCCGTTTGCAATAGTTACCGGTATTGAAATGTCTAATACCGGGATACCGGTATTGATGAAACTATAAATGAAACGGTGACTATTGCATATATTCCTTGGTACATGCCACTGTTTTTATTCGGCTAAGTTTAAAACTTGTATCCTAAGCACATTAGCTCAATAAGAGCACCTTTATTGCATAAAACCAGTGAAGAAAAGTCATTTTTCATCACTCAAAGAGAAAAAATTGTGTAGAACCTTAGCTTAGGCTTAGTTAAATTATGTAAAATTAGATTAGAATCTGTTTTTCCAATGCAATATTTTACTATGATTTTTTTTTTTTTTAACTATTGAATTTTTTGTTGACTATACTTTTTAACTAAAATAATTTGTGTGTTGACTAAACTATGTATTTTTACGAGTAAAAATGGCGTTTCTTCAATGAATTTAAGCAGAAAAATGCTCTTTTGGAGTTAATGTGGTGAAAAATTTTTTTTTATGGAAACTTGTTTTTTATGGTGCAGTTTCCTTCAGAAAAGACTAGTTTTAAGTTAAAAACAATCTATCTTATTTTAAGTTTTTCCCATTAATACCGGTATTGAAAAAAACCGACATTCGAAAGCCCTACCACATACCTACCCTCTCGGAAGCATCACACTGCCTGCTCCGAGAGGGAAGCCTAAAAGCAATTCCCAGCGATTAAAAAAAAAAGGTTGAAGGCTTAGGCTTGAGTTACTTTCGCATTTATAATATTAACAGATAAAGTTATAAACCTCGACAGTGATGAATGCTTTGTTTCAGATCAATCAACACAAACGAAGGTGGTAAAAACTTCTTAAGTTTGCGTATCTAGAGTATGAATTATTAGCCTGTCATCAACAATTTGCACAAGATATACCTTTAATCTATTACTAATACTACTATGTCCTTTCTCAGGCTCTAGACTATCTTCGTACCAAATTTCATTTAAATCGGTTCAGTACTTTAGGCGTGATTGCGTAACACCCGGACAGACAGAGTTACTTTCGCATTTATAATATTACTAGCGGACGCCCGCGACTTCGTTCGCGTGGCATAAGTTTTTTAATTCCCACAGGCATTCCTTAATTTTCCGGAATAAAAAGAACCCATGAAAAAAAAACCGTTAATCCGTTGCGACGTGATCGATGGACTATTTAATGTGCTTTGGGATAGAATTTGTAAAAACTGTGAATTATGTCTTTCATAACCGGTAGCCCAAATATCAAGTTTCACGGCAATTTAACTCGAAAAACGCCGGCCTTTTACACCAACTTACAACTCCCATTTTACCCGTTTGGGGGTGGAATTTGTACTTCTTTATATTATACCGAAAGCCAAAATACCAAGTTTCGTTGTTATAACTTGAAAAATATGTTGTTAAATGAAGAACCTTCATCCCCTTTTTCACCCCTTTGGGGGTCGAATTTTCAAAAATGGTGAAACACGTACTTCTGCATATCTAACTGAAAGCCCAAATGCTAAGTTTCATCACTATAACTTAAGAAATGAAGGGCTTTCATACAAACTTACAACCCCTATTTTGCCCCTTTACGGGTGGAATTTTTAAAAACTGTGCCACACGTACTTCTTTATTTATTATCTAAAGCCAAAATACCAAGTTTCGTTGATACAACTTGAGAAATATCTTGAGAAATGAAGGACTTTCATATAAACTTTCATCCCCTATTTCAGCCCTTCGGGGGTAGAATTTTCAAAAACTGTGATTTCTTTATTTTTTACCGATAGCTCATATACTAAGTTTCATTGATATAACTTGAGAAATGACGGACTTTCATACAAACTTTCAACCCCTATTTCACCCCTTTAGGGGATTCTACTGTCAAAATTCTCTAACCCTAGCGGTTTAGGCTGTGCGTTGATACCTATATAAGTCAGTCAGTCAGTCAGTCAGTCAGTCAGGACTTTGAATTTTATAATATAGATATTAATATGGATTAAAAGAAAGTATTAGGTAATACTTTCCTTGTCATAAAAAGTATGGTGTCATAAAAGTCACTTTTTTAAAAGACATGGTGTTTTATCACAAAACACCATGTCTTTTAAAAAAGTGGGGTGCGTTTTCATGAGCTGAACTATAGGTACATTTTATACCAGCTGTACCAAAACTTTGTAACATTAACAATATTATTATATTATTTTTCTTATTTTCAGAAAACACGTCAATTTAGATGCCCCAAATGCTTTGCCGAGTTAACCAACAGAGCAAAAAATAGTGTCCACAAAATGTGGACACCTGATAGGTATGCCGGCGGTGCTTAATGAGAAGTTTAGGATTAAACAAGATATGTCCTGTGTGCCGCCGGCCACTGATTACCACAATTTATATATTTAAAAAAGACGTAGCTATAATAGCATTTTTTATCAACTTATGTAATTATAATTATTTATTTATTTTATTTATGCAGTATTTTTTGTTCCTTTGTTTTTCTTTGATATTAATTCAAGTTACACTTTTTGAGCGTATCATATTTAAAACACTGTACACAAATTATACGAGTACAGATATTCACTGTTGTACGTGCGAGCTTCGTAGAGTCGTACCATGAAGTAATTATACAAAGAGGAGGTGCCCTAACGCCGAAACTCTAAGCAGGCATGAGTCACCAGATTGCGGGGCGAAGAGGGGCATTACGCATGCGCAGTAACGCCGATACAACCAATGCCACCTAGAGGCGAGTTGCAGAACTAAAGAGACAAGCGTGATATTTCAAAAAGTCATTAAAAGTTCTGCTATTCATCGATAGATGGCAAAACTAAAAAGTATCACCACTGTGCCGGTCGGAGTGGGGGGGTTATTATGACTAGATCGTAGCTTGAATAAAAGTGGACAATGGACACAAAACAACACATTTATTAATGTAGGTACAGCATGCTACAAGCAGTTGAGCGCCAGGAGGATCTTCCTAATAGCTGATAAACCCTGCCTGCACCCTGGCACCCTGCCACACCAGAGAGCGCTAGGCCTCAGATAGACAGTTTATCTCAGGGTCGGTTTTGCGAAGACTAGTGTTTCTTCTTCTTATTATGGCAGTGCTCGGTACCTGCATTTCACCGGGACCAACCGTCCACATACAAGGTTAACTAGCTAATGCGTTGACAATTACCGATTTGATAATTAGAATAATGTACATGATTTGAAACAAATTTAAAAATACAAAAACTGCAACTTCGTGAGTGGGATTCGAATCTGCGACGCCTTACGAGAACGCGGTACCATATTGAATGCGCCACGGAGATCTATTTGTAAGCGGCGAATAAATGAAACAGTACGTCAAATCAGGGTGTTAGAATTTTTCGTTACGGAATTTCTGGATTCGGTCTCCACGCTCAAGGCCCGCGATAGAATCTATGCAATAGCTTAAAATTAGTACAGCGATAGTTTACGTGCCGGGGAATGACAGGCTACTTCTTATCCCGGAAAATTGAAGAGTTCCAACGGGAATTAAAAAACCGCCATCTACGCGGACGAAGTCCCGCATCATCAACTTCCGAACGACTGCACCAAATTGGATAATTCTTTTTTCGTGTTCGTTTTAGTCGGGACAAGGTTTGTATAAAAAAATTTAAGAGTTCCCGCGGGAACCAAAAAACCTCAATCCACGCAGACGAAGTCGCGGGCATAAGCCAGTTAAAAATAAAATAAAAACAAAAACTTAACAGGCACAAAAATTAGTTCCAATTTTGGCCACCTGGCCAGATGAAAAAAGATCATCCCTATTGCATCAGACTATAATATTACTTATATTTAATAGCAGAAAAATATTGTACCTATTGTTTATTTTGTGCGACCTCATTAACGACCAATGGTTTTGTATTTCCCAGAAACTTCAGTTTCGATTGCGCACGGCATTTATAATGGCTTTAACAGCTTTTTAAAGTTCAGTGTTTCCACACAAAATTTTGATACCTACGCGTATGGTGAAAACGAAAGACTTCCCAAAAATAGGAGACTTATGTAAATATGATATCAATTTAACTTTTTTTATTTCGATTCCACCATAGTATACTAATATTATAAATGCGAAGTGTATCTGTCTGTCTGTTACGCTTTTACGGCCCATCTTTTCAAGCGATTTTGATGAAATTTGGTATAGCGGTAGGATACATCCCGGGGAAGGATATAGGTTACTTTTTATCCCGAAAAATTAAGGAGTTCCCCGGGAATTTAAAAAAAACTTAATCCACGCGGACGAAGTCGCGGGCATCATATATAGTAGGTAAATATTAATTGCTTAAACAGTCAAAGAAATAAAAAAACGTACATAATTTATTATGATGTAAATGTAAGTTATACTCGTACCTTTAGACTCTAGTGCGACCTAACCTTTATACGTGTGTGAAAACTAAAACTAGTTGAAAACGTAGCAACAAGTAAACTGGAGCTGGCGTAAAGTATGACGAGTGCTTCTGACTGTTAATAAAATTTTACGTTACTTGTCAACTAAACTTTTGAAAATTTTAAAACGAAAAACGCTTTTGCAAGTTGCAGCAGCGTGTGAAACTGAAAACGCGGTTCATGAAACAGTCGTTATGTAGAGTTGTATTTAAATTCTGCATGGACGAGTGTTTTTGACTCATTGGCCTTTAATGTTTGACAAACTCGAAATTTCAGCAGACTGAGGACAATTCTTGGGCTCTATCGGATGACTTTGAAAAGCTTTTCAAACATATTTACGTCTATGTGAATTAAAGTTTAAATACCGAAAGTTCTCTTTTTTTTCCTAATGTTAAAATAATTTCCGATCAAAGTCTGATTCCAAGATAAAATGTCTACCAAACGTCGAGATAGGTCTCTAATCATGTTATGAAAAGTTAACAGACAGAGACACGTCATTTGCATTTATTATTTTAATAATATTGAATTGAACTTATTATTATTTATATTATTAACCCGCCCACCTGCATTGGAGCAGCGTGGTGGGTCTAAGTTCTAATTTCCTCTCTCCCATGACAGGGGAGGCTGTGCCCAGCAGTGGGACGTTAATGGGCTGTAGTGGTATTGCATTAATCTATGGTTTTGCCACTTAAAGTGGAAAATATAGTTATATAGTGTTAAAATTACTATACTGACGTAAAATATACCTAAGTAAATTATTTAAATAAAACCAATAAGAAAATTCTGGTGAAAAGAAACCACAATGACCGCGTTTTTTAATATTTCTTATTTATTAAAATTTGGAATTTTACAAAAGCTTCATGGCATTTATTTATTGTAAAAAGTAAAAAAAAATATTTCTTAAATTAAATTTTAAAATAAAGGCATCTGAAGTTAAAATAGGTATACAAAAGAAAAAATGAGGTTTATAGGTTACATTAAATTAGTTGAGTACCTATGTTCGTTATCTTATTATACACAGTTAATATGAAAAGCTATGACGCTTTCAGTGCAGTAGGTGAGTACACTTTGTAGGTTTCATTAGAGGAGCGAATCCTTGCAAGCTTTTAGACAGACTTGCAATTTTCCAAGAACAACATGATATTCTTATGATAACATGACATGATACAGATATCTTATCCGGTACGTAATAAAAAAAAAAAGAATACTCATACACAATAAAAAATCTATGCTGGTGAAAAAGGACATAACATGCCTTTTAAAATTTGAAATTATAGGGAACATATTAGCCCATATTTAGGTGACAGTTAATTTGGTTCCCTAAAATTATGGCATATATAATTGAAACGGGCAATAACATGGTATACCTATGTATTATGGTACCGTACCTATTATGATTTATGACAGTAGCAAACTTTTAACACACAATTCTACTGAATGCAGGACAAAAAAAAAGATGCTACATTATAATTATTTTCTTCTGGTGTTATAATATGTGACTTTGTTCGTAGGAAAATCTATCATAATAATATGACACGCGCCATCTTGTTTCTATAAAAAAAAATCCATAGTTCTAGGAAATCCTAGGTTTACTCTCGCACATTCATAACTTACTTCTATGTACTACTTAGTTATTAATTTTAATGCTTTTTTTAAGTAATAATATTTCTACGGTTATAAAATATTAATGACTAGATGATTCCCGCGACTTCGTCCGCGTGGATTAAGATTTTTTGATTCCCGCGGGAACTCTTTAATTTTCTGGGATAAAAAGTAGCCTATGTCCTTCCCCGGGATGTAACGTATCTCTGTACCAAATTTCATCAAAATCGGTTGAGTAGTTGGGCCGTGAAAGCGTAGCAGACAGATAGACAGACAGACAGACAGACACACTTTCGCATTTATAATATTAGTATGGATGTCACGATAGTATAATATAATAATAATTTCGTCAAAAGATATTTAAAATTAAAATCGGAATGGATTTATTCATTAAAATCCATTAAATTTTAAATCATAGGTTAAAAAATTGTCCACTACTTATATTTCGTTGGTTTGTTTGTAAAATATCCTCGAAAATAAGAAAGGTATAGAACCTGTCATGGATCATTTTTATCTAAATTACAGTAACAATTATATTATTACCGCAATCAAAAAAAAAAACTTCTTAAAAGTTCGTTACAGCACATTAATTACTTATATTACCTAATTCTTTTAAAAAATTAAAATAGATATTCATGTGATTTACTAAACATCAATAAATTACATAAATATTATGTATCCACTCAGTGTATACCTACCTCCAAAAATGAGTAGGTAACAAGTATACAACATTATTGAGTCCAAAATAAAATTGAGAGTTTTGTAAGTTTTTGTAAAAAACTCCTTTTGAGTTACACATACATTGACCACGAGTAGAAAAACCATTAATTATTGAAGTAATAAGTACTACTGTATGATTATAATAATATTAAACTATTAATAGTAAAGTAAGCTAACTTAGTAAGCGTTTAAAACATCTTTCTTAATTATTTTAAGAAATTTAAAGTAGGTAATTTACGTCACAAGGTTTAAGGATCTAAGCTTATATTATTAAGTAAGTAATGGATTCATAAATACTTAATCACTTTTTATATCGACTTAATCATCTAAAATACTTTACTAATGACTATAAAATATGACACTAAATTAATATAGCCTAGTTTAACTTATTACAACTGCTATGTACCAGGTATTTGATTGTAATTGGGGGTTTCTGAAACACGTGATTTTCTTGATCTGAAACAAAATAATATTATAAAATATTAATTTAAGGAACTAGATACTTACCAAATAATTTTTTTGATGAATTAAGTGGTCCTAATTAGGCAAAGATATTCATTTCGTGACTCCACGTTATTTTGTCGAAAACTAGTGCCAACATGATTATTTGAAACTTAATATTTACTTGTTTATTAATTCTAATCGATAACAAAGAGGGCGTGAAACTATCGATAAGTTATTAAGAGAATACAAAAAGAGAAAATATAAAAGAACATAATACCTATTGGATAAAAGAGTCAAGAACAGAAAATGAATTTACTGAAGAATAGAATGCGAGTGAAATGCTCTTTTATTAAAAACGTATATTTTTATTGCAGTGTGTAGTAGCTATCCAGTTTTTTACTGCGAAATAATAATATTCTGTAAGTATTAATGATTTACTTAGAATACAATATTACTTACCGATGATGTCTCCTTCTTAAGTTTTGTTTTAAGATTTGTGCATGAGATGTAACCTCTACACAGAGAACGATTAGCTCCTTATCACAGGAGTATCTGGGAACAAAGAAATACTAAAGTTTAAATCCTGCTCTTTACCGCGACCGATTCGCTGCCGTGAATTTTTCTACGGCTCTTGCATGAACTGTGTGAAACAAAATTTTTAGAGTACCGACCCACACCAGGCTCCGACCACCATATGGAAAAAAAAGACAGGATCATACATTTAAAATAATCAAGGATCTCCATTGAACGGAACGCTACAAATGCCGAACTCCGTGCCGCGAATCCAGAAGGTACTAATTTCCTACCTCCATGGTGAAACCTCACAAACCATCCACATACTCGTATTATTTTGTCACCGCGTAAATACGCACAGTGCAGTGTGACGACGAGTGTGATGACTTGATGTTCCATGACGATAATAATTAAGGTGTGACCAGACAAATTTCACCGGTCCGGTCGGTACAATCATCTTTAAAGTCTCGCCTCATAGGCTATTGATTAAATCATTAAAACATTTAGAAAGGAACTAAGAGGTTCACGAGTTTTTATTGCAGGAATCGTTCAATGGTTCATGGTTAAGCAAAATTTGGATATATTGTATATGAAACTTTTCATAGAGAATAAAATTTCCCATCGGAATAGCATTTTTTAGATATTGAAATAAAAAATACCATGCCAAAACGGTCGAAACAAACTTGGAAAAAAAAGTCCAAATTTCGATTTTTTGAGTTTTTTTGCTTTTTCGCCTGTCTCTTTGTTTTGGACTGAGATAGGTATAGGCATTGCTTGAGATAAAAACAAGATACATTACTAAGAGAATACAAAAAGAGAAAATATAAAAGAACATAATAAAAGAGTCAAGAACAGAAAATGAATTTACTTACTTAGAGAATCAAATTTCCCATCGGAATAGGATTTTTTAAATAAATTTTGAATATTGATCAAATCAAATCAAATCAAATCAAATTATTTTTATTCAAATAGACTTTTTACAAGTTCTTATGAATAGTCAAATGAATCTACCACTGGTTCGGAATGCCGTTCCTACCGAGAAGAACCAGCAAGAAACTCGGTGGTTGCTCTTTTGAAAAAATATAAATAGTATATGGTATGTTTACAATAATCTACATACAACATATACAGATACATAAGTAACCACTGTCCTGAGCATTGCTGGAGCGAGTCAAATCCATGCGCCTTTATCATTAATATAATCTTCGACAATATAATAAGCTTTTTTTAGGAGCATTTTTTTAATGGTTATCTTAAACTTGTGTAAAGGCAAGTTTATAATAGGTTGAGGAATTTTGTTAAAGAATAGTATGCTTATTCCCACGAACGACCTTCGGACTTTAGTGAGGCGGAGCGATGGAGTCACGAGCCTATGACGGTTTCTAGTTGGCCTATCGTGCAGATCGCATATTCTTTTGTAATTCTGAATGTGCTGTTTTACAAAGATTAGATTACTGTAAATATACTGCGAGGCTACTGTAAGAATACCTATTTCCTTGAATTTCTCCCTAAGGGATTCACGTGGTTTTAAATTATAAATTGCACGTATTGCCCTTTTTTGTAAGACAAATATTTTTTGAATATCTGCCGCTTTACCCCACAGCAAGATTCCGTAAGACATAATACTATGAAAATAAGCAAAATATACAATCTTTGCAGTTTCAACGTCTGTTAACTGCCGAATCTTTCTGACAGCGTAAGCAGCAGAACTGAGTTTACCAGCTAGATTTGATATATGGGTGCCCCATTGAAGCTTAGCATCTAAGGTCACCCCCAAGAACACGGTGGCCTTCTATTTTTAACATATCATTATTTACCACTAGATTAATGTTACGTGTATTCTTGGTATTGGGCAGTGCGAACTCAACACACTTAGTTTTTTTTGCATTTAAAAGTAAGTTATTTACAGTAAACCAGTGAGTGACCTGAGAAATGGCACTATTTACGTCGTCAAAATCATCCTTATTTCTATCGACTTTAAAAATTAAAGACGTATCATCAGCAAATAGCACAATATCGCAAGTATCCTGGACAAAATATGGTAAATCATTTATATATACCAAGAACATGAAGGGACCCAGAATGGAGCCTGGAGGGACACCCATTAATGAGGCTGATCCGGATGATTTCACATTGTTTACACATACCGTCTGAATACGGTCACTAAGATATGATGCAATGAGACTAAGTGCAGTGTCTTTGATTCCATAGTGGCTCAATTTGGTCAACAGTGTCTCGTGCTCTACACAGTCGAATGCCTTAGACAAATCACAGAAAATACCAATAGCATTCTGTGAGTTCTCCCAAGCATCAAATATATGTTTTAACAGCGCCGCGCCCGCATCGACTGTTGACCGGCCTTTCGTAAAACCATACTGCTCGGAGTGAAGTAATTTATTTAAATTAAAATGCCGGAGCAGTTGGTTAAGCATAATTTTTTCAAATATCTTGCTTAGGGTTGGCAAAATTGAAATTGGTCTGTAATTATTTGGATCACTTTTGCTACCTGATTTAAAAAGAGGAATCAATTTACTACATTTCATGAGGTCAGGAAAAGATCCCAAATCCACAGACTCATTAAAAACTTGAGCAAGATATGGCGCAATAACATCAATGACATTGCAGATAATTTTCACCGATATCCCCCATAGATCTCCCGTTTTTTTGCATTGTAAAGATTTGAATGTTTTTATAATATCATAGGGGGTCACGTACTCAAACTTAAACTTAACACTGCACTCAGAGACATTACTACTGAGAATTTTATAGGCTTCTGTTGGCGAGGAATTAAGGGAACTGGTAGTAGAGATTGGAATATTTTTGAAGAAATTCTCAAATGTATTTGCAATTTCTAAATCGGAGTCAATTATACGGTCATTAATTTTAAGCTCCAGTTTATTGTTGTCCTCTTTATGTCTACCAGTTTCCTCAGAGATGACATCCCAAGCTGCTTTTATCTTATTTTCTGAGTTAATAATTTTCCGCTTTATGTGAAGGGACTTTGCTTGAATGCAAACATTCCTAAATAATTTTGAATAATTTCTCACGTATTCCAAAAATGTGGGGGTGTAATTATATTGCTTTTCAGCATACAAATCAAACAACTTATTCCTACTTTTATAAATTCCAACAGTAGCCCAGTCACTGAATTTAAGATTTTTAAACAGTCTTTTTTCTATAATTTTAAATATTGAATTAAATTGGTTATTTAATAAATCAAAAAATGCTTTATAATGTTCATCCGGACCACCCTGTGTAAAGTCAAGTTTAGGCAACATGTTTGATAAATTTTGCTTGAATTGCCTTACTTTTTTAGTGGTGACTGGTCTATACTTTATTATCTTTGTTGTCTTTTGTTGAGAACTAGGGATAGATACCATCTGTCCGCAATGATCGGATCTTAGATTGCTTATAACTGATTTTTTGACAACTTTACAGTCACAGAAAATGTTGTCAATACAAGTAGCCGAATTTACGGTTATTCGGGTAGGTTCAATAAAAATGTTTTCCAAATTAAAGCTTTTAAATAAATGAAGTAATCTATCACTCATAGTTGTTCGAATCAAAATATCAATATTAAAGTCTCCACAGACTAATCAGATCATTGTTCCAACCGTTTGTTGTAATTGTTATGTATTCCTACATATAATAAACATAAAAAACCTTTTTTAGTTGAGAAAAACAATAATATTTTCAATAAAATGCGAACGAAAACAATATTCGTACAAGAACGATGAAATTCGAAAAAAAAGTTCCGTTTCAAATGGCCATATCTGAGTCAATTTTTAATCAAAAAGATATTTTAGCCCCGCATTTTGAAGGAAATTTAGTCTACTTGTTTATATCTAAAGAAATACCTATACCTATCTCAGTCCAAAACAAAGAAACAGACGAAAAAGCTAAAAAATTCAAAAAATCGATATTTGGGCTTTTTTTCCAAGTTTGTTTCGACTGTTTTGGCATGGTATTTTTTTTTTTCAATATTTAAAAAATGCTATTCCGATGGGAAATTTTATTCTCTATGAAAAGTTTCATATACGATACCTATATCGAAATTTTGCTTATTTTAGGAGATATAATGGAAAACCCAAAAAAGATGCTTATTCGCCCCTATCTTCAATTTCCACCCTCTACTTTAATAGCACTTCACGGTTTTTTCTTCTTTTATAACCCATTTAACGATTCCTGCAATAAAAACCCGTGAACGTCTTACTTCCTTATTGACCAGTTTTTTGAGTTATAATCAATGGCCTATCAGTAGAGTATCTAGATCTACACAAAAAGTGGGGGCTCGTGGCCGCGTATTAACGGGTACATATTAGTTGTGAATTCACGAGTAAAATCTTTATCATTTGCTATTCCTGGACATTCCAGAGGCGAACAGATAGATTTTAAAAAAGAGCATTCACGGGTTTGAATAAAAAAAATTACACGAATGTAATTAGTGGTATCCATTATTGGATACCGTTAGGGTTACCAACAGCAACTTTACTTTAAAAGAAAATAGTGAAGTCATGTGTTTGCCTTAATAAGTCGACGGTGCCAGTGATAAACATAATCAGGCATCGTGTGGTGGTACAGTTTTATGATATTTGTTATTTGGTATTCGTCTGTTTCTTATTTCATGCTTAAACTATTAAAACAAATAATGTAATATTCAGGACTTAAAAAATATATAAGTATCTACTAGTCGACCCGGCAACCGTTGTCCTGCCTTGAACCCAATTTCAGCGCCCCCTCTCAGGTCTAATTATGATTATAAATTATAAACCATCCCGGGACCGATCCATCTCAACACATCCCAACACAAACACGCTCAAAAAAATCCTTCAAAATTGGTTAAGCCGTTTCTGAGTTTTAATAAATAAATAAATTTGACAACCCTAGATGAGTTACAAACATGTTTCAGGAGGGTATAATATCCAAGTTATAACGGTTTACCCATGTCCATCTATGTCTTCCAACGATACGGCGGGAACAATAGTCGTTTAGATTAATGATACACCCGCGTTAGGCTTTTGAATATTGTTTGTTTACAAACAAACAGTTATCTAATTTGAACTTTATTAACAGTTTGAGTAACTTACCGGAAAATTACATACTTATATGACCAATTTTTAAGAGTGTAACATGATATAATATAAAATTTTGAGCACAGATAAATATCGATGTGTCAAATCGATTAAAACTTCTTCATAAAGAAAGTCGATTGTTATCAAAAATCGAATCAGTAACGCATCAGAACATCATAGAATCGAGCTGCCAAAAGTAAAATAAATGGTTGGAAAAATATAATGTAAACACGAAATTATTGTAAATTAAAAATATGTATATTTTGTACGTCAAAATTAAATACCTAGTGTTGAGCGCTGTTTTCTTAACGTGCGGAGGTCCCGGGTTAGATCCCCGGCAGGGTCAATATGGGAATTTATAATTTCTAAATATTCCGTGGTCTGGCGTGGCGGGAGGCTTCGGCCGTGGCTAGTTACCACCCTAGCAGCAAAGACGCGCCGTCAAGCGATTGCTCGTTCCGATACGATGCTGTGTAGAAACCGAGTACGAGTATGGGTTTAATTTAACTGACATGACCCTAACAGTTTAGCCCACTAACATCTTAGTGAATTAGATGAACGAAATCCCACCTGAACTAAAAACGGAATGCATTATGGTATCTTCATCTTCTTCTTTCTAATATATAAAATTCTCGTGTCACAATGTTAGTTACCATACTCCTCCGAAACGGCTTGACCGATTTTTATGAAATTTAATATGCATACCTATTCAGTTGGTCTGAGAATCGGCTACTAACTATTTTTCATACCTCCACGCGGACGGAGTCGCGGGCATCAGCTATTCTTATATATGAAATTCTCATGTCACAGTGTTTGTAACAAAACTCCTCCAAAACGGCTTGACCGATTCTTATGATTTTTTTTTGTATATTCGGTAGGTCTGAGAATAGGATGTAAACTATTTTTCATACCCCCACCCGGACGGAGTCGCGGGAATCAGCTAGTGTTCAAAATTAAAAAAAAAAAACAACATTCAAAATGCTTTTTATTCAACTAAACTATAACAAGTTCTTTTCAATCGTTAATTTAATCTACTTCGGAATGCCTATTATATAAAAATCGCTTACCTTTCTTGTTCTAAAAGTCTATGGCTATAAAGCGAGGATCCAGCACCTTGGCTGGACGGGCTGCCACTCTCCCAATTCTCACAAGAAGCCTTTGGTGACCTGGTGCCATAGGAATTACTTCCGTGCCACACTGCTTTCATTCTCCTGTAATGTTACGGTACTTATTTTATAATCGATAAATCCATATCCATACTAATCCATACTAATATTATAAATACAAAAGTATGTCTGTCTGTCTGTCTGCTACGCTTTCACGGCCCATCTGTTCAACCGATTTTGATGAAATTTGGTACAGGGATAGGTTGTATCCCGGGGAAGGACATAGGCTACTTTTTATCCCGGAAAATTGTCCGCATTCGAAAAATTGTTCGACTTCGTCCGCATAGATTAAGTTTTTTTGATTCCCGCGGGAACTCTTGAATTTTCCGGGATAAAAAGGAGCCTATGTCCTTCCTCGGGATACAACCTATCCTTATACCAAATTTCATCACAATCGGTTGAAGAGATGGGCCGTGAAAGCGTAGCAGACAGACAGACAGACAGACACACTTTCGCATTCATAATATTAGTATGGATTTCTTACTGCAGAATATAATTTTAATACTATTACCTACATAAACTGTGCTCTGGCATTTTGACCTTTCTAATTTCCTACCTCCATGAAACCTCTTAAGCCTATGGTGAAATCCATTGGTGGTGTTATTTTTTTTAAAAATCTGTGCTCTTATGTAATTAAATATACCTACTCTGTGATTTATGTCATAAGAAAAGGTAAGGTCAGAAAAAATTCTATGGTGAAACAAATTTGACCATATTATTTAGGCTTAAAAAGAAAGCAATGTGACCTTAAACATTGTGCATTTAAAATATTAGTATGGCTTAGTATCCGAAAGTGTGTCTGTCTGTCTATCCGTCTGTCCGCTACGCTTTCCCGGCCCATCTGTTCAACTGATTATGATTACATTTGATATAGGAAAAGTTTGTATCCCGGGGGAGGACATAGGCTACTTTTTATCCCGGAAAATTAAGGAGTTCCCGCGGGAATAAAAACCTTATCCTCGCGGACATGACCTAGAAACTAATATTTTATTTTACGAAAGTAAGCCTGCCTGTGTTAACTTTGTTACCGGAATTTACTCATGTTGGTAGATACATTTTACAATAATATAATTTATTCATATTTGTGAGGTACAGGCTGGGTGCCTTATGACAAGCTTATTTGACAGCAGATCACAAGATCATGAGTTCTAGTCTCAAGTCGGAAACAAAAAAAAAGTTAATTTTGTCAAGAATTTTTTAGTAGCAAAAGTTGGGAAGTCGACAGTTTTGTGCGTACCCTTGTGGCTTAAAGAGCAAGACGTGTATTTAGAAATGGACTAAAACGTACCAAGTAGGATCTATCCGTATGTTCCTCCCGCTAAAGCTGTAGATACTGACGTTGGTTAGCAAGGCACCAGATCCATTGAACATACTGGTCCAGGAATCAAAGAGAACCTCGCCCCTTGAATTCTTAACTGGAAGGTTATTGTTGAAACCCGTTTTCCCAACTGATTTCAGGTCATCCACGCTGAAACATTTAAGAAGTTTATTACTACAGTTGGTGGTAAGTAAACTAAAAGGCATAAGACTTTGTACTACCTATAGGACTCTGTAGCGGCATACCAGAAACCCAGCCATCACGTCTCACTTGGTTGCACAAAAAAAAAACAAATCTGTTTGGAAACCACGGAGATATGGGGTAACATACATTAAAAAAAAAAGAAAAAAAACAAAAAAAATTATATACGCGCCGAATTGAGAACCTCCTCCTTTTTTGGAAGTCGGTTAAAAAGCAGAATATATGCTAGATTTTTTTAGATCTGATGGTAAGGTTGCCTAGAAGAAATCTCTATTTAAGCGATAAGGCCGCCTGTTGTGCCATATCCATTAATATGATTGTTTTTGTCTTTTTATAGTGAACAATAATAGTATATTTTACTTTACTTTACTAAATTACCATAAAAGTAGAACTTGGATACTATTTAAAGAGTAATATGTTATTATTGCATTAAAGTTATCAGAACGCTGGTCGACCGATAGCTGTAAAAAGAGGTACCGTCCTGTCATAGTGCGCAGGAAACAATAGGTTGATGAACGAACCAATCTGATTCATACAACAATCAATTAACCAATCAAATCATTTATTCAATATAGGTACACTGTAGGTACACTTATTGACGTTAAAAATTACTTATAAAACATGATGGTGATAATCGGTTATGGTATCTTAAAACTAAAGCTACGAGGGTTCCAAACGCGCCCTGGTCTGAGAAGAGCCCACACCAAACTCAGCCGGGGTTTTTTTTATTATCACCACCAATATTTACTCTCTCTTTGCGTCGTATCCCTCATTACTAAGGGTCGTGACCCCTTTCCATTAATCAAATAATGGTAGGAGTTTTCTTGGGATAATAAAGCGATGGGTTACAACGTCCTTCCGCATACGACTCGACTAAGAGTATTAAACTCTTCGGTTTTTGTTACGATTATTAAATAAATAAATAAATAAATAAATTTAACTTAACAATCGCAATCGACTGATATGCGTTGTCACATCTAGGCCACTCGTCCCTCCACTAATGCATACCTAAATCGGCTACTGCGCGGGTAAAATGCCAGTGGTTGCTGTACAAAAATTTAAAGGTACAGCTAGACATGCTACTGAAAAAGTATGCTTATAAGCATGCGTAAAACGAGGATGCTATTTAGCTGTATACATTTTCTTAAAAAAAGCATCCTCGTTTTAATATTTTTCCTAGATCGATAATAGCATGCTCATAAGCAAACCTGTTCAGACGCACTCAGAGCACGCCCCTTTCCACCCGCGCAGCAGGTAGCATGCGCGAAAATCGAACAGCCGTCGAATTTTGAGCATACTCGTAATAAGCGTGCTAATTTCTAGCAACGCTTTGACATACATACTATTGATTAGCAATTGCTCATCAATGGCATGCTTTCGTGCTAGTAATGAGCATGTCTATTTGTACCTTAAGTGTACTTACTTATTAGCTAAGAAAGCGACAAAATTGTTCGTTTGGAATGCTTTAGCACCCTGTCTGTAGCATTCCTGGTTTGCGGCGTTCCGCCCTGTCCTATTTGCCGCAGTCAGCATATTCCCAGGATATGGTTTATTCAGAGCTACTAATCGAATCTGCAAAAATATTCACAATATCATATTAATATGTCATTGTATGCTTCTGTATTTTTTTTTAAATTGAAAATAATAAACTTAATGCTAGCTAGCCTAACCTAAATACTATATAAATCATGCCCGCGTGGAATGGTGGCAAGAATGCTGGCTGCATTTCCGCGCTGGACCGCCAGGCTGATCCTTTGCGCAAAAAATGAGCCAGCCCTTCTGTCACCAGATGAGACAATTAACCGCGGTGAAATATATCTTAATAAAATTTTGGCACTAAGACTCCATGGCCCCAGGATCTCCACGGCAAACGGAACAAATATGTAACTCTCTATGAGAGAGGCATACTTCCTCCGCTTGCCGGCGGCTCCCGGCCTTGATGCTGTCTCCCTGATATGACACGGGGCCAATGTGTCTTCGCATGTTGCGTCCCACTTTAGCGCCCGTTCCCGTTCCCAGGGAACCAGCGTTAATCCATCAGGTCTCTTGCCGTCATCCCGACTTATCCCTGCCGGCTCAATGAGCGCAGGAATATCTATTATATTATATATTTAAGGGCAAGAGCCCTTTTGATTGTATTTGCTTTTGTATGTTTGCATTCTACTACATAAGTTATTTCCTACATGTAAGTTATTAACTTACCCACATTGTGTGATTATGAAATCATTTTGCAATTTATAACTTGTACCTAATACGTATGTTTGTTTCGGATATTGTTTTGGTAGAGCGGAGTCTTTTACGTAGAATTTTATATAAAACTTATAGGTAAACTAGCGAATGCCCGTGACTTCGTCTGCGTGGTTTGAGGTTTTTTGGTTCCCGCGGGAACCAAAAAACCCGCGGGATAAAAAGCCTATGTGCTATTCCAGACTATAATCTATCTCTGTGCCAAATTTCAGCCAGATCCGTTCAGCCGTTGGGGCGTGATTGAGTAACAAACATCCATACATCCATCCATCTAAACTTTCGCATTTATAATAATATATATAAGTAAGATTAAGAATGCTCCAATCCAGCATGTTTTACGGAGTTTAAGCTATTAAAATAGTTATTTCTTTATAAAGCATGAATACTAAAAGAAATGATTATCGACTACGTATACTTAGGATCGCAAAAAATTTTAACTGAAGATTACGATACATTAAAATAATATCTTTGTATTCTCATTATTTAGGTAAATACTAAAATTCTACATCAATGGTAAGTATTAAAGAGCTTTTGGGATGACATACTAAGATGGAATTACTGATTAATCCTCCGCAATCGCACAGTTCGTCACATACCTACTTACCACCACCACCACCACCACTACAGCCCATTAACGTCCCACTGCTGGGCACAGGCCTCCACTCTTTTAGGAGAGCGGGAATTAGAGCTTAGACCCACCAGGCTGCTCCAATGCGGGTTGGCGGGCTTTAACGAATATTATCATGTTAGTGATAATAACCGGGACTGACGGCTTAACGTGCTCTCCGAGGCACGGGGGTGAAACACTTCCAACTTCCTAACTCCGGGCTAGTACTGAGAAATTCTAGTCAGAAAAACTCAATACTTAATTATGGCCCGACCCGGGACTCGAACCCAGGACCTCGTCGGCCGCAGGCGAACCTGCTAACCACTAGACCAACGAGGCAGTTACCTACTTACATATTAGGTATTTAGGTATAATATTATAAATGCGAAAGTTTAGATGGATGAATGTAAGGATGGATCTGGATGAAATTTGGTAAGTACTGATTTAGATTATAGTCTTTACTAACACATTAGGTTACTTTGTATCCCGTAAAATTAAAGAGTTCCCGCGGGAACCAAAAAACCTCAATCTACGCGGACGAATTAAGCATCAGCTAGTACTTACATAAATATCGTTGTCCGGTTTTGCTTGTATTTTTGACGATTTTTGTACCGTTTCATATTTCGGCGGTCGCCATATTGCTGTTGTGTGTAAGATTGAGTCTATCTGTGAATAAATTAAACGAAAAAGATAAAGATCAAAAAACATGCAACATAATATTATTAATATTTTCTGTACTGGTGGGAGATCGACCTAAAGTCGCACCCTATGAGTTTTCGATGCAAGGACCACGGCTAACTTAATATTATTATGGCGAAACTTTTCTAAAACTCCGTTTAGGCAAGACAAGATAAAGGGCAAATAATATACGACGTAAGAACCTTCGTCAGTTTAGTCTAACATACGGTCAAGGTCACTGTTTAGGGCAGCGGTAAATAAATTCAAATTATCCTTCATGCTTTCCAATCTTCGACAGAAGAAAGCACTACGTTGAAATAAATATTTTCTGATCAGGAGAACGGTTTTGCTGAATACATAAGCATGAAAACAACGAATAGTTTTTCTACTTACAATAACAAATTTCCATCCTTTTTCGACTCTCAATAACAATTTCTCTTCTTCTATAATAAAAGCTAATGTTCCCAGCGGTATGCTTGAAGTTCTCTGGAACAAAAATATATTTGACTACGTTTTTGTTGGAGTATCGAACATAGCTGATAAAGAAATGTTATATTATATTAACTCGCTCAGAACTTGGTACAGATAAGTTGAGCAAATCACAATATTATTTAAGAAAACTTTTAGAAAAACTCAAACTAT
Organism: Erebia epiphron; assembly: GCA_963932025.1. NCBI lineage: Eukaryota > Metazoa > Arthropoda > Insecta > Lepidoptera > Nymphalidae > Erebia > Erebia epiphron. The sequence goes on along the minus strand of OZ009959.1, from coordinate 13,545,209 downwards.
ACTTTTTTCCTTTATCAAAGCAGCAAAGATGCGATCGATATGGTGTTATTACCTACCTTGTTCACAAAAATGCATGGCGTTTTACAACTTACCTTAAAAAGTGCTCTACTGGATTTGTATATTACAGTTCCCGCTCTGTAGAAGTCATCATCATCATCCTTACCTGTCAATAGAAATTCTTTTATCTAATCTGCAAATTTCCTCACACTTTTTCCGCGTTTTAGCAAGAAAGACCAAGCGCCACCCAGCTACATGGCTTTGGGTTGTGACACATGGAATATAAGTTGAGAGCTAGTTTTTACCGCTAAAATCACGGTTTTCACTACACATTCAGGTAATCATATTATTACATGAATGTGTTGTGTGTACGTGCTCTTACCATTTTCAAAATTCAAAAACGAGCTTTGTATAATTTCGCCTGGTTCTCCCTTAGGGCCTGTTATTGAAGTACCGGGTGGACCAGGCGGTCCTGGTGGACCTGGTGGACCGGAAACCGTCATAGAATTACAGTTTTCACATTTCCCAGGTATACCAGGGGTACCCGGTTCACCCGCTGGACCAATATCTCCCCTGTATCCCTTTTCTCCTTTAAGCTGTAAACAAAAAGATTTTCTACTATTATTTTTTATCTAAGGTAGTCATCATCATGATCGAATGCTTTCTTCAAAGCGAAGTTTGTCATCATGCGAAAATCTTCTCTATTTGAGCCGCATCTTATAATCCTGGATAGCTAAGCCCTGTCCACCCACCACCCCTTATATCGTCCAACCACTTGCGCCTTTGGCGACCTGGAGCTCTATTGCCTGCAATCCTTCCTTCCAAAACTAGTCTTGAAAGTGAGAATTGGGCTCCTCTTTGCAGATGTCCAAAGAAAGCCAGTTTTCTCCGCATGACGGTTGACATGAGTTGTCTGTCTTTGTGGACAAGTTCTAGTACTTTAGTGTTAGGTGTAAAGCAGTAAGAAATATCAAGCAAGGGGAATATTGGTTGGTATAACCAATATTCCTCTTCCTTTTTGCTAGGAATCAATACCTTAATACATTGTTCAAGTGGAAATTGCACATATTACAGCTGTTGTGTTAGTTTCTAAAATTGAAAGCTAAGTTTGGCTACCTTCTCGACATCAATGAAAGGTGTCTCGCCCTTTTCGCCTTTCTCGCCCATAGCACCTTTATCACCTTTAGGTCCGGTTGGCCCCTACAAATTTAAATTAATAAAAATAATATTTATGTACTTGTTCTATTAGTTTAAATCAACTTACATTCAATTCTTTAAGTAATCAACTAAGTATGTCAATAATATTTAATCTAAGTATATAAAAGGAAAACGTGACTGACTGATTGGTTGACAGACTGGCTGACTGATCTATCAATGCGCACCTCAAACCACTGGACGGACTGGGCTGAAATTTGGCATACAGATAGCTTATAAAACGTAAGCATCTGCTAAGAAAGCATTTTCGTAAATTCAACCCATAAGGGGGTAAAACAGGGGTTTCAAAATTTGCGTAGTCCACGCGGACGAAGTTGTGGGCAAAAGCTCATAGCTAGTAAATCATAAGTGCAAAATTATAATTATACCTATCTACCGCCCATACCATCTGTTATTTATCTGCGTCATTAAAAACTCCCCAAAGCGTCCCTTAAATAATCTGTTTCGTAGCGATGAAGCACCTATCAAGGACGTAAAAAATTACTATTTTGTACCTACCGTTGGACCTCGTGGGCCTGGTGTACCTCTAGGACCTCTAGAGCCTGTTGGTCCTCGTGACCCTGTTTTTCCTTTGTATCCTTGTGGACCCCGTGGCCCTGGGGGTCCTTGTTGTCCTTTGGGTCCCTAAATATAGATATAAAAGGTAAAATGTGTCAACGAAAATAAATACGTTACGTTATTCCATACTAATATAGAATTATAAATGCGAAAATGTGCCTGTCTGTCTGCCTATCCGCTACACTTCGCAGCTCATCTTTTTCGCCAATTTTAATGAAATGGTACAAAAATCTAGGTTGCATCCGGGCATAGGCTACTTGTTATCCCAGAAAATTAAAGAGTTCCCGCGGAAATCAAAACCTTGAAACACGCGGACGAAGTTGTGCGCATCCTCTAGTTGATAACTTTTGTTTGTTAAATTATTGTTTGAAAAGTACTTACATTATATTGTTATCAAAACAAAGATCGCTATCAAAGTTACAATCTTATTACCTTCATAAGAGTAATAGCCGCTGTTGGTACATTGCCGGGGGGACCGGGTTCACCAGTTTCCCCTTTGTGCCCCCTTGGTCCTTCAGTACCAGAATCTCCTTTATCCCCCTGAAGTCCCCTTTCTCCAGGAGGCCCTTGAGGCCCATCTGTCCCTGTATCACCTTTAGGGCCCTCTGATCCTTTATCTCCCTTGTCACCCTAAAATTTTCCAACACTTATTATAAACGAGTACCACAACTTTCAATAATATCAATATTTTATTTTGTGGATAGCATATTGCAGTACCAACGTCTTTCTTTTTCTTTGATAAAATGATCAATACAATAATTATTAGAACAGTAAAACTAAAAGTATGTATTATTTTAACCCACCTTTTTCCCTGATACACCAATTTCACCTTTCTCTCCTTTGACTTGTACTATTATAGCTTCTCCTGCAAATATTTTATATTATAAACAAATTTATCATAATTAAAACTGATTTCAAATAGAGATGACAATCATTTCACCTTTTTCTCCTTTTACGCCGTCATGACCATGTCTACCTGGTGTACCAGGTACTCCGTTTTCCCCTGGCAGTCCAGTGTCACCCTTTTCTCCTCGAGGTCCTGGTTTTCCGTCCTTACCCTAATTGAAGCGAAGTAAATATTATTTGTATCATAGTTGAGACGTAATTTTCTGTGAAGTTAAATACTCGTATTTCTGTATTCAAAATAATATTGAATAGAATCAGGCGTTACTTTGGGGAAGTTCATGATTTGGCAAGAAAATAATACAATTATTTGGCTATAATCCGCCAACAGAAAAAAAATCTGTATGGTCAAGCATGCAGTTACAAACAAAGCACCGTTTACCTTCCCAACCAAGCAAGAAAGCTAAGTTCCCAAGCAAGCAATGCCACCACCACTCACATGCACCAACACACCAGACTTTTATACTATTCTCGACGCACGTTTTGACGACCTCCGTGGCGCAGTGTATTGCGCTGTTGCCTTAACGTGCGGAGGTCCCGGGTTCGATCCCCGGCAGGGTCAATTTGGGAATTTATAATTTCTGAATTTTCCCTGGTCTGGCCTGGTGGGAGGCTTCGGCCGTGGCTAGTTACCACCCTACCGGCAAAGACGTGCTGCCAAGCGATTGAGCGTTCCAGTACGATGCCGTGTAGAAACCGAATAGGGGTATGGGTTTAATATAACTGCCATGCCCCTAACAGGTTAGCCCGCTACCATCTTAGACTGCATCATCACTTACCATCAGGTGAGATCGCAGTCAAGGGCTAACTTGTAGTGGATAAAAAAAAAAAAAAAAAAAAAACGTTTCGCCCCGACACCGGAGCATTTTCAGAAAATGTCGACCTTACAATGCAAGATTGTCTAGTGTCCAGTGACTAGACTATAACTTTGCTTATAACTGCGCGCTTGACCGTTTCTGTTGGCGGATTATAGCAAAATAATTGTATTCTTTTCTTGCAAAATAATATTATCAGTAAATCTTTAACTGTCCCACTCAGAGTGGCTTAATTATTACTTATGGATCTCTATAGTGTACATTTCATATCAAATCTACATATTACTAAGGAGTTCTTCAAGTAATGATTAGCGACTCTGAGTGTGGCAGAAAGACAAATATAATAAAATATTGTGTAGAAAACATTTGGCATTTGGGGTTTTGGTGTGTGTAGCAGTCTACATTCAAACTTACCTGAATATGTTTTATTACTTCGTCACCTTTTTCACCTTTAATTCCGTAGTCTCCTTTATCCCCTTTGATGCCGTCTTTTCCATCTCGTCCGGGGGGACCAGGGGGCCCTATCGGCCCCGTATCACCTTTCTTGACATTGATTGGTTCTTTTGCCTTTACTATTTCCTGTCAACATAAGCTCTGACACTATTTGTTCCATAAAAATCTTGCATTAAAAATACAAAATTAATTTTAACGCCCACACGTACCACATGATTTTAAGGTTTGCGTGGCTAGTTTATAGATGGCGTCTTTTCCATTAATCCAGTTTTATAATCTTATATAATTTCAAAATTGCTTATTTATGCTTTAATAGCAAGTTAATCACCTTATGAACATAACCTGGTTCTCCAGGGGGTCCGGGTGATCCAGTTGATCCTCTAGGTCCTGGGGCTCCGTCTTTCCCCGGTTCCCCTTTTTGTCCAAGTACGCCATCCTTTCCTGGCGAACCCGTAGCCCCTGGTTCACCATTATCACCCTGCAGACCAGGTGGACCTCGTATTCCTTGCATACCTTGCGGACCCTAGAAATAAAGATGGTTACTGACTACAAAAGCTAACATTTCAAATTTTGGTGCCGTAACATGGCATGTCTATCTGAATAATTGTGCATTAATCAGTAATGTGTCTTGCGTCGCGATCAAGGAGCCGAGCGGAGGATTTTTCGAACGCGTTATAATTTACGACGATTTGTTTGGAATTGTCAAGCGCTTGATGACAGAGGACAACTAGCTGCCAATTCCATACAAGTAACCGTTAACTTAGTACTCGAATAGGTAATAAATCTCCTCCTGTACCCCAAATTTGGGGTACCTGCTCTATTGCTGTTAGAAAAATGTTATACTTTGCAATATCTAATTAAATATTTGAGTTAACTATTTTGTTCATTTAATTTATCCATGTGAACTCTCCCTAACAATAAATGTGACTCAAATTTAAAACTAATACTCACTCAAAAACTAATACAGGTATGTCCATAGGCTTAGAATGTACAAGACCAACAGTAACAGATTACGGTGTTACAAAAAATGAAATGTAAATGTGTGCGTGAAATAGTGTTGTCTTGACTCTAGCATAGTATTATCGATAGTCTTCCTGGTGAAATCATAGGACTCTAATGAGTTAGTTTAACGAAGTAAAAATATAAAACTATCTTTTAATTTTAAAAAATCAAATACACAAATAGCAACAAAGCTTTTTTCGTAAACTATACATGGATATATATTCGAAATTATTAGTCCTATATTTATAAACTAATTTTTTTAAAATAAGTGGTTAAATGGTGTTTATTTTTGTTTCTGGGAGTTTTTTGCCTAGCTCTAATAGTTTTCTAGAAATTACAGAAAATATATAAAATTTTGAAAAATATTGCTTTCATGTTAACTATGACAGGTATATTTCCGAAATTATTAGTTCTATCAAAATGAACTAAATATTATTTTGTAGGTAATTTAACTATGCTTCTTATTGCTTCAATGAGTTTTTCCTAACTCTGTTATTTTTTTTTTCAAAAATTAAAAACAACGTTCACGGTATTTGCATATTATTTTCTTTATCTTACACATTAGGAAGGCATATCTCAAAAACTATTACTCTTATTAAAATAAACTACATATTATTTTATAGCTAATTTAATAGCCTTTCATTTTGCTTCAGACAACATTTTTGTAGCTCTGTCAGTTTTTATGGAAATCACAAGAAACTACATTACAAAAAGCCATACATGCAAATTATTTTCTTTTCATGCACAAAGGGTTAACATATCTCCGAAACTATTAGTCTTATCGAAATGAACTATGTTATTATTTTGTAGATAATTTAATGAAGATAATTTTTGCCATAGAAAGTTTTTTTCTAGCACTAATATTTTTTGAGAAAATTACAAAAAACTGCAGTTGGGGAGACGTTTGGGGGGGTGGGGTATTTTTAAGAGGTACTTCTCAGACCCCAAGGAACACTTGTGCCAAAAATCAGCTTTACATTTTTTATTTTAGGGTTCCCATACAAAGCTTGCATAAGTAGCCTGAGCTAACAATTTTTTTATTTTATAGCTTACTAGCTAATGCCTGCGACTTGGTCCGCGTGGATTAAGGTTTTTTGATTCCCGTGGGAACTCTTTAATTTTCCGGGATAAAAAGCCTATTTTGCCTATGTGCTATTCCAGATTACAATCTATGTCTGTGCCAAAAAGCCAAATTTTAGCAAAATCGGTTGATTCATTGTCGCGTTAAAGAGTAACAAACATCCTCACAAACTTTCGCATTTATAATGTATGTACTGAATTACCAGTATATACAGTATACCCTGTATACTATATATTTCATATACATATTGAAATCTAAGACACGCCAAATAAAACAAAAATTAAGGAAAATATTTATTTCGTTCTTTTCTTTTACAGGAAAGTAGTGTTTTATATTGTACTCTACACACCTAAGCTTATGAGCAATCACGTCAAACCTACCGGCAGACATGATTATCGACTATCGATACTTATGACGTCATCACTTTGCCAATCCCTATCGTAACTAAACGTTTTTAAGTTTTACACAAAATATCCAAAAATTCTTCATTTAGCAATGTAATTTGATGAAAAGTCTTAAGGGAAACCTATTATCTAAGCTTTTAATAGTTATTTTGCCTCATTTTCAAGCAACAAATTACGAAATAATGATTATGAATAATTCAGAAAAATATTCAGCAATTACCTGTGAAACGTGTATTTATGCGGGTTATATTACGTCTTGTAACGTCACATTCATTCACTGAACAAGACATTATGGTGGCAGAACAAAGATTTTTAGTTTCAATCGTAAGACTATTAATTAAATGCACAAAATTCACCTTGACTTGGAATAGGCCGGGACGCTATGGCCTCTTACTCGTGTAAACAATGACATACTGGCCTTTTGTTTCGCTATCTCTTTTTCGCTGGCGGCAATGTTTATTAACTAAATTCTATGTCTATGGGTATGTCACGAAACATTTTAATCACAATTATTTTGATCATGTGAACATGTATTTTGACATTAGTGACGTGCACTATGAAATAATACTCACAGTCAAACCGGGCGGTCCTGGTTCACCTACATCACCCCGGGGCCCCGGTGGACCAGATTCTCCGCGTGGGCCAGTTATTTTTTCACATTCCTGTGGAAAAACGCCATGTCTAGTAAACATAAACTGACATCTGCTTGAATTGTAGATAATAAATTTATCATTTTAAGATCTGAAAAGTAAATTCCTCTGAGTAGAGTTATTAAATTAGAGTAGTATAACAATCTACATAAAATAAGATAATACTCAATATATAATACATAATCTATATAAAAAAGTCTTACTCCTTTATCACCCCTTTCACCCCGTAGTCCTGTAGGTCCTTCAGGGCCTGGAGGACCCTGTGGGCCTGCTGGACCAGTAATAGAGTCACCATCTTCGCCCTAAACAATAGAAACACTTATTGAATATAATTTTTACAACTTGTATCCATTATAACATTCTTGTCAGTCGGAATTGCATCCAATAATATATTCCTTACATTTTCCCCTCGCTCTCCTGTATCCCCTTTATCGCCCTTTTCTCCTTTTTCTCCCTTTTCAGAGCTCTTAATTTCTGAACTTGAATCTGTAAAGAGTACAATAAAATTTTTATTTTTATAAATTGCAGATTCATGCTTAAGTTATTGTACCTAAGTATTAAACTAATAAATTAGGAATTTTAAATAAAAGCAGCAGGATACCTATTACGATCCGATCATACCTGTGGAAGTTGCTCACATCTCTTCTTCATCTAGAAAAGAGCTGATGTTCCGATTTTCTTGAACGATATCTAAGAACACTTTCGATCAAGTCGCCTTTCAAATACAGAAACTAAATCAAAATCAGTTCATTTGATTCAGTTCAGTTGTTTGGGAACTATGATGCCACTGATAGACACACAGATACACAGATAGAAACACACGTTAAACGTACAACCCCCCCTTTTTGCGTTGGGGGTTGGTTAAAATATTATTTTTTATTAATAACTTACCGTTGCTAATTTCCGGAACGTCACCGCGATCTCTAAACTGTAATCACAAGTAACATTCATAAATAGTAGATTATTCAACATAGGGGTAATGCAATATCTTACGTCACGGGCGCCGGGATAAACCCCAAGCGCAACGAGGGATGTTAGAGTAACTCCCGAGTGAAGGTTTAGGGGCGCCCAAGACAAAGACAGCATTACCCCTGCGTTGAATACTCTAATTTTCACACCTCGCGAGGCAATAAAATCAAGGGTTTAAAAAGATTATTCAACATATTGTGTTATCACATCTATTTTCAATAACTTAAAATGCAAATGAATGAATAAATAAAATAATGATAGATCTTGAAAGTAAACTAGCGATACGGCCTCTGAAATTAGGCCATTCGCACCTTTTGTTGTTTTCCATTTGCAGGAATCTTTATATGCTTTTAAATATCTGTCTTCAGAAGTTTCTGGGAGCAAATCGTTTATTATTTGAGCATCTATTTTAATAGTTTCCGAAGTCAATTACTGCAAATTAGTGCAGCTATCTTCGACATTTGAATTTTAAATAAAATAATTATTCAATTTCAATAACACCACAATATATGTTTTGGAAATAAGTGTTGGAGGGAATTTTCAGCAATCTTTCATCACTCATCGAAGCGAGATAGCAAAATGTGATAGAGACGCCGTCATACATCGAAGCGAGATAGCAATACTTGGAATGAACAGAATTTTCTTTGGATGCGGGATCTTTCGAAATTCAAACCACATTACACCCCATGGCGGTAATGGATTTCAGTACAACATTACAACCCCGCTAAGCCTTAAGAATGTAATGACGTACTTTAACCTTTAGATGACAGGTTTTGTAATAAGGCAATGATGAGCGAGTGGTGTGAAAAAGAATTTTCTTACAATTAATAATTATTAACATTAAACTAAAAAACATGCGCAGTTAATGGTACTAGAATACTGTACTAAGTATATAGGTGAGTACAAGATCCCATCCCAGAATGGTTATTATTTTGAATAAATGCAGTTAATCATAATATTCGAAGAACATTTACATTTCAGAACCACTTTTGAGAAACTACAGAATTAAACTCAAGTCTGATAACGACTAAGTACCAAAATATAATGTTGACTTGACGATGCCCGCGATTTGGCTACGTAGGTAATTATGTTTTCTAAGAATCCTATTCCTGTGGGAACTTTTTTATGAAAAGAAGCCTTAATATTAGGAATACTTTTCTTAAGTTGGAAATTTTAGGTATCTGTACCAAATGGGGTCAAAATCTGTAGAACAGATTGGCCATGAAAACGTAGCCGACCAGCCAGACAGACACACTTTTGCATTAATAAAATTAAGTATGGATTGAAATGACTATAATGCTTGAAATTGATAATTTTAAGCGGACTTAGCAAGAAAGCTGAACATTTAGATATTCTGTTTATTAAATAATTTAGTTCACATACCTCTAAATTCTGTGGACGTGAAGTATCCTAAAATTAGGTTAAGGTTTATTAATTTGGTAATTATGTGTAAATTATTACTAATTAGTATGGTTATTTAAGAGGTCTAATAACCACTACCTAGTTATTAAAATGTTACAATACTGGGAACTTTAGAAAGTAACAAAAGGGTTAATCACAAAACACACAAATAAGCTAAACATTGGGTCATAAATCTCAATGCTGGGAGCTGATCATTTTTCCGGGTGATAGTTCCATTATAATTCTGATCTAGGCTTTTTAGTATGACAAAGTTAGCACCTATTTCTATCTCTGACTCTAGTCAGATTTGCAGTCAGATCACGTGTCTTCAAGATATTTTCAAGTAAATATATTTTGTTTTCATACTTAAGTAGTGCACGTCCTTAAGTCGGTTGGTTGGCAAGCATCACTCAAACACACTGATTTTATCATTAATTTGAACACATACACTAACTAAGAAGAAAATAAAACTACAAAAGTGAAGAGTATTTCAAAATATAATATGTAAAATCAATCCAAAGTTTTGAAATATTTTTGTTACTTTATAAAGAACTGTAAAGTGTATTGTATACGTTTTTTAGTAATTTGTGTAGTTTTATTGAAGTTTAAACTACAACTTACAACTTTGACGGTACTGGAGTTAGACTCAATCTAGGAAAAAAATATTAATGTTAAAATACCATAGTGCCCCAATCATAATATTACATCTAGTTAATAAAATATATAACAATCAATAATAAATGGGAAAAGAATAATATTATATAAATTTTACATAAATTACTGTAGTTATAAATATTGATAAAATAACTTTAAGCGATTTAAATAATAATAATTAAACTATGAACTTACCTACCTACATAAAATGAAATAAATATTTCATTTTATGCAGATATTAATTTATTTTTGATTGTATTATAAAATAAATATTACTACTTAATAATAATGATAATATCTTTTATCTTTTAATACACATAAATATTACGTGAAACACCAATAAACCTGCAAAAGATAAAGGACAAGACAGACCAGGATTACGAGTTTAAGCATACATTGATAGAAATAGAGCAGAAGACGCGTAATCTACCGGATGTTAATACTTACACTATCAGGAAAAGTAACCTCCTGCAAATAAACATAATATTATATATTTAGATATGATGTCTATCATCTATTTCAAATTTTATCCATCGCCATATGTACCTACTGTCATCTATACTATCTATACTTACTAATATTATGCGAAATATTATAAATGCGAAAGTTTGGATGGATGGATGTTTGTTACTCATTCACGCCAGATCGACTGAACGGATCTGGATGAAATTTGGCACAGAGATATATTATTAATATGCTCTGAAATAACACATAGGCTTCTTTTGATCCAAAAACCAAAAAACCTCAGTCCACGCGGTCGAAGTCGCGGGCATCAGCTAAGTAGTAAAATGTAACATGGAACTTACATCATTACAAACTTCACTCTTTCCATAAATGTCCGGGTTTGGAAATATTTGGAGATTTTGAATTGATCCCTGTAACAGAAATGTAATTTTTAATCATAACAATATACCTACAATTAATTTTTAATCATAACATAATTACTCACATAATATTTTACAACAGTAACAAAATTAAAACGATACTTTCGCTCTGTTCTATTTATAATGATAGAAATTAAAAAAAAAACTAAATATCATTAATTATTTGATATCATTGATGCCCGCGACTTCGTCTGCGTGGAATATGTTTTTTTGATTCCCACGGGAACTCCTTAATTTTCCGGGATAAAGTAGCCTATGTCACTCTCCAGGGTCCTCAACTATACCCATGCCAAAAATCACGTCGATCCGTTGCTCCGTGATTGAAGGACAAACCAACAAACAAACACACTTTCGCATTTATAATATTAGTTTGATTACTGGAGTCGAAGTCACTACACAGTGATAATAAAACGCAGGGGACTACGAATACGTGAAATCTGTAAGAGTATTTTCTGTTTGCGCTAACACCATCTCATTGTTCAGCAAGAAGATTAAAAAAATTACGAGTCTGAACTCTTTGGTGACTCGTGGCGGAGTTTTAATGAAACTGAGTCTGGAATAGATTCGCTTGCTATCGACGCGGGTCGGCTTTATGAGATTGGATTTTTTTGATGTATATGCGATTATATCTCAAGTTCTCTGATAAGTGAATTGCTTGAAATGATTCCGCTGGAGCTGGATTAAATGGTATTTTGAGATCGAATCTAAGTAAGTTGACATTGAGGCCAATTCTGTAGTACACCATCTCTGAACTAAACTAAAATGGCAGCTTCATATAATATTGCTATCCCTTTCATAATACTATATGCGGAAAGGGCAGCACTAAATTTAGAGCAGAGCAGTTAAACAGAATTGAACACAATATCTAAATATTTATAAAAAAAGTATATCTAGATTTTTAAAATTTTACTACGTTCTTCAATCAAATAATAATATAATAATTAATAAATATTATAAATGCGAAAGTTTGGATGGATGGATGTATGGATGTTTGTTACTCAATCACGCGCCAACGGCTGAACGGATCTGGCTGAAATTTGGCACAGAGATAGAATATAGTCTGGGTTAGCACATAGGCTACGTTTTATCCCGGAAAATTAAGGAGTTCCCGCGGGAACAACAAAACCTCGATCCACGCGTACGAAGTCGCGGGCATCAGCTAGTCTTTCATAATGTAAAGAAGCTGAGAGTCACTCAGCAGGTGATAAAGATAGCTATATGCTCGAAGTTATTCTAAAAAAAAAAATTTGCAGATCCATTAGGAATTTGAGTAAACGGCTCGTAGCTCAAAACGTAACGATTAAAGTATGGTTTAGACGGCCGATAAAAATTGGAGTCCCAAGGTATTAAGGGGGGTCCCCATACAATAAACGTGTTTTTTTCGTATTTTTTTAATAATTTAAAACTTACTACATGTTTGTACGGAACCCTCGGTGCGCGAGTCCGACTCGCACTTGGCCGGTTTTTTTTCTTATTATCTACAAGTTAGCTCGTGACTGCTATCTCAACTGATGGTAGGTAAGTGATGATAAACTCAAACTCAATTTATTTAAAACATGTAGGACATACAGGCGTCTCTTATGTTATGTCATGTTTTGACTCTAATACGGTTCGGAAGAACCGAAAGAAGATTCTACTGAGAAGAGCCGGCAAGAAACTCAGCAGTTGCTCTTTTTTTTAAAAACAAGATATTATAATACGTAGTTATGTATATAAATTAAATACAATAGGGTAACTTATTAGACTATCCTGTTGGGCGCTGGATCCAAAGTCGATTTCTTCCATACAACTTTGTCATTAGTGACAGACAGTACAGTCGCAATCACCCCTGATTGGTTAACACTTTTCCGCTAGTGGACAGAATTCAGTGACGCAGCAAGAACGCCATAAATTCAGCCAATCACAACAATTGGGACTGTAGCAATGATTGATGCAGGTTTTGCATGATTAGGCTGCAGGCACTAACCCGTGACGTAAACTAAGAATATGTGTATTTCGGTTGTCGACGATTTTTTTTGTCCCCTACAAGTTAGCCCTTCACTGCGTTCTCGTATGATGGTAAGTGATGATGCAGTCTAAGATGGTAGCGGGCTAATCTGTTAGTTATATTAAACCAATACCCCTATTCGGTTTCTATTTCTACAAGGCATCGTACCGGAACGCTAAATCGCTTGGCGGCAAGTCTTTGCTGGTAGGGTGGTAACTAGCCACGGTCGAAGTCTCCCACCAGGCTACACCGGGGAAAACGAGGGACCACGACCTCACTCTCTGCGTCGTATTCCTCATTACTGAGGGGTGGTGACCCTATTCCATTTATCACATAATGGTAGGAATTTTCTTGGGATAATAATACGGTGGGTTCCCAGGTCCTTCCGCATATGACTCGACTGAGAGTATTTAAACTCTTAGGTTTATTACGATTATTATCAGATATTAGTGATAATAACCGGGACCGACTGCTTAACGTGCTCTTCGAGGCACGGAGGGAGCGAAAGGCCCAAATTTAAACCTCCAAATTCGGTCACTCATCCCGTCCAGTAATTCCTCCAAATACCATCATATTTGGAGGAATTAGGTGGCCATTCTTCCCTGGTCGAGGGACGAATGCTTAGCTATGTCAACGCATATCAGTCGATTGCAAGTGTTAAGCATCGCTGCTTAACAATCCACCTAATTAAATGTGACAGCGCATCACGTGAACCAGGGACCAGGGAACCGATCTTACGGTTACGTTTGAGTATAGGATTATATCATCGACATTTATTCATGATAAAGATTCTCATGTAGGATATGAAATAAATAAATGAATAATATGGGTGTCATATGTAGCTAACTTGGTACATGATAAGTGACAACTTTTATGAGCTACCAAGGGGACATAAAATATTACCGAGATTTAATATCCGGCCATGGTAAAAATATGACCCAGAGGAGAGGAAACTTTGATATTAAGTATTGCAGAGGCTAGCGGCTATTTTTGTCAGTATTAACTAAGGTTCAGCTTAATATTGTTCCGTGTCAAGAGGATTAACACAACACTATATTATATTATTTGATCCATACTAATATTATAAATGCGAAAATATGTCTGTCTGTTTTTCTGCTACGCTTTAAAGGCCGATCTTCTTCTCAACCGATTCGATTCGGTTCTTTTCAACCGATTTTGATGAAATTTGGTACAGAAACAGAGATAGCTTAGAAGCTATCTCTGTCCTTCCCCCGGGATAGATCCCGGGGGAAGGACATAGGACATAAGGACAAGATTAGAAGGACATACTTTTAACCCGGAAAATTAAGAAGTTCCCCGGGAATCAAAAGAACTTCATTCATACGGGCATCATCTAGTATGGTTAAATAGCAGTTGGTATATATCTATCTTCTATGTCATAGTTTGATACCACTTTTAAAATAAAATACAGACACTCTAAATGTGTAGCCATTGCTTTACCACTAGGCTATAACTTCTCTTACGAATTGCAAAATTTAGTGAAAGTGTGAAATGATCATTAAAGGATCAACAAACAATAAAGATGATAACGATGAAGTTTGTATGAAATACATTTAGTTGTGACGTCATCTTTCAACACACTTATTTCTTTAATCGATAGTTTATAATGATTATCAAACTAAAAACTAACGGACGATGTGAATTTTAGATCTTTTGGAAGACCCTCTATTCCTAATACAATGAATATCTTAGTTTTTAAAATGATCAGAGTTAAAACTGTAACTTCGGTGAACAAAACAACAACATGCGCAAACACAAACAAGCAAGACAGAGGGTAATGTAAGTCTTGTAGGAGCTCGAGAGATATATTATTTATAGAATCCAAAAGAAGCACCATTTGCTATATTAAACGCAACGTGTTGTTTGCAAGAGCCCGAAATATTCAATTGAATGTTACACAGGATTTGTTACTCTACCGTACAGTATAGTAAATAGCATAAGATTATTTAATACTAGATGATGCCCACGACTGTGTACTAGATGATGACACGTCCGTGTGGATTAAGGTTTCTGATTCCCGCGGGAACTCTTTTTCCGGGATAAAATGTAGCCTATATCCTTCCCCGGGTATCAAACTATCCATATACCAAATTTCATCAAAATTGTTGAACAGATGAGACGTCAAAGCGTAGCAGACAGACAGACAGATACTTTTTCGCATTTATAATATTAATAGTATGGATTATCTAAATCTATTTTATACCGTGCTTATGGATAAGTTGTAACTGGCAAGCCATCTTGTTTGTTTATTCTAAATAACTTCTGACGTCGATTGTACGTGTAGGTGGCAAACAGTTACCACCCTGCATAGTTTACACATAAATAGTTCAAAGTTATGCGGCACTTTAGGAAATAAGTAGCATAAATAGTAGTAGTTAGTATAAATAGTTGCTTAAGCATATTAGACCATCGGTTAACAAAAAGTATGCGCAGAACTTTTGCATGCGCAGAGACCAAGGAATCACAGACAGAATTTAATCTCAGTTTGAGAATTTAATCACTTGCGTAACAGAAAGGCCGGACTCAAAATTTTGAATCGTGTAATGCTTGACTTAGCGGAGGCACTGCCGTGTCTGCCGATTAGTTAACTATCATAATTAATCGAATTATATTATTATTAAATTAGTCTTGATAAACTTAAGCTAAAGTCTTAGCTCTTAACCCATGATGCAATGCTAAGGACAGCGGTTACTTATGTACACATTGATATAATAATTGTAAATGAATTATTTAAAAAGAGCAACCACCGAGTTTCTTGCTGGTTCTCCTCGGTAGGAATGGCATTCCAAACCAGTAGATTCAGGTAGATTCACTTGACGATTCAGAAGTACTTGGAAAATATTATTTGAATAAAAAACATTTGAATTTTGAATTTTTGAATTTTGATGGGGCGTTTTCCGAAAGGGACGTTTTGCGAACGTGATCTTTCGTTATACGCAATGGTTAAACGTCCTAATCGCAAACACGCCTTAAATATTTCTTGATTTCACGATAAACTGGTCAAAACTAGAATGTTTAGGGAAAGTGCTCTGTTTTAACTATGATACTTACCCAGAAATTCCATAATTGGCACGATTTAAGTCGACACATTTTAAGAATGTTAATTTTAAAAAAACTTCTGGATTTCAATAATGTGTTGAAATAATTGTAAATATACCATTTGTGGGTAACTAAATACAGGTTTGTATTTGAAGCTACCTGTACATTATTATGTACAATTTAAGTACATATAACTTTTATGACTGAATCTTGAGTATGTTTAGGTATTTAGGTCATAGCTAACATTAACATATTAGATGCGCTGTAAAATATCATAGCAGTAAAGGTTTTATAATAAGCGTGTGATTAAAATATGCAGAGTAGCGTAGAAAAATGCTTTATTACAGGCTCCAGCGCTTAAATGAGTCACTTAGAATACTTGTTGAGCTACGAGCTGAGTAATATTATGACGTAATTTTAATAAAAAATAAAATATAATATTTATTACTAACACACTTTTACCAGAATTTCGTCTTAAAGGGTTAAAACTACGTATTTTTACATAATATTGTAATGCACTGATCCTATGTAAGCCTTTCCTTTAAATCCCAAAAAATTAGGCGTCCATCGCACCTATCTAGGTTTTATATCTCTGGTATGCATGTATCTTATTCTAATGTAAACTTAAAATTTAAGTGAATAAAAAATGGATCCCATATTATGCACTAACTTTCTATAGCCGAAATAAAGGTCTTGGGATATATTTTGTCCTCATAATTTATCTAGTTATTTTGAAATTGAAAAATATGTCTGAGTTTAGGATGTAAGTTAACTCTGTGAAAAGTTGCAGCAGTTTATTTTATAAAATAATTAGGAAAAATAGAAAAAAAAAAGTATTTAGTATCACTAAAGGTATTTGAACATACAGAAATGTCTTCCTTCTAAAATAAAATTAACTCGTAATAATTTATCAAGACCGTAAAAAAAATGTTCGCCTCCATCAGCAACTTTTATGACGCGAAGTAGCTTGAAATTGAGTTTTATTACAGACACTCGAGTTAAGCAGGTCGAAATGTATTCAAAGAAAAATTGGGGTACACAAGACGTGTTGTAATGAATACATCACCCGCAGTTGAGCACAAAGGGAAGAAAGACGAACAAGGAAGATGTTATTCAAATTTTTAAAGGCACTTCATTTTATTAGATTTGCAACACCTAGAGTAAGGTGTTACAACCGAGATAAAATGACTAAAATAAACTAGATGGTGCCTGCGACTTCATCCGCGAAAGTCGGTTATAGTTAATACTACAGAGATTTTTGAATTAAGCGGCTCCGAATTAATACAAGGTACTTTCTTATAACCTATTTCCATTCTTTAGTTCAGTCAAAAAAAACATCTCAATAAACAAACTTTTATGGTCACTTACAATTTACAAACGTAAAAAAAAAAAACTTTCAAATTCATATTATCAGTAAGATTAAAGAATGAAGACTGATTGACAGTAATTATTATCAACGTATAGCTTGTAGAAACTGAACATTACGATTTATTTATAGTAAGAATCTTCAATGTCTGCAAAAAATAGAAGAGATTTAAAAAATAATTGAAAACCTCTAAATATTTTTGAAACCTGAGCAAAAAATTCACTACAATATATTATAACAAAAATATTCGTACTTCACACTTTATTTAAATAAAATTGTAAAAAACATAATATAACGTGGTGCATAAACCATACCATTTTTTCGAATAACAAAAAAAAAAAGGTTATAAAACCGAAGAGGTGCTGGACAACAAGCCCATCTGTGACGCTCGTTTCATCCAAAATATGTATCTCGAATGCGGCAACTAATTTGTGAGTGAGACCGTAAATTTCGCTCCTCCAAAGTTCTGCAAAAAGTAAGCTCATATATTCCGGGAATACATCACGCGGCGTGGCAGCTGAATGCCTTTAAGTGTTGCGATTTTAATACCGCCTTGCATTTTGGAATTGAAAAGTTTTAAAACACGTGCTTAACTAAACTGACGAAAAGTACTATAAATGTAGTACTTGAACGTCGGTTTAATGGCCGCGATACGTAACGGTAAACGGAAAATGGTAGTCTTTATTTAATTCCAAGTTTGTCTGTCATCCATTTCCATACTTACGTCATAGCCATACTGAATTTAAAAAACTTATGCCAAGTTGAGCCCCAGTTGCTTGAAATAAAGATTATTTATTTATTTAAAGGTCTGGACTCATAAAGCGATCTGGCGTAGTTGTGAGCGCTTGGTGAGCAGTATACCTCATACTTACAAACGCTATCTTATACATAAATAGTATTTTATACATAAACAGGAGACTATGGTTTCGATTCCTGGCAGGGACAAACTGAAAATTTAGGTTTCAACCGTCTCTGATCTGTCCTCTGATAAGTCTAAGAAAATCGGTATCGAAAACGCTGGGTAAACGTACCTATAGTTTGAACTGTAGGAAATTCATAGATGCTTGCGTGTCTTAATATATGGATGTAGATGAACACCTTAAACTGTTCAAATAATACGAAGCTCAGCCCTCAAATGATTACAATTTTCTTAGACAATTGGGCTTCTGATCTTCGGCTGTATCTAGTTACTCTAACTACCGTCAAGTGATTTATCGTACCAATAAGAAGCCATGTAGAAACCGATTACACTATCGGGTTGCCCCCTTCAAGTTACCCCACTTTGATGTTAGACTACATAATATACATAACACCAGCAGAGATTGTATCATTTATAGGTTAATTGCACCAAAGTTTTTCGAAGAACCTGAATGAAGCTCGTTACCAAATAGATAGCCTTTATAAATTCTAGGAGCTGTAAACGCAACCTTCGCGTATCGTTGACGACACGCCTTGCGGGTGTCCAAGCCTTACTACGTTACTATCGTGAGGAACTTAACAGATTAACATAGAGGGATTAACAAGGCGGTTGTATTTTTTATACGACTGCCTGAAAAAAGGAGTAGGTATATTGTTTTCAGGGTTCAAGTATGTATGTATGTATGTATGTGAGTTTGTATATTCCACCATAACTTCTATACACCTGAACTGATTTTGATAAATGAGGTATCGTTAGAATCCCTAGCTTATTCCGGGTGACATAAGCTAGTAAAATTTTAAAAAAATTGATAGGGTGACCATGGTCCTGCATTAAAGACTAAAGTTGAATTTTTTTTCGAAAATAAGATTAACTATATAATCATCATTTAGAAAATGATGAGTAGATTCAAAAAATATATAACACTTTACTTCAATATCCAGTGATTCCCAAAAAAATATAATTTAATAAAAATGTGAATAAGATTCCATAGGTAATAGTGAATATGCATGATTTATTTTTATTTCTTAAATCAATCATTGACATCTTTATAACATGGTAAAAAATAAAAATAGGTTTGAAAATAGTCAAATAATTACGTTAATTGGTGTTTCAAAGTTAAGTATAAATTTGAGCCGTTCAAATGCCACCATTAATCGCGCGCTTTTGATGACGTCATTGGTTATTTCCCGTGTTTGTTTATTAAAGCGATTCAGTTCAGTTACTTCATAATTATTATTATTTAACAAGTAATCACACAGGAATACAGTTTTAAACAATTTTTTCTCACAAACACTACTAACACAGTATGAATATCGACGCCGATAAATCCACTGACGTGACCATTTATGTCACATTTCGTTTCGACCAATGGTGACGCGTTTTGCAAGTTTGAATTTGCCTCCCTCATTTTTCACTTTCTATTTAATATTTTCTGGGTTTAAATATTAACTAAATAAAAAAATATCTTTAAAGTATAATGTAAAGACAATAAAGAATCTAGAAAAAAATATTTGAGACAAATTTAAATTTTATGCATATTCCCTATTAATGACTGTAGTATCGTTACGTAGTAGATAGTTATGGGCTACGGCAGAGCAGTCGTATTTTTTAATAATTTTAATTATATTCACTTGTTAAGCTTAGTCCTTTTAAAGTGATACACAAGGGTTTACCTATACCTACTAAAGTTTTGTGTATTTAAATTCAAAAAAATCCTTTTTTGCTATTATGAGAAAATAATTTGCAGGTGTTTTATTTAAAGCAAAAGTCAAATTACATGATTTATTAAAAGAAAATTTTTAATTGTGTTTCCAATTAAGTTGAACTATTTTAATTAATAGAAATACAATTGTTTTGCTAATCGGTTTTTCGCCGCAGTTTTGCCCGTAAAGGTCCATCCAAGGGTCCACCAACACGGTAAAGTTTATACTGCTCCCATTTTGATTAATTTGTTTAGGCTAGAGAAGTAGGTAGTAAAGTGTCACTTTTCACCTATAACTTAGTTCATTACTATGAACCATTAAAACATAAGTGCGGAATTCAAAATATCATCACAGCTGGAGTCATTTAGCCGTCACGCGGTAAGCAGTATCTCCGGAAAATATGACATCACTTTTTACAGAACTTTTCCGGAAATCGGAATATTTACGGGCTCATTTGCAAATTAGAACTTACATTTCGTACAAAATCAAGCCATATTTTCTGGAGACAA
The DNA here is from genome assembly GCA_963932025.1 of Erebia epiphron. NCBI lineage: Eukaryota > Metazoa > Arthropoda > Insecta > Lepidoptera > Nymphalidae > Erebia > Erebia epiphron. The sequence continues at coordinate 13,524,679 of OZ009959.1, read as the reverse complement.
TGCAAATAAGTCTTTAAAACTTACACCACTGCAAGGCGGGATTAAAATTGCAACACTTAGAAGCATCCAACTGTCACACGGCGTGATGTATCTGTGGAAGTCTTGACTGCTTTTTTAGCTGATTTACGGGCCCAGTCGCAAATTGGATCCTGTTTTCACGATACGTACACTTTTCTACTTGCACAATATACTAGATAATTGGATCAAAGGATATTGGACGGTATCAAAAAAACAGTTGAGTTGGTCAAACTACTTGATAAAACAGTAGCAATTTATGATTCTCCTCTATTAATATTATATACCTACTGGTGGGCCCGGCAGACTTGTCCTGCCTTGAACGTCGAAACAGATTGCAGCGCCCCCTACAGGATCCAATCATACTAATTTTATAAATGCTTGCATTACTCTGTTTCCCACCCTTTGTAAAAAAAAGATATTTCTGCAAATAAATGAATATGAATATGAATATGAATATGAATATGCGAAAGTGTGTTTGTTTATTGGTTTGTTGGTTTGTCCTTCAATCACGCCGCAAGGATTGACGTAATTTTTGACATGGGCATAGGCGAGGACCTGTAGAGTGACATAGGCTACTTTTTATCCCGGAAAATTAAGGAGTTCCCGCGGGAATTAAAAAAAACTTGAACCGTGCGGACGAAGTCGCGGGCATCAGCTAGTTGTGGATATACAAACAAACAAACACAACAAGAAAAGAATTAGCGAAATTGGTTCAGCCGTTCACGCGTGATGCCGTGACCAAGGGAAATAGGGATTCATTTTATTTTTGGTCTGAATAAATAATGAATAGATGAAATGAAATAAGTTCGTATGTTGTTTAAATCGTAAAAAGTTAAAAAAAAACACTCTTTTGTAGCATGTAACTGGGACTCATCAAAACAAACCATATAAGTCGAACCCCAAGCTTCAAGAGTTTAATATTAGCCTTTGAAGAGTTCGAGTATCCAGCTCATGGATCTCTCAGAAGATCAGCTTGGTGGAACCAAAATATTTTGAAAGCATCGGTATTACATTTGCAAAGTTTCAAATCGATATGACAACTAGAAGTTGATTAAATTTAACTTTCAAGATTTTTTTACATACCTTTTTTTATCCACTACAAGTTAGCCCTTGACTGCTATCGCACCTGATGGTAAGTGATGATGCAGTCTAAGATGGTAGCGGGCTAACCTGTTAGGGGGCATGGCGTTTATATTAAATACCCCTATTCGGTTTCTACACGGCATCGTACCGGAATGCTAAATCGCTTGGCGGCACGTCTTTGCCGGTAGGGTGGTAACTAGCCACGGCCGAAGCCTCCCACCAGGCCAGACCAGGGAAAATTCAGAAATTATAAATTCCCAAATTGACCCTGCCGGGGATCGAACCCGGGACCTCCACACGTTAAAACAACAGCTCGCTACACGCTGCGCCACGGAGGTCGAAAAATACCTAGTTAGTCAGAGGTGATTCAACCTGTGAAAGAAGAACAATGCACTTACTTTTCCATTAAAATGATATTTCGCAATGATTTCATAAGCTATTTAGCAAAAAAGTATGAGCCGGCTTGTGCAAAAAATTTCCGTGTGCTAGTCATTTTCAGTTCACTTTATAAATCCTTTTTCAGCTTTTAAGCCCAAGATGTTACGCACGAAATAACATGACAACGTGCTTTAGCGAACATTTTTAAAAGAATCTAGATCTCTCCTCGGGATCTCTTTGGTAGAGCGCTTGTCCGCATTTTGCGAACATTTTATTTCGTAATCTTGAGCCTATTTTGCTCTTTGTCACAGTTTTATATCTACACAACTTTTCCTTTTTTTCCTTTTTTTTTGCCGGCACTTCTCAGTAGAATTTCTTTTCGGAGCCCGTGGTAGAGGCGTAGAGCCAAAACAAGAAGGCACAATTATGTCATATTTTAAAGGACTATACAGATGTCGTTCCTTTCATCAACACATTCTAAACCAATTTATTCTTTTTTTTAATCATAAACTTAGGTTTCCAATTAAAAAAAAGTAATTGCTTATAGATAGAGCTTAGCATTTAACTTAGACTCTCGTATATGTACTGAAACTGTGTCCGTTTGTCCGTCTGTCTGTCTGCTGCGCTTTCACGTGCCAATCTCTTTAATCGATTGATTAAATTTGGTAAGTACCGTGATAGATAGATAGAATATTTGATTTATTATACTAATATTTTAACCGTGATTTTTTGTATGTGCATAGTTGAGGACCTGGAGAGTGACATAGGCTACTTTTTATTCCGGAAAATTAAGGAGCTCTCTATCCCATCACCTAGTTAGGTATAAAAAACTTAATCCATGCGAATGTGGGATTCATCTAGTTTACAATAATTCAGAACGCGTGGTAGCGTTTTGAATTTCATAGCGCATGAGGGGCCTGGGGGCTTACTACCATCGCTTAAAGCCGTATTATTTTAATATTGTTGACGTTCGTGTTTTAAAATTATCATCCTTATTTAAGAGACGTTAAGGTGCGTGAATGAAATGGAGATGGGCCGGACACATAATTAGAGACAGGCAAGGCAAATGGAGTACAACCGTCTGCGACTGGTACCCCAGAGGCAGCAATCGAGGTAGAGGACGTCAACAAGTGAGATGGTCAGATGACCTGAGGCTCACGGCTGGACACTACTGGAGAAGAGTAGCGCAAGACAGAACCCAATGGAAAATGCTAGAGGAGGCCTATGCCAAGAGGCACTCTGAATTACGAGATATCTTATGAACTAACTGTCTAATTCCTTAACTTTGTTAATTCAGAATAAAGGGCTTATTTATTAAGGTGCGTGACATAAAACTGTCATTTTGAAATAATAATGCTTTAAAAGATGGTAGTAAACCTGATATTCAAATTTCAGCCCAACTATTAATGCGAGTTGTCACTAATGTACTTTAGTATAACGCGCAAGTTCCTGTGGCAATCACACAAATGTAATGACGAGTTATCGTCGCTTAGCGCTGATTTCGAACATTTCGAGGATTATTTCCTGTTCTAAATCCATGCTTACTAACGTATAAATGAGTGTAAATATATGCATGTAACAGCTGTCTATCATACCTTTTCATAATTCGTTCAAGGGGAACTCTTTGATATATGATAAACTTGTGGAATTGGGTTTTAGAAATTTAAGAGGAACTATGTGATTTTCCAGTATATAATTGCCATTCTCTAGGTCCTCATTTATACACATAGTGTTGGAGCATGGAAGTCAAGTTGAAGACGTTTCTCGTTAAGCTATTCCCATGCTCTTTGTAGACTTAAGGTCTAGCCCCACTACAGAGGCGCGGCGCGGCGCGGCACGTAGCGGCAAATTTTCTTTTTATGAGGTTGTGTGGAGCTGGGCCCACTTAAGCGACGAGGCACGGAGATGCACTGCGCAACGGGGCCCCGTACAAACTCATACAAATAATATAATATGCCACTACGAGCCGCGCCGCTCTGTGCATCTCAAGTGGGGCTAGACTACGTATAACCCGCTTTTTGCCGTTGTTATACTTAGTGACTGTTTTTTTTAAGTTTTTCACAAATTTACGAGTAAAATGATAAATTTATTTAGTTCAGGCTTAAGTTAGTATAAAATATAGTAATTAAAAAGTGCTTTGAGCTTAGTGAAGATTATTAACTTTATGAAGAGAAAATTTTCTTTAGATGTAGTAACGGGGTTTTAATTAAGGTTTTTCACTGTTTAGAACAGTTTTAATGTTGAGAAACTGAAAATGTTAATCTGTTAAGTAAGAATGGTTTAACTCCATCTTCTGATAACTCTTATATTTTTATCTAATAAAACAATAATTCTTCTGAGTAAGTAACTAGTAGTTTTTTCTCGTTTTATTTTCAACTAGCTGATACCCGCGACTTCGTCCGCGTGGATTGAGGAGTTTTAGTTCCCGCGGGAACTCTTTAATTTTCCGGGATAAAAAGTACCCTATTATTTAATCCGGACTTCTAACTTTACGTCTGCAAAATTTCAAAGCAATCGGTTCAATAGTTACGGCGTGAAAGCGGAACAAACATACAAACAAACTCACTTTCCCATTTATAATATTAAGTAAGGATAAGGATAAGGATTTCTAGGACCCATTTAGCAGTCGTTGTTCATATCTATTTTCTGCCAGATTGCTTATTTGAATATTTTTAATGCAACTAATTTAATCAATTTAAAAAAATACGCAATGCAAAAAAAAAACTTTCACACACAATTAGTTTAATTGATGATTTTTCTAATAGCGTCGCTCTTCTTAGTTAAAACGTACAAGATAGAGTGAATTTCTCAGACCACTAACTCAGTTTGAAATATGAGGGACGTGCAAGATTATGATAAGGCATTTAACTCAGTAAATCATAGGATTCCCGACGACTGAAGCAAATTTAAGGTAGTTCTCTAGACGCGGACAGACTGCTTCGGCGTTTTATGCTGAAATATTTCTAGTTTTGGTTTCAGACTTAGATTTTCGACGACCTCCGTGGCGCAGTGTTGATCGCTGTTGTCTTAACGTGCGGAGGTCCCGGGTTCGATCAACGGCGGGGTCAATTTGAGAATTTATAAATTCTGAATTTTCCCTGGTCTGGCCTGGTGGGAGGCTTCGGCCGAGGCTAGTTACCACCCTACAGGCAAAGACGTGCCATCCATCACCATCTTAGACTGCATCATCATTTACCATCAGGTGAGATCGCAGTCAAGGGCTAACTTGTAGAAGAATAAATTAAAAAAATATATGAATAGGTAGCAAACTTTTTTTTAACAAAAGTGAATACCTATTGTCAGCTTTGCTTTTAAATTTGAATTGAATTTTTAGAAAAGATAAAAGATTGTTAATTTATTTGTGAATGAAGGTTTAATTAAACAGATATTTGACTCATTCGATGTCAAATGATTAATTTATTGTTGCTGTGATGCTTTGGCCAAGTTTCATACTTTTGTTTACATTAAATCTCTCGTGAAACCGCTACACGTTGTGACCATTCGCTCGTGCACGTTTTAAAGAGAGTAGGTACAAACATATTTTAAAAGTAATTTTAATTATTTGCCCACTTCTGGAATTATGCTTACACCATGGTGGCAATGCACTGTATCTACATAAAACAAAACTTTGGGGGCTTTGTGACCAGTCAAACGTTATTTTTTGGCTTTTACTATCTTCAAGAGTGTCTATACAATAATAATTTATTTTGTTATTTTACTACTACTGACTACCGATTTTCAGCAAACATGTTAGTAGGCAATGATCGTCTTTTTTCAAAACTAAATATGTAAGCAAAGTTAAAAAAAAAATATCAAAATTATATTAAAAATTTAAGTAAGTATTAATATTTTATGGAAGTTTTTATTTGACAATATTTTATAAATATTATTATAACAATTTTTTTTTGCAGTAGGTAGTAAACGTAGATATAAACATTATTGTGTAACTTAAAAACTTTTTTTAAGGATTTCGTTTATAGGAACAAAAATAGCATAGTAAACAAAACAATATTTACTTTCAAAGCAATTGCTTAACTATGCGCTAAATATAAAACTGGGTAACTGACCGAAAAACACAATTCCCAAGTCGCTAATGTTCACACTAAATCAGGCATTACATGTTCATTATACACCGGTTCCGTTGTGTAACACGTTCCTCTCTAAAATATTTGTTTAAACTCATTCGGTAGTACTCACTGAGATTTATAACGTATTTATTTACATAAGCTACAAATCGCTGTTTAAGTTTGACAAATGTAGAGACACATTATAGTACGAGAGCTGGGAAACGATTTGTCTAAAGCAGGGATTCCCAAAGTGGTCGATATCGACCCCTCGGGGTCGATATTGGTTTTCCAGGGGTCGACATTAACGAAAACTGATTTTCGGGGTCGACGAGGTCTAAAAATCGACCCCTAATTTAATGTTTATTTCGAATAATTATTACCTACGTATTTTTATGTAATTTGACAATTATTAATAACACTTAATATTTACTGAATTTTATGTCTATTTATTTTGTTAAATTTTGATGAGACGAGAAAATGATGTCAAGTTTACTCACTTAACAAACCGGGTTAAGTGAGTAAACTTGACATCATTTTTTAAAGGTGGTAAGTATTTTGTATCAATAGGAAAAAACTAGAGATAGGATTTTTAAAGTAATTTGGCTATCTAAGTTATCAGTTCATTTTGGAAAAGGGGTCTCTTGCTTATACTTAATAGTTTGGGAATCCCTGGTCTAAAGCATAATATTATTTCTTGATTACGTCATAATCATATTTGGAATGCTTTAAATCATAAATCCATAAATTAGATAGACCAACAAGCTGACAGAACAACCCAATCCTAAAACCATTACTTTATTGTGTTCATGTCCTGCCCGAGCTAAATAACTCAGAACCTTCATCGTTATCAACCTCACTCTGCCCCACTACTTTGTGCGACTAGTCCAGTACTGATTATTATGATTTCCTCTTCGAATGAAAAATGTTTAGGCCATTGTCCACCACGACGGCTAAGTTCGTAATGGCAGATATCACGTACGTTTGAGAACTCTATGGATTACTCTTAGGCAGCATCCATGGTTGAGAAGACGATGGCAAAGATGTATGAAGTTTTGAGTGCCATTTCCATCTGGTAGATCCATAAATAATACAAAATATATTTATTTAAGTTATATTTCCACCAGGACTCTACATACTAATTTGAATAATTACACTAATTAAAAATTTACAAAAATAACCTTTTTTAAATATAAAAATACACCGATCAAATGATAATTCATGGTGCCCAAGATACTGGCGCTATTGCTTCTCTGAATTGCCAGGTTAAGCCGTTGGGCTAAATAAGCGCCAGCTCTTGGGTCCCGGTAGCGTGGACCAACTTCTGGGATACAAGATTGACAAAATATTTTTTCCTTTACTAGTTATTCTATTTGAAACTGAAATATTTATGAAATATGTAAGTAAATGAAAAATATTATTTCATCCCACCTCAGCGAGGAAATGACTAAATCACTAAATTCAATTTACTTTATCCTCAAGAGGATAATAACGGCTTTTGCATTCAGATATCGAAGAGTAAAAATACTCTTTCCGAGATGGTGGGATGTAAATATTATTTTAAAAATTATCGGTTTCATTTTACTTATAAATCTTAACTTCCAACAGGTGACATTTTCGAATCATGTTACTATATTATTGTAGGTAGATTGTAGTTAAGTATATTCGTATTCAACCACATGTATTCAGAGAGAATTCAAAGGGCAGTTCCGGCACGAACTGAACGTAGGCCGATTAGTATGTGGAAGCGAGGCTTCAGGATTTAGTCGTAATTACTCCGAATTGGAGCAATAATTATGATTTGCGTAAGCAGAACTAGACAATTCACATAATTATAATTATTACAAAAAATATGTTTGTCTATATGTACGAAAGTATATAAGTAACTGTAAGTATGTATGAAAGTACTGTTTAGAATCTAAAGTTAAGGTTTACTTAACAAATCGATTGAATTAAGAATACAGATAAAAGATTTCATACAAAGAACTACTTAGCTCATGGCTTCATAGAAATTTAGTTTATATTTAAATTGTATTTCCTTAAAGAAACGATATACGACGAAAACGTTTTTTTTTTTTTGCAATATAGGCTTGCGCTTGACGACAATCACGCCTAATATAAAGCAGTGATGAGGTCTAGGTTGAAGCGCGCTCGCCTAGAAGATGCCTATTCACTCTTGCCTTGAAGGTACCTACTTAAGTTATACGTGGCAGGGAATACATGCGCTGGAAGGGCACGTTGACTCTAAAGAAACGAATTTGATCAAAGTTAGATGACAGAGTTATTTAGGTCTGATTATACCTACTTGCATGCTTACAAACTGCAACTCAGCACTGCACAAACTTACTTAAATAACAGACCAACTATCTTTGGACAGTACGTACTAGATATTTGTAAAATGAGAAATCAGATTTTTTTACTAAGGGATATCATAGGTACTAATTATTTTATATGCGAAAGTGTGTTTGCTTGTTGGTTTATTGGTTTGTTGGGTTGTCCTTCAATCACGCCGCAACAGAGTAACGAATTGACGTGATTTTGGGCATGGGCATAGTTGAGGACCTGAAGAGTGACATAGCCTACTTTTTATCCCGGAACATTAAGGAGTTCCCGCGAGAATAAAAAACTTAAACCACGCGGACGAAGTCACGGGCATCGGCTAATTTAAGTTATAATCAAAAAGACTCGGCGGCCTTTACGCTCAAGATGAGCGTAAAGGCCGATCAATTTAATTTAAATTCAAAAAGTAGGTACCTTTTAGTTTTATTACTCAAACTCCAATCAACTCCAGTACTAAGCGTTCGTAAACCTAGAACCGTGAACTAAAATTAGTATTCCTAGTATAACCATATAATTTTATGAGCCAATCATTTTATTTACAGAATGTTTGCCGAACCGAACGAAAAAGTGACACATTTGCAAAGCCGATTGTAAATGTGTCACTTACGACCTTTGTAGCTTGCATTTATTTCTAGAATTGAAAATGTTCTTTTATTTGACCTAGACCTCATATATTCGGGTAGACAGATCAGACATATTCAGTGAATATATAATACTGGATCCAAGCTATTTATGTCCTATAGCAAAAAATAATATACCCGACATGCATATACGAATATGATCTTTTTTGTAATTTCAGAGACTCCATCATCGTCAATGGATAAACGGCATAATAATAAATGATGTGTCATTATAGACACCTCAGCACTGCAATCCACCTCGCCGCCTTCCTTCTTTGATCCGAGTCTATTCCAGACAAATTTGCTCGAAATTATCTGTACGCAGGAGCCGAACTTAGTAAAGAAACGAACACATGATTAATACAATTTATTACAATACCATTTGGAGTTTGGGTGGTTGAGTGACCTAAACTTAGAGATAAATTTCCAAAAAACAAAAATCATGCAATTTAGGCCTTATCAAAAAACACCTTTAAACATAAACTTTTCATATAATGGGATAAATCTAGAATGTGTTAATACGTTCACTCTGCTCGGGATAGATATAGACACCAACATTAACTGGAAATCTCATGTTCAAAAAATAAAAACGAAACTTTCTAAATTTACCTACGCCCTAAAAGAAAAAAAAAATCGACGAGCACATGAAGCGGCAATTTTGGCATATTATTCTTATGCAAATGCATGGCTGAGCTATGGTGTGGTATTGTGGGGAAACAGCACAAATGCACCAGAACTATTTATACTGCAAAAAAAATGCATAAGAATAATAAAGAACTTAAAGAATCGGGAAAGTTGTGTACCTCACTTTAAATCACTAAACATACTAACCCTGCCATGCATTTACATATTAGAGTCAGCTAAATTTGTAAGGAATCAACCGCAAAACTTTAAAAAACTAGAGGATCTACCGCGACGTTACCAATTAAGACCCACACGTAAAAATAATATGATGATTCCCAGTTCCAACCTAAGCATCCACAGCACCGGTCCTAACCCGATGTGTGTAAAAATGTATAATAAAAATACCCGACCACATCAAATCTCTGGAGAGTAATACAGCGTTTGTCAACTCTTTAAAAACATTCCTTATTGATAAAGTGTACTTATAAATCATTTATTTTTTGAAGAAAAATAAGGCAGCCGTCTCTCTACTACCCACTGATTTTTGCTGTGCCCCACCGGGGTTCCAATATTGTATTAAGAACAGCTAATCAATTGACATTATGTAAATTATACTTTATGAACTATATTGGAATGCACAATAAATAAATGAAATGAAATGAAATTTATGTCAAATACACTTTAATAATACAGTCCAATTTCATTTATCTCGAACGCGTCTCAAAGAAAATCCAATTGAAGCTCTTTCCGAGATACTTTTCTTATTTGCGGTTGTGCTTTGAACGGAACAATATTACATACAATCTGCGCCGCTTTCAGTTCAAGATGCACGTCCCGCACACGGTGATTGTTGGGGGAAACATCTCGACCCCGTATTCTGATTTCTGATGAGAATTCCGCAAGATATGGCATGAAATATAGAGCGCTTTTGATATTATTTCGAAACTTTTAATAAATAATCGTTATTGACGAGTTTTAGACTTAATGTAACTTTACTATAATGGTAACCACCAATACCCCAATAACCACCAATATCTTTCTCTACATCGTATTATAATTATGATCTCTCACATTTGGGAGTACTGACACCAAGAATATCCCTGCAGTTAACCATTACCTATACTTTGCTTGTAGGTCCCTTGGACCCTTCAATCTTCGAACGCCTGTAGAATGCGCTATGAGAATTACAGGTCTTTTGTTCCAAGATACCTTCCAGTTAATAAATACTAGGTAATGTTCGCGAATTCGTTCGCGTTGTTTAAGTTTTTTTTTTATTCCCGCGGAGAGTCCTTTATTTTCTGGGATAAAACGTAACCTATGACCTTCCCTGGGATGCAACCTATCTCTTTACAAAGTTTCATTGAAATTGGTTAAAAAGGTGGGCCGTGAAAGCACCTACACTTTCGCCTTTATAACATTGGTATGGAAGATACCATGGAGATTGTTGTATGTTGTGGCGTGTGTTGTGTTTTTCTTGCGGTTTCGATCCTGCAGCAGCTTACTTGAAATAATATCGATATATCGTTCGTAATTGTGAGCTTTCAATTATTTCTGCTTATGACTCGAATAAGCTCAGTAAGATTTCGAATACATATAAGAATAAATGTACAGACGATGAAAATGCTCTTCAGTGTATGTTATATAAAAATTCTTTCTAAAAACCAACTTCCAAAGCCACTGTAAAGTAAAAAATAATTTTGATTTCTACAAATAATTTTGATGTTGAAGTCGGGCGAGCCTGACGAGTCAACTTTGCCTATCTTTGTTATACTCGCCCGACTTCAATTTAGTGTGTAGAAATCAAAATTATTTTTTACTTTACAGTGCCTTTGGAAGTCGGTTTCTTGGAAAGAATTTTTATTTTTAACTTTTTAGTGTACTCTTAATCCCCACGGCTTAGGAGTGCAGTACCCTGCAGCATCAGAGTTGAGGAGTCGGGACTTGGGTTTAAGTATGAAGTCGTTGCTTGACACCTACAATATGAATTCATCATTAAAAAATCCTAAATCGCTATTTTTAAGGAGTTCTGTACCCTGCAGCATCAGGGTTGAGGATTTGGGACTCAGAGTTGAATCATATACACGTGACTTGATACCTACTATATGAATTCACTATCAAAACTTTCTAACTCCCTAGTTTTAAGTCGTAGGTATACCTACAGCATCAGGATTGAGGATTTGGAGTCAGAATTTTTTATGGGACCACTTCGCGAGCTTCCTCTTTAGAGAGTGTTTACACTGAAAAAAGAAATTTTCAAATCGATTTGGAAACCACGGAGATATGCGGCAACATACATAAAAATTATACGCGCCGAATTGAGAACCTCCTCCTTTTTTGGAAGTCGATTAAAAACATTAAAATTCGGGTTTCTCTTGTTATTTAAAGATGCAAGTAAATTTTGCAGATCAGAGCTGTTGTCTTCACTATTTAATTGTATGTACAGGAAATTAAAACAAAAATAGATGCCAGCTTCGTGATTATCCTAAGTCTAGACCTACTTTATGATTCTGGCATCGTATGTCCGGGCGTGACCTCATTTCGTGTCACCCGTTATAAAATATAGATTTACGGGACGAGAAAAATTGAACGCGTTTGAATTCTGAGTGCTGCAGTCTAAACATAGTATCATGGTGACATGGGCACAGCTCTTGCAATACTTTTTCGATGAAGCGACTAAACGGCGAAAAAGCATTGCCGTGTTGATTCTGCTTTGGCTGCTGAGTTATGAAAATAGACGCGTCAGAAAATCTGTGGTAAGTAAATTGGTCAATATAAATAACGGATATCCGTCTGTTTATTCGGACTAATTGGAAATGGAAAAAGCTGACACCTAATAGATACCTAAAATTTTTCACTGACGAAAGATTTATGCTCGATATTTTTGATTATCATTTTTGATGGTAGGTACCTAATCCTCTAATAACTTTAATAATAGTACAGTCCAAACAAGACTTATGTCCTTTATGAAATAAACAAATTTGAGTCTAATTATCTCTAACATGAAAATAGTCGTTAAAGCCCGCCAACCCGCATTGGAACAGCGTAGTGAGTCTAAGCTCTAATTCCCTCTATTCTATGAGAGTGGAGGCCTGTGCCCAGCAGTGGGACGTTAATGGGCTGTAGCGGTGGAGTGTAATCAAAAGGTTTAGAATCTTCTGCACATTTGAATCCTCAGCTCGTTGAAACGACCGGGGCGATGGATGGACGGAGAAAGTTGGCGGGTGGATTCAGTAATGGCTCTGAATCGTATATCTACCAATGTACAGCTCTAGCTAATGGATTAAGAAACAGCGATCGAAGCCCAGGCAAATCAGCTATATTAGTAGTTAAATACATATCATTTAAGCAAAAGACATCCATGCATCTACTGTATAGGTAGCATATAAATATTTAATTCAGAGTATAAATAATTGACATTTATAAATCGGTTTCTAGGATGAAATCCTCTACATTATATTTTATTTTATGACTCATAAAGTAAGACAAGTAGACGTTGTTAAATGTTTTCGTTAGTGCTAATAAAACTGCATACGATTCTGTCTAAAAAGATTGCGTAAGACCTATTCAATTCTAGAAGTATAAAGACACAGATATGAAATCTCTCATGAAACTTATATAGGTTAATTGAATTAATATTTGAAGATAATACTGGAAAAGTGGACTGGTTCTATTGAGACAAGATTTTTCTCAAATTTCTAAATTAATTTAGACTTTACGAGCTCCTTACCATTGATGTAGAATTTTAGGCGCTCATAACATAATTATTGTATGTAAAGTACAAAATAAATATAATTAATAACAATGTAGTAACAACTTAATGTTATAAACATGCTGTAGTATGATAATACTACATCATGTTTCATTCTGCTACTATACTGATGATGGATGACCTGATGAAAACCCACAAATGATTATTGAATCTTGAATATAATATATTATATTTTACATATTTTAAGGGACAAGCTTCTAGAAGCTTGTCTTGGGTGGTTGCTTTTGAAATCTAAAAGTGTATAAACTTAATAGAAGCTATAGTAGCTTCTACTATAGCTTCGTTTGGTTGTTGGATTGAGAATCGTACACAGATGGCAGCTGTTGATCTGAGACCTGACAACAGATAAAATAATAGTGACTGCCCTGGCCCCTGATTACGGGCAGCTTGGGTCCTTCCCCACAGCAAGTGAAACCCATTTAATGTAATTATTCTCAAGGACGTTTTACTCATAGTAATTTTTCATTTATCCATACTAATATTATAAATGCGAAAATGTGTCTGTCTCTCTGTCTGCTGCGCTTTTACGGCCCAACTACTAAACCGATTTTGATGAAATTTGATGTAGAGATATTACAGTTACATCCCGGGGAAGGATATGTGCTACTTTTTGTCCCGGAAAATTGAAGAGTTCGCGCAGGAATTTAAAAAAATCAATCAACGCGGACGCAGTCGCGGGCATCATCTAGTTGTAAATAAGTATACAAATGAAATGAGATTATTAATAGTAGTAGGTACAATCTAATAAGTAGTATAGACTGTAGTGTTACAAAACGATAGATGCACAACAGCATCTAGCGTTTTGTAAACACGTGTCTTTGACATATCTAACGCGGTCCACTAATGGAGAAAACTCCGTACACTCGGTCTGCAACTGCTCAGTAATTTCAAACACAAACTTTGTCCCATTTCCATATGCAAAATGAATTTCTGTGTACAGCTAAAGCGTTTATATATATTTACTTCGTTCTCCAATTATTCCAAACTATATGCATTTTTTGAATCATTCAAAGTAATTAATACATCATGTTTAATAATACGGTTCTAATTGTTTCCAGTAAATTATTCTCTTGAGCGAGCAAATTGGCTCTTTGAGAAATCAAGCAGCGCCGTTTTTTAAGACTAAAAAATTCGGACACAATTAATAAAAAAGACGTGTGGCACTCGGAGACTGCCGCGGTAAAGCTATTTATTGCATAGCATTTTTTATCAACTTGCTATGACCACTTGTGTTGTTGACTTCAAGTTGTTGAAAATATAAAGGTGAAATATTTTTATGAAAAGATGATTTGGGTTGCTATGACTTGAAGTCAACAACACAAGTAGCCATAGCAACTAAAGTGTTAGGTTTTTTTTCGTTACGGAATTTCTGGATTCGGTCTCCACGCTCAAGGCCCGCGATAGAAGCTATGCAATAGTTTAAAATTTAGATAAGGCTGTAATTTTTGATGGCTAAGGTAGTGATAGAACCATTTATTAGGCGGATTCTATGTCCTTCGTAGAGGTGGTATTTTCACATTGCATTTTTTTAACGTTTGACTTTTTTCCGTGTACACTCCGGTTATATTTTCTAATTTCCATTCTATACTAATATTATAAATGCGAAAGTTTGGAGTGATGGATCTTTGTTACTCATTGACGCCAGAGCCCAGAACGGCTCCGCTGAACGGATCTGGATGAAATTTTGCACAGAGATAGACTATAGTCTGGAATAACACATCGGCTATTTTATCCCGGAAAATTAAAAATTTCCTGTGGGAATCAAAAAACCACAAACCACGCGAAGTCACAACTATCAGCTAGTACTTAGACATTTTTTTTAATAACAGTTTTAAACTTGTGCAACAATTTTAGCAGGAAATAAACAGTCCAATTCCCATGCTTAGGTATAGTAAATGTTGTTCCGAGCTTTAAATAATGTATTATGAGTTCATTATGCTAACGTCACACGGTTCCGCTGTGTAACACGTGCACGTGAAATATTGTTTAAACAAATTCGGTCACATTCAGTTTAATTTATGTCAGCCCACAATATTTGCCCAAGAAGCCGACTTTATTACTATTCATGTAATTTATGTTGGTTATTCTTTTCAAGCAACAAAATGTAAGAGCGAGGATAAAGTAGCAATCTCAAAGTAAAAATAGAAGTGTTTAACAAAAAAAACATGGCGAACTTTAATATAATAATAACTATGAGCTTCATTATAGATTATATTTCTTGCTGATATCAAGAAGGTTTTAAATTAAAACAAGAAACTCTTAGCTTAGAATTAATACGGGATTTATTATGGGATTGGAATTCGGAACAATGTATATTTTATTAAAATTAGAGCTGTACACTGTAGACTATTATTTTATCTGTGCTTTAGTTCCGAAGCCTTGCGCATATTATTTATTAGACTTAAAGGTTTCTAATATTACACTAAGACAATAATTAATATTACTTATTTTGTTTTTCCATTTAATTTACTCGTTCGTACAACCTATTAAATGTTATTCTGGTACTTAATCTTGTATCGATGATGCCCGCGACTTCGTCCGTGTGGATTAATTATTTTTATTCCCGTAGGAACTCTTTTATTTTCTGGGATAAAAAGTAGCCTATAGCGGTAGGTTACCTACCGCTATACATAAATGTTTTTAAAACAAGGTATAAAGCACATATTCATGCTACACAAATATCATAAACTAAACATAAATAATATCCTAAGCAAATGATAAATACACGCAACCATTAGTATAGTATAGTAGTAGTAGTAGTAGTAGTAGGAGTATCAGTAGTAGTAGGTATTAGTAGTGTAATGTTGGTGTTAGTGTTAGTGTTAGTATTAGTATGGGTATTATTAGTATTTTTTAAATGTAGTATTAATAACTTAGTATTAAGAATTCATTAGTGACCTAAACTTTGCCCTGTTTGACATGTCAGTCTGCTTACATGTCAGTTAGCACGATTTAAGCTGGCAACACTTAGTAAGTTGTTAATTTAATTTAAATTGTAGTTTTGTTGTGCATTTTAAATGTTTTTTTTTACTTTTTATTTTATTTTTTAACTTATGGTAGGTACCAGTGATGGTCCGTGACGTTTCGGCCCATTGGGCCCCTCCTGAAAATCAACGTTGCAGTATGTCAGGTAGGTACATGCCTACCTTTCATGCTGTGGCACAGGCTGAGGAGGTGGCCCATTGACCACACTGTTGCATACTAGTAGGTACATAGGTACGATAAGTAATTAATTTGTAAAGTAAGTGGTCAATAAACGTTTATTTATTTATACACTCGCCGGCATATTTAGCGGAACATAAAAAAAAGGTTTGATATCAGTATCATATAAGGTTGCTGGCTGGTTTATACGTCATTTAATTTAAAAAGAAATATTTTCAAATTAACCTTTAACTGGTGATGTGCCCGTCTAACAGACGGCGTGAATGTATAATGCGCTGTCTCACTCGCGATATTTACCGCCTCCCCCCGCGCGCCTCAGTACCTTCCTAGCTCAGCATATTCAATGAGCCAGTCGTCGCTGCGCCAGCGCCACGATTGCCGTGTCACGTGTGCGGAGGGTGCGCCGTCTTACAAACGTCAGGTCGGTACTAATTGAATTTTATTGGAGTGTTTATTAGTCATCACGTCACTGATTGTGTTATTTGTTCATGGTGTATTAGAAACGTCACAGCGGTGTTAATGCTTCATTTGTTTTTCAGTTATGTCTCGAGAAGATAGTTCACGGCCGGCCAAGCGTCGAAAGCTTATGAGGGATGAAGAAATAATAGCAAGTCTTCAAACTGAAAGCGACGACGACGACTGCAGCGACTTTGAACAAGCAGATGATGACCAGGATCCAGATTTTGTACTCGTAAGTGACCATGATTCTGAATCTGAGCAATCGGGAGACGAACAAAGTTTGCAAGACGTGACTGATCCTCAAATAGAACCGTCGTTTGAGGCGTCCAGAGTGCCTTTGGAGACGTCAACAGTACCCGTGTCAGAAGATAGCGTGCGAAGATTGTGTACGTAGGCATTCCTAGTACTGAAAATGTCAAACTTTGATGATTGTGATTTTTTTTGTATGATGTTTCTTTGATCTCTAATGCATGTTCCTAAATGGTTAATCCTAGACTAAAGAGGAAACTATGTTTTGTTAAATTATTATTGAGTTTAATGGGCGAAAGACACGCTCTTGCAGAAGGCCATTATTTTTGTGATTTTTTTGCCTTCTGGTAATAAAGACTGATTATTATAATATTAAATTGTTTTTTTTCGAATCTTACTTGACTGTTTGTATAAATAACAGTCACCTTAAGGTAGGCATTAAGTAATCTTAACAATATCTTTAGCGCAGAAGTATTTATAAATGCATTTGTCATGACGTCTCAGATACGTCACGTCGCTAGAAAGTGTGGTTCAAAACCACATCACCAGTCAAAGGTTAAGAAAACAACTGAACATCACATTTTATCATCATCACTACAGCCTATTAACGTCCCACAGCTGGGCACAGGCCTCCACTCTCATAGGAGAGCGGGAATTAGAGCTTAGACCCACCACGCTGCTCCAATGCGGGTTGGCGGGCATTAACGATTATTATCATGTTAGTGATAACAACCGGGACCGACGGCTTAACGTGCTCTCCGAGGCACGGGGGTGAAACACCGCCAACTTCCAACTCCGGGCTGGCATTGAGAATTTCTTAATTGAAAAACCCAATACCTAACTTTTATGCCCGACCGGGAATCGAACCCAGGACCTCGTGATCCGCAGTCGACTATGCTAACCACTAGACCAACGAGGCAGTCAACATTTTATGCAATTGTTTTAATTTTATTCAAATACACCTTATCTGGAGCGAACTTCGAGTATTTCTTCCTTCTGAGTTTGATTTAAAATTTCATTGAAATACTGTTTTTTGTTAGTTTTTTTTAATCGCGTATCTTTCTGGAGTTGATGACTGAATTATGCCTGACTTAGCCCGAACGGAGATTGCCAGGGCACTCGAAATGCGAAGAAATGGTCAAACCTACAGAGTGATATCCAGAGATCTTCGTCGACCAGTTTCAACGATCCATCGCAGTATCCAACGGTTCAGGGAGACCGGTACTTATGTGAGAAGAGCAGGACAAGGCAGAAAAAGACGCACTTCGAGTAGGGATGATCGTTTCATTCGGCTTCGTGTACGTAGGAATCCCCGTTTGACGGCCGTCCAAGTCCGACATGAGTTAGAAGCAGTGCGGGGTGTAACCGTAAGTGAGCGTACGGTACGAAGAAGGCTCGAAGAAGCTGGTTTGGGTTCATTTGTGCCCGCCAAGGCTCCAAGGCTCGAGGTAAATCATCGTAGAAACAAGTTAACTTTTGCTCAGGAACATCGACTTTGGAACGCGGACCAATGGAGTAAGGTATTGTTTAGTGATGAGTGCAGAATTCTCTTAAATCAAATTGACGGCAGGCAAAGAATATACAGACGCAAAGGAGAACGATACATTCAGACAAATTTTGAAACTACAGTTGCATACTCTGGTGGATCAATAATGGTTTGGGCGGGCATTTGTTTGGGAGCTCGCACAGTCTTGGTAGTGATAGACAGAGGGAGTCTGACTGCAGACCGCTATATCAGAGAAGTTTTAGAAGAAAATCTCGTACCGTTTGCCCCATATATCGGTGAGGATTTTGTTTTTATGCAGGATAATGCTCGGCCGCATACCGCTCGGGTAACTCAAGCTTATCTTAATGATATGAATATCACTGTTATGGAGTGGCCGGCGAGATCACCGGATATGAACCCAATAGAGCACCTTTGGGACTTGCTGAAAAGAAAAGTTAAGTCCAGAATTCCAGCTCCTGCCAACGTGGGTGAACTGCGAATCGCCGTAGTTGAGGAATGGCGGAGACTATCCCAGGAGACCATCGATAACATCATTCTCAGTATGCCTAGACGGGTAGAAACTTTAATAAGAGCACGTGGAGGAAATACGCGATATTAATCACCATTTTTCTAATTTAATTAATTGTTATTTTAATATTAAATTTCACTTTTCCCGGTTACATGAAAAGTTCAAAAATGTACCATTTTTCACAAATAGCCTTTACTCGCAAAATCTGTTCTTAATGTGATCTCATTTTAAGTAAAACAAATGAAACTTTAAATAACAAAAGAAGTGTAGTAAGTAGATTTTAAAATAAAACCATATTTTTTTAATTATGGACCTTTTTTTACGTTCCGCTAAATATGCCGGTGAGTTTATTTATCTATACCAAATTTCATTAGAATCGGTTTAATAGACGGACCGTGAAAGCGTAGCAGACAGACAGACAGACACACTTTCGCATTTATAATATTAGTATGGATTCCCTTCCTATTTGTAGCACGTGCCGACGAAATATTATTGTTAAAAATTATAAATTTTGTCACATTCAGTTCAATATACGACCACATTTGTTTCACATGTGGTTGTATATTGAAAATTTTCTGGCGCAGTGTTTCAGCGCTGTCGTCTTAAAGTGCTGAGGTCCCGGGTTCGATTCCTGGCAGGGTCAATTTGGGATTTTATAATTTCTGAACATTCCCTGCTTTGGCCTGGTGGGAGGATTCGGCCGTGGCTAGTTACCACCCTACCGGCAAAGACGTGCCACCATGCGATTAAGCGTTCGGGTACGATGCCGTGTAGATAACGCTTAGGGGTACGGGTTTTTAATATAACTGCCATGTTAACAGGTTATCTTAGACTGCATCATCACTTAGGTACCATCAGGTGAGAACGCAGTCAAGGGCGTTAGCCCTTATATTGGATTAAAAAAAACATTGTTGGCTTATTGAACGGCTAATGGGGGGGCGCCTCGGTCAAACTGCCGCCAGCTCGGCACGGGATGCTTCGATGATTACCACATGGGTAGTTGCAATATACGTGCATTCCGTTGTTTACGCCAACTTGCATCCCTTAAAGAATATTTGTCCCACTATGACTGAAGTCTTTGTTGGATCAAAACTTGATACAATTGTTGTTAGCGTAAATTAATTGTAATGTGTAAACTAAACCTTATATATTATCTATACCAATGTACGAAAACCCTTGTATGCAGAGCCATGAACTCCGTATTTAAAAAATGTAATGTCAGCCGTCACCGGTGACAAAACTTTCTAGTCTCTTGTCTCTTGTTCCGAGGCTCTCCTAGTGAACGTACACGTACCGCTCTCTCCCGCGACTTGCATTGTATTTTTGTGTGCCCTTTTGAGAATAAACTAAATCCAAGTTGATCGTGCATTATTGTTTTACTGAGCCCAAAAAACCCATCAGTCTTAAACATAGTGGCTTATGTTTAATGACAACAGCTGTAATCCATACTAATATTATAAATGCGAAAGTGTGTCTGTCTGTCTGTTACGCTTTCACGGCCCATCTTTTCAACCGATTTTGATGAAATTTGGTACAGGAATAGGTTGTATCCCGGGGAAGGACATAGGCCAGGCTTTTAATCCCGGAAAATTCAGGAGTTCACGTGGGAATCAAAAAACTTTAATCCATGCGGGCGAAGTCGCTTTCTCTTCTCGCTTCTTTGTTTGCATAGAGTCAAATTACTATACAACAATTTCTTCTAACCCAAAAAAATACAACTATCTAAGTATATCAAATCTGTCCTTACCTCATACATTTCATCCTCAACGTTGCTGAATTTTCCAAGAAACAGTTGACTTTCCTTCGAAAATTTTATCTCTTTTATACTAGTTTTCACATCGATAGATTGTCTCAGTTCACAATCAATGTATAATTCAACCTTATTTTCTTCTACACGTAATATAATTTTGGACCAGTCTCCATTTTTGAAATCACTATATGCTAACATAATATTGGAGAAAATTTCTTCATCTAGCAGCTTTATTCTCACCTTACTCCTGTGCATTGGCTCAAAACATAAAGCTACTTTCTTAGTGCTGTCTACAGATATTGAGAATATACAAGGGGAGTTTTCCATGTCCATTGTTAATAATGTGTATATTTCAAACGGTGGTTTCAGCTTGTCTAGAGGTTCCGGAAATTTGTTTAAAGGTAAATGCACATCTTTCAATAGTCTTATAGCGCCAAATTCGTCAGTTCCATTCGCTATTTCGAAAGATTCTCCTGGAATATTATCTTGTATAATTTGTAATATGTCGTATTTATCTGTAACAAAGGAAGTTTAAATTAATAATAATGTCCTCCCGACCGAATTTCGGCCACGGTGGCCAATCTCTAAAGGGTAGCAATCTGCGCGGGAGATATTATAGTGCACAAGTGTGCGCGCAAACACGGGTGCACTCTCTGTTCCTTTACTCTCATAGCCCGATGGGACGGAAAATCCGACACGACCGGAGAGATCAGGCGCAGGATCGACGGCTTTACATGCTCTCCGAGGCAAAACACCGCTAACTTCCTAACTCCGGGCTAGTACTGAGAATTTCTTTGCATCTGAAATTTCTGGTCCGACCCGGGATTAAATTAAACAAAGGTGTGCACTCGCCTTTATGTTAGAGGAGGTATTTTAGCTAATCTTGATCAAATGCTAATGGCAATGGTCACGGACCACGGAAGCATAATATACAAGTTCAGTACAGTAATAAAGTTAGTGTACCCGTACCCACCTATTTGATGCAGGTGTAAATATGATTGGGCGTTGCATATCCACTACAGCCCATTAACGTCCCACTGCTGGGCACGGGCCTCCTCGAGGGAATTAGAGCTTAGACCCACCACGCTGCTCCAATGCGGGTTGGCGGGCTTTAACGACTATTATCATGTTAGTGATAATAACCGGGACCGACGGCTTAACGTGCTCTCCGAGGCACCGGGGGGTGAAACACCGCCAACTTCCTAACTCCGGGCTAGTACTGAGAATTTCTAGTCAGAAAACCCCAATACCTACTTAACTATGGCCCGACCCGGGAATTGAACCCGGGACCTCATCAGCCGCAGTCAAACATGCTAACCACTAGACCAACGAGGCAGTAGCATGCTTTAACGGCCCACCGCCCATCTTTTCAACCGATTTTAATCAAATTTGGTATATGCGTAGGTTACATCCTGCGAAAGGACATAGGCTAAGAAAAATTACGAAGTTCTCCCGGAAATTAAAAGATCTCAATCAGAACGAGGTCACGGAAATCAGCTAGTAAAGTAATAATGTTAATTTACGTTGCATACAAATCTGTAATGGTCCAAGTGCTTATAAGATATTTTGAGGAAATTTTGGGCAAAATCCAAAACTTTGTAAGATATTTCGTCTGTGATACCTATGACTACTTTAAAAAATAATTATGTAAAAAGAAAGTACCTGTTGAAGCCATGGAGCGTGATACTGAAATGCATGTGATAAACCTGAAAATAAAAGAAAATAAAATTAACATTAATATTTCATTGAAAACAATGGGTAATAGGCATTAGAACGGACCCAACTAAAACTAGTTTTTAAGTATCCTACTAGCTTGCAGCTATGTAGATTTTCCGTGGTGTCACCTGAATCAGGGTTCAGGCTGCAAATCAGCGCTGTATGGTTAGTGCTTGCACTGAACATACAGCATTATGCTGAGTCTGGACCATTTTTCGGGTTGTGCCATACGTGATATAGTTCATCCCTGCGCCTCATCGTTGTTGCTTAGATCGTTGAGGTGTAGGGGTGATCTACCTCTGTAGGTATGCTTGTAATGTGTGGCACAATCTTCTATATAAGTAGGTATATAAAAGCGAAATACCACTCACTCACTGATTAATCACGATATCTCAGGAACTATAAAGCGTACAGACTTGAAATTTGGAAGGTAAATTACTTCCTTAGTGTAGACGCCAGCTAAGAAAGGGTTTTGAGAAAATCCACCCCTAAGGGGTTAAAATAGGGGTTGGAAGTCCTTTTTTTTTTGAAGTTAGAGACATGAAAATTGGCAATTAAGTTATTAGTTATAAATAATAAAGACCTGTATAAGCAATTTTACGAAAATGTACCTCAATAGGGGTGAAATGAGGGTTGGAAGCTTACATAAGGGTTCCAAGTTTTTGAAGTAAGAGACTTGAAAATCGGGATTTAGGTTATTAGTTTTAAGTTATAATAAACTGTATACGCAATTTTAGGAAAATCTACCCCACAGAGGGTGAAATGGGGGTTGTAAGTTTGTATGAAAGTCCCTTTTTTCTGAAGTTAGAGACTTGAAAATCGGGATTTAGGTTATTAGCTTTAAATAATAATAACCTGTATAAGCAATTTTACGAAAATCCACCCCAAAAGGGGTGAAATGGAGGTGAAAGGTTACATAAAAATTTTATGACTTTGAAGTATAGACATGAAAATCAGCATTTAAGTTATCAGTTTTAAATAATAAAAAAACCTGCATAAGCTATATAAAGCCTCTATAGATAGGCTGTTTGCAGCGGGAAAATTTCATAATCTCATAGGAAATCAAAAATTGTACGCGGACGAAGTCGCGGGCGACCTCTAGTTAGTAAATAAATGTTTTTTCTTTTTTATTTTTTTTACTAAGCACGATGGTCTCTATATGTTTAGCTTTGCCTAACAGTTAGGCTTCGACCGAGAAATGAGCCTTATGAGATGAACTTAAAACTAAAGTTAAGAGGGATGAACGTTTGGACGTGCCCAGTTCTGAGAAGAAGCCCACAAAAAACTCAGTAACCACCACTATCTAAAATTTTAATTATTTTATTTTAAAAGTCTTTTACTTAATTTCCACTTCAGTCTTTGAAGAGACTGACACTAATGTGAATAAAGTCTGAAATGAGCAGCATAAACATCCATACTAATATTATAAATATGAAAGACGTCTGTCTATCTGTGTGCTACGCTTTCACGGCCAATCTATTCGATCGATTTTGATGAAATTTGATATATCGGTAGGTTACATCCCGGGGAACTACATCGGACACTTTATCCCTGAAAATTAAGGAGTTCCCACGGGAATTAAAAAATCTTAACCCATGCAGATGAAGTCGCGGGCATCATCTAGTAGATAAATATACGTAGACTGCAGAATACTCAAAACAATCATGATAAAAGTTAAGTCGGAAAACTATCAAAGGAATATTAAATAGGTAGGTATTGCCGTATTGCAATACTAACCATTATTAAATCAAACACTGTATCTTCTTTGTGATCAGCAGGGCGACCGTGTATCTTTTGCATCAATCATTGATACATCGCAATCACCTCTGATTGGTTAGCACTCCTCCACTATTGGACGAAATCCATTGACCCAGCAAGAATACCATAAATTCAGCCAATCGGAGGTGATTGCGATGCATCAATGATTGATGCAAAAGATACGCGGTCGCCCTGCAGGGCGTAACCAGCATTATGTTTACAAGTTTAAAATGATTGTACTAAAAGGTTTAAATGGTCCATATTATAATTTTGCATATTAATGAACTTGTAACGACTAAAAACGAAATAACTATGGTTTAGAATGTAAATAGGTCATATTATGCGTAACTTAGTGGAAATTTGTAGAATATCAGTTTATACTACTGCTACTTATAACCTCACTAGATGATACCCGCGACTCCGTCCACGTGGATAAGTTTTTTTGATTCCCGCGGGAACTCTTTGATTTTCCGGGATAAAAAGAAGCATATGTCCTTGTCCGGGATACAAACTACTACTGTACCAAATTTCATCAAAATCGGTTGAACAGATGAACCGTGAAAGCGTAGCAGACAGACAGACAGACACACATTAATAATATTAGTATGGATGTTATATTTCTTAAACACACTTATGGCTTGATCACATAAAACGCACGATGGCTGCGTGGACATCGTGGCTCCTGACTCAATGCAGCGATACAAGGTACCTACTTACTGTTAGTGTCGAAGGCACAAGACGAGTAGGATTCGTAAAATGCAATAAATGGATGAAATGTACCAAGCGCGCAATTGAAATAAAATGGCAGGAAACCACACTGAACGCGGGCTTATGTACCTACAGTAAAATAATAACTTTATGAGAATAGGCATGATGACAGTAACCAAAAATCAATAGAATTATGAATTTATCTTATGAAATAGGATTACGGGATTATAAAAAACGTATTTATTTTTCTATTTCGAGTGAGATTGCTATTTATTTTGATAAAATAATACTATAAAATACAGCAATCCGCCATATTGGATAAAACACCAAGAAGCGAATGACGTCACAATTGTTTGTTTTCGAGCTTTGACAATCACACTATTGTTTACTACACACTGCACAGAGTGCATTGGTAAAAACAATAGTGAGGTCACAAACGACGCCATGACACCGGTGAGCGTTTTGGCGTGAATTTTAAAATTTTAATTTCAAATGCCAATTTTAGCTACCAAACCTTATTTTTCTGCTGAAATATCATATTTTTTCGAAATAGTAGATACTTCCGAACATAATCTGACCATTTTCCAAAATCAGTCATCATGCCTATTGTATGAAGTAGATGACACAGCTGAGCGTGATATTGACCAATTTCGTACAATTGAATCAGCGCGACTTTTACGCCTGCTTCGCTGTGTGAACGCCTTATATTATATGTCACCGTAAAATTGTTAAAACCGTTAGATTATAATCTAACTAGCGAGATTGTTAACAGCTGTAGAAAGATTTTTTTTTTACCCACTACACGTTCGCCCTTGACTGCGATCTCACCTGATGGTAAGTGATGATGCAGTCTAAGATGGTAGCGGGCTAACCTGTTAGGGGCGTGGCAGTTATATTAAACCCATACCCCTATTCGGTTTCTGCACATCATCGTACCGGAACGCTAAATCGCTTGGCGGCACGTCTTTGCCGGTAGGGTGGTAACTAGCCACGGCCGAAGCCTCCCATCAGGTCAGACCAGGGAAAATTCAGAAATTATAAATTCCCAAATTGACCCTGCCGGGGATCGAACCCAGGGCCTCCGCACGTTAAGGCAACAGCGCTACACACTGCGCCACGGAGGTCGTCACATTGTCGATTACAATTTGACGCATAATTTTTCGGTAGATTGTAATCTGTTAGGTATATTAACCCGATAAAACCTAATTATTTACGTCGAACCCTAACCTAACCTACAAGAAAGAGACAAGAAAACGTAAATACAATGAATGTTTCAAAAATTTACACTCAGAACATTGAACGGTTCACAATCTTTCGACAGTTTACAATCTATCGAAATAAAAAGCGTTAGATTACAATCTAACGGTTTTTACAATTTTACGGTGACAAATATATACAGTAGGGTCAGCATAAGTTCTAACCTCTCGCCAACGTTGATAGAACTCGGTCGTCGGAACCATATACTATCGATAAAAATTAACTTAAGTGACACCACTTTTTATTTAGAAATCTCGAAAGCGGCTTGGAGCGCTGCCGCTGCCTGTGCACGTATGTACAAATAATTTATGAGCGTAAACTCTGCAAAGATTTACCTGTGGATTTACTATGATGTTAGGTGTCTCCTCATTTGAATTTTATAAACATTGGCAACCTGTGAAATCCAACGACCTCAATTTACATGGACGGGCCCAGTCAAACAAAGAATGTGGACCTACTTTACTATCGTCATCTAGCCTGAAAAGCGGGACAGCGCTATGGCGGGGACAAGGACAGGCTTATACAGGTGTGTAGCGCGCTTTACAGGTCGGAAGCCCAATTTTAAGCTATTGCATAGCTTCTATCGCGGGCTTTGAGCGTGGAGACCGAATCCAGAAATTCCGTTACAAAAAAATCTAACACTTTGGTTGCTATGACTTCTTGTGTTGTTGACTTCAAATTATTGAATTCAACAACACAAGAAGATAATTTTAAAGAATTATGTTTTCAAAACATAATTCTTTAAAATTATTTCGCCTTTATATTCCAAATCATCTTTTCATAAAAATAGTCTTTTTATTTTCAATAATTTGAAGTCAGCAACGCGGGTAGTCATAGCAACCAAAGTGTTAGGTAAGTTGATAAAAATGCTATGCAATAGCTTTACCGCGGCAGTCTCCGAGTGCCACACGTCTTTTTTTTCTATTAAAGGGCCCATCTAGTACCTACATATTTATATCGATGGTGAAATTTCATTACAACCCTATAAATGCCTTGTATCACAACTTCCAAAATAACGAGCTATGTTGGATGTTGTCTTAACACCACGCTGCCGTCGTGGTTTAGTATCCCGTGTTACTGCCAAGCGTTGTGTGTAGGCAATAGGCTTTATATGAGTAAGTACCTACAGCAAAATCAGTAGTTGATCTCTGATTAAGATCCTATTTAATTAGGACTTGTTTTGAATATGTAATTACTTGTTATTCAAAGTTTCATAATAGTAGGTATTTCGAAGCGTGATTTTCAGTGATAGTATGTAGATTTCATTAATTCATAATTCAAATTCTATATTATGCCACAGGCTGATGGGCTTTTGCAGGCTCAAATCAGTCACTGGATTATGCATAATCTGTTGAAATCAGTTTATTAATTGGAATATTAATTTGTTACCAGATTAAAAGGTCATTCAACTACGTATAAAACATTTACATTTATTCAATTTATTCAAAATTCAAACTCAATATTATGATGAACGAAAAATCTTAAGACATTTGCAACGTGTCTTTGAAGAAGAAAAACCAAAAAGAAATTTAAAAAAATGTGTGTGTCAGTTTTGACGCACGACTGGAGTTTACTCCTTACGAACGAAAAGTATTACCATGGAAACATAAATATAACGTAACGGAGAAAGTTTGATTTTACTCCCCATAAATTTTCATACCCCTTGCATATATATGAAAATCGATTCTTAAGGAGGTAAATTCCAATAAAAAAGAAAACTTTACTTGGTTGCTACAAAGTCAGGAAACCTTCACAATATTTACCCCGCACATAAATTATTTTAAAGTCAATAGGTAGGTAAGTGTACCTACCTATTGACGTAAATGTTATTGATGAACATAAAGTAACGTCATTATGCTTAATCACGGTAATAATATACGCATACATAGCCTATGGTATCTATATGGAGAGTCATTTGCTTCACATGATATTTTACTCGCACATCAAATTGCTTTTGTGTTAAATTAAATTAGATATTCATACGAGGTTTGATGTGGGAGGTTTTAATTAACATGTGTGTATGAATCCTAGGGGAGAAGGTGTACATACTACAGTATATACGTATTTTAATTTTCGTCCAACCTTACCTATGCCTTACCTTCGTATATTTTTCAATGTTATACCTACTAACACTAGATGCCGACTTTATCCGCATGGATTTAGATAAAATTCCTCGGAGTTGTACGAAAAATCCCCCGGGGACCCCTGTTTGGCCCTCCGGGATAAAAAGAAACCCATGTTCGTCCATGTCATTGATAGCCTATGTAAGTCGGTAGCTCGCGACCCAGGGGTCGCAAGCCACCTATTTGACAAATTTTCTAAACGGATGGGTCATAAAAAGGTAAAGGAGAGACAGACAGACAAACAGACGGACGGATAGGCGGTCGTAATATTGGTATTGTTTATAAGTTTGAATTTTTACTGTCCGCCTAAGAGCAGCCATATTTGACCGAGCGAAGCGAAGGTGTCTGAGTCTACTTGAATGAATTTGCACTTCGTCCGTCCGTCCGTCTGTCAGAGCCATAAAACTTCTGAATTACTGAGCGTAATTAGTAATTACCTACTTCAAATTTAAATATAATAATATGTAAACCGATGGCCTCCAGCCGAATATGGCTTAAAAAGTTATAAAAATCTTTATTTCAGAGGGGCTCTCATAGAAGCGAATGCAAAGTAAAATATTTTTTATAGCGTTACATAGGGTTGGGGTATAATATCATTTTATAGATGAATATGAATAGAGTCCAAAAATTTTTTTTAATGTTCCCCCTAAAATTGACGAAATGGGGAGCTTTCAAAGTGGAGATTTTCTAACGTCCAAAGTTGACCTCAGAACTCTTAATTTTCTGAAAGGCTGAGCCTGAAACTTGATCAATTATTTGAATTATATCCTGTACTTGAACAATAAATACTAAAATTAGATAAATATAATTATAAGGAAACGAAATTATTTAATTTTTAATGAGCTTCAGTACTTTTTAACAGAACTTCACATAGATGGCGCTCTGTCTAATGTATCATAGTTTATCTGTGGTGCAATTAGGTATACAATATAATTCCGGCCAGTGTGCAGCACTCAATGTAAAAAAGTAGGAGTACCCAAAAATTCAACCATCTCCAATAACTCTTTAGCTCTTTTGCGTCTAATGCTAAAAGTTAACTATTACAATATATAAGTACCTAGATAAAACGAGGTCTCAGTTCGGGGCGAACCACTAGTCTAGTTTGAGGCAACTGTGTCTGTCACTTCAAGCTGCTTCATCTTCACACGTAACTTCCCGAGTAGGTGTGAATAATTTATTATAATAATATTGATATTGAACCGCGTGTAATTTTGCAAATAAAGATTTTATTATTATTATTATTATTATTTTAACCAATCCTAAGTACTTTTATGTATTAAATGTGAAAGTTTGGATATTTGTAAGTTTGGATGTGTAACAGAAGACTGAACCGATTTTACTGGAATTTGGAATGGAGGTAATTTATAACCTGAATTAACACATAGGCTACATTTTACCCCGAAAAACGAAAATCCTTAATCAACGCGGACGAAGTCGCAGGCATATGTGGCAGGCTATCTGGAAGACGATATTTTCAAATCTCTTATGAAAATATCAGATACTAGCTGATGCCCGGGACTTCGTACGCGTGGATTGAGGTTTTTTGGTTCCCGCGGGAAATCTTTAATTTTCCGGGATGACAAGTAGCCTATGTACTAATCCAGACTATAATCTATGTCTGTGCCAAATTTCATCCAGATCCATTAAGCCGTTGTGGCGTGATTGAGTAACAAACATCCATCCATATATCCAATCTTTCGCATTTATAATATCACTAGCTGATGCCCGCGACTTCGTACGCGTGGATCGAGGTTTTGTGGATCCCGCGGGAACTCTTTAATTTTCCGGGATAAAAGTAGCCTATGTGCTATTCCAGACTATATTCTATCTCTGTGCCAAATTTCAGCCAGATCCGTTCAGCCGTTGGCGCGTGATTGAGTAACAAACATCCATACATCCATACATCCATACATCCATACATCCATACATCCATACATCCATACATCCATACATCCATACATCCATACATCCATACATCCATACATCCATACATCCATACATCCATCCATCCAAACTTTCGCATTTATAATATTTATTTGATTTGATTGATTGATTTGTATAGAGTATGACTTTGAATATTTTTATGTTATTCACAGAAAGCTTGTATTAATAGCATTAATTAACAAAAGCTAATTCTATGCTAATCTACGTTACAATTACTTTCATGAACATAAATATTGAATTAAATAATTAAATATGTAAGTCTATACTAATATTACAAATGCGAAATATGGATGGATGGATGAATGGATGTTTGTTACTCAATCACGCCAGAACGGCTGAACGGATCTGGATGAAATTTGGCACAGAGATAGATTATAGTCTGGAATAACACATAAGCTATTCTTCCTTCGCAACTTTCTCACTGCCAAGGGTCACTGGTAGAGATCTCTTATAGAGATAAGTGCTTCCTTGTCCACTATATTTCCGTTTGTCTTCATCCATACTAATATTATAAATTCGAAAGTGTGTCTGTCTGTCTGTCTGTCTGTCTGTCTGTCTGCTACGCTTTCACGGCCCATCTTCTCAATCGATTTTGATGAAATTTGGTCCAGGGATAGGTTGTATCCCGGGGAAGGACATAGGCTACTTTTTATCCCGGAAAATATAGGAGTTCCCGCGGGAATCGAAAAAACATAGTCCACGCGGACGAAGTCGCGGGAATCATCTAGTAATTTATAAGAAAAACTGAATGAACTGCCTCGTTGGTCTAGTGGTTAGCATAGTCGACTGCGGATCATGAGGTCCTGGGTTCGATTCCCGGTCGGGCCTAAAAGTTAGGTATTGGGTTTTTCAATTATGAAATTCTCAGTGCCAGCCCGGAGTTGGAAGTTGGAGGTGTTTCACCCCCGTGCCTCGGAGAGCACGTTAAGCCGTCGTTCCCGGTTATTATCACTAACATGATAATAGTCGTTCATGCCCGGAAAATTCAAGAGTTCCCGCGGGAATCCAAAAAAATCAATCCACGCGGACGAAGTCGCGGAAATCATCTAGTATTTTATAACTTTTTGGTACAAGAAAAGAAAATGATACTTTTTATCCCGGAAAATTAAGGAGTTCCCGCGGCAACCAAAAAAACCTCAATCCACGCGGACGAAGTCGCGGGCATCAGCTAGTAGGTCATAAATTCGAAATTCTACTAAGAAACCTGTAGATTCACATTAGTAATTCCCGCTGAAATTGTATCTAACATTATGTCATACAAAGTCAGTTCCTTTTGCTAGACTTTAATTACACATTTTACTTTGTGCCCGTCACTTTGATGTATGTTGTTCAGTTGAAACATCTAAAGAGGAAAAATGTAACAGACTGAAATAAAATGGTTCGCGCAAATCTTTTAAACCATGTTGCATGTTGCATGTTGCAAGGATACATTATTATCTAAAAGATAATATGAATAAATTTCTGTCGCTACGAAAATAGTCCTGTACAGAAATTATTTACATGCGGTCATCTTTGTACTTTCTGAACATGCGGGCGTTTTTTCCGATTACAGATACTTTGATTTTCGCCAAACGTGGGCAGTAGGTAGGCACATATCGTACGTGACTTACTCTTGTAAACTAATTCTTGTAGCCGCGTTTTACGATGCTTATCGTGCCACATTCTTTTATCCTACCGACTTCTCCAAATGTATTATTTAGTACACGACTATTGGGTGTGTGTAGTTTGTAATATAAGAGCGGTTTTTACATACGAGTTGACTCATGTCAGCCCGATACCACCATGTGAGGGCTGACTACCGTCACGAGTTTGTTAGAACCATATCGCCAGTGTATTGTACAATATTTATCAATAGGTACATTTGTTAGAAAACTTGAAATAAAACTCGAGTAGGTAGGTACTAGATGTAGATACGCACTAGAAAATGGTTTCCCACGCCCATACTTAATTCGAGATTTTCGTATATTAATAACGCGATTTTTTCGAATGACCTCTTTTAACGTTCATTTTTCACGTAGGAAAAATGAACTTACTGGCTGGCTTTTCCTTGTGAATTTTGGTTTCCATGCAAGCATCAAAAGATTTTTGCGCCTTTGGATGGAACTAGGCAAACACATAGGCTCAATGTGTACTGGAGCTTTGAAGCTGTCAGTTTACGGGTGCTAAATTATTTGTATCTGTGCCAATATAATTTAAAATACAGATAAGACCGGTCAGTGTAGAAATACAAGATTATGTCGCAGTAGTTCCTTTGTTGAAAATATAATATGCCACTGAAAACTAAATTGGCGTATTTTTTGCGCAGTTCTTGTTGTGGAATTTTCTTGGCCAAATAGGTCATGACTTGGATACATTCAATACGCTGCAATTTTCTTCTACAAAGTGTCAGAAAATTGGGGTCAGATTCAGCGTCAGAGCAGACTAGGGATATTTTATTTCAAACGTAGTTTTCTATACTTTATCAACAATTTGTTTATGCTAAATCCGCGAGAGAGGTATTTGCATTTTGCAAGAGGCGTGACGTGACGTGATGCTTCTTTATTGACTAGTTAAAATCGTGAGATTGATTGAGAAATCCGCATCACACCTTGGCCACTTACTACTTGTGTAGGTAGGTATAACCAAATGACTAAAATATTTCAATCAATAAGTTTACATGCTACCGGTTAAACTCACGTGTTTTGTCGGAAAAGTGCCCAACTAGTTTCGAACCCTGATTAAATTTCTTTTAAATCAGTTGATTAAATAATATTATTAGCATATAATATTTATTATGTCCTTCCTCGAGATGCAACCCACCAAATATCTTCGAAATCGGTTGAAAAGATGGGCGAGACAAACAGACATACACACTTTTTAATTTATAACATTAGTAAGCATGGATTAATTTTTTTCTTAAACAATGAGTGGAACCAATTTTTTGTCGCAATCCAAATCGATAGCGTGCCGCCCAAGCCAAGGCCCAAGCTTATGCCCGACCTAGAACAGTCTGTCAGAGAGGATATACAAACGGCTGTATGAGTGACAGTTAACTATGTTATTTTTTGTTCTATCGACCTCATATTATGGCTAACCGACAGTACTGTCTGACGAACGGGGAGATGAGGGATTTTCGAGCTGTCATGTTCAGATTTCATAATATATTTTGTTTATAACACCTACATTGTTAAATGGAACCTTTAAAAACCAACTTCGAGTTCAATTATAAGCTTTTTAATTTAACACTTTAATCGTAAACAAGTTACATAAGTAAACGGCTTGTTTACGATTAAATTGTTATTATCGAAGACGAAAGTCACATAAGTTTCATTCAATCAACATTAAAAAATTAAGCAAACAGCTGTTGCTGTTGTTGTATAATATATACCTACTATAAAACATTGGCAAACAGCAGGGCGACCGCGTATCTCTTGCATCAATCATTGATACATCGCAATCACCTCTGATTGGTTAACACTCTTCCACTATTGGACGAAATCCATTGACGCAGCAAGAATACCATAAATTCAGCCAATCGGAGGTGATTGCGATGTATCAATGATTGATGCAAAAGATACGCGGTCGCCCTGCGGGTATCAATTACTGAACTCAACTCAACCGGTGACTCAAGTAAGTCGAGTGGGATTTTTTAACACTTACTCGACGTAATCTGTCAGCAGGTGTCATGATTTGACAAGTGACAAGAAATTATGACGATTTTTGGACCCACAACGCGCTACAGAAATACTATGTCCAAGTTGTGTCCATTTTCCTAGACACAAAGACTACTGCCTCCTTTTTAACTGTCTCGCTTATCCAATTGTTATGTAGCATGTTCGACTGCGACTGACGAGGTCCAGGGTTCGATTTCCAGGTTGGGCTATAAAATATTACGTAATGAATTTATTTGACAAAAATCTTTCAGTTCTAGTCCGGAATTGGTAGATGGCGGTGTTAGTTGAGTACATGTTCCACCCCCTTGCCTACGAAAGCATGCAGTAATGTCCTGCGCCTGATCAAATTTCACAGCACATCTTTTCAACTGATTTTGGTACAGAAATAGTTCGTATTTCAGAAAAGGACATAGAATGCTTTTTATCCCGCCAAATAAGGAGTTCCCATGGGAATAATAAATACAAAAAATAAACTTAAACCACGCGTACGAAGTCGCGGATATCATCTTCTAATAAATAAAACATTTAATGTCTTAAAAATATTACAATTACATTAACAAAACCAGTTCTAAAAAAAATCTCTATTCTTGCAATAAATATTTAGCACTCGATGTTAACATACAGCTATCTATACACGTATATAACTTTGTCGCCACTCTGTTTCCTCCCATTCAATTATATTTACCGTCGCGTCGTAGCACGTTTATTATGTAAATTTAACTGTTCATTACGCACAAAATTGCTGTACCTACAGTAAAAACACCTTCTGCAAATTGCGAGTCAGAATCAGGTTCCAATAATGTCGCTGTCACTCGGACGTGTAATTAAGTGGAATAAGCAGAATCTCGTTGGCACTTTTCATAAATATGACGGTAATAAATATATCCGCCTTAACTTAAGGCCAGCAATACAGATTATAATTACACAACCTGTTATTCTTTACTCTTACTCGTAGGTGTAGCGAAAATTACTATGTGAAAATACGTATAGGGAACTCCTTAATTTTCCAGGATAAAAGTAGCATATGTCATCTCTCCAGGTCCTCAGTTATACCCATGCCAAAAATCATGTCGATACGTTGCTCCGTTGCGGCGTGATTGAAGGATAAACTAACAAACCAACAAACAAACACACTTTCACATTTATAATATTAGTATGATTATAATATTGATAACGCTGGCTTAAATAATTTTGACTTATTGTCGATTTTTCCTTACAGGGAATGTTTTATATTTTGTCTGAATAAAATGCATATTTTTCAGTATTTATGCCAGAACTTCACTCGTTCTATGACTGCTCCAATAATAATAATTATATATGGGATTTCTGCGACTGTTCCTATCGAGTAGCGACCAAACCAACATTGGATAGACGACCTATATCGCGAAGAGCAAACACAAAGACGTGATAGCATCTGTGATATTGTTTCGAGCATTCGTGGGCTTTTGCAACACGAATGAACGAGCGGGCTTTTCAAACGAATTTAAATGAAACAAAGACATTTAATACAGGTCACTTAAAAATATAGCCCCGCGTGGGTGAATCAGTAGTCGCCACTTAAGTTTATAGCTTCCTTGGTACTAAAACTGTTGACATTATGCGCTGGTACAGTACCGAGCTTATCTAGATGTTAATTAAACTAAGCCACTGTGAATAGAAATGTATTTTCTTCAGGTCTCCTTAGCTTCCTTGAAACGTGGGACATGTCGACGTCTTTCTCGGTGTAATGAAAACATTTGCCTCAAACGCTAAAACTCACAATTAAAAAATAGTAGATTGTTACCCAAGGGACGTAAGTAAGCTATTACAGAACAAGATCCAATTTGGCGCCAGTGCGAGCGCAGCTCGCATAGGGCGCTAATGGATCGCGTGCACCCGAGATATTTAGTCACACGAGCGAGCGCAGCGAGCGAGGGTGAATATAGTTCGAGGGTGTAATAGCTACTTGCAACCGAGGTAAGCATTCTACTTTATATCATTCTTGCGAGGTAAATAAAACAATGGTAATGCAAAATGAAATTTATTTTTTACGGCTCTGGGTGCCAAGGAGTTTTGCATAGTTTTAAATGTATGGAAATTAAATGCCGCCATGTTCAGTGTTTTTTTTTTCAGTAAAGTTTTCTTACCATTTTATAAGAAAAGAGATTGTTTACCAAGGAGTTTTGCATAGCTTGAACTGTAATGTGAACATTACAATTCAAGCATAGTGCGACGTAATGTTGCCTTGAATTGCAAACACCAACTTACAAGGAGACTTTCCACCATAGTAATCCCTAGTTACTGAGCAAGTATGATATAAATCATTATTTTAGGCTCTAAATAGCTTTGTCCATCTTTGAATTTAATTTCTTAAGGTTGAGAGTTCTGAACTTGCAATTAGTAAAACTAACAAACGAAAATTGAGATGAAAAGTATCTGATTTCTGAAAGAGCTCAGATTTGGAAGTGAGACTGCAACAAATAAGCTCTTATGTATCGAGCACCGTCTTTTTCAGGTTTTGACGCGGTTTTCTCTTGTGGAGGAGAAATTTCTCCAATTTGCGGCAAGTCCGACTTTACCATTCAGTGCCTTAAGGCTTAAGGACCAAAACCTTTTTGGCACCTCTCTTCCTTGTCTAGTACGCGTAGTTAATCTAGGACTGCGTCGCAACTCGCATACATGTGGAATCACAAACAAATAGGGGCTAACTTGTCATCGAATGAAATAAAAACTAGAAGTACAATCTATTGTGATGCTGCTGTAAAAAACGCGAACGGAAGTATACCAATTTTATTACACCTATCAATTGTCACGGGCGTATGCGTAAGAATAAAAAAAAAGAGTATGAAAATTCATATCCAGTTATATTGAATGTGAAATGCACTTTTAGAGTGTACGGATATTGGAAAAACATTAGACTTGAATGGAAGAGAAGGGGATATGACAATAGGACGTTCCTCGGTGCACTATATATTGATTCTGTCTATACGCTTGAAATACTATGAGAAATCTTGATTCTACGATGTTGAACATGAAATGAAAATGGAATTGTAACATCGAGTAAAAAATATTCTGAAACGACAGATCTTCTTGCAAAATCTCATAAAATAATATTGTATTATTTTAATAAAAGGTGTTGAAGTAAGTTTTATACTTTTGACTGGAGTTATTCACTTTTTAAGTTGACGATAACTGTGCGTTTCGTCAGTTAGTATGGAGACGCCAAATAAATTATCCAATTTGCATACACGATACAGCATTTTTATCATTTACTAGCTTATGCCCGCGACTTCGTTCGCGTGAATTGAGGTTTTTTGGTACCCGCGAGAACTCTTTAATTTTCCGAGATAAAAAGTGCACCAAATTTCATCCAGATCCGTTGAGCCGTTCAGGCGTGATTGAGTTACAAACATCACTCCATACATCCATCCAAATTTAATTTTTTTAATTTATTTTGTATGAACCACCAACTGAATTACAAGTAGTAGGTATACAAAATGTTCAATGGCTTAGGCACTAGATAAACATGCAATTCAAATTATAGATAGTTACATCGTGCACATAAGAAATCCAAACTTTCGCATTTATAATATTAGTAAAGATCAAAGACAATCTGAACCAAGAAAATACGATATTTCACCGATTTTACTATAATCATTTGTCGAGTGAGCCTGGTAGCGCCACCTATCGATAGTATTAACCTAGAAAAATTTTTATATGGTAGTTATCAATCTATACTTGGTTTATAATTAATCTATGGTAAAGATTGAAGCGTTGACTTTAATTTGCCATCTCAATCAATCTTGAAACTTAAGATCAGCTTACGGAATACTCTGAATCACTTCAGAGAATTGATTTTAATTACCTAATGTGTATATTGCGTCTACCAAATGCACTTGTCTACTATGTGTTCAATGGTATATTATACCGTCTAAAGTCTCTACCGATCAAATTTGCTTTGAAGTATCGCTCGATCAAATACCATTGAGAATTCAATATAGCAATTGGGAAATCGCGCATAATGTTAACAGTATTACGCGTCGGAATTAACTTCAAAAGCCTTACATGTGAAGTGGTAAGCTTGTCTTTATAGCCCGGCTGAAATATATGAGCTACTTCTGTTTCAGCCCAATTGCAATATTATCACCGCATTAGGAGGGTAGCCATCTCGTCTCATATATTAAAAAAATACATGTTTCACTTTAATTTTGCAACGGAATTTTGAATTCAACATGCCTAAGTGACGTAAAGTGGTAAGCTTGAATTTATAATTCGGCTGAGATAATATATCATGAGCTACTTTTATTTTAGCCCAATTGCAATAACACCGCATTAGGAGAGCAGCCGTTGCAAGTAACGAAATTAGCTTCAACGGGCTTATTTTAACAACGAACAGGCTTTGTATATAGTTAAGGAAAACATAACTTTTAGGGTCCCGTACCTCAAAAGGAAAAAACGGAACCCTTATAGGATCACTTTGTTGTCCGTCCGTTTGTGTGTCAAGACCCTTTTTCTCAGGAACGCATTTAGGTATCAAGCTGAAATTCATATCAAATACTCAGGTCTACTGTCCCTTGGAGCTGTGAAAAAATCAAACTTCTAAGCCAACGCAATCAAAAGATACAGCCGTTTATGCTGCATTTTCGACACTCGCAGGTGAATCAAAACCTACATGCTACCCGTGAACTCAGAATCTTGAAATTTTGTACGAAGCAACGACTTATAGCAAAGATAAAGGAAAAATTGCGAAAAGCATAAATTTTTAGTTACATCATATAATAAAAATTAATTATAAATTGTTAAGTAGTCCATAGAATATCTAAATTCACTGTTACCCCACATTAATATAATATCGATACGGAGTAATTATCACATTCAACTCGACTTCGTGATTATGCCGCTTCATTTCACATTATGAGTTATGCAATATATTATCATATTATTAATTCCAGGATTCTGATTTAGGTTCAATAATAGTAAATAATTGGTTTTGCTGATATAATTTTATATAATCCGCGATTTAAAGTGAAAATTATAATGATTATAACTAACATCATGCTTTATAATTTAACACTTACATGATAGAACAACTAAAATATTGTTACTAGTGATAGCTTTGAAAAATCCCATGTGATTTTTTGATTTTCCGGGATTAAAAGTAGCTTATGTCCTACCCGAAAGTCCGGGAAGCAATCTTTTTCTTTTTTAAATTGTTTCAAAATCAGTTGACTATAATATGGGCCGTTCAAACGTAGCAGATAGACAGACAGACATACTTTCGCATTTATA
Source organism: Erebia epiphron (assembly GCA_963932025.1). Taxonomy (NCBI): domain Eukaryota; kingdom Metazoa; phylum Arthropoda; class Insecta; order Lepidoptera; family Nymphalidae; genus Erebia; species Erebia epiphron. The sequence goes on along the minus strand of OZ009959.1, from coordinate 13,485,721 downwards.
ATTATCAGGTGTGGATTCATATAAATTTTGTACTTACCTACAGGTTATTAGGATAAAACTACACTTAAGAGCTCATTTGCAGTAGGTTAATGCCAACTCAATCAAATCAGCAACTCTTTATCAAACTTAATAACACGCTTCTAATAAGGAAGTTTGTATGTACTACATAGTTGTGACGTCATCTATTTTCAACGCCATTTTTTTTCTTTAATCAATTGTTTAAAAAGGTTATCAAACTTCAAACTAACCGAGGATGTGAATTTTAGGTCATGGAAAACTCTCTGTTTAATATCATCCCTATTATCTAAACACAGCGTTAACCAGCTTCGTGACAACTGGTTTCTGTTTCTGGTCTGAGCTTCGTGACAACTGGTTTCTGTTTCTGGTCTGGTTTCTGGTCTGAGCTTCGTGACAACTGGTTTCTGTTTCTGGTCTGGTTTCTGGTCTGTTTGATACAGTTTTGTCTTTTTAAAATCTCCACGCAACTTGGTTCGACAAGCAAACTGCATTACTCAAGTTTAACGTCATTTTTACACTTTATTAGTGTTTTGGAGTATATAAATCCAAATATTTTTTGTAATAATTACGTTCATTGATTTAAAAGTGATTTGAAACTTAATACAGTGGTTTTTGGCACTTGCGTGAAGGTTTCTGGCTGGGTAATGCGTGAAGTAATAGGTGATATGAGTCGTATTTGATAAGACGGCATATCTGGTGCTAGTGATATTTTTTGTAACAAAAATTAGAGTAATTTTATTTAATTTCTTATCATCCACTTAGAAATAAAGGTTATCGCTTCGCTTGTTATAATTATCTAGTTACATACTAGTTCATTATAATTTACTAGCTTTAGCCTGCGGCTTTGCTCTCGTTAAATATGATTTAACAAACAAGCCCCTATTCATAATTTACAAAAATCCTTTCTTAGCTGATGAGCGCCTTATAGTTTAAAGGATTAAAGGTACCATGAATATTAAACACTATTCTTTATAAATAAACTATTTATAACGAGTCGCTGTGAGCAGGTTACTAAACTAAAAACCTTATTCTTAACTGCCCAATATAGGGCCTAAAAATAATAAAATGTCGGCACAATGCAAAAAGAATGTTTCAAAACCATATACTTAGTAGGTACGTCTTTTTTTATAATGTCTGGTGAGGTTAAATAGAAAATAGTTTCGTCGCTTTACGAAAATTTACTTTTGAACGGTGGACATAAAGTCGATTTTCTGTCGCTCAAAATAATAATTTTATTTAAATTCGTTTAAATAAAACGGTTCGACCGGTTAATTAGGAATGGTCACTGATTTTTGACGATTCAAAAGGTTGCTAAGTGGCGAAACATGTTTGAGATAAAATAACATAAGTACTTTTTAGGGTTCCGTAGCCAAGTTTGGCAAAAACGGAACCCTTATAGATTCGTCATGTCTGTCTGTCTGTCTGTCTGTCTGTCTGTCCGTCCGTATGTCACAGCCACTTTTTTCCGAAACTATAAGAGCTATACTGTTGAAACTTGGTAAGTAGATGTATTCTGTGAACCGCATTAAGATTTTCTTACAAAAATAGAAAAAAAACAATAAATTTTGGGGTTCCCCATACTTAGAACTGAAACTCAAAATTTTTTTTTTCATCTAACCCATACGTGTCATCTATGGATAGGTCTTCAAAAATGATATTGAGGTTTGTAATATCATTTTTTTCTAAACTGAATAGTTTGCGCGAGAGACACTTCCAAAGTGGTAAAATGTGTGTCCCCCCCCCCCCCCCGTAACTTCTAAAACAAGAGAATGATAAAACTAAAAAAAAAATATGTTGTACATTACCATGCAAACTACTACCGAATATTGGTTTGAACGAGATCAAGTAAGTAGTTTTTTTTAATACGTCATAAATCGTAAACCGCAATTTAACTTTCATTCAATCAACTCAAATATTTAAAATAAAAATATCTTTAATAATTTAAAACTTACTACAGGTTTGTACGGAACCCTCGGTGCGCGAGTCCAACTCGCACTTGGCCGGTTTTTAATACGACTGCCTGAAAAAAGGAGTATATTGTTTTCTGGGTTCATGTATGTATGTATGTGAGTTTGTAATTCCACCATAACTTGTGTACGCCTGAACCGATTTGGATAAATGAGGTATCGTTAGAATTCCTAGCTTTTAGCGTTCCGGTACGATGTCGTGTAGAAACCGAATAGGGGTATGGGTTTAATATAACTGCCATGCCCCTATAAACCGGTTAGGCCGCTACCATCTTAGACTGCATCATCACTTACCATCAGGTGAGATTGCAGTCAAGGGCTAACTTGTAGTGGATAAAAAAAAAAAAAATCCGGGTGACTTGGGCTAGTAAAATTTATAAAAAAATTGATGGGGTGACCATGGTTGCGCATTAAAGACTAAAGTTGAAAAAAAATATTCGAAAATAAGATGAACTATATAATCATCATCTAGAAAAAGATGAGTAGATTCCAAAAATATATAACACTATATCCAGTGATTCATAAAAAAATATCATTTAATTAATCATCAAAATGTATCGTTAGGTACGTATAGTAGCAGTGGTAGCCGTACTTCCATTCGAGGGGGAATTTTTATTACACGACTGCCCAAAAAAGGAGTGTTATGTTTTCAGGGTTCGTGTATGTATGTGTGTCTACGTCAGAGCAGTCGTATTTACTAATAACTAGCCGATGCCCGTGACTTCGTCCGCGTGGTTTAAGTTTTTTATTATTCCCGCGGGAACTCCTTAATTTTCCGGGATAAAAAGTAGCCTATGTCACTCTCCAGGTCCTCAACTATACCCATGCCAAAAATCACGTCAATCCGTTGCTCCGTTGCGGCGTGATTGAAGGACAAACCAACAAACCAACAAACAAAGTGACTTTCGCATTTATAATATTAAGTAAGTATGATATGATGATGATATGATATGATTTTAATTATATTCACTTGTTAACTAAGCTAAGCTGTCAGTTGATTTCGTCTCAACTGATAGATAAAATTAACTAAACTAAGGTAGAAACGTGTAATTTGCAGATCTTTAATCCAGAATTTGCTATGATCATTAACTGATCATTTTAAAACACACTTAAAGCACATGTTATTCGTGAGGTTGTTTTTTAAATAATCCACACTATTATTTCAGAATTATGTTCCTTATTTTAGGGATGTCAAGGTACGTCATTTAGAACTGTCATCGATATACTTAAAAATGAATCCCTATTTCCCTTGGTCACGGCATCATGCGTGAATGGCTGGACCAATTTCGCTAATTCTTTTTTTGTTGTGATTGTTTGGACCCCGGGATGGTTTATATACACAATTGGACCCAAAGGGGACGCTGCAATTGGGTTCGAGGTTCAGGGCAGGACAAAGTCTGCCGAGCCCACTAGTTAAAAATAAAAATGCTTCAAGTAATGGTAGGTCCTTCAGGTCCACTGTGCCAGGGTGTAATCAAAACTCAAAAGAATGAGGTGTCAAAAGTATGAGAACGAGGAACTTAGGTGATTTGTCACTGTCTCCTACTATTACTATTTATTACCCTCGACGAAACGGAGACGGTATATGTGTTTGCCCTAAGAGGTTGTGTGTTTGTTTGTTTGTGCACTTTTTTTGTTACCGTTTTCCTGGAAAACTACTGAACCGATTAATATGCGGTTTTTTGCATTAGATAAGTATAACTTCTGGCAAGGTTCTTAGATATATTTTAGGCCCATAGATAACCAAGCTGAGCTGTAGTCTATGATTTAAATTTTTCAATATTTCTCAAAAAGTTCTAAGCCGATTGAGATGCAGTTTTTTGCATTAGATATGTATAGTTCGTGAGAAGGTTCTCAGATAAATATTTAAGGACCATAGACAATCAAGCTGTGTTGTAGTCTATGATTTTAATTTTTCAATATGTTACCATTTTTCTCAAAAAGTGCTGGGTCGATTGAGATGCGGTTTTTTGCATTAGATATGTATAGTTTGTGAGAAGGTTCTTAGATATATTTAAGGACCATAGGCAATCAAGCTGTGCTGTAGTCTATGATTTTAATTTTTCAATATGTTACCATTTTTCTCAAAAAGTGCTGGGCCAATTGAGATGCGGTTTTTTGCATTAGATATGTATAGTTTGTGAGAAGGTTCTTAGGTATATTTTAAGACCATAGGCAACCAAACTGAGCTGTAGTCTATGATTTTAATTTTTAAATATGTTACAATTTTTCACAAAAAGTACTGGGCCGATTGAGGTGCGGTTATTTGCATTAGATATGTATAGCTTGTGACAAGGATTTTAGATATATTTTTGGAGCATAGACAACCACGCTGAGATGTAGTCTATGATTTTAATTTTTCAATATGTTACCATTTTTCACAAAAACTACTGTGTTGACTAAGATGCGGTTTTTTGAATTAGATATATTTAGCTTGTACCTAGATGCTGCCCAGGGTCTCATGATGGAGACAGGAGGTGGTCACAGGAACTCCTTAAGTTCTCATTGTAAACCCGTCGTGCTTGGACTCTTTTGATTTGTCTTGACTTGCACTTTGTACCTAGATGCTGCCCAGGGTCTCATGATGGAGCCAGAAGGTGGTCATAGGAACTCCTTAAGTTCTCATCGTAAACCCGTCGTGTTTGGACTCTTTTGATAAGTCTTGACTAGCTCTTTGCACCCAGGTGCTGCCCAGGGTCTCATGATGGAGTCAGGAGGTAGTCATAGTAACTCCTTAAGTTCTCATCGTAAGCCCGTCGTATTTGGACTCTTTTGATTTATCTTGACAAGCACTTTAAACCTCGTTAAGTGATCAAAGTTTGGTTTTTAATCCATGATATTTTTTTACGTATTTTTTTAACTGATATATTTTTTTAACAATTATTTATCAGAATATCAAAATTTAACACTATTTGACACCTCTACTAAGCACAAGTCTTATCGCGAAATGATAAGGGTTTGGCCATAGTCCACCACGCTGATGCAGTTTTGTGTTTTAGATATTATGTTATATATACTTTTGTTAAGTTCTAATTGTTGTTTTTCAGAGTTATAAAGGCGATAATGGAGCTCTACAGTTCGTCGTGGGTTTTTAAAAATTTTAATTTTATTACTTGTATACTAAGTTACCTAATAATGTATCGACGCTAAATATAAGACGTTACGGCTTGTATTTCATATCAATAAATAATAACGGATACATAAATTATAAAGGAATGACATAAAAGGAACATAGGTTATCGAATGTGAAGTTTAATGATACGAGGACGTCTATTATAGATGTGGTACTTAAGGTACTAAAATTCTACATCAATGGGTACTTATGCATAATAGTTCTCTTATCTGTCCATTCTAATATTATAAATGCGAATGTGTGTCTGTCCGTCTGTCTGCTACGCGTTAACGGCCCGTCATTTCAACCGATTTTGATGAAATTTGGTACAGAGAAGGACAAAGGCTACATATTTATCCTGCTAAATTAAGGAGTTCCCGCGAGAATACAAAACAACTTAAAACACGAGGACGTATTTTAAGTTGTTTTTTAAGTAAAGTTGCGGGCATTACCTAGTATAGAATATTAATTATGATCTACTACTAATAATTTACTGGAAGTTTGTCTTCATTTATCTTTTTGTTTAATTGTTATTGTCACAAACATCTGTACTTTACACTTTAATATCACCGAGCAACTCCAAAAGCTCATAATATAGCTATTTATGCAACTGTATCGTAATGAGGGTCATTTTAATTCGAGTGCTGTTTTTTGATACGAGGCTTGCCGAGTATCAAAATAGGATAGTACGAGAATTAAAATGACTAATTACGTACAGTTGCATACAAGATTTTATGAATGAATGAATGAATGAAAAAACTTTATTGAACACCAAAAAAGTTACATGAAGAATAACAAAGTATATATTATCAAAACTAACATGGTAGTATGCAAAGGCGGCCTTATTGCTGCAAGCAATCTCTACCAGGCAACCCTTGGCAAGAGAGGAAAAAGTAAAGATAACAGGATAGTGCAAGTAAAACTTAAACACATTAGATATAATACTAATTAATAGTCAATAAAATATATACCTACTAGGTAAGATACTGTAGATAAATAAACTCAATACTATACTCAATAAGTATATATACACACATACATATATATATACATTTACAATATACATAATATATATATATATACATATCCATAAATACTTACAATATATTTTGAATAAACATAAATATGGTACATGATAGTAATAAAAATATATGCATAAATGGTTGAGATAAACTAATGTTGACTAGGATTGTATAGAAAGGTAATGCTTATTCAGACGATCTTTAAATATAGGGAGCGATTTAGAATGGCGAATCTCAAATGGAAGGGAGTTCCACAATGCGACAGCCTTGATGGTAAAAGAATTACCATAGAATTTAGTAAAATGTGTAGGAAATTTAAGGCGATTATCAAAGCGAGACCTAAGATAGTGACCCGACGGATTATCAGCACCGAGGAAATGAAACGTTCCTTGAGGTAAGAGGGAGTAGAGGGATTATAAAGAATTGAGTAAAGAAGAGTCAGAACATGTATGTTACGCCGCTGCCTAATCGGGAGCCACTTAAGCTGGGCGCGATAGCTGGAAATATGGTCGAACTTGCGTAGGCCAAAAATGAACCTAATGCAGAGGTTTTGTAGCCGCTCCAGCTTGTTGAGCTGTTCTTCTGTTAAGTCAGGGTAACAACAGTCAGCATAGTCAAGTAAGGGGAGAAGAAGGGAATTAGCTAATGCAGTCTTAGTTTTGATAGGTAGTAGGTTTTTCCAACGCTTTAACGACCCAATTGTGGCAAATATTTTACGGCTCACCTCAGCTAACTGGGGGACCCATGAGAGTGAGCTATCAATGAGAATACCAAGGTTTTTGACGGTAGAACTAAATGGTAAGTTGGTCGCATCTACTCGGATGGGAGGCAAAGCGTTGAAGTTCAGTTTAGCTAGTTGACTGGTACTACCTATTACAGCTACCTGGGATTTATTAGCGTTAATGCTGAGACCGTGAGATTTACTCCATACGCAGATCTTGTCTAATTCATTATTCAATCTTTGAATGGCCACATTAATGTCATGGGCAGGAGCAGCAACGTAAACTTGTAGGTCATCAGCATACAAGTGAAAAGAAGAGGAGAGGAGTTGAGTGACAGTATTTATAAAGATCGCAAAAAGGAGAGGAGAGAGGACACCACCTTGTGGGACACCAGCCGTGAGTGAGGTGATGGAGGAGAATTTATTGTTAAGCTTCACACACTGCTGGCGGTCGCACAAATAACTGGAGAACCAAGAGATACTATTACAAGAAATATTAAGGGATTCTAGGACAGACAGGAGTAGCTCAAAGTCCACAGTATTAAACGCATTGCTAAAGTCTAGCAACGCAATGACAGAAACCAATTTGCGATCCATATTGGCACGAAGATCATCGCATACCTTAATAAGAGCCGTAGTAGTGCTATGCCCTGTTCGAAAGCCAGACTGGTACGGACTGAGAAAATTGGTTTTGGATAGGTACAGATTTAGTTGCTGACAGGCGATACGCTCAAGGACTTTAGACAGGAAGGGGAGGATGGAAATAGGGCGGTAGTTAGAGTAGGAAGTAGGATTTTTGGTTTTCGGAATTGGGATGACGTACGCCTTACGCCAGGAGCTAGGGAACTTATCGTTTGAGAAGGAAAAATTAAAGATATGAGAGAGGATAGGTAACACATGGTCAAGTAAAAGAAGAATCATCTTACGATTTATGCCATCACACCCAACAGCATCCGATTTGATAGCAATGATGTGTTTTTTTATATCGGAATATATTATTATTATTATCAAATGAATCAAGAAAATCTGGGTAGTGAGAAGGAATGCTTTGGGCATTAATGTGAACCACATTGAAGTTCTTGGACAAAGGGGAGAACGTGGAGTCAAGGAGAGATTTAAGAGGAAGCGAGAGGCTGTGGAAACTCTCATCCGAATTTGCTGAATAAGAGCTAACATTGTCGTCTGAAATATCATTATCACTAATTTGATCATTAGTATCCATAGATTAAAAATAAATAAATAATATTATGATAAAATAATATATATATATATATATATATATATATATATATATATATATATATATATATATATATATATATAAATATATTATACAACAACAAAAATAGATAAAGTGAATATCAGTTATACTTGTTCTTTTCCCCACCAGTGACCATAGACTAAGGAGATTGCTTACATATCTGTAATCAGCTATATTAAGATTACTACTCCCAGCAACAATTTCGCGTAACATAATAAGCATAAACAAAAATAAAATACAATACAGAAAAGGTAAACTTAAAAAACTAGCACTCATACTAGGTCTTTGGTTACAATATTTACATAGGTGTACCAATGGACGTTCAGTTCCTAAACGAGTGGAATTGTCTATGGTGAGCATTGCATGCTGCATGCCATACACTGACAGCAAATGTCAACGTCAAAATTGGGTTTAGACAGCGACAAGTGACAGCATTGATTGAAGCAACATCAAAAATAAAATTACTAATTAGACGGTGTTAGTGAACTCACTTCGACTTGCAATACTAATATAAGAGCTAGCCAAAAAGATAACCACAACAAACACAGGCTCTAAGTATAGGCATACCTATTATAAGTTATAATCTTAAAGTTAGAAAGTTACAAACTGAGTACCTAAAAATAACAGGAAAACAAACTTGCAACTTATTATTAAAACCACCGCATCAAAACAAAGTCTATCTCCTACCGGCCCTCTTAGGTCTAGAGGTCTTTGGGGTTCCTGATGCAGTCGTCTGAGCACAAGCTGAGATCGACGGTGCAGGGGGCGCCGCTGGAATGGAATCTAGCTCCTCGCTTGTGCAAATACGGTGCCGAGAGCCGTCTAGGCCTACTACAAAGATGTGCCCGTCTCTGGTCCAGCATTTGGTAACACCAAAACGCTGGCGTGCCGCTACAAAAACGTCGTGACGATCCTTAGTAAGGAACTCAGACAGAGTAACACCTGAATTCTTCAAGCCAGTCTTGGCGTACCACACCTTATTCCTTAATGTCAAGTCACGGAACTTAATCAGCACAGCTCTAGGCTTGTCGGCTTTGGAACGACCCAGACGATGGCAGCGACTAATGCTTTCAGAACTAACTGCCAATTTAAGATGATCAGAGAGCTTCTTAGTGAGGGCGCAATCCAATGCCTCATCCTTGATTTCAGGAATACCATGGACCAGGAGTATTTTGCGCCTGCTTCTCATTTCAATGTCATCAGTTGAGCGATAAAGGAGTTTTACTTGCATTTGGAGACCTTCGAGTGCTGCCAACACAAAACTTCTGAAAGAGCTGAATTGAGCTGCAATATTAGAAGTAGGACTTGTGGCTGGAATTGCGCCCTGAATGTTGCGTTGGAATTCTTCCATTCTTGAATTGAAATGAGCACTGAGCTCAGTGATGGTTTGTTTAATTGACTCCATTATAGAAGTGTGTGCTTGAGTAGTGACAGTGAATTAGAGGACACAAAAGGTGCAAAAATCACAGGAGTTATTATAGGAAACACTGCCTGGTGGGTAAAAGAACACTTTTAACACATTTCAACACTGAAATTTATTGTATTTTATTGTGTTTATCTACGACAAGGACGTCTTTATAATTTTTATTATCCTTTTCCATCCGCCATGATGTAGGTATGGCTCCTCTACATACTAAGAACTCTGTGGTTGGGAAAGTGCCAGAACCCAGAGCCGCTAAGCTATAGGTATCCTATTTATGAAGATAACCATATCGATACAGCTACGACTCATAACGATACAGCTCCCATACAACGAACTGTATCGTTATGAGAAGCAAACACGAAAGAGGGTTCAATTCGATATAGTTGTCAAATTCGAAATTGGAACTTTTCGATGCTGGAGTAGATAAAAGTTATTTTCACATTCCAATTTCATATAACTACAGCATCAGCTGTAGAAAACCGCTAAGCTATTTTTCCAAATACCTGCTTGATAGCCAAGAGGTCGGAGTCTACTTTAATAAATGAAAACAAATTGAGTAAGCCATTGGCGATTGAAACCGTTTCCAGCTCAATAGATCTTGTAAAACCAATTAAAATGAAACCTTTTTTATTCAGTTAGTTAATAACGGACGGATTAACTTTTCCATTTTCAATTATTATTATTTACAACTAAGTGAATAATATTTTCTATTATATTAGAATACAACCAAGTGAATATTTGCAATTAAATACCTGAAGTTTATTACCACGATTCTTTTATGTGGATTGTAAAACATGGAGTTATACGATTTCTTTTGATCCCTAATAGATAGAACATCTTTTATTACAGAGTTTTCAGAAAAGCAATGAAGAATTAGGTGACAAAAATATCGATGCCACATCGGTGAGATATTGAGTGGATCCCTGGAATTGTGCCAGTTGCTGAGCTAACGCTAAACATATTTCTTTAATTCTTCATGTCTTTGACAAATTACAGCTGGGTGTGGACTGTTCCATTAGTCAGATATTAAATGTGCGAGACAACAAGTAACCTCTCGAGGTCGTCTTCGCCACGGATATTAGGATATTTTGGTGGTGGTGTATAACGCAAAGTTGGGATTCCGTGTATTTTTTTTTTAATATCTTGCAATTGATAATATTTCATAGACCTTTTAACATGATTGACCAAGTGTAACGAATAATACTATATCATACTTATCATACTAATATTATAAATGCGAAAGTGTGTTTGTTTGTTGGATTGTCCTTCAAACACGCCGGATTGACGTGATTTTTGGCACGGGTATAGTTGAGGACCTGGAGAGTGACATAGGCTACTTTTTATCCCGAAAAATTAAGGGATTCCCACGGGAATAACAAAAAAACAAACCACGCGGGCGAAGTCGCGGGCATCAGCTAGTGTTTAATAATTATTCGTTTTCATCTTAAACAAAAACCGACTTCAAAACTATATCTATAAATACCAACTACTAAAAGTACAAAAACATTATCTGGGTATACATTTTGTTTTCTGTTGTTTTTTTTTAAAAAGCGCCTAAATCAGTTTCGACTAAATTCATATGGAATCACCTCTGAAGTATGATTTACTAAACAAAAAAAGAATCGTCAAAATGTATTCATAATTGGAGAAATTATCGCGTAACATACATACAAAAAAGGAAAATAAAACATACAGTCGAATTGAGAACCTCCTCTTTTTTTGAAGTCGGTTGTAAATAATAACAATAGAATGTTTTTCCAACACCAGTTTTTCATTTGTAAAAGCTGAATTAAACTGAATAAGTTTTTAGTTTAATTCAGCTTTTATTAGCAGCTTTAAAGCAGTTTTAATAGTTTGTGCATAATGCCTCCTCATCAGATAATATGTGTGCGTGAGCTAACCAATACCCTGTACTATTACGTAATCTGTGCCAATACGATAGCCGCATCATTTTCAAAGCCTTGTTCAAGCTCTGACAATGATATTGTATTTTAGTGGTTTTCAAACATATAGCGCGTACTTTGTTGAGCTTTTGATCTCAATTTTCAAATCTATCCAAAATCCAAAACCAGGTCAGCAAAAGTGCCATTGGGTTGATAAATGTGCCATTAAAGTGTCATTGGCTGCCAGTAAGTGTCATTGGGCTGGATCTTTCGGGGTCCATGTATGTCTCGTATCTCGATCAACGAACTTAAATAAAATTAAAATTAATAACATTAACTAACTTATAAAAAAAATACGCCAATGAAAGGAGTCAATTATTACTCCTCAATTTTCAAATCCATCCAAAATCCAATACCAGGTCAGTTGAAAAGTGCCATTGGATCGCCGGGAAATCTCCCAAGACCGCGTGTCAACATTGGCAAGACTTCCATGTCAAATATTATCTTACGTTTACGCCTAACTCTACCCCCATAAACTTAAGAGCGGTATTCCATTAAATGGGGTTTGGAATAACTTTGCAAAACTAGACGCTGCAAGATTGATTGACTGTGAGGTGAACGGACTTTGTAAATATAGTAGATATTCGATGGAAAATAAAGGTTCGGGGAAATTCGATTTGACTTTCATACGAACGTATGTATTGAAAAAAAAAATACAGGTCCAAAGCCTGCGGATTCTTGAAAAAATTGTTTAAGCTTTTGGCACCCCTTCCCCTCTATAGTTAAAAGTACAAGTATTATTTTTTAAATGAAACTAGATGATGCCCGCGACTTCGTCTGCGTGGATTAAGCTTTCTCAATTCCCGCGGGAACTCCTTAATTTTCCGGGATAAAAAGTATAGCCTATGCCCTTCCCCGGGATACAAACTATCTCTGTACCAAATTTCATCAAAATCAGTTAAGTAGTTTGGTCGTGAAAGCGTAGCAGACAGACAGACAGATGGACAGACAGACAGACAGACACACTCACATTTATAATATTAGCATGGATTTTTATATGGGTGCTTTAGAAAAATTAAGGTAAAGGCGAAAAATTTATTAGCTGTTAAATTAAGATAAGTAAGAATGGCAATGATTAGGTACTATTAATTTTACTCTAAATTATGAGACACTTTTCATTTGCGCCGAGTACAAAATCCAATACTACAAGCGCGTTTTGTCGTTTGAAACAAATATGATAAAAATTAATGTACTTATGATGGCAATAAGGGTTGTTATATCATACTTCTAATATTATAAATGCGAAAGTCAGTTTGTATGTTGGTTTGTTGGTTTGTCCTTCAATCACGCTTCAACGGCGCAACGGATCGACGTGATTTTTGGCATGGGTATAGTTGAGGACCTGGACCTGACATAGGCTACTTTTTATCCCGGAAAATTAAGGAGTTCTCGCGGGAATAACAAAAAACTTAAACCACGCGGACGAAGTCGCGGGCATCAGCTAGTAGATAATATAGTACCTACATCTAGATAAGTTAAACTATCGCTTTGGCATACTGTATACGCTGATAGCAAATCTTCCTAAAATAATAAATCTATGGGCCTGTCAATAAATTTAATAATAATTTATTTCACAAAATTTTACAAAAGTAAGACTCAGGTCTCATTAACAATGTATGGTCTGCAGTCTAATGTAGGATACCCTGTGGTGTAAGCTGCAGTGACTTTGCAAAGTTCCTGATTTGACTAGTTGTGAAATACCCAACAATGGAGAAGTTTACCATTTTTTTTTAATTTATTATAAAAATTAATATAAAACAAAACAAAAATATGAAAGAATCATTAAAATATATCAACAAATGAAAAAGTTATGGAACTTTAAAGTTACACTTGCAAGACGGGATAGGTGGCGTCATAATTCCCTATCAACCGACTTTATAAAGCCGAATAAAAGAAATAAATGGACTTAACGTGACTTAATTGAATTAAAAGCACTTAATTTGTGTGTGAAGATAATTTTGAAGTATTAAATCTCGGCTAGGTATTAAAATTCACTCACAAAATTTCTCACTCCAGTAAGACACAGCAATCGGTGTAGGTACATTAAATAATTAAACTTTTAAATCGTCATTTCTCAGTCATTTATTGATGGATTTAAAAAAAATACCACTGATTTATTAGTTTTAATCTATATTTTACTTCCGTTGTGTTAAATATGATATTCGCAACATCATGAAACTTGTCCATTATGTAGACAAATTCACTAAGATCTCATTAAGAGTGAAAGCATGCACTTTAGAACTTTGCATCTAAAAGGACTAGAATAACAAGTGAGTCAAAGACATGGGTATGCGCATTATGTAGAGATTACCGCAAATCGGATGCTCGAAGCATATCTATTTTATCTATTCCATATATTATTTTGTATGCAGTCTTATTTCTGTCAATTACATCACTTTAGAGTGATTTTAACTGTCTCGTTGGTCTAGTGGTTAGCATGTTCGACTGCGGCTGACGAGGTCCCGGGTTCGAGTCCCGGATCAGGCCATATCAGGTATTGGAAGTTTAGACTAGAAATAGCCCGGAGATAGGAAGTTGGCGGTGTTTCGCCCCCGTGCCTTGGAGAGCACGTTAAGCCGTCGGTCCCGGTTATTATCACTAACATAACTAACATGATATTAGTCGTCAAAGCCCGCCAACCCGCATTGGAGCAGCGCGGTGGATCTAAGCTCTAATTCCCTCTCTCCTTGGGACGTTAATGGACTGTAGTGGGAGTGCTTTAGTTGAACGAGAAAATAGAAACATTTTAATCAAGTGATCTAATAATATCATGATACATAAAAATATTGCATCAATTTATATCTGCTTACTACTGAAAAGCAAAAGTTAGTATGTATTTTAAAAAATTCAAACAAGCTTTAAAGTTTGATAAAAATCAGTCCAAAAACCAGTGTCCCGTCCTATAGATTAATTCAAAGATTATCCTGCAGGCCATGGCGTGTTCATAAGCTATTTTTCAAATTATAATTTTCGAATTAGAATTATTTTAAAATTTTAACCCAAAGAAAAAATCTTAACTCATTTATGTTTTGGTTCCTGTTTCAATTCGTGTTTTATTTATTACAATAAACAAAATCGTGTTCTATTAACTCACTGTTTGATGTATCTTTTACAGAAAAAAACTTTAAAGGGAATATAATTAGATAAGCGTAAACATGGTTTTTGGAAGGCCGCGCCCAGTGGGATACCCATTATATTCCATTCGAAACTAGATCATAATACCTCGACTTAATGTTTAATTTTCATTGTTTGTATGCAAAGATTTGTCTACGTGAATCTTTAATTGGGTTGGCCCCCGGATACTAATAAGTAGAAGTCACGGCAACGTAACGGTGTTGTAGGTACACGTAGTTTGAGTGACGTCATCGTGCAGTGAACTTATCTAAATCTGTTATCATATACATCGTGTTTCATGAGTATTAGCTGTTGCCTGTTTCATAATTTCATATTAAAAAGAAGGTACTTTTATTTTGATGAAATTTAATTTGCACCAACGTTGGCCCCAATGCTACTCGTGCAACGTGTAGTACGTAGTGCCCCAATGCTTACGCCAATGTTGGAACCAAAGCTAATTTCTCGACACAGTATATAAGTATTGAAACATGCCAACGTGTGGAGCCAGAATGATAATTTATCGTTGGACTATTGCAGATTGTAAATTAGCTGCTTGTTAAAACAATCAGAGTTTGTTTAGTATACCTTAACCTTAAGTACGTTATTTGGAGATTCCGTTAATCTTTTCTGTAAACTCGTTTGTCTACTGATAGGATTTAGATATTTGGCTAAAGAAACACTATCACACTATACGAGTGGATAGAAGGTGAAGTGCGGGGTCGTTCTTGATAACAAACTCAAACTCACCTATATTTGCTTTCGCATAAAGATGACGCACGGCCCGACCAAACTTGCACCTACCTATAGTTACATAAATCTAAGCGGAAGTACTTAAATTACATAATTGCTATAGGCTCTACACCTCTCCGTTTATAACCGTATGCCTTTAGACGGTTCTGGTATAAAGCTATAAGTTTTATCTGTCCAAAGCTTCTTGACTCTCGATGAAAGCTAATGATTTGAGAACAGCAGCTTTTATTGCTAAAATAGAGTGATTAGATGACAGTTATGTGTGTATAGCCTTAAGAGTGAAGATGTTTGTGATAGTTAGACAGAGATCAGAGATGTCCCGTCGGGATCACGCATCACGTGTCAGGCCACGAGGCACGACCCTTTTCTTTAGGAAAATAATAACACGAATAATTGTAAGGGAGACACGGCGGTGTTGTAGCCGCCGAAGATGAATAATATATATATATATATATATATATATATATGAATATATTATATATATTACTGGTTTTCTGAAATTAAATAAGAGTTATTAGTTCTTTTATCGGACATACTTTGAAAAGTGTGCCCCGGAAATCTCAACCTCGTTCTACCTAAGTATATAATTGTGTAGATAAAAAGGATTTTTAAAAGTTCCACCCTGGTAAAACTGGACCGATTCAGCTATTATAAGAACATTTCTATAGAAATTATAAGTATAGAAATGTTTTGTCAAAACTCATGTATTTCATTTGTTACTTGGTTTGCAATACTGGTTGGTAACTTTATTGCTGGTCATGATACATAAATTACTAGTGAGACCAGTGAATAGCTGGTGCCGTCTCTGAAACGTAATTCTTTTTCTGTCACATAATGTGTCATGATACGAATATAAAAAAGATCGCACACTGTTACGGTGGTTCTTTTGCCACGTGCAATTTCTATTACAGAATAATAATGTCCTCCCTACCGAATTTCGGCCACGGCAGCCTATCTCCAGAGAAATTAGCTATCTGCGCGGGAGATATTATAGCGCACAAGTGTATACTATACTCGATATTATACTCTCATAACTCGATGGGGCGGAAAATCTGACACGACCGGAGAGATATCAGGCGCAGGACCGACGGCTTAATGTGCTCTCCGAAGCACAGGGGTGAAACACCACCAACTTCCTGACTCCGGGTAGTACTAAACCCAATATCTACTTATTATGGCCCCACCCGGGACTCGAACCCGGAACCTCGTCAGTTGCAAACATGCTAACCACTAGACCAACGGAGCAGTTACAGAATAATGTATGAAGTCAGTGGCGTCAGACCACTATAAAATATGTGAACGGAGGTCAAGATGTTTGTACTGACTCAATGTACCTACCTGAATACGTTCTAAATCCTAATCTGCTCTTCTGACGCACTTTGAGTGTTAGAAAATTCGTTGCGTATGCCTCTTACATCTCTAGCAAAATTCTCGCCTTTTTCAGGCTCGTTTCTCGTTGTATACGATCTCTCTCGATCCAAATCTAATCGAGCCTGAATAGTAATTGTCTCTTTACCACTCCAAAAGTCCTGATTTCGTGACATTCAGGACTAGGATGTTAGAACGTGTCTAATTTATCTCGCAAATAAGATTTCGTGAGACCCCGCCTACCTGTCATGGGAATCAAATTGAACATTTTTAAAAATAAACTAAGAACTAAATTATATTGGTATCTAGTAGCGATCGCTCGCAGCTTAGCCCGCCAACCCGCATTGGAGCAGCGTAGTGGATCTAAGCTCTAATTCCCTCTCTCCTATGAGAGTGGAGGCCTGTGCCCAGCAGTGGGACGTTAATGGGCTGTAGTAATAATAAAATATAATAAAATTCTTTAGTATAAAAGTAACCTCTGTAGAGATGTACCTACAGCCACAGTTATACCAACTATCGCTTATTATTATGACAGTAATTATAGCAAAAGAGTCCCTTAATGATTCAAAAGCACTCATAGAAATTTATTTGAATAAAAAATGTTTGAATTTAAATTAAATGAGACTGCTAAAATATAAAAACAAAAGAATAGGTAATTAATAAAATGTGTATTTTTAAACAGAATAGTAGCTCAAACGGCCGAGTTAGGTAATTTTTGAACTATCCACTGATGTATCTAATAAAATACGAACCTTAGTATTTAGTTCCGAAAACTAAAGCATCATCCTAATTTAAATTAATTCATGACAACGCATACCTATGTTTTAAGGTGGTGAAAACATAAAAGAAAAATTAAAAACAGAACAGAAAGATTTTAGTTAACACATGTCATAACATTTAAACTATTTTAAAACGCGTTAATGTACTACTTTTATAGGTTAGAGAAATAAATCAGGCACAAAATAAAATGATCAATTTTTGTTATTTTTGGGAATAGTCGTTCGTTTATCTGTAACGTCATAACTCTAAAAAGTACGTTAATGTACAGTTTATAAAAATATAGAGCACTCAACGGATAGAGACATGTGAAAAAAAAATTTTGATTCCCGCGGGAACAATTCAATTGCCCTGGGTAAAAAGTATAATCCCTTTGTCGAGATGCATCTGTCTGTACCAAATTTCACAAAAATTGACACAACAGGTGGGCCGTGAAAGCGTAGCAGACAGACCGACACAATTTCGCATTTATGATTAGTATGGATAGGAACTACTTACGTAGTCTGGGTATAAACCAGTATACAGTAAAAATAAATACATAAAATAAAATTATTAATAAAAATGAATAAAATTAGAATAAATTAATTTATTTGTATGGCAAATATTTTATTAAAGTCCTCGAACGATTCTGTATTCTGACGCCCTTGTGCATCGAGATAAATCTTTAGCAAACAATGCTCTGCTTCTGCAAAGATCACTCAGGATATCTCCTGAGTATGATGATATACCCGGGGTATATAATCGGGGTATATAATAGGTATATAATAGGGGTATACTATCATATACCCCTGTATATGATAGTATACCCCTATTTGGTTCTACACGGCATCGTACCGAAACCCTAAATCGCTTGGCGGTACGTCTTTGTCGGTAGGGTGGTAACTGACCAGGGCCGAATCCTCCCACCAGAGCAGAACAAGAAAATTTTACATTTCCAAATTGGAACTGCTGGGAATCGAACCCGGAACCTTCCACTATAAGACCATGACAGCGCTCACGACTGCGCCAGGGAGGTCGTCAACAATATAAGTGATAACGAGTAATATTATACGTTTTAACTGATATCCCGTGCAAAGGAACCTTTTCTCATTCCTGGAGAGAGCATGCAGAATATTGACTGTTGCATTGCATGTTGAATGTTGTACTGTTTTAAAAATATTATGAACATATTTTATTTCAGTATATGTTAAATCCTAATGTTCCTATCAAACAGGCTCAAGCCTCAAAGGACACACGAAGAAGAAGCTAATAAGTAATAACAGCAGCATTTTCTATAAAAATAGACGTCAGATGGTTTCTTGTTCTGAGGAATGTGGTTAACATTATGAATAAACCAGTGCAAAGAACAATAATTAAAAAAGGTCCTCTGTGATAGGTAGCATCAGAAAACTTGTTAATGAAGTTTAATATTAATTTATTTATGTAAATAGAGTGGAACTGTTACTTTCAAATAACTCTACTTATATTTCGATATTGATGATTTTGTACGAAGAACAACCATAAAACAATACTCTCTAACTTCAATGGAATTGATTTTGTAGTTTTAGTGAATAGCCGTATGATAAGTGAGTATGGAATTGAAACTAAAGCTAATGTTAATCATCATATCATCATATCATACTAATATTATAAATGCGAAAGTCACTTTGTTTGTTGGTTTGTTGGTTTGTTGGTTTGTTGGTTTGTTGGTTTGTCCTTCAATCACGCCGCAACGGAGCAACGGATTGACGTGTTTTTTGGCATGGGTATAGTTGAGGACCTGGAGAGTGACATAGGCTATTTTTTTTTCCCGGAAAATTAATAATATAATAATATAATTTTAATGCAGGAAACTGTCCCATATTTTGTTAGTTACAATCCCTTATCCTATGTTAGTAAAATATACAAAAATACTTAACCTACACTATACCTATACCTAACATAACTACAAGGCCCTTTGGGGCCTCCTAGCGCGACTGTGTGCACCGTTCCAGCACCTCCAGAGAGGGCTGTCCAGCTTGCCCGCCAATGTGCCAAGGAAGGTGTTGGAGCTACTCAATAGCCTGCTCATTATGGACGCGGCACGCTTGCGTATGATCGCGTAGAAGTCATCCACCCGAGCCTCCGCAAACATTGCCGACGCGCTGCAGTGTCGAGGCTTCCTCAGCACCGCCCTCAGCACATTGTTGTACTCTGTACACGCAGGGCACCGTAGGTCCGCTGCGTGTAGTCTGCCCATAGACTGCACGTGTAAAATGATTGGCAAAGGAAATTAAATTAAGGAGCTCCCGCGGGAATAACAAAAAACTTAAACCACGCGGACGAAGTCGCGGGCATTAGCTAGTTTTAGTATAAAATCGTAAGGACGGATAAGTGGCGATTAAAGCTAAGGTAATATAATATGAGAATGAAATATCATAAAAACTTTAAAGATTCATTTTTGTTTGGCCCATAATATTATCTTAATAGATTATTGACAGACCCTCTATCCTCACTTAAAATGGGGCTAATTCTGTAATTAACTCCATTTTAAGTAACTTTAGCCATTGCTTCACCTGCATGAAAGTAGGCACTAGCTCTATCGCAGGAAAGGGTTAATATTTTTTTAATGATTTCAGACTATTACAATTCTGTTTTATTTTTTAAACGACTTCCAAAAAAGGAGGAGGTTCTCAATTCGGCGCGTATCTTTTTTTTTCTTTTTAATGTATGTCGGTGCATATCTCCGTGGTTTCTAAACGGATTTGAAAATTTTTTTTTTAATAACAATATATTTAGTCCATATCATAATATATTTTCGTCTATGTATGTGAAGTGATTTAGTTTTTCACAGCCGAGCCCGTTAAAATCTATTATCGGCGATTACCTATTTCATCAAAGTAACTCAGGCTCAATGTATGTTATTTCAGCTAGTCCGACTCTTTGAGATTTTATCTATTAATCAATCAAGGTTGGATAAGGTATCCTTTTAACTTTTAATTATGTCATTAACGCTACAAAACTACAATTACACCTAAACACACATGTGCATAGTGTAATAATTAATCTTCGCTACAAAACGTTATTCTGATTTCTGAATCAGCAAGCTGAATTTATATTCCTGTGTATACCTGAGCATCGTTTCTTTAATAACATAGAATAGGTTAAGCTCGTTAGTACTAATTATTATTGTAAATTAACGATAGACGTTGGGGTCCCAAAGTGCTGGAGTGGCGACCACGCACGGGAAAGCGCAGCGTTGGCAGACCACCTATACTCGCTGGACAGACGACATCAGGAGAGTCGCAGGTAGGCGCTGGATCCAGGCGGCGCAAGACCGAGGCGTGTGGAAATCCTTGCAAGAGGCCTATGTCCAGCAGTGGACGTCTATCGGTTGAAATTGATGATGATGAACTTATTAGTGATAATTTATGAGACAAAAATTATTAGAATTTCAACACACATGATTATTATTGTATAAGAATTTTAGCACATGTCTTAACGAGTATGTGCATACAATCAATGAATTATTGTACCAACAATTTATCACCATGTTAACTTTATGCTAATCAGAGACTACGCCGACGTGAAAGTGGGTTAACCTCAAATTCAACACAGAATACCGGCCCCGCTATTTTTATGATAGTCAAATTTACTAACAATTTTCATAGTTAATATGTTACTAATAACATTTAAAAATCCTTTATAATGTCACTATAGTTTTCTGTATTAAAATTGTACAATATTAAACATAATATTTTTTTATCTTAAGTTTCACAAGGAGTTTGAAACGGCATAACATTAAAACGAAAACAAGTACGAGTAAAAATTACAAATTTAAAACAACCTCCGACATAATATAGAAGTAACAGATTAATAAAAAAGCTGATGACCTTCAGACGGATGAACAGATTTTCATGAAACATGGCTAAGAACACTCGGAATAAAATAAAAATATTTGAACTTAATAATATATGTGACGATAATAAATTATAATAGGTTTAAAATATTATTTGTTAGTGTTTAGAGCTTATTTTTTGTGTCGGGGGGTTTTTAAAATTTTTAATTTAACTTTTATTTTGTCTTTTTTAAAGTAGGTATAATTGAAGTAATACGGTACCAAAGGAGACCGACCATAATTGGGCCCAGGCGTTACAGAAATAAAAATATTTGGAAAAAATCCTTTATTTTTGATAAACAAAAAACAATAAAAATATTTTGAATTTACAGTTGCTAAATATGTAAAAAAATATTTTTTTGGAAATGTTGGTTTTTTGTCGATATTATGCATTCCGTGAAATGGAATGGCTTAAAACCATGACTTTAGTCTATGGTTCGTATCTCCTCTCACTCTATGCAAATGTCAGTGTCAAACAGTGTGGCCAACGTAGGCGATTTATCGCCATATTTTAGGCTACTCAGGACAAGAATGTAATGTAAGACCTGGGGGGTTACTATGAGCTGTTATAGCAGGACAGATATTGAACTGCACTTAACTTCAAGGCACTGAACTGGTAGGCAGACACTGCATTGAACTGCATTGTGCTGCAGTTCAATTTCTGTCCTGCTTTAAGAGCTCATAGTAACCCCCCTGATGTGCTGCCCAGTGCCCACCGGCTGTATTGGGTATGGATTATAATGATGATTAGAACTGCTACCCGTGCGAAGCCGGGACGAATTGCTAGTTTATAATAATAATAATAATTATATTGATATATTATGTCTATTATGCATAATGTGATTTTGATATAAATACATTGATATAAATTATATTTGTAGCGATTGTACTTTATTCATAGAGATATTTTGACGTTTGGGCTACTTTAGGCTACAGCGGTTGAAATTCAGCTACATTTAAGCTACTTATGCTGTGAAAAATGGCGACTTTAGGCCCTGTGTTGTTGGCAACACTGGCAAAATTCACTCTCGGTATATTAGTCGAAAAATATATTTCGTATACATAATGATTGATAGCTCTCTTACTGGTAGGCAATCAATAGTGCAATATTATTGCAATTGTATAGTAGGGGGGCGTACAGTAGGTTGTTGCGCTCACATTATGTCGATTATATGGTACTTAAGTTGGGCTAGGTACCAACCAAATATTACACCTCCTGCACACTTCTTAGATTCCATTCTAATTGTTTATGAAGATGAATGATATAAGTGTAATGAATGAGTCATTAAAAATGATTACTTACCTAAAACATGTTGTTTGTCATTTATCTAACCTATTTCCTTTGATGATTGTAGATGACTCCTTTGCCGAGTTCGGCAACAGCGACTGACTCTCTGTTAGGTATTTGAATTTGAACAAGGGCTTCGCTCATGTGCCCTGATGTGACTAATGTAACCTATCTTAGCATGGAATAAACGCGCCTTCCTTCCCATTCATCCTTCCTTTACATAGGAATCATATAAACCTACATATTGTGTGAAATATTTCATGTAAAACTATCTAAAGAGTTTACTATTAGCTGTCTTATCATTACTAGATTGATATTTATTGCAAAAAATATGCATTTGCACATTCTCGAATATAACCTAACTAGCTCTCAATTCTCCACGAGAACGAGTTACCGAGACCGTGGACTGCATCGGTGGTAATTCCCTCGCTGGAAGCGGGGAATGCCACCGATGCAATGTTCATGATCTCGTATCAGAACGTGGAGCTGAGTGCTGAGCACTGGAGGGTTGTCAGCGAGACGAAGGTTGATTCGGGCACTCTTGCAGTGTACGGCATTGACGAAGAGTCCGCTGATATCCTCCGGGCCAGCAACTTTAGAGCCAATCTGGGCTGTAAGAAGCTGGAGTTCCGGCTCAGAGGTGAGCAACCATCGTCCCGGACGGGGGCTAGCGCGGCTGCGCCTGCGGGCCCCGGCGCTGTCACCCCTGGGCCGAGCGGTCTGGGAAGGAAACCGCTGGGACGCGGGGCGAACCGTGTGGGATCTAGCCCGTGTCCAAGTGGTTCAGGCGGCGGGAGGGCGGGGCCTGCATCTGCGGGTCTCAGCTCTACAACCGCCATGCCTGGACCCAGCGGCTTGGGTGGGAACCCGCCGGGACGCTCTGCAAACGGTGCGAATTCCAACCCCGGACCGAGCGGAACAGGAGGTGGGGCCGCGGGGACTGCGGGCGCGGATGTCGGCCCCAGGAAGGGCAAAAAGAAGCAGAAGAGGAGGATGAGGGGTAAGGAATCGGGGGAAACTCCAACCGAGCGAGGACATTCAGGGACTCAACCGGAGGGAGGTAGTAATCGGACCCAACCCTTCATCAAAAGAGCCAAGTAATGGCTTCTTCGGGCACCCCGGTGAGGTTCCTGCAAGCCAACCTCCATCACGCGACCGCATCGTCCGCTGTCATGGAGCGTTGCCTTGTTGAGGGCAGAGTAGACATCGCCCTAATACAGGAACCCTGGGTGTCAAAATCCAATATTCTGGGCCTGAACGCTGGGGGTAAGTTATTATCGCACACCAACGGAAGCAGGCCCAGAGCCTGCATTGTTTTCAACAAAAACATTAACTTTCTGCCTGTTCCAGAACTCTGTACTGATGACCTGGTAGCGGCCTATGTCGATCTCAAGGGATGGGAGGGCAGGAGGATCATTGTCTGCTCAGCCTACCTACCCGGTGAGAACAAAAACCCCGCAGCTGAACTGTTTCCGGTGGCAGAATACGCTCGGAGACACAACGCGGAGCTACTCGTGGGCTGCGACGCAAACGCCCACCACGAGAACTGGGGAAGCAGCAACACCAACGAGAGGGGTGAGTACCTTTATGACTTCCTCCTCGCAAACTGCTTCCAGCTCCTGAACAAAGGGTGCACCCCAACCTTTGTTACAAGAGCCAGGCAAGAAGTTTTAGACATCACTTTCGCAACTAATGACCTTGCTAGGAAGATAATGGACTGGAAGGTCAGTGCGGAAGCCTCTTTGTCAGACCACAGGCACATTTGCTTTGGACTGGCAACATCCCCTCACATAGAAACAATCACTTTTAGGGACCCTAGGTGCACCTCCTGGGTGGACTACCACAGTAAGCTGGAGACTAACTTGGGACGGGCCCCTAAAAGTATCAAAACGCCAGAATGTCTTGATGCTGCGGTGACGGCTGTCACCGAGGGGGTGATAAACGCCTTCGAGGACAGCTGTCCCCTAAAGGTCAGGACAACGAAGCGAAAGGCGCCGTGGTGGAGCTCAAAACTAAAGCGGCTCCGTGACAAAACACGGAAACTCTTTAACAGGGCCAAGAGAACCAAGGAGTGGGAGACTTTTAGGAAGGCCCTGACGGAATATAGCAAGGAAATCAGAAGGGCCAAAAGAGCATCATGGAGGAAATTCTGCGAGGAAATTGATAGTTTACCTCAAGGCGCTAGACTCCATAAAATGCTCGCTAAGGCCAACTCTAACCCTCTGGGTCTTTTAAAAAAACCAGATGGATCGTTCACTTCTAACGAGAAGGAAACTCTTGAGTTATTGGCCAGTACGCACTTCCTGGGGGCTGTTTCTCTTGAAGACAGGAATACTTTGGCGAGCACTCCCAGCAGACCTCGAGCAGAGGACTGGAAGAGAGCTGCCATTGTGTTCAGACCCGGAGCTGTGAAGTGGGCTGTTAACTCCTTTAACGCAAACAAATCCAGTGGGATGGATGGTATCACGCCTCTTCTCCTGCAGAAAGGTGTGGACCTGCTAATCCCACTCCTGGTTAAGATCTTCAGGGCAAGTTACGCCTGGGGATATATACCAGACTCTTGGACTAAAGTAAAAGTCATATTCATACCGAAAGCGGGAAAGAAGGACTACGAATTGCCGAAGTCCTTTAGACCAATAAGCCTCTCCTCATTTCTTTTAAAAACAATGGAGAAGGTGCTTGACAGGTATCTAAGGGATGCGCTTCTAATTGAGAGACCCATTCACCATACCCAGCATGCCTATTGCAAGGGGCGGTCCACGGAAACTGCCCTGCTCAACCTTGTTGACAAGATTGAAAAGGCACTGGAGGACAAAGAAATCGCTCTTGCGGCTTTCTTGGATATTGAAGGCGCATTTGATAACACCCCCATCCGCACACTGGTGGGCGGGCTGACCAACAAACAGGCCGACACTACTACCATCAGGTGGGTGGAGGCAATGCTTTCAAACCGCATAGCCAAGCTTGAGCTAAATAACGTCTCTGCGGAGGTGCTCACGACGAGGGGATGCCCACAGGGGGGCGTGTTATCGCCTCTGCTGTGGACTCTTGCCGTTGACCAGCTTCTGCAGAAGATGGCTGTGCTCCGTATTGACACTCAGGGATATGCCGATGACCTGGTAGTCACGGTGCGAGGGAGCTGTCAAAGCATGCTCTCGCACCTTATTCAGAGAGCACTCCTCATCATCGATAAATGGTGTAGAGATAACGAGCTAACTGTAAATGCGGAGAAAACAGTTATAGTTCCATTCACTAGGAGGCACAACCTCGACAAGCTCGAGTCGCCTAAGCTAAACAATAAGAGTATACCATTTTCAACAGAGGTTAAGTACCTGGGAATTACCATAGACCAGAAACTAACCTGGAACACACATGTTGATGGTGTACTCAAAAAGGCCAAAATGGCACTAGGAGTCTGCGGTCGTTTAGCAGGGGACAGATGGGGACTAAAACCAAAAGTCACCTTCTGGCTCTACACAGCGGTGGTGAGGCCAATGATAACCTACGCCTCAGCAGTCTGGTGTAGCAAAACGACACAGATTACTACCCAGAATAAGCTTGGCAGCCTTCAAAGAACCGCCTGCCTGCTTATTACTGGAGCTATGAACACATCGCCAGGAGCAGCCCTGGAAGCTCTTCTAAATTTACCTCCTCTCCACATATTTCTGAGGAAGGAGGCGAGAATGTGTTTATACAGGATCACCTGCCAAAGGAAGGAAAACTGGATCTCCCGGGCACTGAGGGACTTTCATAACTCGTTGCTTGAGATCCCGGTTTTAGGAATGCCATCCGATATGATGGCCCCTAAACACTACTTCCAAAGGCCCTATAAGGTAGAAATTCCGGATAGGGATGACTGGCTAAACAACAGAATCACCTGGCCATCGGGCAGCATCAAATGGTACACCGATGGCTCGAAGTCGGGCAAGGACGTAGGTTGTGGAATTTATGGAGAGAAACCCCGGGCTAAGCTCTACCGTAACCTGGGAGTCTACTCATCCATATTCCAAGCGGAGGTTTGCGCCATAATAATTTGTGCGGAAACTATCCTGCAGGAGAACTACGGCAACAAAACTATTTACATCCACTCGGATAGCCAGGCAGCTCTATTAGCCTTATCGTCAGAGGTAATCACCTCCAGACTGGTTGACTGCTGCAGGGACACACTAACCACCCTGGCCCGTAGCAACAAGGTGGTTCTTCGCTGGGTTCCAGGGCATATGGGTATAGCCGGCAATGAAAACGCCGATACCCTGGCTAAAACGGGAGCTAAGGTAAGGCAGATCGGACCAGAACCGGTCTGCGGTATACCTAAAAGCCTGGTGCAGCTCACCCTGCTAACCTACTGCTTCTATGAAACACTCACTCGTTGGAGAAACTTACGTGGTCTAAACCATTCAAAGGCGCTAGTCAGAACCTTCAATAAGAAGGCCGCCTCCGAGGCGCTAGCGCTCAGCAGGAAAAACCTACGCATTTTAGCACGAGCTTTAACAGGTCACTGCGGTCTTAACAGACACATGTTTAACCTTAAGCTTAGGGACACGGATATCTGCAGACTATGCCAGGAATCGTGTGAGACTCCGATGCATATTATCTGCCAATGTCCCGCTCTAATGCATAAACGAAGCATCCATCTGGGCAAACATATTATTAACCCAGAGGATGCTTCCCGTATTCCAGTCAAGAAAATGCTGCTGTTCCTGACTGAAGCAGACATTGGCGAGGAAATTTAAAAATGGAGGTCATATCACAATAGATCGGAGACGGTCGCAGTGATACAGGACATAAGGGACTGAAACCTCAAAAGGAAAAGAAGAAGAAGAAGAACCTAACTATGGCTTTGAGCTCTTATATCTCTATTATGCAATTGGCAATCTAGCAGAAACTAAAGCAGTCTAAGGTTGATATTTTTATCTAACAAATGGCACCAATTTGGAACTTGTAACGGTTCATCAAGTTCTGGGCCCAACAATGTATGGTAGATGGGCGTAAGATGGGCGATGGATGTCCTTTCGAATCGATAGGACATAAGGCAGGTAGTCAGATCCCCTCATCAACTATTAAAGAGCTTATGATCTTCAAACAGCTGAACAGGTTTTCATGAAACATGGCTAAGAACACTCGGGATAAAATTATCTATGACACAAAAAAATTAAACGAAAATCGGTACATCCGTTTGGGCTCTACGATACCACAGACTGATACACAAACAGACACGTTAAATTTATAACACCCCTCTCTTTTTGCGTCGGGGGTTAATGAAGTTATTTGTTGCGCCCATTGTTTAGAGAGCTTTTGCACAGAATACTATCAATGGCCCAACCCTGATGCTGCAGGGTACAGAACTCCTTAAAAATAGCGATTTAGGATTTTTTATGGTGAATTGATATTGTAGGTGTCATGCAACGACTTCATACTTAAACCCAAGTCCCAACTACTCAACTCTGATGCTGCAGGGTACTGCACTCCTAAGCCGTGGATTTAAGAGTACACTAAAAAGTTAAAAATAAAAATTCTTTCCAAAAACCGACTTCCAAAGCCACTGTAAAGTAAAAAATAATTTTGACGCGTCAGGCCCGCCCGACTTTAACATAGTGTGTAGAAATCAAAATTATTTTTTACTTTACAGTGGCTTTGGAAGTCGGTTTTTTGGAAAGAATTTTTTACTGAAAATGTTTTTAATTATGACGTATAAAATTACATATTTTTTCACACCACTCGCTCAACAACGCCCAATTACATGGCCTGTTATCTAAAGTAAAGTAAGACATTAAATCCCTAGGGTTATAATGTTGTACTGAAATCCATTATTCCCTAGGGTTATAAGCAAGATCTGAAGGAAATTCTATTCATTCCAAAGAGGTTTTATTCATAATTCTTATTGCTATACCCATAAAGTCTAATTTCGGTAAACAGAATGTGTTCTCAGCAGGCGCGGCCAACTCGATTTTCGAAAACCGAAGCCGTGGCCCGCTAGATTCGCACTGACGACATTTGTTTGTCAAATCGAGTAGGCCACGCCAGCTGAAAGAAGTGGTTGTATCGCGAGGTGTGAAAAGTAGAGTATTCACCGTAGGTGTAATGCTGTATTAATCTTGGGCGCCCCTAATTCCCGCGCTACTCTCAGGATTCTAGATGCAACACCCTCGCTACGCTCGGTAGTTACTCTAAAATCCCTCGTTCCGCTTGGGATTTATCCCGGCGCCCGTGACATAATACATCGCATTACCCCCGTGGTGAATAATCTACTATTACCCACGACGGTACGTTTAGTTTAGTTTAGTCACTAATTTTTTATTTTATAATATTTATATCGGCTATGCCTACCTGTCAAGTCATATACTTACGTAACTGTTTTGTTTGTATGAATTTTCTTTTCTTATGTAAATTATTATGGCTAGGTAGCCAATGAAGCATAATATAGCCATATGAGTTTTAGGCATCCTCATTGTGCTAAATTGTTATTATTTCTACTAAGCGCTAAAATTCACGAGACACGACTAATAAGATGTAGATTATTCTATAGTTGTTATGAAGCATCAGGTCCAATGTCAAATTTGAATTTTGGTCGCGTAGTCCAATATATCAGTTAAACGTGTTCATAGTTTTGTGTGACAAAATAAAAAATAATTTAATATTATGGTAATTTACAAACTGTGTACCAATTCACAATTAAGCCTTTCAGACTTATTGGCAGCCTGTGCGGTAGAAATATAGGTGAACTCGTAGAGTTTGCTGATCCTAGAGGTAGTATTATTAGCAGAACACCCTTGACCTGATTTGGTGACTGAAAGGAACACTCGTATTCTAATGAATAAATTGGCGATATCCCATATAAAAAGTATCTTTTTGTGAAACTAAACTATGTAGTAATATTAAATTAATTCATACTAATATTATAAATGTGAAATGTCTGTGAGATAGGGTGTAAGTTAGGGCATGCAGTCGATACTGCTTCTGAGTACCGGGAATTTTCGGACCGATACTGGCATAGAACCGGGATTTCCCGGTACTTTCGATACTTTCGATACTACCATAAATTATCACAAAACAAGGCAAATACATTACAGAAAGTATGAAATAGACAAACTATACCATAATATATAAAATGTCGCGTAATATTTCCACACAGGATCATAAATTCATGATTTTTAATGAACTTGTGCAAACTTTTATTGTAGTTCAACGCGAAGGGCCGGCGTATAGGTTTTACAGTGATAGCGTGGGACATCTTGTCTGAAAATACACTTCGAAAAGCTGTTTTTATGTATCGTGATAAGCTTATAATTTTATTTTTATAGCAATTAAATGCCTCAATCAATTTATTACTACAAGCAATTTCTAGAAAAAAGCCTTGAGGCTTGGTCAGAGGGACAACAAAGTGATCCTTATCATCTTTTTTTAATATGTAGTTCTTTTTAACCATTTATTCGTGCAAGTTCCAAATGAGAGTACAAATATATTAAAAGTGTCTCATAAATACCTACTTCTGGATTGTCTCTTACACAATCGACCAACCGATCAAACAACCAATCTACCAACCAATCGGACAACCAATCGACCAACCTATCGACCAGCAAACCGACCAACCAATCGGACAACCAATCGGCCAACCAATCAGACGACCAATGTACCGATCGATCAAACCAATCGACCAACCGATCAACCAACCAATCGACCAACCAATCGACCAACCAATCGACCAACCGATCAACCAATCAATCAACCAACTAATCGACCAACCATTCGACCAGCCAATCAACCAACCGATCGGCCAACCAATCGACCAACCGATCAAACAATCAATCGACAAACCGATCGACCAACCAATCTACCAACCAATCTACCAACCAATCGACCAACGCATCGACCAACTAGCCGACCAACCGTTCGACCAGCCAATCAACCAACCGATCGGCCAACCAATCGACCAACCGATCAAACAACCAATCGACCACAACCAATCGGACAACCAATGAACCGATCGAACAACCAATCGACCAACCGATCAACCAACCGATCGAGCAACCAATCGACCAACCGATCAACCAACCGATCGAGCAACCAATCGACCAACCATCGACCAACCGATCGACCAACCAATCGACCAACCAATGATGACCGATCGGTCGTCCGATTGGTAGGCTGATTGGTTGTCCGATTGGTTTATCGATTGGTAGGTCGATAGGTTGGTCGATCGGTTTGTCGATTGGTTGTTTGATCGGTTTATCGATTGGTTGGTCGATAGGTTGGTCGATTAGTTGGTCGATGGGTTGGTCGATCGGTTGGTCGATTGGTTTGATAGATCGGTTCATTGGTCGTCCGATTGGTTGGCCGATTGGTTGTCCGATTGGTTGTCCGATTGCTTGGTCGATTGGTTGGTCGATAGGTTGGTCGATTGGTTGGTTGATCAGTTGGTCGATTGGTTGTTCGATCGGTTGGTTGATTGGTTGGTCGATCGGTTGGACGATTGGTTGGCCATTTGGTTGTCCGATTGGTTGGTCGATTGGTTGGTCGACCAGTTGGTCGTTCAGTTGGTCGGCTGGTTGGTCGACCGGTTGGTCTATCGGTTGATCGATTGGTTGAACGATCGGTTAGTCGATTGGTTGGTCGATCGGTTGGTCGATTGGTAGTCCGATTGGTTGGCCGATTGTTTGTCCGATTGGTTGGTCGATCGGTTCATTGGTTGGCTGATTGGTTGGTCGATTGGTTGGCTGATTGGTTGGCCGATTGGTTGTCTGATTGGTTGGCTGGTTGGTTGGTCAATCGGTTGGTCAATTGGTTGGTCGATCGGTTGGTCGATTTTGGGTTCTGGGTGGGTTGGGGATACTGGGTTCGGTACCTCTTAGTATTTCTATGTCTCCAACCACCGTCCTCTCCGTGCGTGTGGTTCACTATAGGATCTTCCTATCATGTTTCCTTTCAGCCACTAAGAGCCTCCAGTTTACTGTCCAGAATCCAGTTCCATACATCAAGATTGGACTGACCACAGTCTTGGTTTTTTCACTAATTATCTTGGTATATAAGATTTAACGGAAAAACGCTGAGAATTTTAGAGAATTATGAATTCTTCCCCTCTGCCGTTGGTGTCAATGACAGTGGAGTCAAAAATCAAAATTTAGCAGCCATAATCCTGGTGCTTATGAGGTATATTTTATATTACAGTAAACCCAGTCATTCAATTTTCTTTCTTTTTTTTGAAACTAAACTTTGAACTGAAATATAATACGATTATCAGAGTAGCATAATTAATCCACTGTAACTCATTAAAGCAGAACAAATTTTATTGGAGTGACAGATTCATCAATTAATTGATCTTCAAAAAAGCTGGTAAATAATATTTAGAAAGACTAAGTATAAATACTCAAAGTAAAAATAGGATTTCTTATACTAAAACCTCAAATTTGTGATCATAAAATACAGTGTAGTGAACGAAGTTCTTGTTACATTCAGAAATATCCGCACAGCGCACTTAATTAGAGAAGTAATCTATTTAATTCGAGTCTCGAAAGTATCAAAAGTACCGGTTTTGTAGTGTGGAGAACC
The DNA here is from genome assembly GCA_963932025.1 of Erebia epiphron. Classification (NCBI taxonomy): domain Eukaryota; kingdom Metazoa; phylum Arthropoda; class Insecta; order Lepidoptera; family Nymphalidae; genus Erebia; species Erebia epiphron. The sequence goes on along the minus strand of OZ009959.1, from coordinate 13,453,555 downwards.
GGGAATGAAAATATTCAGAAGTCTCGGGAATTCCCGGTACTTTTGATACCGGTAATTCCCGGTAGCATGCCCTAGGTGTAACCCGGGGATGGACATAGGGCTCCCTTTCATGTCTCAGAAAATTAAGGAGTTCCCGCAATAATGAAAAAACTTAACCCACGGGGACGAAGTCGCAGGCATCGTCTAGTAATCATATTATATGTATTAGTAATAACCGTATTTTCTACAACTATTACAACCATTTTGTGTAAATTGACAAATTTTTCCTAAAGATACAATTGGTTATTTTGAATTTTAAGGTGTTTCGTACATTTCAAGTGATTAGGCTTACGTTGACGCTATTTTATGATTTGGTGCGAGCGCTTTTTAACGCCTCCTTCTGATCTATTTCTCTCAATGGGTAAACTCATTATTGAATTACATTTCACCAGAGAAATACCATTTTTGAAATAATACAAAAAGAATCACGTACAAATCATTTTTGGCAGAATTCCTCGTTCGCATTTCAATAAAGAACGGCCGCAGACTTTTATGAATACGGTTTAAATGCAAATTATATTTTTTAATGTTCCTGATCAGCTTTATACCTATCAGCTGTTTTGTTATGGTCTGCGTCTATAAACGGCACAGCACAGCACGGCAGGGATTTTTTATAGCGACGAATAGAAATTTAACTTAATTGTATGACAATAAAATTGAAATTTACCTCGTATTGACTGGGCCCATAATATGTCTACTGCCATTGATAGATAGATAGATAAATTCTTTATTGCCACACATAACATAGAGATAACTTAATTATAAACAAAAGAACAGAAAACAACGCGTGCGCAAGGGCGGTCTTATCACTAAAAGTGATCTCCTCCAGACACACCCATCACTTGAGGAACTTTAAAAAGGAGCGGGAAAGTGCAACAATAATAATAAACATGCATCTTATTTCATTGATCTTAGGAAATGATTAAGTTCAGAACCATTTCATGGTAATCTTAAAACTGCAATAAAGGATTTTGAAACACAGTAATGAATGTAAACCCGATAATAAACGTCTCGTAGAGTCAATGCATCATACCTATAATTCAAAACTTCATCTATATAAAACGCCGCGTTAGCTCTCCTGAAGATTTAAAAGTCTGTAATTTTACTGTCACTACTTGTGCGCTCCACTAAACTTGGTTTGTCTGTCATCAAAAGATGAGAGAAGTCAGAAAAGTTATACAAAATATTTTTACTACAAAATATCGGAATCATTCATTCAACAGAATGTTATAATAGATGCATTGATTTCTAACGTTTGTGAACACTTATCATTCACCATACAAACATTAAACTCTACCCACTAGTCCGAGAGCTGGCGAAACAATTGGCAGGAATTTTGTAATGATTATAATGGTTGACGACCTCCGTGGTCGCCTTAACGCCTTAACGTGCGGAGGTCCCGGGTTCGATCCCCGGCAGGGTTTGGAAATTTATAATTTCTGAATTTTCCCTGGTCTGGCCTGGTGGGAGGCTTCGGCCGTGGCTAGTTACCACCCTATCTGTAAAGACGTGCCAAGAAAGGGATTTAGCGTTCCGGTACGATGCCGTGTAGAAACCGAATAGGGGTATGGGTTTAATATAACTGCCATGCCCCTAACAGGTTAGCCCGCTACCATCTTAGTCTGCATCATCACTTACCATCAGTGTAGATCGCAGTCAAGGGCTAACTTGAAGTGGATAAAAAAAAATTCAACACGCTGACTCATGTATACCTTCAATACTAAATTGAGGGTATACCTGAGTCAGCACCTACTCCCAAGTTCAGGTAGAGGAACTTAGCCATCCGCGTTCGATATCCGCACTTTGAGCAACTGCTACCTCTTGACTACCTCTGTTCTATTAATCTGTGGTCTGTATCCGCACTTTGACCGACTGCTGACTATCTCTGTTCCATTAATCTGTGGTCTGACTATTTGTTTGCATAAATAATATGTGTAATAATAAAGCGTTATACGAATTTTCAGCCGTCAGTAAATCTCTTCATTGTTATGGCAACAACTTATGTGGTGTGCTGATTCGCCGCGTTCCACAACTTTCGAACTAAAAATGCGGTCTGACCACTTTCTCACGTCTTTTGTCCCATAAACAATTTAGTCTACTGCCAACTTTTAATTATAAAACACTTGTTAAGCATGTTTTTATTTTACATACATCAAAGCGCACCGCTGCCAGGTGTACGTTGCGAGTGGGTGCTGACTCACCTCAGAATACAGAACAAACTCTGTATTCTGAGTGACTCACATACAGATGGTACATCCCCAATATTAAATCCATACTAACATTATAAATGCGAAAATGTTTCTGTCTGTCTGTCCATCTGTCTGTCTGCTACGCTTTCCCGGAACATCTTTTCAACCGATTTTGCTGAAATTATAGGTACAGGGATAGGTTGTATCCCGGGGAAGGACATACTTTTTATCCCGGAAAATTAAGGAGTTCCTGCGGGAATCGAAAAAACATAGTCCACGCGGACGAAGTCGCGGGCATTATCTAGTCATATTTAATTATGAGCCATTACAAAACTCTTGGCGATTTTGTCGCCAGCTCTCCAACTATGAGTTCTGGCACACGGTCAAGATCAATCATCACCATTAAAATATTTAAAAATTTCAGTCTTCAGTAATTTATTTTTTATTTTAAGTTCATGTGTACGGGCACGGAATGAGCGGCGGCGGGGCGACGGCGGCAGCGGGGCGATGGCGATTTCCCCGCAATTTTGTCGTACTCATTTGAAAACTTTATTCACGTTTAAAACCGCAAAATTTGTCTGGCGATATGCAGGTATTATTGAGATTACTCAATAAATACGTGATTAAAATTTCAGATTGCCAAAAGTATATTTTTTGAGAATTTTAATCAAATATTTTTGAAGACAAATAACCGCAAACGCTCATCAGACTGGCAGGACTGGATTCGCCAGTTGACGAAATGATATTTTTTCACAATTTCAGTTTGCCTAAAGGGTCTTCCCGAAATTCGTCGCTAGCTCTCGTACCACATCGCCCCGCTGTCGCCGTTGCTCGGCCGTCGCTAGTTTCGTGTTTGACGCCTTACACACGACAAAAAATATATTAATAAAGTAGGTATAGGATTATATGAGTTTGGTTGACAATGTTAAATTATTGTACGTGCGATTCATTTTGATGTGACTTCTAGCAGTGCATAGTTTTAACTTTCGAGTAAGTTCATAGATAGCAAAATCATTTTATTTTATGTTTCGCTGCAGAAAGGATTACAATTGTATGATTTGGAATTCACGCTAAACTTATTTGTCCTAAAAATAGATTTAGAGAGACCCTCATACAAGTGCTCTGTATAAAACATCCGTTAACGCAAATATCAATGTATTTTACTTTATTATACTACGAGTATATACTATAACTTTTAAATATACAGTGATGAGTCATAGTGCATTTAAATAATGATAAATGCCAATGACGGATGGTTGCGAATTCATATCAACTATTTATGAACTCAGCTTACAGAACATAAATGTTAGGTACATTAAAATATTTTAAGATAAGATAAGGAAGATGTAAAGAAGCAGTACAATGAACTGTGTCGATCAGAGTAACGTGCGATATGTGTGGTATGCCGAATTTTATTTATATCATTTATCATCACTACAGCCTATTAACGTCCCACTGCTGGGCACAGGCCTCCACTCTCATAGGAGAGCGGGAATTAGAGCTTAGACCCACCACGCTGCTCCAATGCGGGATTGGCGGGCTTTAACGACTATTATCATGTTAGTGATAATACCCGGGACCGACGGCTTAACGTGCTCTCCGAGGCACGGGGGTGAAACACCGCCAACTTCCAACTCCGGGCTGGCACTGAGAATTTCTTAATTGAAAAACCCAATACCTAACTTTTATGCCCGGCCGGGAATCGAACCCAGGACCTCGTGATCCGCAGTCGACTATGCTAACCACTAGACCAACGAGGCAGTATATCATGTATGCATATTGTATATAATTGACTGACGATAGCCCTTCCATTTTTAGATCGACCACCCGTTAGTCCACTTGCGTATCAGGTAGCAACGGATATGTCACCGTAAGATTGTAAAAACCGTTTGATTATAATATACCTCGCAAGATTGTGAACTATCGAAAGATTGTGAACTGAACATACTGATTACAATTTAACGCATTATTTTTCGGTAGATTATAATCCATCGAAGTAAAACCGTCAAATTGTGAAATACCGTGCGACGGAACGCACCTAGCGCGCTGATTGGTTGAACGGCATATGCCATGCGTCGCCATATTTGTTTGATAATTCATTTGTTGTCGAATGTAAACAAACAGTGTTTTGGTATCCTATATGTTACTTGTTTCTGGTTTTGGTGATTGTAAATTGATTTCGTGTTGAAAATAACTCACAGCTTTAGAATTCGTTACATAAAATTGTTGTGGAAGTAAAATGACTCTATGATTAACCAAAGAAGTGCAGTTTGAATGATAGATAAGTTAGTATTCGTCACTGAACATAGCCTTAAATTACAGAAATTTTGCGTGTTTTAATATTTTTTATGCGCGTGAACCTATGTGATCTCATTTGATAACATTTACAATGTCGGATATTGAGCCTATCTATCAACACCGACCAATCAGGGACGGCCTTCGGACAGCTGACAATTTAACGCGCGGCAGATTGTGATTTAACAGTTTCACTTCGATGGATTATAATCTACCGAAAAATAATGCGTTAAATTGTAAGCCGTATGTTCGGTTCACAATCTTTCGACAGTTCACAATCTTGCGAGGTATATTATAATCAAACGGTTATTACGATCTTACGGTGACAGATATATTGTTTATTTAGATCCGTAAAGTTTATTTAACAAGACAAGGAAACACTGTAAAACTTTTTCAAACTTCGTCCGCGTGGATTCTTTAATTTCCCGGGAAAAAGTAGCCTATGTGCTATTCTAGACTATAATCTACCTCTGTGCCTTTCATCCAGATCCGTTCAGCCGTTTTGGCGTGATTGTTTAACAAACATCCATCCATCCATCCATCTATGTGTTCATCCATTATTATTACTCTTTATGTTGTACACCACAACACATAAATAACACAAATAAATACATAGAAAAACAAAGAACGAAGTAGAATACAAAAAGGCGGGACCTTATCGCTTAGCAGCGATATCTGCCAGGCAACCTTAGGATTAGGAGAAGTTGAGGAGATTAACTTGCGGGTGGTGTATTAATAAACATAAATTTTTTTTGTGTTATTTGTGTATAAATGGTTTATATATTAGTATGTAGATATTTGTTTGTATGTTTATTAATACACCACCCGCAAGTTAATAATATATTAATAAATATACATAATATTATGATAAATATATGAAATTAAACTAATATATATTATGTATTTATTATTACTTATAGTAAATAACAATGAAAACTAATCGTCTGTATTAAGATAAATATAAATTCTTCACATATTTTTTAAATATTTCCAGTGACCTTGATTGTCGTATGTGAGCATTTCATAATAAAACAGCTTGCCCTGTGAAAGACTGCGTATAAAACTTTGTCTTATGCGATGGTATGCATAAAGTTAATTTTCGGGTTGTTCGTATTTCTATCCATCTAAACTTTCGCATTTATAATATTAGTATAAGTGCAAAAGTTTAGATTGAATATATGTATATGTATTGTTCGAATACTTTGCCCAATCTCATCGTTTTAATCGAGTGAAATATTAGAAGAGTATACTTGAGTTGTGGGTTCTGGCCCAAGGCCCTACTGTAAGTTTCTTAGTTCAAGACGTGACGCTCAAGTTACAAAAAGCTGCCTTTGTACTATGGAGGCGTTAACTGCCAAATCACGATGTTTAACTACTTGTACATACAAAAATAGGTAAGTAGGTACGGGAAATATACGCAAAGGTAGGCAGACACAAACTACGGGCTATAGAGTGGGCTATGTTGGGTGTTTCTCACAGGGATAGAATCCGTGATGAGGAAATCCGCCGGAGAACAAAAGTGACCGATGTAGCCTAGAGAATGAGTAAGTTAAAGAGACAGTGGGCAAGCCAGACTGTCGTCGAATCAATGGCTGTTGCAGCAGACGCGTTCTGGAGAGTTATTCTGGACTAACAGCCTCAAAAATTGGCGAAAAGTTGGATGAGAAAAGCGGAGGACCGTGTATGATGGAGCAATTTCTAAAAGGCAATATAATATTATATTAATACAGGCTATATAATGATATGGATAGATGGCGTAACTGACTTTGTACACGAAAGTACACAGTAAACTAGTTAGGGCCCTCCCAGTAAAACAAAAATAAGTCTAAAGTATAAAAGAGAAGTTAATTCCATAAATCGCTAAATGGTATACGATTTCACTAGTAAACCTACTACCTACCTAACAGAATAAGGTAAAAAAAAAGCCATGTTGAGCTATATAAAGTCTCCGATAACCATGTCGGAGGATTCCTAGTAAAACACACATCAAATAAAAAAAAGTATACCAACTTATTTTTATACATTTTCAAGTTTGATAGGTGTAAAGTTAATCTGGATGATCTAAAATTACTTTTCTTACTTTATAACCTATCACTATGATGTAAAATAGTTCCGTTGTGATAATAAATATTATGAACATTAATGATAATATATACGATGTTATATTATATATGAAATGACACCTGGAACGAACCGACTACGTACTAATCAAGTTAAAGAGGCCGGGGAGCGGGATAGCAATATGAGCGTACAGAATTTGTTATATATTCTTGTTCCGTGAATACCAAAAATGATGAATAAAAAATTTTTGTGTTTTTAACTTCGTGTTGTTATTCTCTAACTAGACAATATAGGCTATGTTCCTAATCAATTAGTACGTGAGATATCGTTGGTTTTAATATAAAACAAATAAGGAGAAAACATGCCATTTTTGTAGTAAAACCATGCAAAACGCAATGTGCTTAACTTTAATTTTGGGAAAGTATTTTGAAAAAATAATTATCCACGGACCTAGATAAATATACAAGTTCAATCTTAATAATCGCATAGTATGGTGCAAATATTCTCGAATTACAAATTATTTTGGTATTACGTTTGTATGGGCAATTCCCCCTCCGCTGGCACCTTAAAGCTGCCTAAAGATTTTGAAATCAACTAGAAATATTATAAATACAAAAATAAAGAAAACAAAAGATAAATACATATTTCAAACAAATGTTCTGATGTATGTATTTTATTTTACTAATTTAATAATTTTATGTTTAATCAATATTACAATATTACTGATTAACACTTCAAGAACAGCTATTAAAATTTTACTGCTAGAATGTAAACAACCTGAATAAGGTAAAATACCTAGTGATTTTCAATCTTGGGACTAACCTTTGCTTTACCTATAAATTACGTACCCTCTATATAAATGGGATTTATTACTTGCTATTTGGTATTAACATAAAATGTATGGCAAATACCAACTTACCAAGTAGGTACCTACTTATCTTCTACTACTAATGTTATAAATGCGAAACTATGGACGGATCTATGGATGTTTGTTACTCAATCACGCCCCAACGGCTGAACGGATCTGGCTGAAATTTGGCACAGAGATAGATTATAGTCTGGAATAGCACAAAACATTTTACCCCGGAAAATTAAAGAGTTTCCGCGGGAACCAAAAAACCTCAAAACACGCAGACAAAGTCGCGGGCATTCGCTAGTCTTATAATATTATGAAAATGTCAATTATTGCGAATAATCAAATACCGTCCCACAAACTTATTTGACCAGGTGACAGCGTCGCTAGCTGATAAGAAAGATAAAATAAAAAAAAGTTTAACAAACATAATAATTTTAAATAGTTCCAATTTTAGCGACCCGGGCTGATAAGTTTGATGAACTTGTAATGGTTTTGAAATACCTACCTACCTATTTTATTATACCTACTGGTGGTTAAGTCAGTAGCTGTACGCTGCTGAGTTCTTACTTCTCAATTAAAGCTCATATATTACAGGATGGAAAAATGTGACGGGACATGGAGGAAAAGTCATTACTTTTCATATTGAAGATAATAAATTTTACTGAAAGGAAAAAATCTTTGTATTCGCAATTAAAATTTTATTTCTTCAATTATTACATAAATTAAAACTAACATTACAAAAACTATACAGATACGTCTGAAATATTTCTTGCTTGAGGCGGGCACCGAACCTACAAAAGATACAAAAAATAGACAGTCACCATTTTGATGTACCATTCGATAGAGTCTATGATAAGGATAAAATCACTCGAACAAATATTGACAAACATGTTAGTTTTTTCCACCCTGTATACCTCGCTCGAAGACTTCGATACAGCATTACTTAAATGTAGAAATCTCTTCATATTTGACGGTGATAGGTAATTGGTATACCAAATAAATCATGAATGACTCAGTTAATATCTAAGTGAGATTTAAAAGAACGATGATACAAAATGACCAAATTAGAAGTAGAAAAGCTACTTTGGCCCGTTTCTATGCAGGCAGGTAGTTTTGGACAATCATAAAAAGGAAATTTAATTGAGGAATCATAAAAAGGACCTTTTTTACTTAAATTAGGTATACATAGTTTTAGATTAACACGGTTTCTTCTTCTACTATAGACAAGAATGTCACAAGCGCAATAAGGCGCAAAGTAAGTACCTGACAACAACATGGTAATAGATAAAACCTGTTACCCAGGCATTGTAACCGTTATTCGTATGACAAAAATTAACACTTTCGTAACTTAAGTAAATGCTCATTGAAACTCACAGCCAAGTAAGACCGCCATTCTAAATTACACTAAACCCACAGGATTCACAATTTAGTATAGAAGTGGAAATGCCCTGTCCATCGCAGAACCTATGGCCGCTGAGGCAGACGAGCTCTGGAGTGGAGACCTCATACAGGTTAGCATATTGAGAGTCTACCATCAGCCAACTAGACTGATGATTCTGCAGATCCCAATTGTAAGTTGATTGATTTAAGTTCTATAATATATTGTTTTTGTAGTTTTTAGGGTTCCGTACCAAAATGGTAAAATGGAACCCTTATGGTGCGACTTTCTCCGTCTGTCTGTCCGTCTGTCCGTCTGTCCGTCCGTCACACTCGATTATTTCAGTAACTACCGAAGCTATCGACATGAAATTTGGAATAGTTGTGTATATTAGTGGCCCAAAGACACTGGAATTAAAAAAAATTGGAAATTAGGTAGGTGGGAGGTACGTTTTTACTTATAATTACAATAGAACGTCATCACATACTTTTCTATTACCTTACTTAGAATTCTGTGACCATAAATAACATAGTGTACCTACATTGTATGCTGACTTAGTTCTGGCTAGTTAATATGCACGTAGGGAAGCCATTAGTTATGTTTTTCTCGGACGCATTCTTTGTTGAAGGGCATTTAGAAAAGACCAAGGCAAAAAATAAGTATGACCTACTTATTTTTTGAATACAATCAATAGATGTTTATGTAATAAAGCATCCAGTGACAAGTAAATATAAAAGTACGTCACTGACGACTAGTCGACAGTTTTGATTGAAATGTAATAAACGATTTCGATTTCACTTAGGTAATTCAGATTTTTCATAATTCTAATCAAGACACGCGGAAGCGTGTCCAGCCAAAGTCCAAAAAAGAAAGAACTGGCAGCACCGTGTGTAATATTACACGAACCATTTGGAGCCACTTTTGACCCCCTCATAACTCAAAAACTATTACACTTAAACATGTCAAATTTGGCTCATATATTGAGACCCGCGAGATACGTATGTGCTCCAAATTTCATAAGCACACCTCAAATGGTTATTTAGATATAAACGTCCAAAAATCGTCATTTTTATGATCTACCTACGGATAGATCAAAACTCTGACACGGGGCATACTACCATCGCTTAAAGCCGTATTATTTTAATATTGTTGACGTTCATGTTGTAGTGTTATAATCATTATTTTAATGACGTCAAAGTACGTGACATTCAACCGTTACTTTGAAATAATACTGCTTTAAGCGGTGGTAGTAACTCCCTCGTCCACTTCCTGCGGCAACTTGCATTACATTCTACGCATAGTGCATGCACAACTAAATAAAACAAGAGTTGTTAAGTAAAAAAAAACTCCTATTACATAAATCATACTGCAGGTCTTTGTTTAAATTCGTTATTTTGTGTTGTTAACTATTGAAAATGACACATAATTATTATTTTAATGTAAATAATAATGAATAATAATATAGTTGCATTAAAACCTTACCTTCGTATTCACGCATTTTGTGCAACGGAACGTCATTGACAGAAAAGAAGAAGAAACGTATTTGAAGTCGTCAGTTCAAGTTGTCAGTCATTGTGATTTTAGTGATATCGACTGTTTACCGTGCTTGTTTTCAATGTTTCATTAAAAACTTTTGCTATACTATAATATGGATTCGATCTCGCGGACTTCGCGCTATATTCCATGGATGACCATTGTTTGCAATTTGGGTACGTTACGTTGAGGTGCATAAATTGTCACCTGAGTGTAAACAGGATGCTAAGACCTGTTGTTACCATGGGTGGGCTCACCATCGAAATGATATTGTTGCACCGGCAGCTTTCTTGATAATGTAACGACAGTGATTACCTATTTAATATGAAGATGAATAAATCAATGAACTAATAGAAAAGTCCTATTACAGTGTAAATGATTATTTGAATGATAGCAAGGCATGGGTATGAACTGTTACAGCGGCTGATTATGTAACTGTTATATTGTATATATAATTTCAAATATTTGTGAGATGGTGATAATAAAACAAACACAGTTGAGTTTGTTGCGGGCTCTTCTCAGACCAGGGCACGTTTGGAACCCTCGTAGCTTTAGTTTTAAGATACCGTAGTTAGTTATCACCATCACGTCTTATGCTCTGTAAGCATGACGTTCAGAAGGTGTACTTTGTAGGTACCTATTTTGAATAAATATGTTTTGAGTTTGAGATTGTGTTCAATAATTTCTGTACAAAAAGAAATGATATCCCATCAAAAACATAAATGTAAAATGAGAGCCAAAACCCAAAATTGTGATATGTATATAATATATGCATTGGTTGTTGACTTCAGCGACAAAAGAAGTGAGATCTAAATGGGTGCCAAAGTTCAATGGTCAGTCCTGCAATTTATTTATAACAACATAAAATATTTTATAACAACTTAAAATATCATTTCTTCTTATAACTTAGGATAATATGTTGAAGACTAAGGCTTGGCTAGTTTTCATATACGAATTATAGCCTTCGCAAGTTGTAAAGCTGTAAGTTCTTATTTTATTCTTCCGAAAATTTGGCTTGCTAGTAGAAACTGTACTTTTAGGTACCTACTTAATAATAATTCGTATATGGAAACTAGCCAAGCCAAAGCCTTAGTCTTCAACATATTATCCTAAGTTATAAGAAGAAATGATATTTTAAGTTGTTATAGAATATTTTATGTTGTTATAAATAAATTGCAGGACTGACCATTGAACTTTGGCACCCATTTAGATCTCACTTCTTTTGTCGCTGAAGTCAACAACCAATGCATATATTATATACATATCACAATTTTGGGTTTTGGCTCTCATTTTACATTTATGTTTTTGATGGGATTATTGTATACACTGTACAGGTTTGAATGTTTTTCGTATTTAAGTGTGGTAGCCCTAATTTCGAGTAGTCCTATAACTCTTGTCCATTGATTCGAATAACTTAGTTACCAATCGCAAATGCAGAACACGTACAATAATTGTTTGTACAGCGCTAAAGTCATTTAATTATATGATCCAATTACTAAATCCATACTAATATCCATACTAATATTATAAATGCGAAATTGAGTCTGTCTGTCTGTCTGTCTGTCTGTCTGACTGTCTGTCTGTCTGCTACGCTTTCACGGCCCATATTATGTTAAACCGATTTTGATGAAATTTGGTACAGCTATAGGTTGTATCCCGGGGAAGGACATAGGCTACTTTTTATCCCGGAAAATTTAAGAGTTCCCGCGGGTATCGAAAAAAATTGGTCCATGCGGACGAAGTCGCGGGAATCATCTAGTTAGGTATAAATGCGAAAGTGTATCTGTCTGTCTGTCTGCTACGCTTTCACGGCCCAACTACTCAACTGATTTTGATGAAATTTGGTACAGAGATAGATTACATCCCGGGGAAGGACATACGCTACTTTTTATCCCGGAAAATTGAAGAGTTCCCGCGGGAATCAAAAAAATGTATCTGTTCAACCGATCTTGATGAAATTTGGTACAGGGATAGGTTGTATCCCGTTGAAGGACATAGGTTACTTTTTATCCCGGAAAATTGAAGAGTTCCCGCGGGAATTAAATAACATCAATCCACGCGGACGAAGTCGCGGGCATCATCTAGTGAAAAAATAAAAGATTAGTGGACCAGGAAATCGTATGCTATCATTGTTTCAATGAGGTAAATTATGGAAATAGTTCAATTCAACCTTGACGCAAAAACTATTTTACATACGGAAAGTACACCTTATACGCTTTTACATTTTGCATATTTTGTTCAATTAAATTGTGCACAATAAGTAAAGTAAGTAATTTTTTTTTCTACTAATATTTTATGGTGTAGTATTGAATTCATAATATGTTATATTAATATATAATATATACTTTATCTAGATAAAAATATAATAAATAATATAATTAATTAAATCATGGATTTCTATGAATTCCGCATGCTAACGCCACTCCACTTCCGCATGCGGAATTCCGCTGGATTAAATAATTTGTTAGCGCAGCTATTCTTTGTTATGACTATCTAAATAAATATTTGGCGTGATGTACCTAATCTTTTAAATTCCAAGAAGGCTTAGGAACATGGGAGTGTGCTGGTGAGAAGTGTATATAAAGAGCTAACTGATTCATCAGAATACAATAATATAAATAGGTACTAAAATCCTACATCAATGGTATGTGCGGATGGATAAGTACACACACGTGCAAAAGCTTTCCATTATTCAACAATTTAGGAGCGCTAATAGATAAACAGTAGCTTGGGTCGGGAATTGGAGGCACGGACTCAAATGCCGTTTGATTCATTTGTGTATCCCTATTCCATAGTTTATACCAATATTATAAATGCAAAAGTGTATTAGTTAATTGGTTTGAGTTTCAATCTTCCCACAACTCAAGTCGCAACAGAACAACGGATCAATGTGATATTTTTACATGGGAACACCTGCGGAATTACATAGACTTTTTTTTATGGCGGAACATGTGTTCCCCGTGATCTTAAAACCAAAACCTCAGCGAATTATATAGTAGGTATACCTACTTATTAAGTGTTTAAAAAAAGTAATTTATAAAAAACAAGAAACCCGACTGCTTGGATACCAAAAAGTATAAAACAAGACATGAATTGAAGTATTTCATTATTATCAATTTAAATCGTAAAATATTAATAAAATGTATCAAGGCGCAGTCGCACGTCCTAAAGCTAAACTTAACGTGCGACTGCGCCTTGATACATTTTATTAATATTATACGATTTAAATTGTTAATAATGAAATACTTCAATTCATGTCTTGTTTTATACTTTTTGGTATCCAAGCAGTCGGGTTTTTTGTTTTTTATAAATTACTTTTTATTTCAAATTTTTTTGTTAAGTATTTATCGGAAACAGGCGACGTTTTATTTGCCCGAAGTAGCACCTATTACCTATTCTGTGGTAGCACCAAAGGTACTAATAAGTATTTTGTATGAGAAGTAGTAATGAGCATCGGATTAATTTATTCGTAATGACGAGCGGTGATCACCATAACCATCATTAAATTTGCATATGTTATAATGCTAATATTAATTTGGTAAAGTTCGTAAATCTGCTATTTTTCCTAAAAATGTGCTTATTAATTTTCGAGAGTCCTATCGCATCGACGTCACGAGACCTCGGCAATTATGAACGTCGGCCACTTATGAAAATGCCCGTAGACAATGCAAAAAAAGTAGGTATTTAGTATTTTCAAAAACACAAATTGTACGTATTTAGTACGTAGTGGACGTATTTATTTATTTAGTATTTAGTTTATAACTAAGTGGACTCGGAACTAATATTTTAATAGACATTAAAAATGTTAGTCGGAAGTTATGTTAGTCGAATATGCGCTGCATGTGGCATTGATGAATTTATTGATTGATCGATTGAAGGTGTAAAAATCATCAAGTTTTTTGAGACTTGTTATTTCGTCACATTAAGCTTAGGTATACAATGATATGTTACTATACTACTGTAATATTTATTATATTGTGAGAGTACGCCCCACCTTCACCCTTTACAAGTTTACATTATCCGCTGTGGTCCGCCTCATTTTCTGATGTTTATTGTTTCTTAATGTTTACTGTATTTCTATATCTCATAAGATATTCAACTAAATTGAATGGTGTAAAGGACAATTTTTGTCTAAATTAAATACTTGAGATGAGTAAGATATTTATTGTGATAAGTAAGTAACGATTAAAACTAAATATGTTGGTAAAACACCTTCGTAAGTAAAGCAGTGACCAAATTTGAAAATCATAAAAATGGTTATTGTGAGTTAACCTTAAAAGATTGTTATATGCTATCGCGAACTTTTTTTTAGAACTTTTTGAGAGGAACGTTTCCACCATACATTGTTGTCGTGTAACTTTATCGATTTAGGCAGCGCACGCCACGTAAGCTCTCAGATGAGATCGTTTTTTCCGACTTAACTCACATTATTGCAATTTTCGTAAGGATCTCTAATTTTTTTGGAAATAAAATATAGCCTATTTTACTTGTTAATAATGTAGCTTTCTATAAGTAATATAATTTTTAAAATCGGTTGAGTGGTTTTTTAAATAATCCACCTAGTTTGATAGACATAGATGATATGAGTAGGAACTTTAAACATTTCCTTTGAAACCTCGTAAATCCTAAATTATCATTTAAACGGAAAAATGGTTTAAGGAACCTAGGTGTGATTTTAAAAGACCTATCTAACGATACCCTACTTTCTGTAGAGCCTATCGACTATTGATAGGCTCAGAGCCTATCAACTTTTATTTATTAATTGGCTTCTAGTGGCCGCCATTTTGTTATTTCTCAAATTCGGCTTCCGTTATGACACTCAGAAGATTAAGATAAATCTAGTGGTGCAAGTATTATCAAAATCGTTTCAGCCGTTTTGTCTGTAGTGCGACACAAAGGAATACACTAAAAATGAACCTTTGAAACCTCGTAAATCCTAAATGATCGATAAAATGAGAAAATGATCAAGGAAACCTAACTATGATTTTGCAAGACCTATTCATCGATACCCCACTTGCCATAGTCTATCGACTTAAATTTTTTAATTTTTGTTTTGTACGTAGTTAAATTGTACGTATTTAGTACGTAGTGGACGTATTTATTTATTTAGTATTTAGTTTATAACTAAGTGGACTCGGAACTAATATTTTAATAGACATTAAAAATGTTAGTCGGAAGTTATGTTAGTCGAATATGCGCTGCATGTGGTCACTTGCCATAGTCTATCGACTTAAATTTTTTAATTTGTTACATTATGGTTTCTAGAGGGCGCCATTTTGTTTTTTCTCAAATTCGGCTTCCACAGTGATACTCTACTGATATACTCGGCATAAACTGGTGCAAGAATCATCAAAATCGGTCCACGCGTTTAGGCTGTAGCTGTCCTGCAAGGAACAAAAATACATATATAGACTGATGAATACATAACCCTGTGCGTTCCGCAGTCGGGTAAAACACATTTACCCGTCCCTTTGTATAAAAATTTCGTCCAAATCGTTTCTACAGATGGGCCGTGAAAACGTAACAGACACACAGATAAATACAGAAGAACTTAACCTGCAAGGAAAACTGCAGGGAAAAATAGGTTGATATTACATGTCGTATTGTTAGTAGGGTGATATAGGATATATATATTATTTCGTTTTAAAATTTTAAAAGCACAGAATATAATTATAGTGGTAAAGTACCTATATTCGATTTAAGTTAAATATTATAGTCTCCATAATCTAGTCTATGTTTACTAAGTAACAGTTGTTGGCACATTTACGCTCAGGTATAGTACATTCAATATTAACTGGCGTCTTTCCACTTGAGACCGTCATTAGCAATAACAATAGGATTAAGTCGTGGCGGGTGAATTCTTTGTATTGCAAAACACGTGCGGCGTTCAAACGGTGTTTCAAACGTTTTTGATACTTTCCCTATGTTATCTTCCCTTATAATATAATCAAATAGAAATACCGCTCAGTTGTTTTTTAAACTTTGAAGAGATTAGTTCAGTGGAAATATTACGTCTTCCGATATGTTTCGTCCTTGGGTGAAATCACCTTCCACTGTGCCATGTGAAAAAAATAAAGACGATAAGCCGAATGTGTTCAACAAGCATCTAAGTCGTGATGCACAAATAATTCTCTTGAATGTTTATTTTAATTTAATTGCAGTTCAGAGTGAGAAAGGTGCTCTGAAAGAAACTTCCCGCTTGACAAAAGTATCAGTGCGAACGATACAGCGAATTATTTCAGATGGACCAATTTCTTCCCCTCGGAAAAGAGCTAAAATAGCGTTACGTATTACGTAATTTTTTTAAATTATTCTATGATTATTCAAAAGTATCAACATTGGTTGGTTTGCAACAAAATAGATAAGGCCGAAACTGCTTCTTTAAAAATGAATGGGCTCTATGAGTGTTTGGTTTATTACCCCTATTGTTTAGGTTCAAGTTGAAAGACGCCAGTTAATATTGAATGCACTATACCTATTGCCTATACTTTAATACATTGTTTCTGTCGTCAAACGTGCCTTCACTTGCGATCGTAAGCCAAAGTAAACTTCCAAACTGCTTAAATGTTTCGTGGAAGTGTTTAACATAAACATACACATCAATTTTACTACACATAGTATCTATGTATATCAAATTTCTTGTGGCTCCTTGTAATAGTTAAATTATAGTATTTGAATTTGGCATATAAATACTATGTCTGTCTGTCTGTTTGTTTGTCTATTTGCTACGATTGTTCGACATACCTTTTTAATCAAATTGGACGAAATTAGACTGCTAGAGTTTCCACAGGATTTTTCAAAAAATTAAATCGTTGCGGACGAAGTCGTGGGCATCATCGCGTATCATAATTAAAAGAATCAGCTATTGTAAATATGTACTTGATTTTAAAATATTAAGTTTTTATAATAAAGTAATATCAACCTTCTGAGTACTGAAGTGATTTTTCAGATAATAATTTGAATAATTTAAAAAAGTAAAAAACAAACTTGAAGCCAATCACCAATCTGAAATTATAGGTATATCCATAGTGTACTATATTATACATCTATGGGTATATACTATATACTTTCAAATAAAAAAAAGATTTCCAAATCAGTTTGTAAATGACGGAGTTCTGAGGTAACAAACATAAAAAAATGCAACCGGATTGAGTTGAAAACCTCTTCTTTTTTTGAAGTCAGTTAAAAAGGTCAAACCCGATTCAAGAGTAATTGTTCATCATTTGAATAGTAACCAAACCTCATTAAAGTTTATAAGTCACGTAAATACTATGATAGGTATTATTTATCAAGTTGTTTATAAATAATTATATAAATCAATTAATTAATTAATTAATTTTATTTTAATTTTTTTTTATTTTAATTTATTAATTTATAAATAATTATAAAACAACTTGAATAAATATGCCTAGGTAGGTATGTAAGTATTATTTATCAACCGCCAAATGTCAATAGATGGCATTATAAATTGACTATTAATATAACTATTATTTATCAAATATTATTTAAAATGTTTTTATAAATGAAATAGTTTACCGGCACTGAAGTAGGTACCTACCATTGAGAATCGTTTTTATTACTAACAGACTTTATCTAATACTTTATTTTAAGCTACTGTATGATTGGGATATAAATACTGACTTACTCGTAAATGCGAATCTGTGTCTGTTTCATTTCACGACTCAACTTTAATCTTGACCTTTGGCTTTACAGAGATTATAGATCATTACACCCTGCAAGGGGACATTCGATTCCGTATTCACACAGTTCAATATTTTCACAAAGTTTTCAAAAATAGGGGTTATAGGTTTTTGATTTCCACGGGAACGCTTTAATTTTCCGGGATTCAAAGTAGCCTATGTCTTTCCCCGGAATACAACGTATCCCTTTATCAAAATCGGTTGAAATGATGGGCCGTTAAACGGTAGCAGACAGACAGACACACTTTCGCATTTATACAATTAGTGCCTATGGATGAACAGCTACGAGTATATATTATAGTTGTTCATGTACTAGTCACTACTAAAGCTGCGTTTTGTGTACTCTCACGGGGACAATTCTAGACCTTAACTTAAGCTTACTCTGGGACGTAGGACACAGGTCCAATGCTGTACGAGAGATCTTATCTAAATTGTGGAATTGATGCAACAACCTCCCTGACGACCTTCACCCTACCGGGGATCGATCCCGGGAACTCCCACTTATAAGACCACAGCGCTCATCACTGCGCCACGGAGGTCGTCAAATAATATGGAAGCTGCCTTTAAATAGTACAAGTTAACACTAACAATAATTTAAATATCTAAATAATATTGTGTAGGTACGTACTTTAAATATCAATAGCAAGCTTTAAGTTTGTAAGAGCTTTCGCGACAGATTTTCTAACATAAATATGAATATAATAAACTAGCAGATGCCCGCGATTTCGTCCGCGTGAAATAAGTTTTTTTAATTTCCAACGGGAACTCTCAAATTTTTCGGGTTAATATATATAGCCTATGACACTCACAAATAATGTAGCTTTCTATTGGTACCAGAATTCTCAAAATCGGTTCAGTAGATCCCGAGATTACCCCCTAAAACGTCACAAACTCACAATTCACATACCTACTCACAAACTTTACAACTTTATTATATTAGTATACAGATTTACAAACTCACAATTTTTACCTCTTTATAATATTAGTATAGGTAAGATAAGGGTTAGTGGTATTTTCGTAGCTATATAGTTAATGTTAAACAAAAATACCTACCTACTATTTACTGAGTAAATAGGAATAAAAATTGATAAAAAATATTATAAGTACTCACAAAATAATTTTAAAATTCACGATCCAATTGAAAAACTCCATCTTGTCGACAAACGCACACTACACAGAAACAGCACACGATACATAAACAAAACTTAATTAATTATCGATTTTCCGCAAATCAAAAACTTCGATCATTTTCGAAACTCGCGATGTATTTTGGTCGCGTTCCGGCGTATGCGCATACGAGCGCGCGCTTAGGCGTCCTTTCATTAACTGATTTTCGCTGGTTGCATTCCTCTTCGCGAGAAAAATCGCTGAGCTTTTACGTGACGTCATATCGATGAAGATTATTTTTTGTAATTACAAAAGTAGTTCACTCTAGCCTCTATCAATCTTAATTGACCGATCGATCGACTTGAAACTATCGAGTTTCTTAATGGCTCTTTTCGAAACACATTTGAAATTGATCTGATACAGGCTATAAAGTAGTAGCTTCGGCTTATAGTGGTAGGCGCATAATAGGGAATATGCATGTATTTTTTTTATTATTTTAAACCATTCTTTAATTAATTATATAACAGGAAAAAAATATAACACTTGCACAATTTTATTAAATAAGCTAAGAAAAATTAATTAAAACTACTATCATTTTCGGACGATTTAAACGCCCCCATTTTGGCGCGCTCGTTCTGTGACGTCACGGTGCGTTCATTGTCGTCGTTCGACGTCGTTTATTCATAGGAATAAATTAACAACGAAGTATTGGATTCACAGATTTAATAAAAGTGAGTGAAGTAAAGCGTAAAAGATTATTATATTGTGATGGAAGAGCACCCAAAAGCTTATTATAAATATTGTATTGTCCCTATGTGCAAAAATAATATTAAAACTGCACCTGACTAGATTTATTTTCATATGCCCAAATATGCAAATATAAAGAAAAAGTGGTGTAGAAGAGAGAAAATGTATCGTGCTTGAGTAGTTTATATTGTTGTGAAGATCATTTCGACGTGAGTATTAAATATGTACCTATATACCTACCTATCAAAAATCTTTTTCATTAGGACTCGCGAGCATTATATACAATAAACTAACCTAAAAATTTAATTAAATGTTCATAAAACTGTTCTGATTCCCTATATTTTTACTTATTTATTAATGTTACAAATTTATAAATATTATGATTTTCATTGCTGACTACGAGTGTTGATTTTGATCACAAAACGTTATAACTAGGTTTTTTGTTTGCACGGTTGATAAGTTCTATTGGAAAAGAATTTCTCAGTTGCCTTGACAAAACCGCTTTCAGTCATTGTGGCGAGTCTTTTTACCCGACTGCGGAACGCACAGGGTTATTTCACAAGGAATCACTGCTTTCAGTTAATAATTCCCAAAAACACTAATAATTTATCATAAATAGCGGCAAAACAATGCGAATAACCTTCAATAATCATACAAAACAAGCGACCTGTCAACAGTCGACACAGACTAGAGTGGATGGTGACGTCATGTTTCGTTCCGCCAATAGCGTTGCGTTTTGGCGGAATTTGAAAAAGACTACTTTTAAATAATTAAATTTATTAATAGAAACATGATAATTGGTAAAAATAATCATCTGAATATGTTTATTTAGCAAGAAAGAATACACATAATTTTTTTTGTCCATTTCTAAATCACATGCATATTCCCCATTGCTTATATGTATATTGTATGTTTAAGCTTTTTGGGGATCTTAAAGCTCTTATTATTATCTTCAAAATGAAAGACTTGTCTATTCGATACGATATAGTCGAAACCTCTTACCTTTAACTACCTTACACGATTTAACAAAGCCAGTTTTAAAATCTTTCGATAGTAAATATTGTTTAGTAGGTAAATATCGATGATAAGTACGATACTCTAGTGAAAAGTAAAACCAATCATCATCAACATTTTGCAACCCATCACCGGCTCACTTCTCAGCACGATTCTCCTTTCAGAATGAAAAGCGTCGGGTTGGAAGGGCTACAGACCACCACGCTAGCCAAGTGTGGATTTGCAGACTCACTGTGATGCCACTCCGGGAACATTAGTACTTTGTTGGTTTGCTCTGCAATCACGCTGCAACAGAGTAATGGATCGACGTGATTTTTTTCATGGATATAGTTATCAACCTGAAATCTGAATGAATTTCAAAGAATTCGGTCGGAATTAAAAAAACTTATTCCACGCTATCGAAGTCGCGGGCATCAGCTAGTAACCAATAAATTCATGATTATTTTAGGATACAAATAGCACATGTGACAAGCTTTCATTCTAATCTGAAAAGAAACTGACTTTAGTAATATAAAATTGAACTAGAGACTTAAATCTTACGTCACCACAGAGCCAGAGGGTTCTTTGTCCCGCTACGTGCAAGGGCCTTTCATGGCACAGTTATTGTCATGATGAATTATGCGATTAGAGTATTAGTTATCTTGTATTGATAACGTATATAAAGTAGAATGGCCCTGGTGATTGACCGATTGAAAGATTTGGAGTCTCTGATAATGTACAATTTGGTAATAGCAAATTCCTTTATATTATGACTAGATGAATCCCGCGACTTCGTAAGCGTGGAATAAGGTTTTTGATTCCCGCGGGAACTCTTTAACTTTCCGGGATAAAAAGTAGCCCATGTCCTTCCCCTGGAAACAAACTATCCCCATACTAAATTTCAATCGGTTGAAGAGATAATTTTTTTGATTCTCGCGGGAACTCTTGAATCATTCGGGATAAAAAGTAGCACTTGTCCTATCCCGGGATACAACCTATCTCTGTCAAATTAAAAAAGAAACAAATTTCATCAAAATCGGTTGAACAGATGGGCTGTGAAATCATAGCAAACAGACAGACAGACACTTTCGCATTTATAATATTAGTATGGATTAGCCGACTAAGGGCAGGTTAGAGTAGCATCAAGGTGCGGCCATTATTTATTAATCCATTTAAAATCAGCTTTAATTTACTTTGGTATACCTACAATGGAAATGTAATAAAAGAGCCAGCCTATTCTCGTCCATATTACCATACATATTTTGCCTCCACTCGACTCCGTTCGCCGCACCTCCTTCCCATCACATACCGCGCTCGGTCGGCGCTGCAGCTTTTAGGTTAAAGTCATTCGATATTACAATAGTTTTAGGTCTTACCGAATAATAAATTGCACTATTTGATACCTTTAGTTTAGTTTTTTTTGAATAATATCAAACCATAACTTATACATATAGCAAGTTGTTTTGTCAGTAAAGCCGCCTGCAACTAACCTATTCTAGGGGACTTACTTCCGTCGCTTGAAGCAGTACTATTTTAATATTGTTGACGTCAGACGCTCTAATTTTAGAATTATAATCCTTATTTTAAGTACAACAAAGTACGTCATACCTCTAAAGCGTCATACACAAATGATAATATTAAAAAAAAAAGCGATCGAAGTATGCCCACTGATAAAAAATACAGGTGACTGTTTATGGAATGCTTATGTTCAAACATAGTTAGCTAAATCATGCTGTGGCAGTCAGTGCGTATTTTTAGTTTACACAAACTATGATTCTTGTAAATCCCGCAATTTCAAACATTAGATCATTGACCGCATAAAACAGTGAATCTGCATCGGAAGTTTACGTAATATATTAATAAAAATATACAAACTTGTTTTAGCGCTCTCGATTGTCGTAATAAATTTTCTTCCTACGTCCAGTGTCTGAAATAAAAATATATCTGACTTCGTTACGCGAATCGATTTACACGTTCACAATTTTATTTACACTAGCTCGACCACCCGCGGCTTTGCTTCCGAGGGAATTTCTGAAATAACAACTTTAGGTATTTCTTGTCTAAATTGTAAAAAGATTGCAAAATTCAGTCTTAATATTTTAGAAAATATAAATGCAAAAAATATTATAATCGATACGAAACTAATCCAGTTCTAAACAGATTCTCAGTTCCTCTAGAACTTAATTTACTTTTCATACGAACCTCAGCATAATGAATCAGAGAGTAAGTTCTAAATAAATTCGTAGTTGTGTGATTAAATAACAGCTAATCAATTCTATTATTTTGCATTCCTCCATATTATTTCAGTAACAATAACAAATATTATTAAGTCACTCAGAAAGCGGGCCAGTAGTGTTTTTTCGTAGGAGTTGCCAAGTCTTCGTGCTGCCAAAAGTATTTAATCAATTACAAATTCTGAAGAAACAAGGAGTAATTGAGCACACTTAATTATACGCTTCATTGCTTACATCAACGATTCAATTTTTTCCGTCCTTGGCGCATTGGTAGGTGCTGAAGTCTTTTTTTAGGAGGTCCTGGGTTCGTTTCTCTGATCATATCTGATGGAGAGCAGATGCTCTGATGATCCATGACATGATCCATGATCTGAGATGTTATGGCAGATGCCATGGTCAGTACTAGTCAGTACTATCCTATCATCCTACCAGCTATGCCGTGCCACCAAGCGATTAAGAATATATTTTTCACACCACTCGCTCAACAACGCCTTATTACATGGCCTGTTATCTAAGGTTAAAGTAAGACATTAAATCCCTAGGGTTATAATGTTGTACTGAAATCCATTATTCCCTAGGGTTATAATGTGATTTGAATTTAGAATCAACGCGCATCTGAAGCAAGATCTGAAGGAAATTCTATTTATTCCAAAGAGGTTTTATTCATAATTCTTATTGCTATATCCATAAAGTCTAATTTCGATAAACAGAATGTGTTCTCAGCAGGCGCGGCCAACTCGATTTTCGAAAACCGAAGCCGTGGCCCACTAGATTCGCACTGACGACATTTGTTTGTCAAATCGAGTAGGCCACGCCAGCTGAAAGAAGTGGTTGTATCGCGAGGTGTGAAAAGTAGAGTATTCACCGTAGGGGTAATGCTGTATTAATCTTGGGTGCCCCTAATTCCCGCGCTACTCTCAGGATTCTAGATGCAACACCCTCGCTACGCTCGGGAGTTACTCTAAAATCCCTCGTTCCGCTTGGGATTTATCCCGGCGCCCGTGACATAATACATCGCATTACCCCCGTGGTGAATAATCTACTATTAGATCTTCTCATATTAGAGTCTATCCGAAATATCACTACTTACTAACAGTACACTACAATTCATACTAATATTATTTAAATGTGAATCCAAACTATCAAATTTATAATATTAGTAAGATAGAGAGAGATAAGAGAGATAGAGATAAGCAGGAGTAGGAATCAATAATTATTAGATCATTAAATAAGTATAAATACTTGTTTGTTTAAAAAAATTGGATGGTGCAAGTCTTTTAAATACTGACAGTAAAATCGTGCTTACTAAAATTATAAATAGGAGTTGAAAATCATAATCATTCGTGGAGTCAAATTCTATTCCTTTGCCTTTACACAAGTTTTAAGATAACCATTAAAAATGCTCCTGAAAAAAGCTTATTATACTGTCGAAGATTATATTAATGATAAAGGCGCATGGATTTGACTCGCGCTCCAGCAATGCTCAGGACTGCGGTTACTTAAGTATCAGTATATGTTGTATGTATGTGTATGTAGATTATTGTAAACATGCCATATATTTGTTTCAACAGAGCAACCACCGAGTTTCTTGCCGGTTCTTCTTGGTAGGAACGGCATTCCGAACCAGTGGTAGATTCATTTGATAATTCATAAAAACTTGTAAAAAGACTATTTGAATAAAAATAATTTGAATTTGAATTCATAATGATAACAATGTCCTCCCGACCGAATTTCGGCCACGGCGGCCTATCTCCAAAGGATTAGCCACCTGCGCGGGAGATAATTATAGGGTAAAACTATACAAGATGCCGCACTTTTTTATAGACTTCTATAAAACCTTACTTTTAAAGTATTCGATAAATTTACTGGTACATAATGAAAAAACAATAATTTAAGAATCTTTTGGCATCTCTTGCCCGCTGGGGCATCTTGTAGGTATAGTTTTACCCTAGTGCACAAGACTGTGTGTGTAGTTTTACCCTAGTGCACAAGTGTGTGCGCATACACAGGTGCACTGTCTGTTGGCTGTTTACTTTCATAGCCCGATGGGACGGAAAATCTGACACGACCGGAAAGAGATCAGGCGCAGGACCGACGGTTTTACGTGCTCTCACGCACGGGCACGGGGGTGAAACAACGCCAACTTCCTTACTCCGGGCTAGTACTGAGAATTTCTTGTCATAAAAACCCATTACTTATTATGGCCCGACCCGGGAATCGAACCCGGGACCTCGTCGGCCGCTGTCGAACATGCTAACCACTAGACCAACGAGGCAGTCGTACTGTATCAATCCTATTGATACAGTAGTTGTAAATCAGTTTACGCTGATGTAGCTCGAGACCGAACTTCCAAGTTAACGATTTGAAGTTGTTTGGGGTAATTACTCGTAGCTTCAAAGTTCACGTCTTGATTAAGTTTATGTTACAGGAAAATGTGTTTATCTTTTAGATTTACTTGTATACTAGCGAATGCCCGCGACTTCGTCTGCGTGGTTTGAGGTTTTTTGGTTCCCGCGGGAACTTTTTCATTTTCCGGGATAAAAAGTAGCCTATGTGCTATTTCAGACTATAATCTATCTCTGTGCCAAATTTCATCCAGATCCGTTCAGCCGTTGGGGCGTGATTGAGTAACAAAAATCCATCCATACATCCATCCATCCAAACTTTCGCATTTATAATATTTATTTGATTGATTATTTGATTTGATTTTATTAGTAAGAATTAATTCAACTTATAGTACTTACGTTCCTATTGCCTTGAATAAATTGGTTTAGTTCTCATCTTTGAGTACTAGTTTTTATAAGTAAAATATGTAGGTATTACAATATATGAAGTTGATATTATTATTTAAATATCATTAAAATAACTTTTTTGCGTTGATCTAAGGATCTTACTACTTACAGTAATAGTTAGTATTCTTTGCCACTGTATTTGATTTTGAATTTATTGTTATTAAAATACAGTAGATTATTGACCGAGCGAAGCGAATTACATGCTGTACTTGAACAACGAATACTAAAATTAGATAAATATTATAAGGAAACGACATTTTTAATCAAAAATCAAAATCAAAATCAAATTATTTTTATTCAAATAGACTTTTTACAAGTTCTTATGAATAGTCAAATGAATCTACCACTGGTTCGGAATTCCATTCCTACCGAGAAGAACCAGCAAGAAACTCGGTGGTTGCTCTTTTGAAAAAAAATAAATAGTATATGGTATGTTTACAATAATCTACATACAACATTTTAATGATAATTAATTAATTTATAATGAGCTTCAGTATTTTTAACAGAACTTCACAATGATGTCAATAGATAGCGCTCTGTAAAAGTTTATTCGTTTGTGCTTACAAATTATAGACGTTAGCACCATCTACGTGGAATAAAAAAATAGTCTAATGATAGTACTGATGTCTATTGAACGTAAAGATGAGCGCGCATCTAGACATGATCGCCGCAGGAGCCGCAAGCACACAGTCTTAGCCATCACATTTTATAATTCTTATGGATACCGCGAGGTCTCAGTTCGGGGCGAACCACTAGTATCTACGACATCATCCGTCAGGCGTTTTTTTTGATAAATCTCGAGGGAACTATTTAACTTTCCGGGACAAAAAGTAGCCTACGTTCGCTTTCGACAAGAAACCTATCCTGTACCCGTCAAAATCGGTAAAGCAGATTAGTGCGTGAAAATGTAATAGACAAACAATATTCGCATTTAAAATAGTAGTCTGGATATCTTTTGTCATGCCATGCATATTGCTTTCACCAGGCCTGTTTATTTAAGTAAAAAAATATAATTTTAACTAATAGTTTGAGGGCATTTTGAAAGACGAGTGGCCTAGTTGCAACAACGCTTATTACATCAGTTGATTGCGATTGTAAAGCAACCCGAGGCGGTAACTGGTTTGGTAGTCCGAATGTGGCCTTTTCGTCCGTACATCGAAGTCCACGTTAAACCCGGCTATTATCACTAACATCTGATAATAATCACCAGAAACCTTAGAGTTGAAACAGTACTCTTAGTCGAGTCGTATGCGGAAGGGGGAAACCCACCGCATTATTATCCCAAGAAACACCCTGCCATTATGTGATTAATGGAAAGAGGTAACGACCCTGACAGTGAGGGCAGTGAGGAATACGACGCAGCGATAGAGAGAGAATTAATAGTTTAAACCTAAATTTGTGTAAAACTACATACTAGGTATTATTGTTACACGTACCTACCTACTCGTATTTGTTTCCTATGATCGAACTCTAGAAAAGTTTCAACCGCATTGCGCACTGCGATTTGTTTTATTTTAACACAACTATTTATTCAATCATTATGCATGATGTCATGTGTGTCATTGTTTCTAACTGTTACGAATAATAAATACCTAATTTAACCACGCTGCCGAGTGTTGGGTTTTTACACGCAGTAGAAATAATAATTGGGTATTTGACAAATATTCAAATAAATTCTTTTTTAGTAATGATTAAATATAGGATCTCCCAAAAGACGTAATATCCTCCTGTTAGTTTTCTGATGAATTTTAAACTATCGATTAAAGTAAAAACGTGCTATAAAGTAAAAAAGTGCAAATCTTTGATGGCGCGCGTGTTTTGACGTTTGAAAAAAGTTTCTGACTTGACTGAGTTTCTGGTTGGGGATGTGATTCCAATAGATGCAAACAGGATCCTTCCGCATACGTTCAAGAAACTGTTGTAGACAATTACAACAGTTTTTATTTTAATACTAGATGATGCCCGCGACTTCGTCCGGGTTTTCAAATGCCGCGGGAACTCCTCCTTTTTCCGGTATAAAAAGCCTATGTCCTTCCCCGGAACCTATCTCTGTACCAAATTTCAACAAAATTGGTTGCACAGAATATGGGCTGTGAAAACGTAGCAGACAGACAGACACACTTTCGCATTTATAATATTAGTATGGACTATACAATATTGTATTTACGGCAGTAAATGAGACCCCACTTGAAAATCACGGCGCGGCACGTAGTGGCAAATATTATTGCTATAAATATTAGCGCTGCGTCGCTTATATATTACGGATCCCTTTCAATACAACCTCGTACAAAGAATGTACTTGCAACTACGTGCCGCGCCGCGCCACGCCTCTGTAGTGTGAGCAGACCTTAAGTCTATATGGCGCCAACTATAGATACCTATTATACCCATTCGACCCAATTATGCCGACAGACAGCTGTTGCAACTTAACAAAAGAAAATTACAATGTAAATAGGCCAAAGAGTTTAAAGCCGAAATAAGTTAATACCGGTTACTGTCATTTAGCGGTTTAATGATGCGAACATCCTCTCATCATTGGTGCCTCTTTTATTAAACACTTTATTAAACTATAAAAACATAAAAGTTTGCTTTATTTTTTGGAGGACAACATTGTTGAATGGTTTGAATTTTAAACCTATCAATTCACTTCAGTTTAAAGATTTGTGTATAGAAAACCGATTGTATTATTACGTTATATTGACGTGAGAATTTACTGGAACGACTTTGATGCCAGTTCTTTTCAACACACAAAGCTCTAAACTAGACGAATAAATCTAAATAATAATAATCCCTTTTTTCTTACACAATGGAGAAGTTTACCATTATATTTTTTTAAATTTATTATGAAAATTAAGACAAAATAAAACAAAAATAAAAAATATGAAAGAATCATTAAAATATCTCAACAAATGAAAAAGTTATGGAACTTTAAAGTTGCGCTTGCAAGACGGGAGACGTGACGTTATAATTCCCTATTAACCGACTTTATAAAGCAGAATAAAAGAAATAAATGGACTTAACGTGACTTAATTGAATTAAAAGCACTTAATTTGTGTGTGAAGATAATTTTGAAGCATTAAATCTCGGCTAGGTACTAAAACTCACACAGAATTTCTCACTCCAGTAAGATACAGCAATCGGTGTACATTAATTAATAATAACACTTTTAAATCGTCATTTCTCAGTCATTTATTTATGGATTAAAAAAAACACTGATTTATTAGTTTTAATCTATATTTTACTTCCGTTGTGTTGAATATGATATTCACAACATCATGGAACTTCTCTATTTTAAAATAGATTGCATTGATTTTACACTGAGAGAAATATTCTTGTCATATTTTCTGACTGTCGCCACCCAAAAGCCTTTTCTTTTAAAAAGGAGAACGTTTCCTGTTATTTATTTAGAAAATAGATTTTTGATTACCTTGAATAATAATATAAAATCATAATCTAATATATGAATTAAATTATTTGAACATTCCCGACACATTAAAAGTTACTTTATTCATTTAGAACAATAACTAGTCAGTAAGTATATGATATTTTTAATCTACGTTTGGGGAGCCACTGGCCCCTAAGATATGGGTCCGGTAATTTTTGATTTAATAGGCAAAGAGTTTCTCTTTTTAGTGGAAAATCTTTAGAAGAAAATCAGACGGGACGACAGGAAATTTCTCTCAATACCGTAAGAGAAATACCTGACTAGTCAATTCACCTCAGTTTAAAGATTTGTGTACAACTGAATAGGCACCAATATACAGCTTATTATCGTAAAGTGGTGTAGTGACGCGAATATACTCTCGAACGTCATTATCGAGTTTACAACGTAGTGGAATTGTAGTGAGCTGAAAGGGATAACGCTCCGTTTATTGGAATTAATGTTTCGAACTAAAGTACGCTAACGAGAGGTAGTTAATTACATCTGTAGTCGAGAATCGAGTTTTCAATGAGTGCTTCCAACTAGAGATCTTCTAATAAAAAAGTCAAAGTGGGTAATACGTATCAAGTAACAACTATCAAAATTTGTGCAGCGGTTTAATCTTCTAAAGGCCAATTTACACGAAAACAATATAGATTTTTGGCCTGTTGCGTGCAATGATATTGAATCGCGAATAATATATAAGTAAAGTTTTTTTTCTTCATTTTGTTCGAGCAGATACCCTACACCCTACAGACACCCTATTTCAATTTGACTCACAACTTGCACCATAGAAGCATTAAAACATGTTATATTATGTTGTGTTGTGAAAAAGTAACCCAGAATTGCCCTCCCACATTCGCACATGCTGTGTTTCGGAATTGAAAGAAATTGGTATAAATTTACTTGCACTCCAGAAAATAAACGCTAGTCATTCTAGCACATTGAATTGGCCTTGACCTGATTTTTATTGCGGAAAATAGCCAAGCGTCAAATTAATTAAGAGTGCAAGCCGCAACGAAAAAATGGGCCAGTGGTTAAATTGACACATTTTTATTAGAAGATCAAATACGTAAGACCACCGCCAATCATTTTTATAAGGTATGGTTTACATACAAGTATAATAAGGTGTGGAAATGAAATGGAAATGCACAGCTAAGTTTAATGACAATTATTATAAACAAGCTGATGCCCGCGACTTCGTACGCGTGGATCGAGGTTTTGTGGTTCCCGCGGGAACTTTTAAATTTTCCGGGATTAAAAGTAGCCTATGTGCAATCCAGACTATAATCTACCTCTGTGCCAAATTTCAGCCAAATCCGTTAAGCTTTTGGGGCATGATTGAGTAACAAACATCCATACAACCATCCATCCATCCATACATCCATACATCCATATATCCATACATCCATACATACATACATCCATACATCCATACATCCATACATCCATACATCCATACATCCATACATCCATACATCCATACATCCATCCAAATTTTCGCATTTATAATATTAGTAAGATTACAGAGGTGGCGTCAGCCAAAATAAAACTATATTGTAGCAAACGAGATAATCGAGATAGGGTTTATCCCGGGGAAGGAAATAGGATATGTTTTATTCCAGAAAATTAAAGAGTTCCCGCGGGAATCAAAAAAACTTAATCCACGCGGACGAAGTCGCGGGCATCATCTAGTATATCATATTTTGGTCTATTAAAAGAGACTGTGGTGCGTACTACATCCTTGCCATTTCTAATGTTAACTGTGCCTTAACCTGAAGTTTCCACGTAAACCTATACCACCACCACCACTACAACTCATTAACGTCCCACAACTGGGCACAGGCCTCCACTCTAATAGGAGAGAGGGAATTAGAGCTTAGACCCACCACGCTGCTTCAATATACGTTCTCTTTTTTTTAAGCCACTACAAGTTAGCCCTTGACTGCGATCTCACCTGATGGTAAGTGATGATGCAGTCTTAGATGGTAGCGGGCTAACCTGTTAGGGGCATGGCAGTTATATTAAACCCATACCCCTAATCGGTTTCTACACGGCATCGTACCGGAACGCTAAATCGCTTGGCGGCAGGTCTTTGCCGGTAGGGTGGTAACTAGCCACGGCCGAAGCCTCCCACCAGGCCATAATCCTCTAATAGAAGACAATAAATTAAGTCATCCAGTTGTCTCGAATTAATCTGCAAACATGCCAATGAACTTATATGTTTTGAAGCTCTAAAAAACATATTATGACGGCGCGTCGATATTTTTAGAGTGACAAGGAGTGCATCCGACTTATGTCTTTAGCTTAGAGTTATTACCTCTATGGTTTTTAGTCTGTGGGATTTGACAGCTAACACTCTTTGTCACTCTGGCACAACTCAGAGCGCTAGTGTCACTCACGCGTGGTGAATTGAGAAGAAATCCAATTGCATCGCGCGGTTAAAGCAACGTGTTCGGTGGAGTGCTAGTTGGAAATAAATCCTAAAATTAACGTGATTTTAACTCAAATTATATTTCTGTGATTCTATGCAAGTTTTAATTAATTCTCCTCGCCCGCCTACCCACATTGTATATTATACAGTATGGAATCGGCCGCTGATGATGAGGGTACTTGCGTGCCTTTACATAATATGTACTTTATTGTTGAGTATAGATTAATTATAATACTTACCAAGTATAGATTGCTAACTCCCTTAAAATTTTTTTTCTAGGTTAATACTATCGTTAGATGGCGCTACCAGGCTCGCTCTATAAATGATTATAGTAAAATCGGTGAAATATCGTATTTTCTTGGTTCAATTTGTATTAATTATTTATATAAAATTATCAAAATACAAAAATTTGATAAAATCACATAAGCAAATAGCAAATTTACATTCAACTAATTTTAACAAACAGCTTGCACAGTTACGCCATCTCAGATTGTGCGAAGAACTACAAGGTACCGGCGACTTTAATGCGCATTTAGCGAGCTTTGATTGAATGTATGAAGTGAACAGTCTTAAACTGGTTTATATATTGTCTTTGCTGTTGAGTAACATAAATAATGACGTTAGAGCTAAATAAATAATGACATCAAGTTAGATCGGTTCACGATGTTAGTACTTTTTAGACTCACAATGCGTTACATACACGGTCGCAGAGCTGTTGAGTGATGAATCGATAGCTGTGAACAACGACCGCTCCTGGAATATAGCAAAGTAAAAAACTAAACACGTGTAAAATAATAACATTATAGCAAATAATTTAATATACCTAAAAAATTCTTTTTAAACAACCGACTTCAAACTCCCGCGCCAGCTTTACAACAACAAGTACACGCTATACAAAGTACTTATTTTATTGTTGATATTTTAAAAACTGCTCGACCGATTTCGATATATGGGACCACATGCAAAGTATGCCCTTTCAATAAAAAAAGAATCATCCAAATTGCACAGTCAAAAGTTCTGAGGTAACAAACATAAAAAAAAAGAAAAAAAAAATACAGTCGAATTGAGAACCTCCTCCTTTTTTTGAAGTCGGTTGAAAAAGATAGTACCAGGTATACATAATATTTGAGGAATAAACTACTTATCTACTTAACCTATACCTTAACCTTAGTGAACTAGATAGATAAATGCTTTATTGCCACACATAACATTGAAATAATTATAAATAAAAAAACAGAATACAAGGCGTGCGCAAGGGCGGTCTTAAGTATCACTAAAAGTGATCTCCTTCAGGCAACTCATTTCATAAGGAACTTTAAAAAGAAGCGAGAAAGATGAACCGATTACCACCGATAGTGAACCGATTCAGCTGAAATTTTTAATGGAGGCAGTTTATTATACCCTAAATCTATGTACTTATATAAAATTCAAAGTCCTGACTGACTTATATATCAACGCACAGCCTAAACCACTGGTCCTAGATACATGAAATTTGGAGAGTGTGTTCTTTGTGAAGACTAGGTATCCACTAAGAAAGGGTTTTTCGAAATTCCACCTCCAAAGTGGTAAAATAGGGGTTGAGAGTTTGTATGATAGTCCGTCGTTTTTCAAGTTATAGCCATGAAACTTGGTATATGATCTGCGGGCTGAAAATGAAGAAAGACGGGTTTCACAGTTTTTGAAAATTGGACCCCCAATGGGGTTAAATAGGGGTTGAAAGCTTGTATGAAAGTCCGTCGTTTTTCAAGCTGCTATATAGCCATGAAACTTGGTATTTGGGCTTCCGCTAATGATGAAATACGGATTTTATGGTTTTTGAAATTTCTATCCCCAAGTTTGTTCTTCATTCACGCCGCAACAGAGCAACGGATCGACGAGATTTTTTACATGGGTTGGGTATTTGGAGAGTGACACAGGCTTCTTTTTAGCCCGGAAAATTAAGTCGTGCCTGTGGGAATTAAAAAAAAATAAGCCACGCGAACGAAATCGCGGGCGTCCTCTAGTTTACACATAATATGCGAAACACCGCTAGAACCGAATATTCTGAGGTTATACCGAAAAAATGAATATGTCCCGCGGGAATCAAAAACCATAAAATTCACGCCACATCTAGTATTACATAATATGGGTAGTATTCTATCTGTCTGTCCATCTGAATCCCTGTTACGTTTTCACAGTAAAAAAAAATTGTTTATTTTCAAAGCAACATTATTTTTACACGGTGAACCTGATCGATAAATTTTGAGGAAATTTGGTACAAATAATAATAATAATATAATAATAATTCTTTATTTAACAGATAAAAATCCAATATAAAATAATAATAATAATAAAAACATAAAAGTACTTATAAAACTAGAAAACTTATTTCTAGCTTCACTTCTTATTTGCGTCCCGGTGAACACGCCGCCAGTGGTCAAACATCAGTCCTGACATAATATGCTCACCGATGATCTCAAGTATGACGTTATTCGACTGTCGCAATCTGCTCCAGAGGAGGCTATGCGATTCCGAACAATCGCAAAGAAGTCAGGAACCCCCGCCTCGGCGAACATGCCCGACGCGCTGCAGTATCTCGGCAATCTCATTAGGATGCGGTATGCATCATTATACTGCACCCTAATGGTGCTCATTGTCGATCGCTTGTATTTCGTCCATAATTGACATGTATAAAAACATTGACAATATGAACGAAATAGTGTTAGCTTGACGTCTTTACTGCATTTGGAGAACCTGCGAGCAAGCATGTTACACCGAACTGAGAGGGCTCTTCTCTCTCTCTCAATGTCTAAGTCATCCTTGAGGTCACCGGTGAGAACATGGCCTAAATATTTGAATTGCTGCACTTCCCGAACTGCAGAACCATTCAGATAAACCGGAGGCACCCTATCCGGACCCTTTCCGGCTCTAAATATCATCATTTCCGATTTCGTTACGTTGTATTTCAACCCATGGTCGTTAGCATAACGACCGCAGATTGAAAGAAGTTTTCTTAGCCCACTTACCGATGGGCTCAGGAGCACCATGTCGTCTGCATAGCTAAGGTTGTTGATACATACGTTTCCAATATGGCAGCCAATTCTAGTGCCCCTAAGCTCCCGTATAAGGTCGTTGATGTAGACATTAAAAAGGTCCGGAGAGGTAAGCCCACCTTGGCGTACGCCGCATTCTAGTCTATACCCACTAGAAGTCGCGTCACCCCACCTTACATGGTTAATTTGGCCGCCGTACCAGTATCTCAACAGACCCACTATTTCATTCGGGACCTGAGCCGCTTGCAGTTTGTTCCAGAGGACATCATAGTTCACTAGATCAAATGCGCGTCTCAGGTCCAGAAAACATGCATACACGGATGTGTCACGTTGGGTGTAGTGTTGTACTGTATGTTTAAGACTAAAGATAGCAGAGTCTGTCGAGAGACCGGGACGGAAGCCAAACTGTGCATCGTCAATTCTTATATTTCTCTGCAGTTCGGGTTGCAGCAATCTTTCCAGGACTTTTCCTAGTACAGTACCTAAGGAGATAGGCCGATAATTGTTTATATCACTTAAGTCACCAGTCTTATTTTTTACTATAGGAACAACTGTAGTTCTCATCAAATCGGTAGGTAGATATGAATTTTTCATACACATATTAAATAATTTACATAGCATTGAGTACAGAGCATCTCCCGCGCATACGATATGCTCTATACTCAAATTGTCGTGACCTAGTGACTTACCGCGTTTGATTTCTTTAATTGCATTTTTTAGATCGTCTACTGTGAACTGTATAACATTATTTAAATTATAATTCAAGGGCAAAACTTTTATATCGTCGTTTAGTGAATCTATTTTTAAAGGGTCTAGTTTAAATTTTTTGGCAAAAAGATCGGCTATCTCCCCAGGTTCCTGTATGTTTTCGACTTTCACTGGCAAGCTTTGTTTGAAATTAAAATTGTTAGTCGCGTTGCAAAATTTTATAAAGTTTTTGTCTTTTCTATGTGTTGCTAGAATGCCTAATTTAATCGCCTCTGCATTTCGCTGGCACTAATTTAATTTATTCTTGAACTTTTTTCGACTCTCGACCATATTATCATATATTATTCCTGAGGAAGGCTTACCTGCTAATAACCAACTACTATAATAAACTTGTGCATTCTTATGACTTTCGTTAACATGATAATTCCACCCAACTATAGGCTTACGTTTATTGTGTCCACCCGAACGCACATTGGAAGTGATAATAGCACCCGTCTGAAGTATATTAATTATGCTTGTGTATATATCGTTAATATATTTACAGTGTTCGGTTACACGGTCACATGGTTCCTTATTTGTACATTTAAAACAATAAAAATCATTTAACTGCTCTAATTTAGAATTACAATAATTAAAATAAATATCAATCTGACTAGCATCACGTTTATTCCACCGGATCCTCTCGAATGAATTCGGATCGTAAGTCTTGTCATCTCTCATGCAACCGTAGGTAGCTGGACTCAATTGTATGTCACCTAAGTTGCAAGCTACACGTAAAGGTAAGTGATCAGACGAGTAAACGCCGTACATCACCTCCACTGATACAAAGACAGCTGGTTGCATCTCGGGAAGGCCATACGACATAGGGCCCATACGAAGTTATGGAGTATCTATAATCGTAAGTTTCTTCTTTGGTTTTAAGTCATTTGCCGTCTCAAAATCGTAAGTGTGCGTTGGCTTTAATTACGTAGTCAGTTGTGGAGTGATGTAAGTTACGCATTTAGTAAACCGTTAAATTGTTTACTTGATCAAAGTGAGGGCTTCTAAGAACCGCTTTATATATGAGTCAATGGCAGCGAGATGGCGTAGTGATAAATACGGTGACTTGTTAAAGTGTAATCTCAAATTGTGACCAATTTATAGGGTGGTAACTGGGTAGTGCTGATAAAATAAGAGCCGTTTAAGTGCACTGCATCGCTAACGATAAAATCAGGTATCCACTTCATGTTTAACAAAGTAATCTTGGGTTTATAATTTAATATAAAAAATTCTTTTTAAACAACCGACTTCAAACTCCCGCGCCAACTTTACAATAACAAGCAACAGATAAACAAAGTACTTATTTTATTGTTGATATTTTAAAAACTGCTCGACCGATTTCGATAAAATTTATATGGGACTACATGAGAAGTATGCTCTTTCAAATAAAAAAAGAATCATCCAAATCGGTTCACCCAGGCAAAAGTTCTGAGGTAACAAACATAAAAAAAAATTAAAAATACAGTCGAATTGAGAACCTCCTCCTTTTTTGAAGTCAGTTGAAAATACCCGAAAGACGCGAAAAAAAAAGTAACTTGAGACTTAACGACTTTTAAAGTTGCTGATCAAGTTTCTGCCAAAACACGCAATCAAGATAATGATTTTGTAAAGTTGTAGACCATAGGTAGATTAAAAGCAAGTAAGATTACTTGAGAATGAGCAATTTTTTTTTCACTTCTCTTGTTCAGGAACTACTCTAAAGTTTTATGTTGAGAAAAATTTAGTAAGCTATACCTATACATAAGTTCTTTGACTATGAACTACGAAGTTTTTACTTTACATCTCTAATAGTTTTGGAATAAAATTTAAGTACGTGACATTATAGGTTTAACAGATACAGTCGAATAGATGGTCAAACTGGATGAAATTATAAGGGTTGGGATAAAAATTAAAATTTGTGAAGATAATAAGTATTCTTTATGAGGTACGAGTGGCCTAGTTGCGACAACGCATATCATTCGATTGCGATTTTTAAGCACCGTTGAACCAAGTCGGTAACTGGATGGGTGACTTGATTTGGAAGTCCTAATTTGGCCTTTTCGTTTCATTTGTGCCTCGGAGAGCACGTTAAGTCTTCGGACCCGGTTATTTTCACTAACCTCTGATAATAATCGTTAGAAACCTATAGCACTCTTAGTCGAGTCATATGAGGAAGGAACCCATCGCATTATTATCTCAAGAAAACCCCTGTTATTATGTGAGGCCACGGCCCTCAGTAATGAGGAACACGATGCAGAGAGAAGTATTCTTCATATATATAGGTCAAATCATTTCACCGCATAAATGTTTTATTGTATAGAGTGACTCTTGTTTCAAGATATAGTAGTATATTTCGTTTTATCCATTTCATTTCTTTCGTATAGATCACCAAGCGAGACTCTATCACGGCTTACAGTTTTATAGCTATTGCTAGCTGTAACCATGCACATATATTTTGAATCCAATCAGACCTAACGGCTGCAAACGTGATTTCAATGTATTAACCGCACCTGACCTGCGGACGATTTATGTCTGTCTAATAATCTTAGCAGTTAAAAGTCTGAGCGGTAATGCTAAAGATATTCATTAAAGCTGTAATCGAATTGCAAATCCATACTAATATTATAAATGCGAAAGTCTGTCTGTCTGTCTGCTACGCTTTCACGGCCCATCTATACAACCGAATTTGGTACAGGGATAGTTTGTATCCCGGGGAAGAACATAGGCTACTTTTTATCCCGGAAAATTCAAAGGTTCCCGCGGGAATCAAAAAATTTATCTGTTCAACCGATTATAATGAAATTTGATACAAGGGTAGGTTGTATCCCGGGTAAGGAGTAAGGACATAGGCTACTTTTTATCCTGGAAAATTCAAGAGTTCCCGTGGGAATCGAAAAAACTTGGTCCACGCGGACGAAGTCGCGGGAATCATCTAGTATTTAATAATTTTCATAATTAAACTGTATTAAATTCTATAGGTATAAATAAAGTTTCGCTTTCATTACATATTAGTACTAGATGATGCCTGTGACTTCCTCCAGGTGGATTGAGTTTTATGCTCGTGAAAACTCCATCTCTTTCCGCGGGATGCAACCTATATCTCTATACCAAATTTCATCAAAATTGGCTATTAAAGCGTAGCAGACAAACAGACAGATATACAGACACACTTTTGCATTTATAATATTAGTATTAGTAAGTGTTCTGCGTACTAGGAACTGATTGTATTTATTTAGACAAAAGGTTAGTCTTTTAGTATATTTTTTATCTATTACTATTAGAATATAATAGAATTTATTTTATAACTGACCCAATACGTCATATTAGACATAGATCATAGACAGAAAATACTTATTAGATTTATTGAGTTTAATTTTAAACTTAACAATCAATAATAATAATATTATGTAGACGTTTAAGTAATGACTTCCTCGTAAGGAGTCATAGATCCATGACCCATTCGTGTCTTCTAACTTTACCAAGAAATGGTATTTAATTTGTATAAGAGCATAATTTTTCTTTAGAGACAAACAGTACTTTTATGGTATAAAATTGATTGTATTGTTATTGCTAATTGCATTCACGTAGCAATGAACGTATAATATTTGGCATCCAATCAGCCTTTGCATGAAAAAGTGATTTTCTCGAAACAAACACACGACCGAGGCGCGATTTACGTCTATCGTACAATCTTCTTGACTGCTGACAGACTTGCGTGACCGCGAAATGATATGGTAAACGAAGAAGGCTGAGAGATGATATTATATTTCTGGAGTAGCAAACTTTATTTATCCGGTAGGAAGCTTTGGTCGTGGCTGGTTCCGGTAAGATGCGTAATAAGCAGTGATAATGAATAAGAAACTAAAAACTGCCATATCCTTTCCAGCCCGTTTCAGCCTAAGATGGCATCACCACTTACCAGCGGCAGAGGTCGCTGTGAGGGTAGTAGGGCTGGAGCTCCGCTATTAGTTTTGATGTAAATCCGGAGATTTGAAAGATAAAGAAAGATCGTTTGTAAAAATTGGATTTGTCGTGGACATTAACAAGAGGATTTTTTAAATTGTTAAAATAATATTTATAGTCAACATTTAAAATGTTTTTTATTCAAATTACAAGTGCTTTATAAAATACACAGCGTGAGTTTTTATACAAATTCATGTCAGCTTTGCTTTTAAATTTGATTTGAATTATTAGAAAAGTTAAAAGATTGTTAATTTATTTATTGATGAAGGTTTAATTAAACAGATATTTGACTCATTCGATGTATTTCACTCGGTTCGTTCTTTGGCGGGGATACGACATATTGGATTAATTTGCATAAATACGAATATTTTGAAGTTTGAAAGTTAGTCTCCTACCGGCATACTCAGCGATTATTGAATACTTTTGTGTTTAGATCGCAATATGATTTAGAGCTTAGCAGTAGCAACTGCAGTCTGATCAAATGATTAATTTATTGTTGTTGTGATGCTTTGGCCAAGTTTTATACTTAACTGTTTACATTAAATCTCTCGCGAAACATGTCCATTCGCTCGTGCAAGTTTTAAAGAGAGTATAAACATATTTTGAAAGTAATTTTAATTATTTGCCCACCTCTGGAATATGCTTACATTCATGAAATTGCGTGTCATTTAAATAACAATTGTTGTATTTAAGCTAAAACCCCGTATATAATAAATTGGTGGCCGAAAGGCGCAACCACATTAGTGTTTAATTGACTAAAGGTGCAGGTAACAGATCTAAGATTTTATCACAGGTATCCAGATGCGAAATGTTTGCTTGTATAAGCTTTGGTATCTCCTGATGATCTCAATATTGAATCGAAACTGTGAATATGAAACAATATACAAATATTTGCTAGCCTAGGTTCAATTTGTAAATACTGCATAGAATAGTTGAAAAATTTCAATATTTGCATCCAACGCTTTTGTGGATTCGTCAAATATTGAATTGTAGACTAGACATCTTCTTAGTATTAAAAGTTGAATGAACTGCTATAGCTCAAATTGTTAGTATGAAACACAACTACATACAACACACAGTAATATTATTATATATTATTATTCCAAACTGCTAAGGACAATGGTAAGGGTATATAACATTCAAAGGAAGTAGAGCCAAGTGCATGTGTCCTAATCGTTCAGACCCACACCCGTGCAAAACCGGGCGGGTGCTTTACATAAAATAATTTTGTTTTACTTTATCAAAAAGATTTCTTATTCTGCAACATATTTATGTCCGTCTATATAAAGCACAAAGCAAGACAACTCTACGCTTTTCGCCAAGATCAGTTTAGCCATGAAATACCATTCCAGGTAAGTACATATATACGGACAGAAAAACACAAATTTTCTCGTCCAAAAACTAGCCTGGATTTTTTCATAACTATCTTTCTGGTGTGGCTAAAACTGTGGGAACTTTGCCTTTAACTGGGATTAATTTATAGTCGCATTCGCAACTCTATGGATGCAAGAAACGGGTTTTATGTTATTAATAGTAAGGCATAGTGCACAATGAAATATTTGAAATCGATAGGTTTAATCGTCTTCATCAAAATTATTTTCAACCAAAAGTACCTATCTCCTTTGATTGGATTACTACACATCAAAACTTTACGTAACCTAAACAGATATAATATTTTATTCTGTACCTATTGACTATTGATTTTGCGTGTTTACTTATCTGCCCCCCTATTCTGTAACTTAGTGGCTATCGAAAAATGAAAGCCACTGACATATATTTTTTGTCCATTGAAGGTTCACTATGAAAAAATAAAATAATATTTCATAGCAAACCTTCAATGGATAACAAATATAAGTCAGTGGCTTTCATTATTTGATAGCCACTGAGTTACAGAATAGGGCTGCTGTTCGGACTTGGAGCACATCTAACCACGCTTCATTTTACTGTTAATAAATTTTACTGTAATAATTTTAGAAGAAGCTCGTGATTTTAGCGTGAAAACTTATTATAGAAATACCTACTAGCTGATGCCCGCGACTTCGTACGCGTAAATTGAGGTTTTTTGGTTTCGGCAGGAACTCTTTAATTTTCCGGGATAAAAAGTAGCCTATGTGCTATTCCAGACTATAATCTATCTCTGTGCCAAATTTCATGCAGATCAGTTCAGCCGTTGGGGCGTGATTGAGCAAACATCCATCCATAAATCCATCCATCCAAACTTTCGCATTTATAATATTTATTTGATATTTGATTGATTGATTCGATCTAGCTTACTATCAATGTTTAATATACCACCGAGGTAATTATGTAGGTACATTCCTAATAATAATTATAACATTTTAGTCCATTAAACTAATTAAGTCAAGTTACTTCCCAGTTCCCATACTAGATGACGTTTATCAAACAACGATGAAGCAAAGTGACACCTCATTTATCACAGCTATAATCCTTCCGCATACGCCGGGTAATATTAACTGATTTCATCCTTGTAGTAGTGTGTATGCATGCCTTTAGCACTAGGTGAAGCACATGTGGCAATTCATTACAATACGAGGCGCCAGTGACTCACGAAGTCAGATTGTTTATTCCGTTCATATTATTATCACTCATGTGCAATAAGTTAGTATTAACATTATAGTTTTAAGTCATCCTCTCTGTTTATTACGAGTATAATGTCGCTGTTATGCAATTCTTTGTTTATGCATGAAATAAATATAGTAGAGCCATTTTAATATTATAGGTACGTATTACAAGCAACGACCTCAATTTACATAGACGGACCGTGTCAATCAAAGAATGTGGACTTATTTTACTAACGCCATAGATAGGAAAACTCTTTATGTAGCGTTTGTTGACTACACTAAGGCCTTCGACTCAATTTTATTTGAAGCTCTTTGGGTGGCCCTGAGAGATCAGCACATACTTACCTGAAAAATATATAAATGTCCTTAAGGAAATATACTCAAAAAGTAAAGGTCTTATAAAACTCGAAAAGAGAGGTAGAGCGTTCGACGTAAAGCGTGGAGTAAGACAAGGTGACCCAATCTCTCCAAATCTCTTCACTGCTCTGCTAGAATATATCTTCAGGAAGTTAGATTGGACTGGCCTAGGTATAAACATAAATGGGGAATATTTGAACCATCTTCGCTTTGCTGATGATAAAGTGATATTAGCAGAAAGTCATGATCAACTCATTTATATGCTTGAAACCTTAGATTTCCATAGCAGAGAATGTGGCTTGGAAATGAATCCCGAAAAGACTTGCATAATGACCAACGGTACTCGACATGTAGTCCAAATACGACAAAAAACTATGAATTACGTGGAAGAGTATGTATACTTAGGCCAAACCGTCTCATTTAAAGGACACTATGCTGAGGAGGTAGAAAGAAGGGTTAAGAAAGCGTGGACCTCATACTGGTCCTTAAAACACATTTTTAAGTCACAACTAGACATTAAACTGAAGAAGACGGCTCTAGATTCCGTTGTGACGCCAACTCTCCTCTACGGCTGCCAGACATGGCCAATAACTAAGGACATTATTCACAAAATACAGGTTGCTCAGAGAGCCATGGAAAGGAGCATGCTAGGCCTAAAATTAAAAGACAAAATCAATAATAAATCAATAAGAAGCAAGACTAAAATTACTGACGCGGCAAAGCTAGAATGTCTCCTAAAATGGCGCTGGGCCGGACATATATCGACAGCAACTGATGGGCGATGAACTGAAAAACTACTACATTGGTATCCACGAGACGCCCGCCGACCGAGAGGGCGGCCGCGGCGTCGCTGGCGTGACGACCTCGTTGAGGCAGCGGGGATCACCTGGACCAGGCTGACAAAAGACAGGAGCGAATGGAAAAGGATGGAGGAGGCCTATGCCCAAAAATGGGCGTTCCAATGACAAAATGTAACACACATCGAAGTAACAAAACATTATAAATTTAATCTGACATAATATTATTTTTTTGACATGCTACGAGTACAAAAACCTAAGAATCAGACATTAATATTATATTAAGTTTAATTGAATTGACATTTTGATTTTAAAATCTTCAAAATTCTTGACATTGTAATACTGTTGTAATAATTTGTGATAAATAATAATGTTTGTATTGAATTAGAGATTGAAATATGTATTCAATGGAATTGGAAATAAAGGCTTTATTTATTTTTATTTATAGATAGTCTGAAAAGTGGGACAGCGCTATGGCGGGGACAAGGACTGGCTTATACAGGTGAGGGGCATGCCCTACAAGTCGGACGCCCAATTTTTTTCTATAAAAGGGCCCATCTAGTACCTATAGTTCGCGCGCGAGTTGAATGCAGAGAAAATGTATGATGACACATCATTAACTTATATGTGTAGTATACATATAAGTCAATGTGACACATACATTAACTCTGCATTCAGCTCGCTCGCAAACTGTACATGTGACATTATTTATGACTACAAGATATATATTTTTATGATAGATATAATAAAAAAAAATTATTGATAATTGTCATATTTTCTAACGAATATGTGGACGC
Source organism: Erebia epiphron (assembly GCA_963932025.1). Taxonomy (NCBI): domain Eukaryota; kingdom Metazoa; phylum Arthropoda; class Insecta; order Lepidoptera; family Nymphalidae; genus Erebia; species Erebia epiphron. The sequence continues at coordinate 13,409,522 of OZ009959.1, read as the reverse complement.
GGCTGTTGCGACAATTATCTAATTATTTAATTCATAAATGGTAGTTTGTCCTCATGAATTGAATAAATACTCGGCGTATTATAAATAGTTACGTCCACGCATGGTGGTGCCGTAGACGAAAACCATTAGTTGGAATAATTAATAGACATCAATTATGATTCCCACCATATTTATCACAATCCATACTTCCATACTAATGTCATATTATCAACATATTTTTCAAGTTATAACAACGAAACTTGGTATTTTGGCTTTCGGTATAATATAAAGAAGTACGTGTGTAACAGTTTTTCAAAATTCCACCCCCAAACGGGTAAAATGGGGGTTGTAAGTTGGTGTAAAAGGCCGACGTTTTTCAAGTTAAATAGCCGTGAAACTTGATATTTGGGCTACCGGTTTAAATTATGAAATACATAATCCACAGTTTTTATAAATTCTATCCCAAAGGACGTTAAATAGTCCTTCAATCCGCAACAGAGCAACGGATCGACGGGTTTTTTTTCATGGGTTCTTTTTATCCCGGAAATTAAGGAATGCCTATGGGAGTTAAAAAACTTATGCCACGCGAACGAAGTCGCGGGCATCCGCTAGTATGAGTATATATTATTATCAGTATCTCTGTAAGCTTGACCGTAATTCGACGTTTTGTATAGAGATTTTAGGCATGAGTGGCAAGGCCGATAAACTTGTTTAAGTTAAATCTCGTCTTCTCATATATATATATATATATATATATATATATATACTCGTCTAAATATAAAATCGTTATCTAATCAACGCACAGCCCAAACCGCTGGGGTTAGAAACTTGAAATTTTGACAGTTGGTTCATTTTGTGACGTAGGCGCACACTAAGGAAGGATTTTCAAAATTCCACCCCTAAGGGGTTGAAATAGAGGGTGAAAGTTTGTATGAAAGTCCGTCATTTCTATCCAAGTTATATCCATGAAACTTGGTATACGAGCTACCGGGTAAAAATAAAGAAATACGTGTTTCACAGTTTTCGTAAATTCTACCCCCAAAGGGGTGAAATAGAGAGTTGGTCCTTCAATCACGCCGCAACAGAGCAACGGGTATTTTGCACAAGTAGTTTAAGACCTGGAGAGTGGCATAGGCTACTTTTTATCCCAGAAAACTGCCTGTGGGAAAACAAACTTATACCACGCGAACGAAGTCGCGAGCAGTTCTTTTTCTGACAACCCCGGAATAAACTTGTCAAAAAGTGACAGCATAAAAAAATACCTATACTAAATCAGTTTAGGCAATGTTGTTAATCTCGAAGATGGACTCGGGCAATTTTAAGAATTGGGTATAACTAGTCAAATCAGTAACTTTTTCAAACGTCAAAACACGTGCTTGGTGTGAGATCTTGTTTGAAATGCTCATTGTGACGTCATCAAAGTTCGACGCAAAAACTAACAGGGGACGTGAAATAACGATTTAAAAAATAACTTGAATAATAGTCAATTACCCAATTCCTATAGGGTTTCTAAGAAACAAATTCAAGCGGACGAAGTCGCGGGCATAAATACCCCTACGTCAGGGCTACGATCGGGGGTAGTACGGGCGGGGATACGTCTGATCTTCGTCACCTAAACTAACCGATTCGGAGTGCCCCCAGACCCGAGCTCGCTTCGCTCGCTCTTGCATGAGCGGGAGTGGTGCAGAAGGAAGTGGAGAAGCTAGGAAAACCACTCGACCTTCGTTTTGCTACGGAGGTCGCCGGCTCGCTTCGCTCGCCAGCTCCCCTCGGCCACTCGGCCTCGTAGGCTCGCTTCATTCAGGACCTCCTTCGCCAGCTTCTAGCTACGCGCTTTACAAAAACACTAGCGGTAGGACAGGCAAGACTGCGCGGAGTCTGAGTGCTCAGATTTCAACCCAAGAATGTCAACTTTTAAAACGGGCTACGCCAGAAGACTCTTACAGTATTTATCAAACAATTCATTTTATCAAAAAAGAAATATGCTTTACCTACGTTGTTTTATTAAATAACACGATTTATAAATTAATTTTTTGTTAAATTATATTTTATGAAAATATGATAATTTGTCTGTTGTTTTGTCAAGTGAATTATTTATAGGACCAAAAGATTTATAACGATTAATATATTATGATTCATAATTTTTGAAACGTTGTTTGTGAAATGAAAAGAGCAATGGCGAAAATAGTACAGACCACATCTTGATTGTACACAGGTAAGGTAAAGACGAAAGGAATTTGCTTATTTTTTTATATTTTATCTAGTATTCGCCTTAATTAATTGAACCTAGGTAAAAAAATAAAATATTTAGGGAATCTTTTTTGATTATTAAGTTCCCGTTTCTCAGTTTAGTGTTACCATTTTATATATAATCTACCTAGTAGGTAGAATATAGCTAAATAGCTAGATTATTTTGTATAGTTTTAAAAATTGTAATTATTTATCTGATTCATGTTTACCTAAACAATGGGATAGCCCATTTTTAGTGTATTTTCTGTTATTTTAGAGCCTTTTATTTTTTTATTTTATCTAATAATCTCTAACAGGATAGTTATAAATGAAAGAATATTATGGCAGCACTGATGCTGATGGTCTGTGTTATGCCAATTAATGTTATATGGGTCTGTGGTTATCTTGTCATTGTCATTGTGGCTTTCAAGTTTCAGTGGCGGCTTGTGGTGTTTCGTTGTTGTTAATTGTGGTGCTTTTTCCGATCGTTTTCCGTTTTATATAATTGACCCGGACTGCTTGGACACTGATATCTGCCATTTTCCGTTTGACCCGTATGCGCCTTAGGACTCCGATGATACCTACATTCCCTGTGTGACATTGTGCTTTTCCCTTTGGACTCTGATTTGCCTATTGTTTGGATGTTATGAACTGAATGGTTGGCTACCACTAAGATGGGAGGTCGTGGCAAACCAGCTCGAATTATGTGTGTCAATTGTAACATATGCGTTAATAAACTGCGCCGTTATCCTGCCTTGGAACTTGATATAAGAGTTACTACTTTACTTTGTAACTGGGCACATCCTCATATCGTAAGTTTCATTTGAAGTACTTATTTACCTATCTAATAGTTTACATGTACCTATAATAATCCACATACCACAGTCCAAATCAATTTCAATTTGGACTGTGGTAAGTAGATTATAGGTTTGATTCGTAGGAATGATTATTTTTTCAATGTAGTATCTAGGTAAGTACTTATGTGTAAATCTTTGTTTTATTTGCAGATTACTGAAGATGATTATGTTTGTGAAGCGTGCAGAGATCTTGCGATGGTCAGAGTGAATGATAACTTGCAGCAAGAAGTTGCTGGCAATGATGGTCAACAAGCTGGACCAAGTCACCAAGGTCATACTAATGTGTGTCTTTTGTGTGGTTGTTCTACTGCTATTAGACGGAGCGACAGAATACTAAGAGAAAATCCTTCAGAACTGCAACAGTCCATTTTTAATATTCTACAAAGCAGAATACCACGACAGGTAAGTTATATTTTTAAATATCAAAAGTATTGAACATATAAATAAATCTGTTGTTGTACCACACATAATTATACAAATATTTAAATGTTTAGTTAGGTGTATGTTGATATTAAATCATTGGCAAACCTTTCATGTGGGAATCGTCAAACAAATATAACAACAAAAGTAAAGGTACCCTAATACCCTTATTGACTTCTGACTCACTGTAGATTCACTTAGTTATTGAATAACTCACAGCACTTGAAATTAAAAGTTTATTAAAATAAAATCATATATATTCAATTCTATTTTTTTTTTTCAGATCACAGTATCTGATCGCGTGTGTCATGCGTGCTGTGTGAGGACACAGAGAGAAGCTTTGCAAATGAGCCTTTCTCATAGATCTCTACCTACTCCTATAGAGGAAATGCAAGTGGGCCAGATGTCAGGATCTATTTCATCAGTGAGGACAAATGTCTTAGTTGACGCAATTCACCCTGTGGAAACAAATCACCCAGTGGAAATTAATCACCCGGTTGATACAAATCATCCAGTGGAGACAAATCACCCCGTTGATACGAATCTCCCAGTGGAAACAAATCGCCCGGTGAATGTGCAAAGAATTGTTTTGCCAAACTATAGACGAGCAGCTAATACTACTGCTCATTGTGTCTTTCCTAACTGCCACAGTGCCACTCTGCATTTAATATCAGACAAATTGCGTGCAATAGTTCTTAGCAACCACTATTATTATTTGCCTAATCAAGCTCGCTTATGTACTGAACATTTAATGAGCAATTCATGGGAAACATTGTTTGATTCCGAAAATAGTATGGAAACATTTACTACTGATCAGATACAGCATGTTTTCTCATTTGTGAATGCGTTTAATCCAACTTTAGACTTTGAAAATGTTCAAGAGATGGATGATCGAGTTTTTGAGTATTGGATAGGTCTGACAAAAGAAAAGTTCAATACTTTACTCCGAGAAGTACCCCGAATGAGAGAAATACGAAGAGGAAGCTTAGGTTTAGCATCATTATTACTTAAAATGAAGACAGGTGATTCTGATGACAGGATTTCAACATTAGTTCAGGTACCACGGCGAACTTTGGAGTCTTTGATGGATAAAGTGAGGGAGGTTCTTGTCCAAGATTTTGTTTCAGCAAATCTAGGAATCTCTAACTTAAGGAGAGAAGAGCTATTGCAACACAATTTAGCAATACCCAATGCACTATATGGGAATGGTGACAATGCCATCGTGATATGCGATGGCACATATATATATATTCATAAAAGCTCAAATTACATGTTTCAAAAGGAAAGCTACTCATTGCATAAATACAGGAATTTATTAAAACCCTTTTTGATTGTAGCTTGTGATGGATATATTGTGGACTGTTTTGGCCCATATAAAGCAACTACTTCAGATGCTGAAATAATGTCCGGTCTGTTTCATTCAGAGACTTCATATTTAAGGTCATATTTCAGAGATAATGATGTTTTTATTCTAGACCGGGGTTTTAGAGACAGTATAAGCGTATTAGAGGGATGTGGTTATAAAGCTTATATGCCAGAAAGCCTTTTGGAAGGTGAGCATCAGCTCACCACAGGACAAGCGAATAAGAGCCGCTGTGTTACTATTTGTCGATGGGTGGTAGAGGCCATAAATGGCAGATTCAAAACCAATTTCAAATTATTCCGTCAGGAATATTTTCACAGGTCTCTACCACACATGATGCAAAATTTTCAAATCGCAGCGGCTCTCATTAACAGGTTTAGTCCTCGTTTTAAAGATAATAATTATTCAAGAGAAATAATTGAAATAATAAGACAAAGAATTTTGTTAAATAATAATCTAGCGGAAATTGTAGATTCTTTTAACTTAAATAGAAGGACATCCCAATTTCAAAGTCTTACAGCAGATAGAAACAATGTGTTATATTTTCCTACCCTAGGGTACAGGGACTTGATTCTGTTCGCCCTGGGAACGTACCAATTGAGACAAGCTCGATCATATTATGGAGAGCATGTACGTTTCCATGGGGGATACAGAATCGAAGTTTGCAATGAACACATCAATACTTCAGAAATAGACCTTGGCGAAGGCAATCTTACTCTAATAAGAGGTAAGATAAAGTCACGCCACATTTCTAGAAAACAATACTATGTGTATATTTTAATTGAGAATGATATTCCAGGCCGGACAGGTATCATTGAGTATTGTTGCTCCTGCCTTGTTGGTCGGCGCACAGTTGGTTGTTGCGCTCATGTTATGACCATAGTTTGGTACTTGGGTTGGGCCAGACACCAACAATATATTTCAGCACCGGCAGAATTTCTTGATGACATAATAATAAGAGAAGAAGAAGATTAACATGATTGTTTTATTTTATCCTTGTAAACATAAAATCCCAAGTTCACAGAACTGCAAGTATTAATTGTAAAATGTAATGTAATTGTTGTAGACAAAATATCATTATTCTCATAACATTAGATTCACAAAAATATATGGACTGCAAGTATTGTAGTTTTCTTTATATTCTGTCTGCTACACTTGCACACACCATCTATTTAACCGCTTTGATGAAACTTGCACAGAGATAGGTTGCATCCCGCTTAGTACTAAATCACTTTTTATCCCGGTAAATCTTACAGTTTCCACAGGATTTTATGGAACCTAAATACACGCCGACAAGGTCGCGATCATCTGGTACTGTATAATATATATAAATCGTGGTTTTTCCTAAAGATTACACTCAGAATAAAAGTAAAAAGCTGTAAACATAGATCTCCGATCATTCTGTGATCTGTTATAACGGAGTTGTGACATTTTCAAAAGTGACATTATCACATAACCTACAAAACTTTAAAACGAAATATCTTTTTTTTCTAGCTTCATAAAAAAAAAATTCTTGCTTCTGAGAGCTCCGTATTCGACGCTTAGCAAAATATATTTTTTTCACACGTGTACATAAACTTTTTTGCTCAATAAACTATTGATGTATGGAACTTCGCCTTTGCTCTTTGTTATTTGTTTTTTGCGAAATGATTGGTCACCCTATAATTTGAAATAAGTATCATGTTTGTATATTTACCTACCTGGTAACTCTGGCATCCAAGCAATGTAAAAACAATAAACACCCTGATTTATTTGCAACTGAAAATACTCGTATGTGTGTTTTTACATTAAAACATCTACGCGGAAACGAGCTCACTCTCTTTTGCTATTCTTATCTGTTATGAATTCTGTGATAGATACCTACTCATACATTGTCATTGATTAATAGACTAGTGTTACGCCGGTTAATTTAAACCTCAATAGGTCAATTGTAGAAGAATGGGTGAACTGATTTCGTTAATTGATAATTTATTGCGCTATCAACCTTGATATTTTTAAAGTAATTTGTATGAAATTAAACTACGATGTTTAATAATTAGTAGGTGCTAAATATTACTTATACTTAATTTAAATCAGAAGTTTTGTCATTATATCATGTTATTATTCCATTACAGGTCCCTGAGAATGATATTTAAAAAAAAATCTTTAATTAACTTTTAGGTGCTTTTGAATCATCGAGTGAATCCACCACTGATTCGGTATGCTTTAATGCTATTGCTGCCGAGAAGACCAAGCAAGAAATTTGGCAGCCACTCTTTTGAAAATAAAATTACGATCATAAACTGATGAAGCCAACAGTAGGAATGAAATTTATTTAATCTAATGATTTTTTTGTACCGTTCCATTCCGCTTTATATGTATATAATCAAAACAACAGTATGTGGATTATGGATATAATATGAGCTGAATACGTTTTAATCTTGGCCCTTACAAAATATAGTACCTACATACCTCAGTAGGTAGTATGCAGTACCTAATAATAATTGTTACAGTTACGAAACGTTAGCAAAACACACAGCTTTAGACAAATAATAATTCAATCATTCTTCGCCAATTTAAACTAGACGGACAAGTTTCGTTTCAAAATTGAAATTCCACAACGGATTTGCTGAAATTATTTGCAACTCTGCAACTTTGGGGAATTTAAGATTGATACAAAGTAAAACGAACCGGGCGTTACGACTCATTATTGTCGAAGAGAGAACAAACTTTGATATTAAACATTTATCGTTATAACTGCTCTGCTTTAATATTATTTAAGATACTTTAGTAATGATAATGTTTTCCTGCCTGAATTTCTTGACTAAAATTGACCGGAAGGACCGAAATTTTGACGGAGAAAAGCAAGGACATAATATTACATCTATAATTATAGAAAAGGAAAAGGTGACTGGCTGACTGATCTATCAATGAATAGCTCAAACCGCGTTACTTCGGCATAATGATACAGTTCGCGCGTTGTTGAATGCAGATTAAATGTATACAGTGTCACCATACATTTACTCTCCATTCAACTCGCGCGCGAACTATAGCTGTTATGACGTAAGCATTCGTTACGAAAGGATTTTTTTCCTTTTTCCCAAATTCAACCCCTAAGGGGGTGAAATAGGGCTATGAAATTTGTATGAAAATCGAACCTGACGTGAGCGAAGCCGCGGGCAAAAGCTAGTTAGAGTATAAACGTCCATGGAGAAAAGGGTAGAATATAATATGCAGAGTTCAACTCAACACGCGCTACCGCAGAAAATAACTTTTGCAGTCAATTTAACACGTAATACTTCGTGAGAAAATTGATTTTATAAATTGATTTGAGTCAAAGCTAAAACAACCACATAGTATTATTTTCATTCAATAATGTTTCTATATACCTATGATATTATAAACTTAATATATCGCTCTCCAGTGGTAATGACGAGGCAATTTAACCGCGACATTCGATATCCAATGTAAGTAAGTAGTTTATGAGATCTCGGTACGACACTTACTTAATTGGATTGTTGTGAACGTTAAACATTGTGGTCCAGATGTCAAGACATCAAATCAAGCCATATTTAGAGCTCTACTCTATTTGATATTTGACACCCTAATAAATTCACAGTCAAGTTTCGTGTGACTTGTATTTCAAATGGATTACTTAAATAGCTCTATGGTTACATAATACATTGTACGGGACTTAAGAATAACATTGCGACATTAAAGTAACAGATGTTATAATAATAAGGTGTAACTGACGACAGCAGACTCCTTCCAGTCCAGAGCATACTAAGGGACTTTAAAGACGAACGACGCGCGGTCGACGACTTGGCCCGGCGACCACACTAAGCTTACTCAATTAGTTGTCGACACTAACCGACGATGTCGTTACAAAGTGGTAGCAACGCCGCTGTTAAGTGTCCGTGCTGAAGACAATTAGGGGCATCGTAATTTATTTCCAAATCCCAATACAATCATGTTATGTTATGATTGAAGCAATCAATAAATCAATACAGATTTCGTCACTCAATTTACTCAAAATAAGTATGTGCAGTGTCCTTTGATATTTCTCGTCAAATAATAAGCGCCTGCACGGCGTGATGTGTGACAACACTACTGCGCCGCGACGTCGTCGAATCACGTCGTCAGCAAAGCGACGACGCCGCCGGGCCAAATTGTCGACCGCGTGACGTTCGTCTGTAAGGTCTCTAATTCCACACATTGCCTAATTAGATACCTACTTCCTTGTAAGATGGAACACTTCGAACTTGTATTTTAAGTTTCCAAATCAGTGGACATACTCCAGCTGTCGTCAATTTGATTTTAAATAACAACCATCGGATTAGATATGGATTATGGAGGTTCATCACTACATGTTCCGCATTTTGTACAGACACAGAATCACAAAAAAATAACTAAGTATGTAAGTAAGTACCTATTAGGAACAGTACAGTTGAAGTCATATCGCATATTATTCCGTCAATCTTGTCTGGCCTGTTGGGCAAAATTCGAACAAAATTTTATTTTTATCTACTACAATTAGTTAGCCCTTGACTGCGATCTCACCTGACGGTACGTGATGAACAGTCAAAGATAGTAGCGGGCTAACCTGTTAAGGGCATGGCAGTTCAGCAGTGGCAATTCAGAAACAAAAATTTGCTTATTTAGTCCTTAAATAGTCTTTGAGACAGACTCAACATAAAATTCTGAATTCAGAAACCGGCCGTTTGTTGAGATTGAGTTCCTAGTCACTACAACATGCATGTTTGTCATATTACATATTAGACATGGTTTGTGATATCTCAGTGACCTTGGTTCCTCAACCAATTATTGACGAAACTAAAAGAATACTTAACCTTTGATGTATTAATTGTACCTACTCATATCTTTGGATTTAAACTAGGATGATGATCTATCTATAAATTTTTTTAGAGTCAAGGTTATTTCAATTGTTAAAATAGTAGGTCAATGTTAAGTGATTTTTGCACATTGCGCCTACATATTATATTTTACTCTTATAAATTAACTAGCCCGCGACTTTGTCCGCGTGGATTGAGGATTTTTTCTTTAATTTTTCTGGATAAAATGTGTTATTCCAGACTATAATCTATCTCTGTGCCAAATTTCATCCAGATCCATTCAGCCGTTCTAGCGTGGTTCAGTAACAAACATCCATCCATCCATACATCCATAAATCGAAACTTTCCAGAACGCGAAGCACGAAGAATTTCGTGCAATGAATTGTTATTACCTGTCTCTGTCACACTCGCGTAAATATAATGCGTCTCGTTCGCTCAGGTGCATTGCATCGAAAAATATGGAAAAACAAAATTCTTCGTGCTTCGCGTCCGGACTTTAGTATAGATAAAAGCTTCATAGCCGTGAGTATTGCGTACAACTGTACCTATGTTGTGAGATGATACGAACTTTATATTATCAGAATCTGAAATTCAAAATGCAAAATTTAAGATCTATTTGGACTGCAAATAATTCGTCCACGAGTCTGCTGTCTGCATTGTAGATTTTGCTAGGCAAATATAATCGGTAAACCTTAGACTCGAAATAGAACTCGTGGGTGCAATATGAATGAATATTACCTAGTCACAGTCATGCTAGTTAGGATTCAAACTAAACCACAAACGCAAATGGCATAATTATTACGTTGAATTTCCTAGTAAGTGAAATGTTTTGGAAATTTTTTTTTTTTTTTTTTATCCACTACAAGTTAGCCCTTGACTGCGATCTCACCTGATGGTAAGTGATGATGCAGTCTAAGATGGTAACGGGCTAACCTGTTAGGGGCATGGCAGTTATATTAAACCCATACCCCTATTCGGTTTCTACACGGCATCGTACCGGAACGCTAAATTGCTTGGCGGCACGTCTTTGCCGGTAGGGTGGTAACTAGCCACGGCCGAAGCCTCCTGCCTGGCTGGAAAAATCAGAAATTATAAATTCCCAAATTGACCCTGCCGGGGATCGAACCCAGGACCTCCGCACGTTAAAACAACAGCGCTACACACTGCGCCACGGAGGTCGTCAATTATTATAAATAATACTAATATAATAATAATACCTACTTACTTATTTTTATCGTATACATCACATAAATCAGGAAAGAGGATGGAATCACAGTATATTAATAATAATGACCTCCCAACCGAATTTTGGCCACGGCGGCCTATCTCCAGAGAGATTATAGCCATCTGTGCAGGAGATATTATAGTTCACAAGTGTGAGCGCATACACAGGTGCACTCTCTGTTCCTTTACTTTCATAGACCGATGGGACGGAAAATCTGACACGGCCGGAGAGAGCTCAGGCGCAGGACCGACGGCTTAACGTGCTCTCAAATGCACGAGGGTGAAACACCGCCAACTTCCTAACTCCGGGCTAGTACTAGTACTAAGAATTTATTGTCAGAGAAACCCAACGATTGTAATGGCCCGACCCAGGACTCAAACCGGCCGCAGTCGAACATGCTAACCACTAGACCAACGAGGCAAAGTATATTTCAGAGTATTCAATTTTATGGGCTTGTTGCTACCATTCTTTGGGGTCAACATTTGGGAGCTTTCCTTTTATATCCAAACGTGTACAGCAAATTCGGTATCCCATTAAAAAATTCTAGATGATTCCCGCGACTTCATCCGCGTGGACCAAGTTTTTTAGATTCCCGCGGGAACTCTTGAATTTTCCGGGATAAAAAGTAGTCTATGTCCTTCTCCAGGATACTTACAACCTGATCCTGTACCAAATTTCATTAAAATTGATTGAACAGATACATTTTTTGATTCCCGCGGCAACCTTTGAATTTTCCGAGATAAAAAGTAGCCTATGTCCTTCCCCGGGATACAACCTATCCCTGTACCAAATTTCATCAAAATCGGTTGAACAGATGGGCCGTGAAAGCGTAGCAGACAGACAGACAGACACACTTTCGCATTTATAATATTAGTATGGAAGTATGGATGTTACCTCCTATTCAGATAATATGACCAATTTGATTGCGAAGTCAAAGACAGACAAATTGAAATGCCCGAGTTCCATTAGTTTACGTGTGTCTTTGACTCTTTGTATGTTCTTGGCTTAACTGTAACTTAACTTATGCATGCCAGTAGAACTGTGCCCGTATATTTTGTATCGACTTTTTGAGAGAGATGTACCTTTGAATATTTGTTGGAGTTGGTCAAAAATATAACTATAATATGACTATTTTGACAGATGATTGTATGCATCGTGGTTTGTGTGTCTATGTATAATAGACCTCACTGGAAATAGAACATACGTAGGTAGTGCTTTATAAATGAGCCCTCGCTTCAATACCATAACATAGTCCAATAAAGCAATAACAAAAGGCTCGACAAAAAAAACATTCAATATTACAATCGTAATTTATAGGTATCTGAAAATATGATATCAAACAAAATTGTTCAGCGAAAGAAAATAATAAAGGTTATTTCTTTAACCAATTTGTAGGAAAACATATTATTGTTATATTTACAAAGGTAACGCAAACATTGAATTTGATTATCATGAACATTTCGAGTTGATCTTTATATTTTACTCAGACTCACAACATTTGTAGGTATATTGCTATTTATTGAACCCTTGAACGAAGAATATGATTGTAATATTGAATAACTTCTTATAATGTGAGATCAAATCAATGGAAAGATATATCTTTTTCTTTACAAGACTTAAACTAACTATGTATATATAATAGTGTAGATGAAGATACTTAGTAGATACATTATTATACATAATCAAAAGCAGTTGCTATTATTTATTTGAATAGAAATCTTACCCAAAAAAATTTACAGTATCCAATAATTATAAATGCGAAAATGTGTTTGTCGGTCGGTACTTCACACGGCCAATTTTTCAACCGATTTTGATGAAATTTGGAACGATGATAAATAGCATCCCGGGGAAGGATATATAGGCTTTTTATCCAGGAAAATTATCTATACTAAATTTTATTAACGAACGCGGATGAAATCGCGGGATTTATTTAATGATCTGCAAGTTACTAGTAAGTATTCTGTAAGTCTGTAAGCAGCTGTTAGGGCCGGATTACACTTTGATAAGTTCACAGTGTAGGTCTTACGTGATTAGTAAAATCAACATGTAACAGTTCACGCTGGTAAGTGAAAAATGCGAATGTGAAGTGCGAGTGCACACAAACATTCACTTTACACTTAACTATAAATAATATTTTAACTAGTCACTTCACACCTGCACTTTTACTTCACAAAGTGACGCAAAATATGTTTTCATTCTGTTGTCGGAACTATGACAAATTTGACGTCAAATACAGGAAGATTTAGAGAGATGATGTTAACTTTTATGCTGCCATGTTGGGAGATATGAAAATAGATCACGCTCTCAGCGGAGGTACATAAATATGTCAAAGGTGCTTGCACAATGTACAGAGCTGTCAAGCCCTGGTGAGTGTCTCTCAAAATTTCATCTATACTAAACTTAACAAATCTTATTTTGATCTTCAGATTGAAAATGTCTGTCTGTTTGTAAACCTTTTACGTCACAATCGTCGAAGGGATCTCGACAAAATTTTGTACAAAAGTTGCATCCTGAAAAGTGATACTAGATTCCAAGGGGTTTTAGAAAAACCTAAATTCACTAAGAGTTTTTTAGAGAGACTATTTTAGTTATGAAATAAATTTTCTTAATAACTCTATCAGTTATCAGCACAATAATTATTCATTTATCAGGAGAAATCGGTGAAAAGTCGGAGTGAAATCAGAAAGGTCATCGATTTGACCCCTGCTCTTGGGATTTATTCGTTTCTGCATTCATTCTCCTCTAAACAGGTTGAGGAAATAATTGCAACTTGCTAAAAACTACATAATTTAGCAACGAAAAATGTTAGAATGTGTCATGTGGTTTTATCTATCGTAAAAACGAAAGTCGCTGGCGCAGACGTGTTCTAAAGTGGAGATTTAAACTCAGGGTGATACGATCTCTTACCAGCTGGACCGATCATTAAAAAGAGGCTAAGAGAAAAACAGGCAAACGATCATCTTTATATATAAAAATGAATCCCTATTTCCCTTGGTCACGGCATCACGCGTGAACGGCTGGACCAATTTCGCTAATTCTTTTTTTGTTGTATAGGTGAGGACCTGGAGATTGACATAGGCTACTTTTTATCCCGAAAAATTAAGGAGTTCCCGCGGGAATAACAAAAAACTTAAACCACGTGGACGAAGTCGCGGGCATCAGCTAGTGTTGAATAAAACTAATGATTTCAAAAAAATATGCCGAGTTCGTTATTGGCCTCCTATATTACACGAATATGACCTCTGTACCTAATTTCAATGTATTGCCATGCCTAATTTAGTGGAACTACCTCCTTGTTAGATGGTAATCAGCAATCAGCTCGATTAATATTGGTAAGGTTGAAGGCACATTATGGCAGATTCAAAGTCAAGTTACCTAGATGCGTTTTCTCTACATGAGATTATATAGCTATCTGAAATTTTTCAAAATAATTGACAGTAAGGCCTTGGCCGCACTACGGCTAAACCGCCGCGGTTTTTAACGGTGTGATTTTGTGAATTAAGCAAACGAATACAAGCCTCACTTGTGGTTTATTCCCGCGTTACAAAATGCTCGCGGGTAAAAACCACGCTAAAATTTGTAATCCATAGAACTTAGTTAGCGCGCACGCACTATCGCGTTAACCGCGGTCGGTTTTGCCAGTATTCGGCAGACCACCGTAAAGAGTGGTCACGCCATTGTAACTATGTCGTTGACGGAGTCAGAATCTGTTTCAAACGATCCACAATATGAATCATCGTTGAAGTACATAAAAGACCAGCATTGTATGACACTACTTTGCGTCAGTACAGTGATAGAAACGAGAAAAATATACTTTGGGAGGAAGAAATTTGCGTTGAAGTTTTCTTTTTCTATTTCTTAGTATTAGAGCAACAATAAACAGTCATAATAAACATAAACAGTCAGCATAAACAGCATAAACAGTCGCGTTAGAAGACTGGATTACAAGATGCATATCACAAATTTCGGCACTGGTAGGTAAGTGAACCGTGGCCGAGTGGTCAAGGCGCTCAGGGCGTGATTCCCAGAGAGACGCAGGTTCAAATCTAGCCGGTTTCGCGAATTTTTGATATGTATATTTAAAGTAAGTTTAGCAACATCCTGCTCTCTTGAAATCCATCTTCAATACTGTGAAAATCGGGGGCAATTTTGCGGTTTTTAATCGTAGTGTGTGCTTCTCGAGCGGTTTTGCGGTTATAGCGCCTAACCGCTCCCTGGAAAAAACCACAGTGCGGCCTCTACCTAAGTGTGATTAAAAAAGTAATAAGTATGATTAAAACAGTAAAATATACTCGAATTTAGAGAGTTAATTTATTACTGTATTGTTACTGCTGCATTACTTAAGAAAGAAAGTAGTAATGCGTTATATTTAACTAGCTGATGCCCGCGACTTCGTGGTTCCCGAGGGAATCAAAAAACTTAAACCACGCGGACATAGTCGAGGGCCCCAGCTATGTCGCGTCGCTTTGTCTTTGCTGCAGTGTTCTTTGATTTGAGCCTAATAATATATTATTATGACGAATTTCAATAGTACATCCAGTTCACTGAGCAGACAAGTGCTTACCTAATTTATTCTGCCTGTTGGTTTTGCAATCAGCCTCGGATGCTGTTTGATTTTTGACAGTGACTGATTTTTAAAGTAGGCTTCTACCTACCTACGAGTATGTTATTATTATAATTGCGTTTCGTCTATTGTGTTCTTTCGTCATATTATTTGTAACGTTTTATTAATGTCAGTTCCCGCTCTCCTATGAGAGTGGAGGCCTGTGCCCAGCAGTGGGACGTTAATAGGCTGTAGTGATGATGAGTGATGATTAATGTCAGTTCATTTATGTGTATTCAGTACAATTAAATGCCTATAGCATTTATAGTTCTTATTAACACAACACAATAATAATTATGGCAAAAAATTAAACAATGTCGATCATTTGTTTTTGTAATCGCTAAAAAATTTCAATACAGTTTATAGTTATTTCTAAAAAATGATATAAAATGTGCGCATAATATTTTCATACCCTGTAAATGAGTTCGCAAGTTAAACTTTCCGGCCTAGGCCAGTAAAGAATGTATGTATTTTCACTACATATCATAAGTTTGAATTTGGAATCTTTCTTCCTGAATATCTTGTAACTTGTTATAATGTTCTTTGGCCTCAATAGATTAAATTTCGAACTCTACCGTATTACGCGTTCAGCACTGACAGCGCAAAAAAAAAAAATCACATAATATAATATATAAAAAAAAAGTCACTTGTTTCATTTTTTAGAAAAGCTCTATACACACCTCGACCGGGAGAGCATTTCTGGTCTCGTATAAAGTCTAACTAACACTCGACCAGAAAACGCGTACTTCCCGGTCTCGCGATGTAATGTACCTACTATTCATTATATTGCCTTAGCCTAAAAGTACATTGGCGCGGAGTTATAGCTTTAAACAGCAACGCAACGACACATTGTTCCTGGTGTTATTTTTCCTGAACTTTTATTTCAACAAAGTACAAAGCATGAGGCAAAGGTAAAAGACTGTGAGTCGAAACGCGAATTTCACATTATTTTTTCGCATCAAACATTTGTAGAACCGGCCTAGAAAATACAAAATCTCGCCATGTTGTGGAAATGCGAAAGTTTGGATGGATGTATGGATGTGTGGATGTTTATTACTCAATCACGCTAGAACGGCTGAATGGATCTGGATGTCACAGAGATAGATTATAGTCTGAAATAGCACATAGGCTATTTTTATCCCGGAAAATTAAAGAGTTCCCGCGGGAACTAAAAACTCAAACCACGCAGACGAAGTCGCGGGCATACGCTAGTAATTTCTAAAGTACTGTGCTGTAATGAACATTAAGGCCGGAGTCGACTACAGCTGAATCGCGTCGAATCGAATCGATTCGCATTTTTAGGGTTCCGTAGCCAAATTTGGCAAAAACGGAACCCTTATAGAAGATTCGTCATGTCTGTCTGTCTGTCTGTCCGTCCGTCCGTATGTCACAGCCACTTTTTTCCCAAACTATAAGAACTATACTGTTGAAACTTGGTAAGTAGATGTATTCTGTGAACCGCATTAAGATTTTCTTACAAAAATAGAAAAAAAACAATAAATTTTGGGGGTTCCCCATACTTAGAACTGAAACTCAAAAATTTTTTTTTCATCTAACCCATACGTGTGGGGTATCTATGGATAGGTCTTCAAAAATGATATTGAGGTTTGTAATATCATTTTTTTCTAAATTTGAATAGTTTGCGCGAGAGACACTTCCAAAGTGGTAAAATGTGTGTCCCCCCCTGTAACTTCTAAAATAAGAGAATGATAAAACTAAAAAAAATATATGATGTACATTACCATGCAAACTTCCACCGAAAATTGGTTTGAACGAGATCTAGTAAGTAGTTTTTTTAATACGTCATGAATCGTAAACCGCAATTTACTTTTCATTCAATCAACTCAAATATTTAAAATAAAATTTTTTTTAATAATTTAAAGCTTACTACAGGTTTGTACGGAACCCTCGGTGCGCGAGTCCGACTCGCACTTGGCCGGTTTATTTTCGTATGCTTAATGAGTCAACACGGCGCGGCTCTGAAGTTTGACACGTCGCGGTTTTATGGTACGAGTATAGTCCCACAAATATAACCCGGGGTGCAATCATGCAAGGATTGTCGATCAAATCGTCTAATTTCAGCTTCAAAGTAAAATAAACCATAACCGCATTGACACAGAGCTCAATTTCGTGTATCCTTTCTTCTTCTTCTTCTTCTTCCTGCGGTGCAGGATTCCACACTTAAACCCCAGTTGGAGGGTCTGTTGTGCGTGCGTTGCCATTCCCCGCTGGAGTTTTCACTCCAGCCATCCGAGCTCGCTCCAGAAGCCTAGAAGACCGCCCAGGTTGTCTAGGACCTCTTGAAGCGAGGTTGGGGATCCTAGGTGTCGTTCTCGTTGGTCTGTGACGCCTGTGCATTCTAGTATCACATGCGTCGGTGTTTCGTCTGTCTCCATGCAAGCTCTGCATAGGGGGCTACCGGTGACGCCTATAACAAAGAGGTGTTTTTTTAATGGGCTGTGCCCTGTTATAAGTCCCACCACCTTCCTGAGTTTTCCTCTATCCAGGCGGATTCGTTCGTGTGTAAAGCGTTTGTCGATGTTAGGGAATGCCTCCTTGGTTTGTCTACAGTCCGAGGCATTCGTCCATAGTCGGGAATGCTCTTTGAGTGTTTATATATAGTGTATCCATTCTTATGCGTGTAGCGTATCGTACATACCTATGGCTTATTATGGTTTATTTTACTTTGAAGCTGAACTTAGACAATTTGATCGACAATTCTTACATAATTTTGGGGCAGGTGACAAGGTACTTATTAAAAATTAAATAATTAAAAATACTAACTTTGTTGGTTTATTGGTTTGCTGGTTTGTCCTTCAATCACGATTTTGGGAAAATTCCCTGTGTTTGGAAAAACACGCTAATAGGTAAGCGGTACCTACCTACGACTGTGCCCGGCAGTAAACTTATAAGCTGCCATATAGGTACCTACTACATGTAAACTGGTACGCATAAAGCAATAATGTTTCTTTAATGTTGACTTTTGTGTTTTAGAATTATACCCCCTTTTTAGGAACGACAAGGTACGTGACATTAAACTGTAATTTTGAGAAATATTGCTGTACCTATGCCCTGAATTTGTAGCATAAATTAGCTCAACATGCTCAACGTGGAGTGCAATAAATTTAAATTTATGATTAAGTATGAAAATCATATTGTGTGAAGCTTCTAAGCACCTATGTTGCGATGTTATATTTACCAAGAGTGAATACGTTTGAGGTAGGTACTTTAATAAACTTTTTATAATAATAAAATTTCTACACGTCCACAGCTGGACATCGGTCCCTTTCACAATCTTTGGCTGAACCAACAATAGAAGCCCTTAAAATTGAATAAGCCTTTTTCTTTCGTCTCCAGACTATTATAAAAACGCCTGCAAAAATTTAATAGCAATGAAATCCCAATGAAAGCTTTCAAAATGCTCCAGTGTGGCTAGTCCGGTATTGTAGTAGAATCACTAATACTCCGCTTTTCTCATCCTGCATGTTCTTTTATGGTTACTATTCAATTGCCTGGAGGTTATTCTTACACGGTCTCTACTCCAGAACACTAATTCTGCTCCGGTCATCAGTTTTACAAGATATATCTCTTATCAACCCATTGCCGGCTCACCACTAAGCTCTTGCAATGAGAAAAGATTGGCAATAGTCCACCACGCTGGCTAAGTGCGGATTGGCAGACTACACACACCATCGACAACATTATGAATAACTCTTGGGCGTGCAGGTTTCATCACGAAGTTTTCCTTCAACTTTAACTTCGAAAAGTTGGAGGTGCGTTTTAAGAAATCCGGGGATCGAACCCGCAACCCCGTACGGGCGCGATCGGGTGTTTGTGTTGCAAGTCTGCCCGCTTCTACTTCAGCTTGCTTTTAATCGGTTATGCTTTATCGGTCCTTTTGCTCCTTTTTTCAGAATTTTAGGCAAGGTTTAAATGTAACATTGATCCTGTTACGATGAAGAAGAAGAATTACGTAATTACGTGTTTGTGGGTAGGTACCTAACACTAGTTTTCTAATATAATAGTTAGGTGTTTTATATAATAACTAGTGAACCCGGCAGACTTTGTCCTGCCCTGAACCTAGAACCCGATTGCAGCGCCCCCTACCGGGTCCAATTGTGAATATAAACCATCCCGAGGTCCAAACAAACTCAACAAAAAAAGAATGAGCGAAATTGGTCAAGCCGTTGACGCGTGATGCCGTGACCAAGGAAAATAGGGATTCATTTTTATATATAGAATATAGATAGATAGATAGATAGGAACTATGTTATCTTTACACTGATTGTATTGCAGACAGCATTAATTACTCACACATTTTTTGTTAGGGCCATACCTCACCGAGATGCCATGGCGACGTGGCCAGCGACGTTGCCATGGCTACGTCTGGTGTCCCTGCGTCGCCAGACTGAGTCGCCCAATCGCGTCGCCAATACATCAGTTCTGTCTCGACACAGTCAGGAATGGACGTGGAAATTACTGCACTGTTATTATATTATTACCAGCGTCGCAAAAAGATGAAACGAAACAAGAAAAAAATATGGGTACATCCGATTGTATCAAACCGAAGCCAAAGCGGTGTTTTTCTCAAACTCTATGAAGATTTAAGAAAATACCCTGAACAAATGTTCAATTATCTGAGGATGTCACTAACATCATTTGATGAATTATTGAGTTTATGTTGGAATGATTTAACTAAACAAGATACAATATTAAGAAAATCTATAAGTCCTGAAGAAAAACTATTTGTGACATTGAGGTAAGCATATATTTATAATTTAATCATACATGTCTAAAATGGTTGATTCGTCGGAGTAATTTGACAAATTCGACAAGGGTGAGGTGTGTGACATTTCAGAACCTCCGGAACGAGTAGAATATCCAGGATGGTAGCTTGAAGGAGACTGTTGCATTTGTTGGGATTGCGACCATGAGCTTTGGGGGTAATATACAGGCTTAGTTGCGTTGTCGAGTATAGACATTATCTTCATTTTCGTATCCATTTTTCTTTCTGGAGGTACTTTTTTTAATGTACCTACCAAAGACAACATAAATAATCTGTCTTCGTCATCATTTTTTTCGTAAATTTTTTCTCTCGTCTCGATGCTTCTCTGTAGAGTTTCAAGGAATTTATCATCTTCGGGACACGTAGTGTTATCTTTTTTTTACGTTGTACCATCTGTGTATCTGGTTCAGAGTTGCATCTTCATCAGCAACGTGTTCGTGTTCAGGTTCCTTAACAGCTACAACATTTTTTAAGAATTGCAGCTGTTTAAAGAAGATGTATTCACTTTTACGTGATCCACCGCCAGATCCAGACTTAACATTTTTTTGGCGGCCAATTTCCCTTGTGAAGCAGCCGCGGATACTCTTCCACTTTCTTTGTAATGCAACAGCTGAAAGTAAATTTTAAGTTAGACTTTTTTTTTGCAGGTATCTTGCAACAGGTTGTACATTTATGGAACTATATTACAACTACAGACTCGGTTATACAACAATATGTACAATAGTTAGAGAAGTGTGTGACGCTATATGCAAACATCAAGGACAATTTATAATATTACCTACAACAGGAAATGATTGGGAAAGCATTGCAAGAGGATTTAAAAAAAACACCAATTTCCCGCATTGCATTGGTGCCATTGACGGAAAACACATCAGAATAATCCAGCCAGTAAATTCCGGATCACTATACTACAACTATAAACATTACTTTTCAATTGTTTTACTCGCAATATGTGATGCTAATTATAATTTCACGTATATAGATGTTGGCGCGTATGGAAAAAGCAGCGATTCGGGAATTTTTAAGGAAAGCTCTTTTTACACTAACCTCATGAGCAATTCAAGTAACCCTGAGGCCAAACCACTGATAGAAAATGGTGAGAATATTCCATATACAATTGTAGGAGATGAAGCTTTCGGACTACATGAAAACCTCATGAGACCTTACGGAGGACACAATCTCAGTTACAAACAAAGAATTTTTAACTATCGTTTATCTAGAGCACGCCGTTATATCGAGTGCACATTTGGTATATTATCCAATAAGTGGAGGATATTCCACAGGCAACTGAATGTTAATATAGATTTAGCAAAGAAGATTGTTAAGACATGTTGTATTTTGCATAATTTTGTACGTTCTAGAGATGGCTATTCATATGACGATACTTTGGTAGTAACGGGGTTCGAACCTGCTACAGATCAGAATCGTAATCGAGGAGGGAGAACAGCTTTAACAGTTCGAGACAAACTTTCAGACTATTTTGTTAATCATAACCCACTACCATGGCAAGATAGAAATGTATAAGTTTAACAAAATATTAATAAAACATTGCACTTACATAGTTCCTTTTTTCTGCATTTGTCATGTCTTCTTTTTCTTTAAAAATGTTCACCATTTCATCCCAACATTTAATTTTCAAGTTGCGGTCAGAGTATTCTTTCAATCCGTTGTTCCATAAACACGGCCGATTTTCAATTTCTATGAAAAATCTCTCAGTATCGAACGACATTTTGCTCTCAGTACGACGTGCGTTCAACGCGGCGACTGGTTGGCGACTGAGTCAGTGACGGAGCATACAAACACGTGCAAACAACTGGCGGCGTTGCCAGGTAGCCAGCGTCGCCAGTCGCCGCATGCGGAGCGGTCGACTCTGGCTACTCTGGCTACTTGGCAACGCCGCCAGTCGGTCGCCAAGTGAATTAGCCGTCATACATCTCAGTATGAACTAGTTGGCAACGTCACTGGCCACGTCGCCATGGCATCTCGGTGAGGTATGGCCCTTACTTCGACTGCCGACAATACTTATAGGTACTAACCTACAATTATTATGACAGTGTATATTATTCTGTTCATTAAATAATAATTAATAGAGACCGTAAACAGTCTCAGAAATAGTCTCACAAAAGAATATATGAAATATTTAATTTTTTTTCAAAACAATACATTATTTACATCAACTAGTAGGTACCTACTTATCTAGTTTCATTTTCGTCTGACCTCATGATAAAGAGACCGTCTTCAATCCTAATCCTCCTAGGGTCCAAGGGATTACTAGGGATACAATGGTTTTTGGAGATTAAAGCTTTCAAATACCTACCTACATTAATAATAATCATGTAGGGGATTAACTAGCCAGGTTTATAGTATACAGTGGCGTGCATGTAACATAACCGCTGGGCAATTTTTTTGTTTACGCAATTCCACATGTTTCAAACGATAACCAGTTTGTGAAGTTTTTGAGATAACGTAATTATGAGAAATTCCTCAAATTTTATAGCTGTATTCATTGAAATCGTAAATTTTATCATTCAACAACTCACAATAAACAAATAGCTAGAAGCATAACTTGTTATTATCACACGCTTGACCGCTTGAAATGACTGCGCGACTAGGGTTCCCAGATGAAAAAATCAAAAGTCCTGAGAAAAGGCCTGATTTCTATTGAAAAATCCTGAAATATTTACAGTTTGAGAATTTTCTCTCAAACGTACATAACACTTTTAAAATGTCGTAATATTATCGTTTAAAAACACTGCGGATCTCGCTCACGTATTGATTTTAATTGTATGTGTAATTATTACCAAAGGAAGAATATTTTTAGTTTGTTTAACTTATTAATAAAGAGATCTTTAAAATGTAAGCTATATTTTATTGAAAATTCTAAAAATCCTGAGATATGCAAAATCCAGCTGCAATCCTGAGAAGAGTCCAAAAATCCTCAAATCTCAGGACAAAATACAAATCCTGAGATATGGTAACCCTATGCGCGACCAGTGATTTAGTCTGGTCATCCGTAAATTAGCGATGAACCAGTGAACGATAACACCAATCCAAGACTAAAGTTTTGATCGCTCAATCAATTAACTAGTCAAAAAATCTGGATAGATACAACGGTACTATTTTACCTATTCTGTAATATAATTCAAGATAAGCATTGAAATGTTGAAGGAGATTGTCGTCGCGCAGATGTGCATGATAATAAAAGGTAATCTTTAATAGTCTGTGTTGTATAAAACATAATTTATTTTCGTAAATGAATCAAGTTGGAAATTCAAAATATTAAAACCTTACAACAAAAAGTAGGGTTGTTTAAATTACAGTGACACTACAAAACATTCAAAATGAAAATGAATATTTTAATATTAATGAAACATAAGCCTACTATGTTTATAAATGTTTTGTAATAAATCAACGCAAGATCCCATTGTGATAATGTAAAATAATACAATTAATATTACAGGGCAAAGTCAACAAGATTATAACGTTATTAATTAATTAACAAAAGGTGCTAGAGTGTTAAATGCTCAGACGGTTTAATGATTGCGAAGCTTTAACAGAAATATTATTTAAAAGTTGGTAGCCTTGTAGCGATCTCATATTATACTATTATTATCATTTAATATTTTAAGAATAAATGTCACCATCACACGCGGGCATGATTTGGACAGCTATGAGATTAGGCTAGATAGGTACATGTTCTATTGTAACGTATTGAATAAAAATGAAAATTCTAAAAAACAGATTGGCAACTTAATATAAATATTTTTCACAACATTAGCTCAAAAAGGGCACCTTTGCTACTTTAAACCTGTAAGCAGATATTATCGTTCTCACTCAGTGAGAACAAATTACTTCAGCTCATTGGTTTAAAGCAGCAAAGGCGCCCTTTTCGAGGAAGTGTGGTGAAAAAGTTATTATAAATAATAAAATAAAATAAAAAAGCCTTTTATTTCCCATCTTAATAAGTGATATAAAATTGTTAACAATCATTGCATTTAACTAGGATGTGGTAAATTAATAGTAAAGTTGCAACAACAGTGTCTAAATTAAGATCAATAACAGTAATAATATAATTAATTATAATGTCTGAAAATTGTCAATAGTAAAATTAATAAATTGTCAATATTATATAATTGTCATGCAACACAATGATTTTTTTTTTTTTTTTTTTTTTTTTTTAATTTTTTAGTAACTAGTTATGTTATTTTAATTTTGTCATGATGGGATGAGAACCCCTTTCGGGTATAGGCCTCCCCCAGAGCTTTCCATGCTTCTCTTTGAGAAGCTTTGTTGACCCATTGATGCCCCGCTATCTTAATGATGTCTTTCGTCCATTTGGATTTGGGTCTTCCCCTTTTTCTTTTCCCTGTAGGGCCAGTCCATGTTGTAACTTTTTTAGTCCATCTTTCATCATTTGGCCTCGCTATATGGCCGGCCCACTGCCATTTTAGCTTCAGTGCGTGTGACAGGAAGTCGATGACTTTCGTTTCTGCTCTGATATCTGTAGAGTTAAACTTCTGAATTTTTCTGACGTTCAGTAGACTGCGTTCCATTGCTCTTTGGCAGACTAACAGTTTACTTCTGGTTTTGTTGGTGTGGGTCCAGGTTTGTGCACCGTAAGTCAAGCATGGGAGTAGGCAGGAATCCATGGCCAGTTTCTTAAGCTGCAGCGGTAACCGACTCTTGAATATTTCTCGTAGAGACCAATATCTGTTCCACGTTTTTGAGACTCTCCTTTCGATTTCGTCGAGAGTGTTTTGGGCTTTAAAAGAAATCTGTTTTCCTAAGTAGATAAAAACTTCCACGTATTCTATTTCGACGTAATCTATGTATATAGCGGTGGGACTAGAGTTGGTCATGAGCTTAGTTTTTTCTAGGTTTATCTCTAGTCCTACTCCTCTGCTGGCGACTTGTAGAGTTTGTATCATATATTGCAGATCCTCGCAGTTTTCACTTAGGAGCACCACATCGTCGGCGAATCTTAGATGGTGTAGGCGTTTATCGCCGATGCGAATTCCCAGATTGTCCCATTTTAGTGTTTTGAAGACTGATTCTAGAACGGCTATAAAAATCTTAGGTGAGAGCGGGTCACCTTGTTTTGCTCCTCTTTTGATTTTAAATAGTGGGCCAAGTGTCTCTAGCTTTACTCTGCTCGCGCTTTTGTTGTAGATATCTTTGATGATGTTGACATATACACGGTGAATTCTGGTCTGTTCTAGAGCTTCCCATATTGAGGAATAAAATATTGTGTCAAAAGCTTTTTTGTAGTCGATGAACGCTACATATAGAGGTTTGTTATATTCACGATATTTTTCAACAATTTGCTCTATAGTGTGTATATGGTCTATGGTAGAGAACCCGGAGCGAAAGCCAGCTTGCTCTATCGGTTGATCGCTATCTATTTGCGGACCTATTCTGTTGAGTAGGCAGGAAGAGAATAACTTGTAGAGACAGTTCAGCAGGCTTATGGGTCTGTAGTTTCTTATATCTTTGGGATCGCCTTTCTTGTAGAGCAGGGTTATGTGAGACTCAGCCCATTGATCGGGCACTGTTTGACTAGTTTTTATGAGTTTGAAAAGATCTCTGATTGGGTGGATTAACAGGTCTATGGCTGTTTTAAGAGCTACATTTGGAATGTTGTCGGGACCGGGACTTTTATCAGGTTTTAGACGATTAATTTCTTTCATTATTTCTTTCTCGCTCCAGTCATCTATATCAGTGCTTTCAGAGGGAAAGTTGGTTTTAGATGTATAATGACTCTTATTTCGTGTGTCGTCGTCGTTGTGCTCATTGTAAAGCTCGCTGTAGAATGTCGTGGCGACTTCTAGAATGCTTGTTCTGTCTATTGACTCTTTCGTTTGTTCGGTCAGGCAAGGTATCCAGGTCTTGTGCGTTCTTAATTCTTTATAGGCGCGTTTTACGCTACCTCTTTCACTAAGGTTTTTCTCTATTATGGAATATCTATGTTTTCTGTAATCAGATTTGATTTCCCTGGGTACAGCTTTGTATAGAGCGCTTAATTCTTTCTTTAATTCCGGTGTTTTTGGTTTGGTTTTTTGTAGCATATATCGTTTTGCAATGAGCTCTTTAGTATTATCGGTAATTATACTTTTTTTAGTTTTCTTCCCATCGGTAGTGTTTGAAGCTTGTAGGCCGTGCGTTATATATCTTTCTAATTTGTTGTAGTATGTCTGTACGGTGTCGCCCACCTGTAGAGAGACTTCATGTTGGTGCTCTATGAGGTGATTTCTATACGATTCTATTTCTGCTTCGCAGTTTAATTGCAATGTTTTCTTGCAGAAGTTTACACGGCTTTTTTTCGTTTTATGTAGAGATATTGTAGCTCGAACTAGCCTGTGGTCTGATGAAAACAGTATTTTGTGGAGTATTTCTACGTTGTGGAATATTTTTCGATTGTCGGATAGTATGAAGTCGATCTCATTTAAGGTCTTGCCATCAGGTGAGCGCCAAGTCCACCTCGAGTTTGATTTCATCTTATAATATGTATTCATTATAGAAAGGTTGTTTTCGTTTGCGTATTGGACTAGTAATTCTCCTCTGTTGTTCCTTACACCTGTACCAAACTTTCCCATTATGCGATGGTCGTTGTGCGTTGGGACGCCTATTTTGGAGTTAAAGTCTCCCATTACTATGCAGTTCCTACCTGCTGTAAACTGGGCTGTCCTTAGGGTGTTATAGAAAACAGTGATTTCTTCCTCATCTGCGTCACTTGTTGGTGCATAAATTTGAATTATAGAGAGTATTTGGTTGTTGAGGAGCAATTGCAAGATGGCGACTCTATCTGATAGGCCTTGAAAGTTTATAATTTGGTGTTTGTACTTTTTCTTTATAAGGAAGCCGACGCCATGTAGCCCTTTCTTTAGGCCCGAGTAGCATAGTATGTAGTCTCCATGTTCTTCAATTTGACATCCTACTATCCTCGTTTCGGATAATCCTAATATGTCGAACTTTATTTGCTCAAGTGCGTTTAAAAGTTCCAAAAGCTTTGCGTCCGACGCTAGTGATCTGACATTGTAGGTGCCTAAGTATAATGTCGAAATTATATTAATTGATGGTTTTAGCTCTGGAGGGTTTTGGTCTGACTCTCCCGCGGGGACCAGCCGTGGTGGGAGAGTGTGAGGGGTTTCATCCTTTTGTTGCTATTCACGAGTGGTACCCGTAAAACTAGTTTGTTGTGGCAGGGGAGTGCTTGTACTTTCTCTTTGTTGTAGATAATCTTTTAGTGAGACTCTATTTTTCTTGTTAGATTGATTAGTATTTATATTTGTAGAGTCCGCTCCGGCTGTGTTATGAGTTTTGGGTGAGGGTGGCAGTGCCCTTTTCCGTGCTTTACTGGTGGACTCTGGTTTCTTGTTATGAGTGTCATTTTTGGGTGAATTTAAAATTACTAGACGGTCGTACTTAATTATCGCTCTATTGCCCTTTTGTTTTTCTTGTTCTAACTGTTTTTGTAGTTCTTTCCTTTTTTCCAAGACTTTGGGAGGATAGTCTTCTTTTATATAGAAGCCCGAATTCAATAAAAGGTTTTTGTTTCTTAAAATCTGTATTTTTTTACCCAGAGTAGTTAGAGTAACCACTATTGGTCGTGCTCTATCGCCTTTTTTTCCTATTCTGTGTAGGCTTTCGAGTTCTGTCCGATTGCAGTGTACATTTAAGGTTTGGTTTATTGTCTGTAAGACTGTGTCTTCTAGGTTTTCGTAACTTTTCTCTTTAGTATTAAAGTTATTAGTATTTTTTAAATGAGTGAATCTTGTGATGGAGATTGTTAGTAAAATGTAACGCAGCTATTTTTCAATAAAGGTATCTCGCTAGTGAGGTTAGTTGTATCATTATTTGTAGACAATTATTTCTAGATTCATTCTGCTAAGACCGCGTCGTGTGGAAGTTACTACTAAAGATACCTTCGTACCTATGTTGCATACAATTTTAAATTAAACCTTTAGTATACTGGACAAGACGTCGTTTAATTAGAAGAAATGGCTCAATTAACGTGGAATTGATCGTGAATGGTGATTTATCACTCCTGTAAAAGCGAATTGTTAGGTCACGGTAATTTCTAGATTTATTTGTGTGCGTGTGTAAAAGATAAAGTTTATAGGAGTAGGAATTGATTGCTTTAGTACTTTGATTAAAAGCTAGTAACGTGGTGGATTCTGTCCACAAACAGTTAGCTTTTTTCCTTTTTGAGATATGTTTGGTCAATAAACGGATATTTTCATCCAGCTCTAATTATTTTGCCAGATGACTTTGGAAGTTTTTTTCATCTATATTTTTGAAGGCTTTTGTCATGCTTTTTTTCCAGTAAATTCAAAATTGCCTTTTTTTTTAAATTGCCCAGCGGTTATGTTACATGCAAGCCACTGCATACTATAAACCTGGCTGGTTTATAGTATGCAGGGTTCATGATATTATTAATGTAGGTAGGTGTTTGAAAGCCCTAATCTCCAAAAACCATTGTATCCCTAGTAATCCCTTGGACCCTAGGAGGATAAGGATTGAAGACGGTCTCTTTATCATGTGGTCAGATGAAAATGAAACTAGGTACTAGTTGGTGTAAATAATATTGTAATGTTTTGAAAAAAATTAAAATATATTTCATACATTCTTTTGTGAGACTAGTTCTGAGAATGTTTACGGTCTCTAATAATATTAAATTAATATTATTTTATGAACAGAATAATACACACTATCATAGGTATATATTGTAGGTTAGTACCTTTAGGTATTGTCGACAGTAATTGACGTAACAAAAAAATGTGTGAGTAATTTGTAAATACAATAATTATTGTAAAGATAACATACTAGTTCCTAATATTATATAAAAAACGTAACTATTATTATAAAAACATGTGTACGTAAATAACGTAGTACACGTTTGTACATTATTCTTCTACATTGTAACTCAGGATCAATGTTACATTTAAACCTTGTCAGAAAATCTGAAAAAAGAAGAAAGGACCGATAAAGCATAACCGATTAAAAGCAAGCTGAAGTTTATAATTTCGCTAGTTAAATTACAATCTAACGGTTTTTGCAATGTTACGGTGACAGATAATGAAAGATTTGTACTTTACAGATCTGTGTCCCTGCAAAGTACAAATCTTTCATTACTTTGGAAGTCTCAACAAACAAATAAAAACACAAAATTGATTTTTATATATCTATACGGCTCACGGCTCATCTTTTCAACCAATTTTAATGAAATTTGATATGGGGATAGGTGGCATCCCCGGAAGGGATATAGGCTCCGGGAAAATTAAGGAGTTCCCTCAAGAATCAAAAAACTTAATCCACGGTAACGAAGTATGTTTATTTTTAAGTTATTTCTTTGTTATGTGTGGCAATAAAGAATTTATCTATCTATCTATCTATGTCATGGCGGTCTTACCCATCTTCCGCATCGGGTATATTCACAACTGGGTAAAGTTGTAGTAGATTATACATTTCCGGTTTGATTTGGTAGCGGCCGTTACTTCTGCGGAGAATACCAATTTTTTTTAAATTTTTTTGTGATCTGAAACAAAATATGTATCTACAATTAAAATAAAAAAATTAAATCAACCATTAAAATAAAATAAATGCGCAAGTGTGTCTGTCTGCCTGCTACGCTTCACGGCTCATCCGGGGAAGGACATTGGCTACTTTTTATCCCGGAAAATTTCTTGTCTTGTACTGAAGCTATGTAAACAAACTACGTCCAGAACTACGTCATTCAAATAGTTACGAACTACAGCTGTAGATTAAAGTTTGAAAGGTAATCGCACTTCTTTATGGTTTACACAGAAAAATGACAAAAACAAAGACCAAAATTTACCCTCTTTTTTTTTTTTTGGTACCAATAAAATAACCAATATTACCCGTATCTGTAGATTTTTTGATTGATGTGCACTATGGCCAGTCATTTTAGAGTAAAAACACACGTAACAAAGACTGTCCCATAATTCTTACTCTAGAACAAAATCAAAAACGACAAAAAATTTTTTTTTTTTTAAAGTTGGTGTCCTCCTCGCACAAAATTTCTACCCATAAATTGATTACATAGATTTAGGACGTCAAAAAATTCCTACTGTGTCCTTGTCTATCCTATTAGCTTCTACCAAAGTTTGCAAAGGATCGAGATAGTAAAAAATATGAAATAATACCAAAACCTGGACATCTGGCGGCACGGCTTTTCGCCATAGACACGACGCCTTTAGACTGTCGTTCCGCAGCTGAAGGGGAAATTTATATCGACAGTCTAAAGGCGTCGGCGCAGTTGAGGAGTTCAACTTCTAAAAATTGTTCAAATCGGTTTAGAAACCACGGAGATATGAACCGACATATTACAAAAAAAAAAAAAGATACCCGCCGAATTGCGAACCTCCTCCTTTTTTGGAAGTCGGTTAAAAACAACATTAAAAGAATTCAAGCAGAGCACCGAGTACCAACCTAAATAAATGAAGCAACTAAAACTAAACCAAACTCTATGTACGGGACGTTGATTGTCCTTACCGCTAATTAGATAGCGAAAGTCAAACAAATAAAGTTTACGTGGCAGTTAGTTTCCAATTTTATTAGATACAATAGATAACTATAATATTATGTTTCCACAGAATAAAACTACAATGTCTGCACTTGACTGCCTGATGATATTTAATTTAAGTTCTTAATAATTAAAATTCTTATTGATTTGGCACTCGTGCTTGATGGTTAGTAAATTTGGAAAATGTAGGTATATTTATGTAGGTGCTTTATTTTTAAGTAATGCTTTAATTTAAAGTATTAAAGTAATGCATGGCAGGGAAAATGGTGATTTTGATTTTGACTAGATGATGCCCGCGACTTCGTCCGCGTTGATTAAATTTTTTTGTATTCCCGCGGGAGCTCCTTAATTTTCCGGGATAAAAAGTAGCCTATGTCCTTCCCCGGGATACAAACTATCCCATCCAAATCGGTTGAACAGACGGGCCGTGAAAGCGTAGCAGACAGACCCACTTTCGCATTTATAATATTAGTATGGATATAATATATCGTAACAGAAAACTTGATGTTTTATTTCTTTTATCAAAGAGCGCAAATAAAAAAAATTGGTAAAATTAAGACCATTATAGTTAAAGCACAAGCCAAGTAAAATCAAGCGAAATGATTGGCCGACTGGTAGAATGAACGAAAAAGGGGCCAAATTGCAGATCCTAAACGAAGAAACGGCTCAATCAACGTGGGACGAATCGTGAATGGTGATTTATAGCTTGTGTAAAAGCGAAGTTAAAGTATATAAATATATCTTTGGATATTACCTAAGTGTGTGGGTTTCAATTTATCGATGTAAACCCAAAGTTCAATTGCCAGAACTCAATTATAGACTACCTACTAGCTGATGCCCGTGACTTCGTCCGCGTCGATTTAGGTGTTTTGGTTCCAGCGGGAACACTTTAATTTTCTGGCATAAAGAGTAGTCTATGTGCTACTATTCCTGACTATAATCTATCTCTGTACCAAATTTCATCCAGATCCGTTCGGCTGTTCTAGCGTGATTGAGATACATCCATCCATCCAAACTTTCGCATTTATAATATTAATGTAGATTTAGTAACTAAATGATGTACGTGACTTCTTCTCGTGGAAGAAACGGGATAAAAAGTAGCATATCTACTGCCCCGGGGTATTACCTACCTCTATACGGTTGAACAGATGGGCCGTGAAAGCGTAACAGACAGGCACACTTTCGCATTTATAATATTAGTATGAATGTTCAATTCATTTTAGTTCAATGCTGGAAATATATTCTGATCAATGGAAATTATTTCAACCAAATAACCTCAATCCAAGCGGACGAAGTCGTGGGCATCAGCTAGTAAGATATTATACTCTGTACTGTCCTACCAAATGAATTTGTTTCGGTGGCTTTAAATATTATCATAGCAACAACGTCGTATTTATAATTTGCTGGTAAAGGAGATGGTTCAGATGTGTATGGGGCGTAGGCCAAGTCTTGTACAAGCAGAGAAATGAAGGAAAATTAAATTCTAGACCAGTTTTTATTGGTAAAATCTACGAATTCGTCGTAAATTCATTGGAAAAATTATTTAATCTTTCCAAGGGAAACCTAAACATGAGAGGGTAACAATGGCGGATCCATATTTTTTGGCGTTTTCAAAAGAAAAATACGTTATTTTGATAGTAACTGTCAGAAATGTCATTTTATACATTTCGCACCTACTTACTGCCTTGAGAGTAGGCCTAAAATGAACCTTTCCCTTTCTATTTATAAGGTGGAGCGCTTTCAATTAAAATGCCGAGAAATGCCGTTTGATGTGATGCTTTTGGTCAAACAATAAAATTAAATTGGTACCTATGTTTTCCGAGACCTTAGTTTAATTAATGGCCATAAATTAATCAGGGTTTCTTGCCGGCTCACTTTGTTCTTGTAAGTAGAATTTTGTGTAAAGTTGTTATTTTATGTTATTTGTTTATAATATAGCTCGAAGGAAATCACGGAACAACGAATCTGCTTAATTCTTATTTCTATGAATTAAATCAAGTTTAAACCCAAGTTTCATTTTACTATTGATACATTCAGGCTAAATTGTCAATAAAAAAATGAAAGTGGGTTCGATTCTCCGCCTCACACCTGTAACTTTTCTGAGATATGTGCTTATAAAGCTCATTTATTTAAATAATGTTCGATGTACGCTAATCCGCATTTGGCCAGCGTGTTAGACTATGGTCGAACCCTTCCTATTCTGTGAGGAGACTCGAGCTCAATAGTTGGCGGTAATGGTGATAATTTAATATAAAAAATTCTTTTTAAACAACCGACTTCAAACTCCCGCGCCAACTTTACAACAACAAGCACACGCTATACAAAGTACTTATTTTATTGTTGATATTTTAAAAACCGCTCGACCGATTTTGATACAATTTATATGGTACCACATGGGAAGTATGCCCTTTAAAATAAAAAAGAATCAACCAAATTGGTCCACCCAGTCAAAAGTTCTGAGGTAACAAACATTAAAAAAAAATACAGTCGAATTGAGAACCTCCTCCTTTTTTTGAAGTCGGTTGAAAATGGGGATGATCATGGTCTAAAGCTAAACTATAACTGCTGAAGAAGATCGGCATTAACGGTCGGATAATATTATAGTAATAAGATTGTTTTAATTTGTACTTGTACATTTTAAATTTAAAAAAAGTACCTACCTACGTAATAAAAAAACCGAACGCAGGTTACTAAATCAAAAAGAACGCAGAACTGTTATTCCTACTTTAATTTCAGGTAAAAGAAACTCTGACGACCTCTTTAACTTTTATTCCAACATGATTCCAACTAACCACTTCTTGAAAGTTTTCCACAAAGTCTTGCTAAGACGCTGGCCGCATACTGGTAGCAATTCACATGTACATGTAGGGGAGTACAAGGCTTCAACTTGGTTAAAGGTGAAATCCTACTGTTGTAGCTCTAGGTAATTACTAAACTTTTGTGAGTCGTGGATTAAGGTATAATGTTACCTTCGTTTTTTAGCAATTATGAATTATTTTCTTTGAATCAAATTAGCAAATAAAATATTGATATAGCGGGACTTTACAGAAATCATACTTAATATTATAAATGCGAAAGTGGGTGTGTTTGTTGGTTTATTGGTTTGATGGTTTATCCTTCAATCACGTCGTAACGGAGCAACGGATCGACGTGATTTTTGGCTAGTTGAGGCCCTGAAGAGCGACATTCTCGAAGCAACTTTTTAATTTTCCGTGATAAAAAGTATCCCCGAGACGCAACCTATCTCTGAACCAAATTTAATCAAAATCGATTCAGCAGGTGGGCCGTGAAAGCGTAGCAGACAGACTTTCGCATTTATAATATTTGTATTGGTTTGCCTATAATGAAATAAATATTTACGCTTACTTAAATAAAGTTAAAGAACTTTATTATTTAACTCTGTTACAACACAGAACAAGTTGTAGTCCATGTTGAACAGTATTGTTCTGGAAGTACTGGAGGCGAAAATGTGCTCTATCAGATTTGAAACAGGAAACGTCTGAGACATAATACACGAGATTATCTCATGTTTGTGTTATGAATGTGTCGGTTTATAACGCCAAGTTGGAGAAATTCAACAGTGTTAAACTTTAATCGTGTTAGAAGTTACAGTGTTTTGTAATTCCTGCGTCATTTAAATTATTCTAGCCCGATAATAGCCTAGTGGTTAAGGCCGGCCTTCCGATGGAATGGGCGATGATACTCGACATAAAGACTAAAGACATATACAACGTTAGTTTTTGTATAATCAAAACCTGAAAGTAGTTTGTTCAGAATCAGTAACAGAATCTAATGCAAACATTTTTATACCGTGCTATATTTTGTCCAAAAAATATTTTAAAATCCTGCAAGTTTGGACACATAGTTGAATGACCTAACCAGCTGGCATTGCGGCGTCGCAAGCGGTACAATGACACATCGAGAGTCGCAGTCGATGACTTCATCAACCCGCCCGCCAGCAAATGGCCGGCGCCAGTCGTCCAGAAGCTTACGTAAGAGTATGACACGCATATTCACGCAATCGGTTGCTCCCGCGTAAATATTACCGCTATCGTATGAGAAAATGAGTTTTCAGTGTTTACGAACGTGCAACACACGGAAATGATGCAACCATTGACGGTATGTGGTGACAATGTGTCCGCGGTAGGAGTTTGAGGCGACCATGCTTGCCGTTCATACAACGTCTAAGGGAAAATGGTCAGTTCCGCCTTCTAACCGCCGTCTTGCACATTACTGTGTACTGTGTAAATACTTAATTAATGAAGTGTAATAGTGCAATTGTGATAATGACTATTGTCTCTCTTACAAACACTCACGCGCTGTATTTACCTACTACCTACCACGCGGCACATTGGCGGAACGCGTCGCGCGCGCAGTCTTGACGCCGCGTTTTGGGTGACCATGTTTTAGCGAGGACAATGACCCAACTCAAGAAGCTTATAACTTCGTTAGTTTTCAATAAAAAAAATTGAAATTTTGTATAAATATTCCTTACGTGAAAATATTCGACACGTGTTTCGGTTTTTGATTAAACTAAAACTAACGTTGCATATTAATGTACTTAACTCTTTTTTATTACATTGTTTTATCTCCTAGACTTAAACTCAATAGTCTTATTGTTCGTATATCATCACAAAGAGTTATATAAAAGCCTTTGACAAACACCTTACTCGACAGAAGCGGAGCTGTACTTTTTCCTATTTAGACGATTTAGATAGGAACTTAAGTGGCTAAAAGTACAGCATCGCTTTTATGACACTTTTTAAGCGAAGCTTGTGACGCTAAGAAGCATCGCTTAAATAATGCAACAGTTCGTCAAGATGTTACTTTTTACTTGAGAAATAATTTACGTTTATATTAAAAATGCTAAGAAGCATAAGCGAAGTAATTTTAACGAACGAGCTGCAGGAATTCATCACAGTTGAGCGCTGTAAGTTATTAAATTCACCAGATCTCACGCGGCGCCGGCCACTCAATCTTGTTGAGTTGTATTGTCCATAGTGATGTGCCGGATCCGAATCCGAATACGGATATGTAGTGTCAATATCCGCGGATGCGGATACGGATTCTAATTTTCTTACTCAATCGGTGTCGGTGCTTGGACCCTGAAACTCACTACGATAAATGTTTGCAATATGAAGGTGCCAAATATATTATGATTTTAAGAAAAAAACTGAATGGAATTTAATAGTTTTGCATTGCTAGATAATCATCTATATATATACAATTTCATATATGTATTGAAAATTAATACGGTAAAAGATCCGTCAAAAAAGTAACGGACACGGATACGGATATCGGGCGCATCACTAAATTTGTCCATACCAAACGGGCTCCCAAGTGAAATATTCAAAGTCCTGACTGACTGACTGACGTATATATCAATGCACAGCCTAAACCGCTAGGGTTAGAGACTTGAAATTTTGACAGTAGCTTCCTTTTGTAACAGGCGCTCACTAAGGAAGGATTTTTCAAAATTCCATCCCTAAAGGGGTGAAATAGGGGTTGAAAGTTTGTATGAAAGTCCAACATTTCTCAAGTTATATCCATGAAACTTAGTATATGAGTTATCGGTAAAAAAGAAAGAAATAGGTATTTCACAGTTTTTGAAAATTCTACCCCCGAAGGGGTGAAATAAGGGATGAAAGTTTATATGAAAGTCCTTCATTTCTCAAGATGTTTCTCAAGTTGTATCAACGAAACTTGGTATTTTGGCTTTAGGTAATAAATAAAGAATTACGTGTGGCACAGTTTTTCAAAATTCCGCACCTAAAGGGGTAAAATAGGGGTTGAAAATTTGTATGAAAGTCCTTCATTTCTCAAGTTATAGTGATATAACTTAGCATTTGGGCTTTCAGTTAGATATGCAGAAGTACGTGTGTAATAGTTTTTCAAAATTCCAACCCCAAACGGATAAAATGGGGGTTGTAAGTTGGTGTAAAAGGCCGGTGTTTTTCAAGTTAAATAGCCGTGAAACTTGATATTTGGGCTACCGGTTTAAATTATGAAATACATAATTCACAGTTTTTTTAAATTCTATCCCAATGGACGTTAAATAGCCTTTCAATCACGCCGCAACCGAGCAACGGATCGACAGGTTTTTTTTCATGGGTTCTTTTTATACCGGAAAATTAAGGAATGCCATGGGAATTGAAAAACTTATGCCACGCGAACGAAATCGCGGGCGTCCGCTAGTGCTTTATAAAATGACATAGAAAGGAACGAGAAAATTTCCTGATAACTAGATGCGAGCCAAAAAATATTTTTCTTTCTTAAAATTGCTCGTGAAGTATATAAGTATCAGTCTTCAACATTATGGTGTTGATTGTTGACGTCTCGTTAAGGACGCAAAAAACTATCATATCATAAAGGCCAAACGTAGATCCTGCATTAATTTTAGTCTGGGTGCTACTACACGTAACCCAGAATACATACAAAGATGTTGCAATTAAAATATTTTCATGTTAACTATAGAGCCTCACTGCGATCTCACCTGATTGTAAGTGATGATGCAGTCTAAGATGGTCTAAGAATCTAAGATCTTAAGAAGAAGTCTAAGATGGTAGCGGGCTAACCTGTTAGGGGCATGGCAGTTATATTAAACATTCGGTCGCGTACCGGAACGCTAAATCGCTTGGCGGCACGGTTTCGCCGGTAGGGTGATAACTAGCCACGGCTGAAGCCTCCCACCAGGCCAGACCAGGGAAAATCCAGAAATTATAAATTCCCAAATGGACCCTGCCGGATATCGAACCCTGGAGATTCACACGTTAAGACAACAGCATTCAACACTGCGCCACGGAGGTTGTCAAAAATCTTCTTTTTCATGTGAAATCTCTGTACATGGGGATGTTGTTATTTTCACGAAGAATGGTGATTCATCGTGAAAATAACTAATTTGTGCCACGTTATACAATCCATAATTTTCATTCAACAGAATATTAGATGAAACCTCAAACCGCACCAGAGCCGCGCTCTGGCTTGTTGGATCAGCAATTATCTTATCTTACTAATACTTACTATAAATGCGAAAGTTTGGATAGATTTATGGATGTATGGATGGATGGATGGATGTATGGATGTTTGTTACTCAATCACGCCCCAACAGCTTAACGGATCTGGCTGAAATTTGGCACAAAGATATATTATAGTCTGGAATAGCACATAGGCTACTTTTAATCCCGGAAAATGAAAGAGTTTCCGCGGGAACCACAAAACCTCTTTCTGCGCGTACGAAGTCGCGGGCATCAGCTAGTAATGTTTTCAATGATGCCCGCGACTTTCTCCGCCTAGATTAGTAAGGTTTTTGATTCCCGCGGGAACTCCTTAATTTTACGGCATAAAAAGTACCTGTCCTTCCACGGGATACAAACTATCCCTGTACCAAAATCGGTTGAACAGGTAGACCGTGAAAGTGTAGCAGACCGATAGACAGACAGACAGACAGACGGACAGACAGACAGGCACACTTTCGCATTTATAATATTAGTATGGATTTTATATATACACATATTATGGTACTACACTGTCATGGCATTTAAAAAAACGCAATGATCTACTATAAGTGTCTCTTCTATCAAAGGTTGGCGATCATATTGGCAACTTGAACTTTCGACACTGCAGCTCTAAATAGCGATCGGGTGCTTTTGTTGAACCACTGGCGTAAGTTCTTCAGCCAGGATATCCTTCACTAAAGTGCAATCCTGCTACTGCCATGTTAATGCCTCTCTTGATTACAATGAAAGTATGTCTATCTGTCTTTCTGTCTGCTTCCCTTTCACGGCCCATATTTTGTTCAACCGATTTTCTTGAAATTTTGTACAGGGATAGGTTGTACGGACGGATGAAGTCGCGGGCATCATCTAAACAATAATATGTTATGCGAAAGGACGTGGGAATGCACCGCATTACTATCCAGAGAAAACTCGTTATTTGACTCATGGAAATAAATAAATAAATAGTTAATTTATAAATTATACAAGTATGGAATACTACGATAGAGGTCACGACCCTCAGTAAAGAGGAATACGATGCAGAGAGAAGAGAGAGAGATATAAATAATATTATATTTTTTAATCTGATCATCGGTAATCAGGTTGAGGTAATCGTTTATGATCTTAAAAATACCTTTATATGAAGTTAATCACTTTTGGCACCATCCAAAGTCATTTTAGATCTTTTATTTATTTAAATCTGCCTGAAGATTCTCTTTGTTTTACTATCTCCGAAATTTAATCGAAGTTTATTAGTTTGCAATTTTGCATCTGCTTGCGGCATTTCGTGCTCTAGAATTATTCAGATTCGATATTGAGATTAAATCGAATTCAGGTCCAGATGAAATGATCGAAAATAGATAAATGCATATGAAGTACACGAAAGTGCAGTAGTACCTGTTGGGGCCATCTATTTTAAAAGAAGACGAAAGAAATGATAGTTGTGCAATATTTATGGGTTTTCTTTTTTTCAAAACTGCGCCACTGTAGATAGTACAGTGGTGCATGCTAGGCTTAATTCAATTAGTTGAGAGATGCCCTATTTCCTTTAAGACCGGTTGTATGACGGACATGTGTGCATATTAAAATCTCCCCTGAGGTATGCATGATTTCTTAACATTGTTTCTTAAGATGTTTCAGTGCTGAAGTTAGTCACTTAATGGAAAAATAACTTTTGTTGTTTTACTCGTAGAGTACGGAAATTCCCGTTTGTCGTAACTAGCCGACCGTGTCTTCAATACTAAGCTCCTCCTGTGTGAGTAATTAAAATACTGGCGACTTGCCCGTTCACAAGAAATAATAATATACGGTGGCTTTGAGCACCGATATGGCAACTCAACCCACCTTGAGGCACCATTGTATCTTCATGGTATACAAAAACACCAGCACGCAAGCACTCATTTTCTCTTACTGAGAAATGATATATCCACCACCGCCACTGCTGGGCACAGGCCTCCACTCTCATAGGAGAGAAGGAATTAGAGTTTTTTTTTTTTTTTTTTTTAATAAATCGAGATGTCCCCCTTTCATAAAAAGGGTCCTTTCTTGCCGTTTTTACGTGTCTTTTTGTGTTATTTGTAATGTGTAAGTTATTTTTAGTTTCTATTTTTATTTCTAATTTTCTTCATTTAAGATTTATTCCGGCTTTGCGAGGAACAGAGCAGTGCGATTTATATACTAGTATCGTTTTTATATGCTCATCATATTGGACGAACTATGCATCTCTATCGACTGCTCTGTTCCTTGCAATAGCGAATTTGGCTATTTTGCATGCGTATTTTATTAACGCTTTACGGCCGGAGGCCTCGCTCAGGATGGTGGGCACGGAGCCCCTGCACAAGTTCATTTCCAATTCCTGTTGCAAGTCTTCACGAGCCGCCATATGCTGTGGACAGTCCATCAGAAGATGCAGGATCGATTCTGATGCACCGTCATCACAGATGCAGCTTGGGTTGTCCTTGAGTTTGAACCTGTGCAGGTACTCCGCGAACCCTCCATGACCCGTCAGCACCTGGGAGAGCACCATACCGTGGTCGACGTGCTTCACTATTCGATGAGCGAACCGCACATCCGGCAGAAATATTTTCGTGGTGCCTGCGGTTTCTTCCGATATGTACCGCCGCGATTACTCCTCGCGGAGTAATCGCTTAACGAATGAAACAGGACACCGGTCATAGTCCGGTTTCCTTTTCAGGTTTAGAGCTGCCTCTTTCGCGAGCTCATCGGCTCTTTCGTTTTCCTCCAACCCCGCATGCGCTTTCACCCAAAACAAGGAGACTTCTTTGTTTTGGGTGTGACAAATTTTTAAATTGTCAACAATGTTTGTTACCAAGGGGTGGAGGGATTTGCGCCTGACCACTGACTCAAGGGAGGATCTTGAGTCGGTGTATATGCCGATGGAGGCTTCTGGGCGCTTCGTCGCGATAGAGACAGCTCTATCCAGGGCAAGGAGCTCAGCCTGGTAGACCGAGCAGTGCGCACCCAACTTTAGCTTGACGGCTTTGGTTTCGGCCTCTTGATTCCATATGGAGAGCGAGGCCCCCACTTTTCCGTCGATTTTACTGCCGTCGGTAAAGATGCGCACCGCTTGAGTGTTGTTTCTCTCAAGGTCTTCTCGGTCCACCAGGCTTGTAAACTGTAGGCACATCTGTTCCGCCGGATGGGGTTGTTTGCAGTATGGCACTCTTCCCTCCATCTCCCTGTCCCCGAGCACACGCTGGGACACTTCCTTTTTGGCCTCGTACAGAGCCGCTGCCTCTCGGATCCTAAGATCCAAAGGAAGTATCCCGGCCAGAATCAGAGCCGCGTTCAAGGAGACGGTTCGATACGACTTGGTCATTTTCTGTGCGAAGCCCCTTTGGAGTGCACTCAAGCGCTCCCGCACTCCAAGCTTTGAGGCGGCAGGCGGCAGCTTATTGTCGATTGTAAGCCCCAGGATCTTTATTTCGCCGGACAGTTCAATGCCGATCCCGCCCATGCTCAAGAGCGGGGAGTCGTATTTCAGTTTATTGGTTATAACCATCGCCTTGGCTTTGTGCGGTGCGAACCTAAGTTTGTTACGGTCTCCCCACTCCTGAACATACGCTAGTGCAGCATTGGTCCGTTGCGAGACCTCCAGCCCTGTGTCGCCGTCGAAGTCGAGGACAACATCGTCGGCAAAGGCCTGACAATAATCTCCCCGCCACCCCAGGCCTTGCAGTAGTGGATCCAACAAGAGGTTCCACAAGACGGGACCCCCGATGGAGCCTTGCACACACCCCTTGGTGGTGTTGTGTGTGTGTTCTGCCCCCGCGTACCTCACTCTGACCTTCCTATCCCGAAGATAACTGTCAATCACCCTGCGGATGTTTACGGGACAGTTCTCTTCAGCCAGTCTGACTCTGATGGCTGGCCACCAGGCGCTATCGAAGGCCCCCTGTATGTCGAGTAAGACCACTGTTACAATTTTCTTTTATTTAAGTTTTCCGTAGATATACTCCATCAGGACATAGAGGGCGTCTTCTGTGCTTCTCTGGGGCATAAAGCCAAACTGGCGTTCACTGATCCCGGGCAGAATATGCCATTTTATACGATTAACAACCATCTTTTCGAGGATCTTGCCCAGAAC
This sequence comes from Erebia epiphron, assembly GCA_963932025.1. Taxonomy (NCBI): domain Eukaryota; kingdom Metazoa; phylum Arthropoda; class Insecta; order Lepidoptera; family Nymphalidae; genus Erebia; species Erebia epiphron. The sequence continues at coordinate 13,367,585 of OZ009959.1, read as the reverse complement.
TGGTAACAGTCCGATCGGATGATAGGCTTTGGGATTGGTGTAGTCCTCCTTTGCTGGTTTTCGGAGGACTATCACAGTGGCCTCCTTCCACAGGATCGGAAAGTGACCCAGTTCTAGGCACTTGTTGGCCAGAGCGAGGAACGCGTCGGGGTTTAACGCTATGGCGCGTTGGCAGATGTCAGCGGTGAGGCCGTCCGAACCGGGGGCCTTCTTGGGGTTGAAGCTCGAGGCGGCGTTGCTCAATTCAACAGCGGTAAACTGTGGATCCAAATATTCATTTGGAGTCCACTCGTTCACATGTTCAGCTGCTCGCCTCGTACGCTGGTGGTCCGCATTGTCTTCCACCCCAAGATCCTCCGGTAGAATATTCCCGCAAGCAATGTCGCCGATTCATTCGGGCCATAGGTTTTACCATCTTTGACGAGTGGCATGTCCTCTTTCCTCACTGCGGTTCAACCTATGACTCTGTATATCCCGTCCCATAAACCCTCTCTGTCCTGACGCTCACAGAAGGCCTTCCAGCTCTCTATCTGTGCCCGTTTAGCATGTAGTTCGTACATTTCCTTGGCCTGCAGGTACTCACTCACGACTCTGTTTCTACGGACTGGTGCAGCGCAACGGATGCGTCGCTTTTTAGTGCCGACTTCGCGTTTCATCGATTCGAGCTCATCATTCCACCAAGGTAGGCTAAGGCGTTCGGTACTTTTCCTGATTGGCATGCTTGCTTCGCAGGCTGCCACTATTGAATTTGCGTACGATTCAACACAATTATCAAGATCTGCTTTATTATTAATTTTAACTATTTCCTCTTTTTTGTGTAGATTTTCTGTTTGTAATTGGGTGAGTTTCGCTTGGCTTCTCCTAAACCCCACATTTAATTATAGCCCAACCCGGGACTCGAAACCGGGACCTTGTCGGCTGCAGTCGAACATGCTAACCACTAGAACAACGAGATAATGATACAATACAATAATATTATGTACAAACCGTCAAAGTATACATTATCAATTCATGTATACATCAATCAATAATTATCGCTTATAAGAATTGATCATTTGATCACTTATAGCGGCGCAGACTCGGCCGTTGTAAAGACTGGTCCTTCTACAGAACGATCACGTCTGTCAATGACCGGTGGCAGTAACATATAAGACGAGCAAACCGCTAAATAAATCTAACTGCAGTACGCCATTTTCTTTTTGCTGCTTATTTACGGCTGACAACATAAATTGGGGTGTAAATTGTTGCTCCTTTGTGTTGACCGCATTGCTGCGCTTCCATTGCTGGGGTATGCTGTATATTATTCAGTAGGTATTTAATTTACAGAACAATGTGTATAACCGTTTGAAAGTTATCTTGTTTGTAACTAATAGCCAAGATATCATTTTAACCGCATCTTTACGGTTGTAGCCATTGAACGGTACGGTTAAAGCTACCTTTTAACCGTATACTGCTCAAACAAGCTTATAAGATCTTTCCAGCGCGGTTTCGAGCGCTGCAATTTCTAAATTTTCGCAGGTCTGCCCCCCTAGCCAAGTTACAAACGTTTCATGTCTATTCTCTTTCTATAATCGTTAACGCTTTAGTGAAAGCGATTAAAAACGCTAACCTTAAACAAGTCGCTTTTTTTTCTCTCCGCTAAAGCGTTGACGATTATAGAAAGATAATATGGAGACACAAAACGTATGTAACTTGGCTAGGCTTGAAAAAATGACTAGACTAGACTAGATTTAGCTAATTCAATCTAATTTAGTATAAAGAACTTGTTTAATTTAATACATAACTATTTTCATCGTAAAATTAGTCCGAAAGAAGTTATTACCAAAAAACTGTTTTTGGGCGCCATTTTTTCAATATGGCGACGCGAGCGGCAAAGATACGAGGTGGCAAAGTAAAAATTTGGAAAGAGCACGTCAAAATCTATAAAATACACCAATTTTCAAAACTCCCGAGAAACTTTCCAGGTAACCCACTTTTTGAGGAGCAAATTACCGAGTTATTACAGGTAAGCCCTACGGTACCACAGTATGCTATTACTACGTACCGCTACTATATTGAACTGTATGTTCACTTCCTATCAGATGAGATCGCAGTCAAGGGCAAACTAGTAGTGGAGTAGAAAAAACAATATTCGGTACAGTACGGTTGTGAAATTATTTTGCATGAAAAAAATCCAAGTTACTTTTCCTATTATAGAATCGCGCTGTACGTGCTAATGAACCAATATTGTTTATTGCGGATTGGAAACAGCTGCAATAGATGCAAAAATAAACGGCGTCTTCATGACAAAGGAAATTTCACGAATTTGTTCATACTTAGCCGCATATTTTGGTATCTATTTGCTATCCAGAGATAAATACAGATAGAACAGTAACGAATGCCTAAACTTTGTTTGTTTTAGTTAGTTAATAATTAGTGGTGAAGGCAATCAAGCTAGAGAACTTAGTTTGAAAACTGTTAGTGCTATTTTATTAGTTCATGGCCTGTGAAACGAAAGATTTAAAGGTTTCATCCTTTTCTGCCATCCTCATTAGATGATAGCGTGTAAGGCCTATGGCGCATTAAAAGAAAATAAACTTGTGTCATATACATATTACAAAATTATTAAATATAGGCCACTAGACATTTTCTTGTAATGCGCAATAGGTCTAACGATGTGTTCTAGCTTTTTTTTTTGTTTTTTTTTTATTACGTTTAGTTGTATAATAGCTTGTTGACTGGATTAGTACCCCAATTACCTACTAATTTACTGACGGTAATTAATCACGGCTAATTTCTACTGTTTCTACTGACTCCCAAGGCCAATTTTTAAGGTTTTATTCTATTTCATTTCTCATTCGACTATTTTTATTATTTACTTGATATTATAAAATCATCTTTTCTGAATAATAAAAAGCATTAGCATTATATTATTTTAAATGTGATATTTTCGTGAGATATAACGTATTTTGTTTCCTGTTTTCAACAAGGTACGATTAAGGTTCCTTGAAAGCGTAACGCAATAACTGTCACAGTGGCTCATGTTTTCTGTCATCTTCTTTTATTTCGAGACATTGTTGGGTGGAAACACCGCAAGAAACACATTTTTAGGGTTCCGTACCAAAATGGTAAAATGGAACCCTTATGGTGCGACTTTCTCCGTCTGTCTGTCCGTCCGTCACACTCGATTATTTCAGTAACTACCGAAGCTATCGACATGAAATTTGGAATAGTTATGTATATTGGTGGCCCAAAGACACTGGAATTAAAAAAAATTGGAAATTATTTTTGTTCTTATTTAAAAAGGGGGGACAATCGGAGGGTTGTAATTTAAAAGTGAGATAACTGTACTGTGTGGGGTATCATATGAAAGGGTTTAGTTTGTACATTCTAAAACAGATTTTTAATTATTTTTAGTCATGATAGTTTTTGATTTATCGGGGAAAAAGTCTAAAAAAATACCGTTCCCCCCCCCCCTTATCTCCGGAGTTTACCAATCGAAAAATTTGAAATAATTATGGTCAATAGGAATTTACGTATATTTTACAGGAAAACTATAGCCAATGCTCTAACTAGCATAGTTTTTTTGATATTAACAATAAACATCTACAAACAAAGTTAGTATTGCGGTTCATTAACAAAGGTAATTATTTATTAATAATGGTACGGAACCCTTCGTGCGCGAGTCCAACTCGCACTTGCCCGGTTTTTATAATGGGGAGCATATTTCAACTAAGGCTAGAGTGTGAGAAGAAATTAGATACGCGTTTGTAATTTACCTTCCTCACCTTAGTAAAATTTCTTATTTTTTTATTTTTTTATTTCTGTTTATTATTATTGATGTCGAAATGTGTGGCTGTGTTATTCGTTCAATCCACGCAAACGCACCCCTTACTTATTTTAATGTGACGAATGTGCCATTTAGCAAGCAGTACAACCATAAATGTAAAAATTTTGGTTTATAATAGAAAGTATGCAGGTACGTTACGACCATAAAATACACAACTTATTAGAAATAATGTAAGCAGCATCCAGACTAATATTATAAATGCGAAAATGTATCTGTCGGTCTGTCTGTCTGCTACGCTTTTACGGTTTCCGTCCAACCGGATGCCACCACCTGGATTCCTGATCCTCTTCCACCACCCGTTATTCCAGGTCATTTCTGCCACTACCCACAAATTGTCGAACCAGTTTCCATCTTCAGTGTTCCCTCATGATTATAATATGGGCCTCTTCAAAGGGCAGATAAACAAATAAGTATCTCAAAAGCCAGCAACGCATTGGCGGTTCCTCTGGTGCTGCAAATGTTCATGAGCGGCGGTAATCACTTACCATCAGGCGACCCGCCTGCTCGTTTGCTCGCTATACCTACATATAAAAAAAAACGATTTTGATTAAATTTGGCACAGTGATATATTGAATCCCGGGAAAGGACATAGGCTACTTTTTATCCCAAAAAAATTAAAAAATAAATAATCCACGCGGACGAAGTTGCGGGCATCTTCTAGTTGGCTTATAATAGGAAAGTATGAAGTAGGTTATAAAGATTATAAAATACACAACTTACTAGAAATAATGTAAGTCAAGCAACATTTTTTATGTGACGAAAAAGACAAGGGGATTGAACGGACTGTACATGCGTTCAGCCATCTGAACGAGTGTTCTTTAGAAGAGCCCCTACCAGGAAGAGCTACTAAGGAGACAGCGTTCCACTAAACGGTTCTGAAAAGAACAGAATTTTGTAATTCCTTACTGTACCTAAATAAATGATGCACTTAAGGGTTTTTTATTTTGTTCCATCCAACAATTTTGCTACAAAATTTTGTAATTTTAAAGCGATTCAAACGGACTTTTCTATCAAAGTAAGTATACACTTAACGTAAACCCCGTACTATTTGTCCACAAACGCAAACGAGTGCACAAAGTTGGCGATCGAAGTAAACCTTACAGGATAGTTACATACAGACTTAAACTTCGAGACACGATCACCTAGATGGATGAGATTTTAATGGTATTACTTGTGATCCCGCTAATGCGTTTAGTTTCACGTCCACACCTAATGGATTAGGAACGTGTTTTCATATAATATCTGATTAAGGAATTATCGCAATCGAGGTTTGATTGATGGTCGCTAAGTAATTATACAGGGTAACTGATAATGTTCTCTATTTAAAAGACACGAGAGACGAAATTCGGATCCAGATTCCAAAATTTTCATGACGTAATTAGGAGAAAATTATGATATTGTGTTATTACGAGTAAATGATAAATGGATATATGATAAACGATTTATCTATTTCACGTAGGACATCTTGTGTCACTTACGATAAATCAAGGCTCTACCACTGCACCGGTTCGGCAAAATAATTCTACTGAGAAGAGCCGGCAAGAATCTGAACAAACATTAAGTAGCGTTTTGTAATTATGATGAAAGTTTTGGGAATTCAGCAAAATTGCTTGTACATGTTGGCTACAAACTCGGGAACGAACATAGTGTTAGCATTATTACTGTTTGTCATTATATCTCGTGAAACAGGAAGTATAATATTGTGTCAATTTGACTCGTTTCATGTCATTTGATTTAATCGGCGGGTTCGGACGCCATATTGAAATTAGTTATTGTAAATACGAGTGTTTTGACGATAGTAATTCAGTCTCCTGCCGGCAGACTCAGCGATTGTTGAATGCTTTCGTGTTAGGATCGCATTTTGGTTTGGAGCTTGACGATAGCACTCGTGGCCGGATCAAATGAATATTGTCTTTGAGTTTGGCCAACTTTTATCTAATTACGACGACTTCCGTGGCGCAGTGTGTAGCGCTGTTGCCTTAACGTGCGGAGGTCCCGGGTTCGATCCCCGGCAGGGTCAATTTGGGAATTTATAATTTCTGAATTTTCCCTGGTCTGGCCTGGTGGGAGGCTTCGGCGGTGGCTAGTTACCACCCTACCGGCAAAGACGTGCCGCCAAGCGATTGAGCGTTCCGGTACGATGCCGTGTAGAAACCGAATAGGGGTATGGGTTTAATATAACTGCCATGCCCCTAACAGGTTAGCCCGCTACCATCTTAGACTGCATCATCACTTACCATCAGGTGTGATCGCAGTCAAGGGCTAACTTGTAGTGGATAAAAAAAAAAAAAAAATTGCATTGAATCTCTCGTGGAACCACTACACGTTTAACCATTTACTCGTGCAGGTTCCAAGTGAGAGTGTAAATATATTGAGGGTGTCTCATGAATGCCTACTTCTGGGTTGTCTCTTACACTAGGCTTCCTATTCCTATTCCTATTCTAGAAAATTATATAGCTCTCCCACAGTTGTAAAACTCATCTTGTGAGTATATTAATATAATAATTAAGTCTTTCCCCGGGATGTAACCTATTTCTAAAACAAATTTCACTAAAATCGGTTGAAAAGATGGGCCGTTAAAGCAAAGCAAACGAACAGACAGACACACATTTGCATTTATAATATTAGTATGGATTATAATATATAGCCCGCCAACCCGCATTGGAGCAGCGTGGTGGATCTAAGCTCTAATTCCCTCTTTCCTATGAGAGTGGAGGCCTGTGCACAGCAGTGGGACGTTAATGGGCTGTAGTGTTAGTGGTAGTGGTATGGATTATATCCATCAAAGTTGTACTAAATCAGGCCATGCAAAGCTTGAATGAGGCCAGTAAGCTTTTTTGTACTCAAACTAGCGTTTGTTTCGTGATTTTCCATGTATTTCGTAGCTTGGCAGCGCGCCTACGAAGCTCAAGTCAAGGATGCTTGGGAGGCTTTACACGAATACCAGACAGTCTGCGTAGGTTCAGTTACACTATAAATTTCTTTACAATGAATACTAGGTAGTCTTTTATTTTGAAATTGAAATAATATACTTTTGCACAGAAGCGGTCTGAAAATGTTTAAGGTTCATATTTGCATGCACACATCTGTCTCAGAAGGTCGATATGTGATTTGATTAGGCATGCAACAACTAAAATAAATTAGTACGTAGGTACTCTTAGTGTTGAATTCAAAGCTTGAAAACTGTTGATAACTTTGAAAAGTAATAAGTACCCCGAAAAGGCGTTATCGTTAGGCTTCAATCGATAGGATAAAAAAGTTTTCAAACCTAAAACTAATAGGAGACGAGTATTTTACGACTTTTGAGAGATCCTCTATTTAATAGTCACTAAAAATAATTAATTATTCAAGAATAATTGTTAATATACCCAATTAAGATGAGTGTGAAAGATTGCTCATAAAATATCATTAGTTATTTTCAAGATACGTGTTTAATTTAAACAGTCTTTTGTTTTCTTTTAGACACAGTTTTTTCCTTAATATGAGTATAATATTATGCAACCTATACTCACAAAATTACAGTCTAGCCTAAAAAATAGACTAATGAGTAATTTCATTTTAACCTTAACTTATAGATTATCTTAGATACTAAGAATTAGCCCACTGACACATCTTAGCCTTTCTTTATTCTAATTGGAGACAATATGTTATTGTGTTCTTGGAGGCAGCACTTACACTACCTTCACTAATCACTAAACTTTTATCACTATTGAAAACTAGTTCACGTCATAGCTAGAAACAGATAATATGAAAACTACCCGAAAAATTGACTTTCCTAATATAATATTCACCGCTATAAACTTTTGGCCTCCACAAATTTTCTCATCAAATTTCGTATAAATTGTATTCCCCCAAAGACGATGTGTGTGAATTGCGTGTGAAATTACAATAAATATGGCGGCGCAATTTAGGTTATCACATTATTTTTCTCAAACAAGATGTTGTTTTTTTGCTCACTGTCACAGACAGTCTTATTATCCTTTCAGGACGTATAATTTCTTACGCTGATGACACAGCACTGATCGTCCAAGGCAATAGTTGGTCCGAAGTACAGCTTTACACTGAAGCTGCCCTGGTAAGGATAATGACCTGGCTCTCCACCAATCTCCTATCTCTTAATGTCGTAAAAACTAAATATATAACCTTTTCCACTAATAAATTAACCCAGCCCGATTGCTCCTTTAAGATAATCTCTCATACATGTGGGTCAAAATTAAGTTCCGTTTGTGATTGTACGGTCTTGGATCGCGTGGATCATGCGCAATACTTGGGTGTTGTGGTGGACCACACGCTATCCTGGACGCAGCATGTGGAGTCGCTTATTAGTAAGACCAGAAAGCTTATTTATGTATTTAAAAATCTGAGATCTGTCTTAGATTTAAAAACGTTAAAAATAGTTTACTCCTCGTTAGTACAAAGTCTCTTATCCTATTGTATCAAATCATGGGGAAGTTGCAATAAAACTCTCATGCTGCGACTTGAGAGAGCGCAAAGAGCTGTGCTAAAGGTCATGCTGCGCAAACCAATTCGATTCCCGACCGATGTATTATATAAAACAGCTAATGTACTTTCTGTTAGGAAATTGTACATCCTTCAAGTGATCCTAAGGAAGCATAAAGAACTATATTATAACCCGGGTATTTACGAAGAAAAAAGGAGGTCTGATCGGGTGTGTCAGATAATTCCTTCTCGTATTTTACTTACTAGGCGACAATTTTACTATGCTAGTTCGTCAATATACAACAAAGTCAATAAGCTCCTGAATATCTATCCCTTAACTAATAATAAATGCAAAAATGTTGTTTCAATGTGGCTTAAATCACTGTCATACGATGATGTTGAAGATTTTATAAAATGATAAACACCCCAAATAAACTTAGTAATAAATAATTAATAAATAATAAAGTCTTAGCACTAAATCATAATATACATAACCAACCCTCATAAAATCTCAAACACACACACACACACACACACACACACACACACACACACACACACACACACACACACACACACACACACACTCACTCTCTCTCTCTCTCTCTCACACACACACACCTTTTGTTGTTGCTATTTTGTTACTGTGATAAAATGTTCCTACTTATATTCTCCCACTGTAGTTTATATTATTATTTATTATTGTTAATTATTAATGTTATACTGTGTCGGTACTTATTCTCTGAGGTAGGCGTTGGTGGTTGCGCATCAGTTTATACTATTGCAACCATTAACGTTCTATATATCTGGTATTTAAGTATGTTGTAATAATATGGTATAGTTATAATAATGTAATAAATGTTTGTAATAATATAGTTATAATAATAATGTAAATTAAATTAAATTAAATTAAAATTAAAAAAAAAAAAAAAAAAAAAAAAATGATTGATGCAAAAGTTACGCGGTCGCCCTGCTGGTCACTAATTGCAAGAATCTTTGCAGCCAAATATATTTTTAAACGGTTTTTTTTTTTCAACCTAACGTCGGCCTACTACTGAGTCACCTCTCAGAACGAGAAGAGTTTAGCCATAGTCCATCACACTGGCCAAGTACGGAATGGCAGTCTTCACACACATTTGAGAACAGTATGAAGAACTCTCACACATACAGGTTTCCTTGCGATGTTTTCCTACATCGTTAAAGCAAGTGATATCTACTTCATTACTTAAAACGTGCATAGCTCAAAAAACTAACCGCTAACCACCAGAATATAATGGTTAGCGTCTCAAACACTAAGTTATAACTAAGTATTTAATACAAAACTAGATGATTCCCGCGACTTCGTCCGCGTGGATTAAGATTTTTTGATTCCCGAGGGAACTCTTTAATTTTCCGGGATAATAAGTAACTCGTATTTATGTCCTTCCCCGGGATACAATCTACCCCTGTACCAAATTTCATCAAAATCGGTTGAACTGATAATTTTTTTGATTCCCGCGGGAACCTAAGAATTTTCCGGGATATAGCCTGTGTCCTTCCTTGGGATATAACCTATCCCTGTACAAAATTTCATAAGAAAAACATTATTTAAAATTAAAAAATTATTTTGCAATTTTTCATATTGGGTGAAGTTATCCGAGCTTTCGGTAAAATATCTGCGGTGGACTTGCCAACGTAGTCATATTGTAAGCTCATAAGCACGTCATTACTGAAGCCAGACATCTCTTCTCCGCTTTTTCTTTTTCATCTACAGAGTGCTCCAATATAATCCACTAGATGATTCCCGCGACTTCGTCCGCGTGGACCAAGTTTTTTCGATTCCCGCGGGAACTCTTGAATTTTCCGGGGTAAAAAGAAGCCTATGTCCTTTCCCGGGATACAACCTACCTCTGTACCAAATTTCATTAAAATCGGTTGAACTGATAATTTTTTTGATTCCTGTGGGAACCTAAGAATTTTCCGGGATATAGCCTATGTCCTTCCTTGGGATATAACCTATCCCTGTACAAAATTTCATCAAAATCGGTTGAACAGATGGGCCGTGAAAGCGTAGCAGACAGACAGACAGACAGACACAATTTCGCATTTATAATATTAAGTATGGACAGACAGGCAGGCAGACAGACAGACAGACAGACAGACAGACACAATTTCGCATTTATAATATTAAGTATGGATATAAGTATCCATACTAATATTATAAATGCGAAAGTGTGTATGTCTGTCTGTCTGTCTGTCTGTCTGCCTGTCTGTCTGTCTGTCTGTCTGTCTGTCTGTCTGTCTGTCTGTCTGTCTGTCTGTCTGTCTCTCTGTCTGTCTGTCTGTTTGTCTGTCTGTATGTCTGTCTGCTACGCTTTCACGGCCCATCTGTTCAATCGCGGGAATCATCTAGTGGAAAAATAATTTCAAAGGACAGAGGGTAAATACATCCCAGCGCAGTGTAAAACGACCTCCAGTTCGCTGGACCGATGACTTAAAGAAGGCGTGGTGAGAAGCGGATGGATGTATTTCTAAGAAGTCAATAAATTGGTACTTAAGAGTATTTTTTAACTTTACATGCATGAAACACTTTGAAGATAGTTTTTAGGTAATTCCTGTCTTAATTTTGTGTACTGTTTATTCAATTGTTGTTCAATTGTTTGTTGTTGTTTGTTTAATTGTTTGTCCTCATAGAAAAAAATTCTTCAGTTTCAAGTTATCTGTCTCTCAAAAATAAAATAATACCAAACTAACGCCTCTCTTATAATACATTGGACACAAACTACCTGTGTCCTGTCAATGTGTCAAGACAGTCCGAGAACCGGTAAACTCTCAAAACGACGGCCTGTTCCACTAGTCTCTACCAACGTATCCCCTCTGGGAGTAAGAGTAGATTTTTTTTCCAGTTATCCCTGCGGTAGGGATGAGTGGAAAAAATATTAACATTTATCTTAACGAATGGTACGTGGGCCGTTTTTGTACAGCCATCGATGTAACATGTGTCATAGCGTGCACAACAAGTTCTTTAGGCAGTTATGTTGTAAATACTAAACTCTGGCGAACAAGAAATTTCACTATTTCAAGGCCGACCCTATTAAAATTGTGTTTTTATTTGATTTTAACTTCACCCGTGTATTATTTACCCCTTAACTTGCCATACAATCAGAAAAAACACTACTATAATTTATTTGCCTTCCCAAAATTTCACTTCACCCGTGTATTATTTACTCTGAAACTGAGCCAATGTCGCCCGCCTAGCATTCTCGTAAAGCCTTTAAGCGACCCAACTCCGTTGGAGCTGTAGGCGTGTTGCCAAGATAAAACATATTGAAAATTCCCACCTAACCTAGTACCGGTACTATATTTCAATCTAAAATGGTCAGTAACATGTTATCTAATGTGTTGGTCTAGTGACTCTAGTAGATAACATGTTCGACTGCGGCTGACGGTCCTGGTGGGGACATAATTAAGTATTGGGTTTTTGGAGTTAGGAAATTTGCGGTGTTGTGGGAAGAGAGCACGTAAAGCCGTCGGCTCTACGCCTGATCTTTCTCCGGTCGTGTCGGATTTTCCGTCCCATCGGGCTATAAGAGTAAAGTGACAGAGAGTGCACCTGTGTTTGCGTACATACTTGTGCACTATAATATCTCCCGCGCAGATGGCTAAACTGTCTGGAGATTGGTCACCATGGCCGAAATTCTGACAGGAGGATATTATTATCTAATTTGTGATCTAGTCGTGTGACCTAGTTAAATGTCATGTGAACTAGTTGCAACAAGGCATAATACCCATTAATATTGATGATTGAGCTGAGCTCTCGGTAAGCTACGTTGACCCACGTCGGTAATTGGATGAAGTCTTTGGAGGTCGAACAGGCTTTTCGTTATTTCTGTTCCTCGGAAAATATGTCAAGCTTTCGTTTTCTTTGTACTTTGGCGAGCTTCTTAAGCATATCCCGGTTATAATCATTATCATTCGGAGCTGAATTATTACGCGCACTATTAACAGGGGGCATAGGGCCGGAGCCGGGCTAAGCAGTAAAGAAAGAAGATTTGCTGAACATAATATGGTATTCTTACTAAGACAATGGATTGTGGCCAATTAGGGAAAGAGTGAGCCAATCAGAGGTGATAGCGATGTTTACACTGCATTGCACTGCTACACTGTGATTCTCTAAGAAACATTTAAGCATTGCTAGCATCGATGTGGTCTGCGATGTAACATCGAAGAGATCGACCTTGACTGTAACGGTTGTAAATTTTATTTTACCTTAGAGAATCACATAGCTGTACCTGATTCGGTCTTACATACCTAACGAAATTTCTTCAAGTCATGCGTACTTTTCTTTACTTTTATTGTATCAGTACATGCTTATTTGTCATAAAATCTTTTTGTAATAGATGGGTATCAAGCATGATCCGGGTTGGTTGGGTCAATATATAGGTACCTAATAGATACAATCATTTTATGACACAAGGCTGTTCAGGGTCCCGTATTTTCAACCGACTTCAAAAAAAGGAGGAGGTTCTCAATTCGACTGTATTTTTTAATTTTTTTTTTTATGTTTGTTACCTCAGAACTTTTGACTGGGTAAACCGATTTGGATGATTCTTTTTTTATTTGAAAGGGCATATTACCCATGTGGTCCCATATAAATTTTATCGAAATCGGTCGAGCGGTTTTTAAAATATAGCGTGCTCTTGTTGTTGTAAAGTTGGCGCGGGAGTTTGAAGTCGGTTGTTTAAAAAGAATTTTTTATATTAAATTATGAAACCCTATGATAATATTAGCAAAGGCGTGCAGTCATTGAGGCAGATTAGGTTACCCTAGTTGAAATAGTATAAGTTATACATTAGAATTCGATTATTAAAACTCCATTAAATAGATCTCTGCCTATTTATAAGAATGCGCTACAGAATACGTGTGCCTTAATTTCGTTGAAATGGCACTTAGGTTCGATAAGGTTAATTAAGTTTTTAAAAAAACATATTTTTTGTTCAGCGAAATTTAAAATGGGGCCCCAGGATCACTTCACATCCGTCCCTTCATCTTCTTTTAAATTAAATTAAGGCTCACGTAATCTATGTCCATGATATGAAAGATAGACCAGAGAGAGACAACGTCTTTTCTAACTTGTGAATATTTATAAATCGTCAATCACTGTAAAATCTATTACTATTTATTCAGATTTTTTCCCTTCACATAATATTTCGTGTATATATTTTTAACACCTGAAAATGAAACAGATAAGCTTACATAATAACAGTAGAACCCTACGTATTTATATCTTAGATATATTTTAGAAGTGTACATACATGAAGAGGTTTTATTCTATCGGAAAGAATATAAAGCCATTCAGTTGAAATTTTGTAAGATATGATGGATTTTGTCGTAAATCGGTAAGGATAAAAGAGTTTTCATCTTATGGGATTTTGTTATTTTACGATGGAGATTTTTTGGGTGATTTAAGTAGAAAATAGTCACTGAAAGCATTCGAAATATGGAATATTAGTGAAATGTTTGGATGTTTTTTACTCCTTCACACTACAATGAAAGACCCATTTGGAAATCGAGATAGCTTGTAACTTAAATTAACACAAAGTATGCTCCTATATTCCGTTTACTACATATCCTAAAGTTTTTAAACATACTACTTATTCCCACTTGCAAAACATTTTTTACTGAATCAGTTTAGGCAGTGTTGTACAAGTCGGCCTTAGTATTAAACAAAGTTGCATGGTTTAGATTATAAAAGGGAAAGTGCATCTGTGTGTCTGGTACGCTTTCACGGCCCATCTGTTCAACCGATTTGATGAAATTTGGTACAGGCATAAGTTGTATGCCGGGGAAGGACATAGGCTACTTTTTATCACGAAAAATTCAAGAGTTCCCCCAGGAATAAAAAAAATTCTCTTCAACCGATTCTGATGACATTTAGTACAGGGATAGTTTGTATCCAGGGAAATGACATAGGCTACTTTTTATCAAGGAAAATTAAAGAGTTCCCGCGGGAATCAAACAACCTAAATCCACGCGGATGAATTCACGGGCATCATCTAGTTTAAAGGTAAATTTTCCAATTACTTCGATTAGTTCATGCCGAAAGTATGTAATAATAACAGTTTTCAATATGTAAAACGTATATTATCATTTAAAATTTAACTTTATAGCGAAATATCATATTTTATTTCAAATTGATTTTAAATATCACGAAGCCAGCTTGAAATGATAATATTTTCCTCTATATAATGGACTTCATTTAAGTTGGCCTACAAACAATATTATTTGACGGTGTTACAGAGAACAAAGACACCGTAAGCGTCCTACAGTTACAACTCTTAAAATAAACTACACAATAAGCATTGTTCAGCCACGATTTTGGTTCTTATATAAACCTCGATAGAGGCTATTTTTGTAAAAATAGCCTCGATAGAGGCTATTTTCGTAAAAATATTTCTATATTTTATGCTTCAAGTCTAGGCTTAGTCTCAGTTGACAATTATTTTAAAACAATTTATATGTTAGTCGGGGATTTGTCCAATTACAGCTCGCTCAAGATTTCATTATCAATTGTTTTATAGTTATTATTGCTTACGTTCATCGATATATAATATGTATGTACTAAATGGACCCTTTCATAGAAAAAAGTTGAGCGCCTGACTTGTGTTGCATGCTTCTCACCTGTATAAGTCTGTCCTTGTCCCTTTCAGACTAGATGGCGTTAGTAAAATAAGTCCACATTCTTTGTTGGGCCCGTCTATGTAAATTAAGGTCGTTGCTTATATTAGTTGGTATCTAGGTTTTATAGCCATTTACATGCTTTTCTAGTGATGTTATTTCACGGTTACTTTTCTTCTTATTTTTTATTTGAATGCAGTTTATAACCACATCGCCATTGGCTGAAAACTCTGACATGTAAACCTATCGCTCGGGATCCATAGATTTAGTATTGGGCTCGCTGGCGCTTCACCCAGCGAGCCCAATACTAAATCTATGTCGGGATCTTATTGTTTGGAGTCTGTTTACGCTGTCAAATGAGATTTGTAGAAGGAAAAAAACAACATAACTGAAGGTGTTGCGAAGCTAAAATGGCAATTTGTGGGTCACATATCGAAGAACGTTTCGAAGAACCGACACATGTTTAGGTTGCAATATAAAAATAAAAATAAAATTTTATTATTATTTTTGTTTAATTTCTGAATTTCAACGTAGAAACCGAATAAGTGTATCTATGGGTTTAATATAACGGCCATGACCCTAACAAGTTAGCCCGCTACCATCTTAGACTGCATCTTCACTTACACGTCAGGTGAGATCGCAGTCAAGGGCTAGGGCAACTTGTTAGCCCGAGTGTCTTGGGAAGATTTAAGTCTTCCGGAATTAAGGCAAGTGACGTCAGCGTTAGGTGCGCCATCGATGGTGTTTACGCATAATACTGTGCTATCATTAATTATTCAGCTAGGGCTGCCAATTAGCCCTAGGGTTGGCACATAACAAAGGTCACTGGTAAATAAATTTCCCTCAACATTAATATTCATTGCTCGTGATTGATCTGCAAAATTTCCACAGTTTTGCCAGTTTTCGTTTATTATTTCAAAGCGCCCAGTTTGGGTTCAGTTTGAACTACGTACAAAGTACCTACAAACTCTCGCTTATTTTGCATAATTAGATAAACGGTTGGGCAGTGGTGGCAGAGTTTAGTGGCCCATCAGCTGTGTTTTGTGTAATTCCGTGTAAATTGAGTTATGCATTGCTTTATGTTTTTAATTAATTGCCCGGTGATATTTGTAGAAAAATTAGAAATTAGTTTAATTCTAAATGTAGCGTGTATCAGTCCAATAATTTTTTGTTGAGAAGCAAATAAATAACATAAGTAACAGGCTATCCAAACTATATTTTTATACTTAGATAGAAATTTGATGTGTGTCCCGACACAATCTCATTATTTTATCATTTAAATCCAATGATAAATTAAACCGATTACCGATTTTGATGAAATTTGGTTTTGTACGGCTAAACCGTAGCAGACAAACAGTGAGACAGACAGGTAAACTTACGCATTTATATTAAGTGGATGTAAAAAGCGGTAAGAGTCAAGTCTTGAAACCTTTCTTAGAGTAAAATCGAGCTGATGATAGAGAGTCGCCAATGGGTTGAAAGGATGATGATAAATTTGTAATTTTATAGTATACCTACAGTACACAATTGGCTACTCAGAAAAGTTTTCTTCATTTTGTTATTTTTTAAACTGAGTATCATTCTATTAACTAGAATGACGTAAGATAAATAGTATGAGTTCTCATTATAATGAAGTGGTCATTTGTTGCTTTTTAAATAAAATTTAAAGTGGAACAATGTTTAAACTGTCCTCCCAGGGGTGGACCTGGCAGTATAAAATAGCAGCCCCTGACGTAATCACTGGAATGAAACCGCAGAGGGCAATAAATGTACACACAATTAACTTCACGTACTTGGCGCTATGAGACCTTAATGAAACAATATAAGTAGATGTTAAAGGTTTGTTTTATTCCTATGAATTCAAAGTTTAATTTTTTAATATTTTTATTCTGCTACACGTTAGCCCTTGACTGCGATCTCACCTGCAGGTGGTTAGCCGTGATGATGCTATCTAAGATGGAGGCGGCCTAACCTGTTAGAGGTATGGCAGTTATGTTAAGCCCTATCGGTTTCTACACGGCGTTCTACTGGAATGCCAAAACGCTCTGCGGAATGTCTTTTACCGGTAGTTCTTGGTAAGTGGTAACCACCCACGGTTGAAGCCTCCAATGAAACCAGAGAGAGTTCAGAAATTATAAATTCCTATATTGATCCTACCGGAAAATAAAAATGGATAGGTACAGCAAAACTTAAACCATTTCCCTAACGGTAACTGATCAATTGAGTAGCAAGTTTGAGTTCAAAATAGATATAGTAGTAGATATATTATAATAGTTATTGCTTCTAAAACGGGAAAATATTAGGGGATTGTGGCCCAATTTATTTCTCAAAGTTGGTATAGGAATTTGCCTGATTGTTATCTAAATGCGTTAGTTAAAATTAGCTCTCGCAACAAAACTATTATATACAGAGTTTACTTTTAAATACTGATAACCTCTTAGGGTTACTCCTGCACCAAAATATGTTCCACGACTTTTAAATATATTTTTTCTTACGTCAAAACCAACTGTTCCACCAATTAAACAAAAAACACTTTTTTATTCGGTTAAAGGAACGAAATTATAGGACGCAAATCTCTTACTACATACTTTACTATTGCTATTTCGTCCTACGAAGTCTGATAATAAAATCAGAGCAGCAGCAGAGCAGTATTATTTCAAAATGACAGTTTTATGTCACGTACCTTGATGTCCCTGATATAAGGATTATAATTCTAAAACACGAACGTCAGCAATATTAAAATAATATAGATTTAAGCGATGGGAGATACCCCCAGAGCGCTAATATAATATTTATCTACTCCAGCATCGAAAAGTTCCAATTTCGAATTTGACAACTATATCGAATTGAACCCTCTTTCGTGTTTGCTTCTCTTATCGATACAGTTCGTTGTATGGGAGCTGTATCGTTATGAGTCGTAGCTGTATCGATATGGTTATCTTCATAAATAGGATACCTATAGCTTAGCGGCTCTGGGTTCTGGCACTTTTGGTTTTTATTAATTTATAAAGTAAAAAATTATAAAGACGTCCTTGTCGTAGATAAAATCTTGTATGCAACTGTACGTAATTAGTCATTTTAATTCTCGTACTATCCTATTTTGATACTCGGCAAGCCTCGTATCAAAAAACAGCACTCGAATTAAAATGACCCTCATTACGATACAGTTGCATAAATAGCTATTTCTTTACAAGACTTAAACCAACTACATATAAAAGTGTAGATAGTAGATACATTATACATAATCAAAAGTACTTGCTATTATTTATTTGAATAGAAATCTTACCCGAAAAAATTTACATTTTCCAATAATTATAAATGCGAAAATGTGTCCGTCGGTCTACGCTTTACACGGCCAATTTTTCAACCGATTTTATTGAAATTTGGAACGATGATAAATAGCATCCCGGGGAAGGATATAGGCTTTTTATCCAGGAAAATTATCTATACTAAATTTTATTAATGAACGCGGATGAAATCGCGGGAATTATCTAATGATCTGCAAGTTACAAGTAAGTATTCTGTAAGTCTGTTAGCAGCTGTTAGGGCTGGATTACACTTTGATAAGTTAACAGTGTAGGTCTTACGTGATTAGTAAAATCAACGTGTATCAGTTCACGCTGGTAAGTGAAAAGTGCGAATGTGAAGTGCGAGTGCACACAAACATTCACTTTACACTTAACTATAAATAATATTTTAACTAGTCACTTCACACCTGCACACACAAAAAACAGCACTCGAATTAAAATGACCCTCTTTACGATACAGTTGCATAAATAACTATTATGTACTAAATTACCCATTAATTATTGTTCATCTTTAACCAGTGTGTCCTTAATTCTACTATCGCGTACGTGAGCCGAATACGAGCCCTGCACGAATTTCACGTTAACAATTAACGGTATACCGCTTTTCTTGTAAAGATAAATGTTAATGTAATTAGAACCGGAAATAATTACTGTTATCTGGTAAACGGTATGTAACTAGTTTGTTAGCTTGTTACTAGAGTTTTATTATTTGGTAGGAAAGCTTTTAACTCAATTTAGTCATTCGATTACGTGTTTAAACTGATTAAGGGAATGGAAATAAATACTTTTACCTCCATAAATCAACTAGATTCGTTCGCTACCTATAGATCGCGCGCGAGTTGAATGCAGAACCTATTACCTATTCTGTGGCAGAGCTTATGCATGTGTCACCATACTTATGCTCTACATTCAAATCGCGCGCGAACTACAACTATGAGATAGGACGGAAAATCCGACACAATCGGAGAGAGATCAGGCGCCGGACCGACGGCTTCACGTGTTCTCCGAGGCACGGGGGTGAAACACCGCCAACTTTCTTTATCCGGGCTAGTACAGGGAACTAAGAATTTCTAGTCAGAAAAATCACTGCATTAAGGCCCGACCGGGAACTCGAACCTCGTTTAAATTAAGATAATTTACGCGATTTGTAAAAATCCTTACTAATATTATAAATGGGAAAGTGAGTTTGTTTGTATGTTTGTTCCGCTTTCACGCCGTAACTACTGAACCGATTGCTTTGAAATTTTGCAGACGTAAAGTTAGAAGTCCGGATTAAATAATAGGGTACTTTTTATCCCGGAAAATTGAAGAGTTCCCGCGGGAACTAAAACTCCTCAATCCACGCGGACGAAGTCGCGGGTATCAGCTAGTACACAATATATTATATATTTTTTTCATGCCTGACAACTTATTTTGGAAGAAGAAAGGTGCCACAGGAAAATCTACTGAGTAATAAGGTTATAAATGGATCATATTTGATTAACAAACAAAAAATCTTCAAGCAACAATACTAAGCATCGAAGCAAACAAAACACAGAGATAATATTTGTATTTTCTCAACTTTTTAGAACATTACAAACATCTCAACCACAACATAATAAGATTATACGCCTCAATTTCAACAAGCAACTCGCGTCGTATTCATCTTTCGCGTTGACGAATCGCATTAATTTATATGACAACATTTTCAGAAAATTTAACGTTGTTAGAACGCGGTATGAATATATAAATAAATACACGAATATTTTAGCTAAGTCTGTGGATTCGTCTACGTTGAAGATTTATACAAAGGTTAATTTTACAGTATTATCTAGTGTTACCTCTTTATAAGTCCTGCGGTCTTCTATGGAAATCCCTAATGTATTATTTCAGTAGAAGATTTTTTGGCTGTAAACTCGCTATGATGTAGATAAGTTCAAGTGCGTTTTAGGCCTATGCCGCACTACGGCTAAACCGCCGCGGTTTTTAACCGTGTGATTTTGTGAATCAAGCAAACGAATACAAGCGGCCTCACTTACGGTTTTTTCCCGCGATTGATTTTAAAACCGTGGATTGTTCAATGTCATGTTGTTGTTTCAATGTCATAGCAAACATATCTATCATTAAATTCTCTTTACAAATAGAATTATATAGCATAATATATATAATAAGAATATTCATTTATTTACTGTGTATTTATGTTTATGTATTGTATATTTGTATTTAGTTTGTGTATGTAGTATGTCGTTTTTACAATTGAGTACCTACCAATTTATTTATTAAGTCATAGTAAACTGTAGAAATTAATAATTTTATAAAATATATTATTTTTGTACCTATACCACTTCACAATTTCACCTTACTCACTTTCAAGGAAGGCTGGAAGAGATTTCTTTTTAGAGATAAGCTTTACCTTTGTCCACTTTTTTCTATTAGTTTTAGGACAATCTTTTGTGCAAAAATAATAAAAATAAAATAAATAAATAAATTGTTACAAAATGCTCGCGGGTAAAAACCTCGCTAAAATTTGTAATCCGTAGAACTTAGTTAGCGTGCACGCACTAACGCGTTAACAGCGGGTGGTTTTGCCAGTATAAGGCAGTCTGTTTCAAACGATCCACAATATCAAAGTTTATCTCAAAAAACTGGGTAATGACATCCGATAGTAATTAAAAAAAATCACAGGGTGTTTTCATTTCTTATGAAAGAAACCTTTCTTGAATCTACGGCTAGTGAGTACAATATTTGCGAATTTTGCGTTGACGTCTTCTTTTTCTATTTCTTAGTATTAGAGCAACAATACATACTGCTCTTTTGAAATCCATCTTTAATTTTGTGAAAATCAGGGGCAAATTCGCAGTTTTTAATCGTAGTGTGTGCTTCTCGAGTGGTTTTGCGGTTATAGCGGCTAACCGCTCGCTGGAAAAAACTGCAGTGCGACCTAGGCCATAGAAGTAAATATTTTGCTTTCCACAAGAATTTTTCACAAATTTTATTTGTACGTGTTTTGTTTCAGGACACATCCAATCGGAGACATGGTCGGGACCTCATATGAAAGCTCATAGTCACTCATGGTAACGGAGAGAGATTTGCTCGGTCCTTATATATTGTGATCAATTCAGAAATGAGGAAATCTGCAGAATAATTAGTAATGACCGCGATAGGTCAACGGGTTGCGAAGCTGAAGTGACAGTGGACAGGGCCCATTATTTGAAAACGTTGAGGTCCCAAGGTGCCTGAAATGGTGACCACGAACTGGATAGCGTATCCTATCGTATAGGCCCCCAAGTCTATCATGACAGACGACATCAAGTGGGCGAAGATCGCAGCGTGTGAATTTCACCATAAGAGGCCAAATATGTCTATCGGTTGACGACGATTTTGTTTCAGTGGTATCACGGACGAAAGAAAGAAACACGCAATTTAAGTAACAACTACCATTTAAGTCATTGGATCACAAAAAACTTTGAAATAAATCGCCTACAAAAGGTATAATGTTAAATACTTTAACCCGGCTTTAAGCCTAATAAATCACTAATCCAGCTTTATTTTTGGGACGAGAGGAATTAGGAAATCGTAGCGTAGGTAGTACGAAGTTAAATGAGTCTTTAATGTGATCGGATTCAACGGGGATTCAGCCAATTTTGAACGGAATCTGTACGATTTGATAGCTTCAATAAGATTTGGAGATTTTACTTTCAGGCTTTAGGTAATAGGTACTTTAAAATTTTCAAACCCTCTTTTATAAAGGTTTCTGATGAATGCCATTTTTGTGATAAAACTTTAAGACCTTCAGAAATAAAATGGGAACTGAATCCATTTTGATGTTATAAATGCGTATAATATGTGTCTGTCTGTCTGCTTTTTTCTTGGAAAATAAAAGAGTGTTCATGGTATTAATAAATCTAAATCCACGTGGATGAAGTCGCGGGCATCATCTAGTTCATCCTAATATAATAAATGCAAGAGTGTCAGTCTGTCTACCTGTTATGCTATGGCGGCCTGTTTTTAACCCACGACGCAAAAAGAGAGGGGTGTTTTAACCGATTTTGATGAAATTTAGTATAGAGATTTTATCCGAAGGACTTGAAAAATTAGGAGGTTAAAAAGATGGCCACGAAAGCGTAGGAGACAAAAATATAGACGGACACACTTTTGAATTTAATAGATGATGCCCGCGACATCGTCCACGTGGATTAAGATTTTTTAATTCCATGGAAACTCTTTGATTTTCCAAGAAAAAAAGTAGCAGACAGACAGACACACATACGCATTTATAATATAAATATGGACTGCTTTACACTTTAATTTGTATTTTATTACATCTATAATTATTATGTCGCTGAAATTGAAACCGACGCTATTAATACTAGCGTAAATAATTCGACAGTATAACCGTACTAATTGCATTTACAAGCAAATCGGCACAGCGTTAATTGCAACAAGAATTTTCTGCAAGCTCTATATTCCGCTCACGTACGGCTGTAAACTACTGAAGCATTAGTCTAAATGTGGCCCGACTGCCAACGGGTTCAGCGCAATCTGACTCGATGTAAGAATATGCCTTTTGAAAATTCGTAACACAATATTCTTAACTCGGACCATGTCGCGTGCGGAACCCTTGTGGCTTTAGTTTTGATCACCATTCAATGGAGTATACTTTTTATACTTGACGTACCAATCATATCATACTTCATACTAATATTATAAATGCGAAAGTGTGTTTGTTTGTGCATAATATTTAATTGGTTTGTTGGTTTGTCATTCAATCACGCAACGGAGCAACGGATTGACGTGATTTTTGGCATGGGTATAGTTGAGGACCTGGAGAGTGACATATGCTAATTTTATTCCGGAAACATAAGAAGTTCCCGCGTGAATAAAAAAATAACATAAACCACGCAGACGAAGTCCCGGGCATCAGCCAGTTTTCGGAAATCATTTTTTGACTATGACTGAAATTTTTTAGACTCTGCATGTTGGGATTTGGGACACCCGCAGCGTTACCAATGTGATTTCCCTGCTCATAGAAATCACCAGCTATTAAGAAATCTCATGCACTTCGATTGCCGTTCATTTAGGATATCGTAGGTCGCAAATAATTGCACAGTATTGATTTTTGGGGATGTTGTTAATCAACATATATTTACCACAAGTTACAGGAAATTAACTATAAAATAAAATTTTAAACTAATCCTTAAATATACTTACCTACTAACAAAAGATAAAAATAAAAACCTAATCAAAAAGAACACCCCTGGTTGCCCCTGGACCAAAGGTACCCATCAAACTTGCAGCATTGCCACGCTGAATGGCGATGGATAACCAGGTAGGAACCAGAAATTGTTGTTAATCTATACCAATTTGTCAATCCAAGTTTTCAGTTTCGAAAGACCTGTGTTATCTACGTGTTGTTCGGAAAACCTTGAAATTTTTGAATAATTGTTTCGGTTTTTGCCATATAACTTTTAAAAGTGCAGCCTGATAGTGACAAAATGCACCAAGTACACTTATATGTAGATAATTTTTTCTATAATTTGAGCGCAACTGCAGCTTTTTAGGTTTAACAACTCCCAAGAATACAATACAGATCTTCAAACATTGACAGTTTTTGTCAAAAATTTCGATATTGAAGTTTAAGCCAACTTCTGAGCAAGATATCGGCTATAATACTTAGTCAACGACAAAAATCATAAAAAAACTAAGTTTTAAAACATTTGTTTAGCTTTAATTTATGTTCTTTAAGTTCACTTCGGTTGAAAGAAAATAGGTATAGAGACATTTCTGAAAAGAAAATCCTTTAATAAAATCTCACTGACTTCGCTAGAATCGTTTTCATCCCGGGTACATTTAACCCAACGCTCCAATAGTACGTGAGCCGAATTCGATTCGCCCAAATATTTTCGAAGTAATTAACGGGTAGAGACAAATGGCCCGACTCATAATTAGACGGAAAGTTTGTTATTGAGTATCATTTCCGCATATAAAACAACTAGATGATGCCCACGACTTCGTCCGCGTGGATTTAGGTTTTTGTGGTCCTGTGTGAAATTTTTAATTCTGGGATCAGACGAAACCTGTATATAATTTCCAGGAATGTAATATTATATTGTCCAAATTTCGTCAAAACAGTAAAATGGGTTGTGAAAGCGACTGACAAACACATTGTTTAAATAGTTTCCTTTAACCTGTGTTTGTTTTGTGGTCGAACCAGAAACAGATCAGCAGAACCAGAATTACCTCTCAAACCTAATGGTAAGTGATGATGCAGTCTAAGATGATAGCGGGCAAACCCGTGAGGGGTACGGCAGTGATATCAAATCCTCCCTCATCGGTGTCTACTCGGCATCGTACCGGAACTCTCAATCGGCTGGCGGTACGTTATTGCTAGTAGGGTGGCATCTAGCCAGACCAGACCAGAGAAAATTCAGAAATTATAAATTAAAAAAATTGACCCTGCCGGGAATCGAACAATAGACCTCCCACTACAAGACTACAGCGCTCACCACTGCGTCAGCGAGGGCGTCTAATGGAAATGCTAATCTGCCGAAGACACAGCTCAAAGAACTGATAGACTTTGAAATCCCAAGAGGACATAGCCTAACACTCCAATTATAGTTTCTATAATAGTACCTACGTGATAAGACAAAGTTCGATCCCGAATGAGATAATTCGTCAGGCCCGTATAAAGGAACTTTGGTGCTATTTCCGCCATCACGTGAACTGGTGATTGATCCAATCTAGTTCATTTTATGTTACTTAATTAGTGTAAGTTCCATACAAATAATGTAATATAATAATCACTGCTCATAATAAGAGCACAGTTTCAAAAGTAAATTATGACGATATGATTAGACTTCATGGAGATTTTTCTACGAAACCTTATATTCGGCGCACGTCCTTCATTAAAGTACTAACCATTTAATGAAACGCTCGGGGCCGCGGAATGGCATCGTCAGTGAGCTTGAAAGATGTTCCCACTCAGATTTATTTTATACTAGCTGATGTCAGCGACTTTGTCCACGTGGCATAAGGAAAAAACCTCATGCCCATGTGTTATTCCAGACTATAATCTATCTCCGTGCTAAATTTCATCCAGATCCGTTTAGCCATTCTGCCTTGATTGAGTAACAAACATCGATCCCATCTTTTGCATTTATAATATTAGTGTAGAAGTAAAGATTTGATGATGATGATGAGTTTTATATAACCCATATTGTAGACCCTGCTCTGTTTCTACGTAGCATCGTTTTGGAATGCTAGTGGCAACAGCCAAAGCCTCCCACCATACAAGAGCAGACCTAAACGAACACGACCTGACGAGAATAATGATACGACCTATAAGCGGAAACTCAAGCAGTGGCTTATGCTTAATTGTTTGTATGAGATAGACGAGTTACTTGAATTCCAAAATTAACCGTATAGGTACATGGCCTCAATTGCATGACAGTTGCGTTTCGTTTGTAATTAACGTGACATAAAATAAACTTACTGAATTCGTACTTAAAATATTAATTGACATATTATATTGACATTATGTGTATCTTCAAATTTTATTATTGTATTGTTAATGCTAATTTGTAATAATGTTAAAATTAAAATAATTAATATATAATTAAATGTAACCTTCATGCATTTAATGTATAATTAAATATAATTAAGTGTAACCTGCAATTGCATTTGCAGCATTACAATGCCCTGATTGGGGCCGCATGTAATGATTATTAAATAAAGAATAAAACAATTCAGAAGTCTGGAATAACACGTAAGCTACTTCTTAGCCCTGAAAATTAAAGAGTTCCCGCGGGAACCAAAAAAACCAAGAAGTCGCATCTAGTCACTCATAAAAATAGCACTCAGTGAAATATGAATGATAATGTTAGATACTGAATCCTAAAAAAAGTCGACAAAATTCTGGTAACATGAGTGATGACAAACAATAGAAGACGAGCTCAGTCAGCTTAACAAATGTCCCGGGAGAATTGCCCGGACATATGAGCGCCATTTGTCCCGGAAATGTTCTCCGGTGACCGGTCATACTCATAAATTATTACAGCAGTGTAGCGAGTCTTTTGATTGTTTAATTTATTTCATTGCTACACATTTTTTTGCAACACTTGAGGAATGACAATGGTGTAATTGAAGATTGTGAAGTAGCTGTGGACTTTTTCTAGAATAAGTGTGGTACTTTTTATAGCATCTAGTGGTAGTAATGGATAGATCTATATTTCGTTTTTTTTTATTCACTACAAGTTAGCCTTTGACTGCGATCTCACCTGATGATGGTAAGTGATGATACAGTCTAAGATGGTAGGGGGCTAACCTGTTAGGGGCATGGCAGTTATATTAAACCCATACCCCTATTCGGTTTCTACACGGCATCGTACCGGAACGCTAAATCGCTTGGCGGCACGTCTTTGCCGGTAGGGTGTTAACTAGCCACGGCGGAAGCCTCCCACCAGGCCAGACCAGGTAAAATTCAGAAATAATAAATTCCCCAATTGACCCTGCCGGGGATCGAACCCGGGACCTCCGCACGTTAAGACAACAGCGCTACACACTGCACCACGGAGGTCGTCAAAAATCGTTTAGCGAGTTGAATGAAGATTAAATGTGTAGTGACACATATTATCTATATTTAACTCACGTGCGAACTGTTAATGATTTATCCACTGCTAATCAAAATAAAATTTGCGACTACTACTTACTGTTTAGGTGCTAAGACTGTTCATTCCAAATACGGGTTTAATCTCGGATTAGGAAAAGTTCAGTCTAGAAATCCATATTTTAGTTGAATGACACATCCATATCCATACAATATCATTTATGTAACGTATTATAAGAATATGTAAGTGTCGCGGGTATCATGACTATCATAGTATGACAGGAATCATTAGATATCATCGCTGCTTTTCATCTGTTCTCTCAGCTACATAACTAGATTTTTTTCTTTTAATTTTATAAGAGTGAACACAAAAAACCGAATTATAAAAGTCTATAACGCGGATAATAATGCGCATGCGTCACTATGCACTGTTCCGTAAAACAAGCAAATGCAAAAATTTTACCATGGCTCGCTTCATTGAATTACGACGCAATGGAAAAACTTTTCTTACATTTTACATAAGGGCATTCATATAAATAAGAAATTGTTATTTTTAAAAATGCAACAAAAACCTCTATGTTAAAATACCGAAGTGACAAATACCTTCTGTAAATCGTTCTTTGTTTAATGCGACATATTTGCCCACGATACAGGATTACCTAGTGTGGGTACCGTTGGATATAAGAAAATTGTCATAGTGTTTTGGAAGATAAACATTTTTCATTTTCATTTTCATTTTCAATCTCTCTCGTTCACGTAAAATTCGTTTAGAATTCTCAAGATTTTCACGATGACGTAATGTGCACCGAGTGTACCAAGACAGACGAAAAGGCGCCGAGAGGGTAAGTATGAGAACCTCTCGCGATCGTTGACCACGGAAAGTGGCTTCACCTCCCTGTAATGGCACCGTTACTAGACAAACGGGCAGCAACCCGACGATGAGGACGCTGCGAGCGATATTAACCGGCTATGGCATTACTCCCTTGACACTTTATTACCGTTCGGCTCTATGCCATATTTTTAGTCTAAGTGCAATACTAGGGAACGCTTTGACGGCTGAAACCACTGACCTATCGTTTAGGCGGAAGACCACTCGTCTAATACATGACTTTAAACCACAGCCTTAATATAATTTTTACTTTAATTTTGTTGGGATTGCAATGATTCTTAAGTAATAATCCATCGTGTCTAAGGGAAAATGAAATAACCTGTGTGTGTGATAAAAATCAATGGTTCAACCCAGTAAAAGCTGCGACCACGGGTAAATGCACGTCTCGACGCTCGAATTCGATCATCGTTGGCGAGATGAAAATGTCGAACTAACCCTACAGCCAGGAAACTTTTTCAGGGCGAAGGCTTAAGAATTTCAAAGTATTAAAGCACAGAACTGCCTAAAACTTATTGAAGCAATCAGATTGTGCGGATTCCGTCCAAAATTAGTGAAATTCTTGTCGAAAACAGTCGAAATAACGCTCCATTTAAAATTTTTGAACTTTTTGCGCATTGGTAGCTGCCTATAAATTTTATATTGTATGTCTTTTTTTAATTTTAAAAAGTTTGTTGAAATTGAATATTTATGTAAAGTTTACGTATAGTACTAAGTAAGTCTATCGAATTTAAGAGAGGTAAATTTTTTGTGTTAGAGTTCACAATAAATGAAATTGAATTCATTCTATTTTGATGAACCTACGACATAATTTACGCCAAAAATAAATCTTCCTTACTAGACAATTGAATCGAGTACGAATAGTGGACATGGAGCTGGTGAGTAGTTTGATGAGTGTTTCAAACGGCTTCCAATCAACTAATTTTATAAATGTGTTTGTTTGTTGGTTTATCCTTCAATCATGCCGCAACAGAGCAACGGATCGATTTTTTGCATAGGTACCTATAGTTGGGGATATGGGGAGTGACATCGCCTTTTTATCTCGGAAAATTAAGGAGTTCCCTTGGAAATTAACAAAAACTTAAACTATTTTAAACTTAACACGGAGGACTATCTCCAGAGAGATTTGCCATCTGCGCGGGAGATATTTTCATTCACAGGTGTGTGCGCATACACAGGTGCTCTCTCAGTGCCTTTACTCCCATAGCCCGATGGGACCGAAAATACAACACGACCGCAGAGAGATCAGGCGCAGGACCGACGGCTTTACGTGCTCTCCGAGGCACGGGGATTAAACACCGCCAACTTCCTTACTCCAGGCTAGTCCTAAGAATTTATTGTCAGAAAACCCAATACTTGTTATGGCCCGACCCGGGACTCGAACCCGGAACCCTGTTGGTCACAGTACAACATGCTAACCACTAGACCAACGAGGCAGTCAAAATACTAGCTCTAAGACTATAACGAAACAATCGTGACGCACTAGCGGACAAATTGAATGGACTGTAACACTCAGAATGTTAATAGAACGGGCGAAAAACTGTTACATTCGGATTTCCAACATTCCTGAACTTATTGAAATGGCTGTGTCGAACAACAAAGAATCTTAATCTCCCTAATAATATAAATTCTAGTGTCCGTTGGTACGTTTATTTACTTACTTTTTCGGTGTTTACTTTGTTTACGGTAGGAAAGATGGGTACTTCCCACTATTTCTACTAATCTGTTAATTAATTCGTTTCAGTGAGTTCAACTATTAATTCCCAGTAGTTCAACTCTCGAAACAATTTCTCTACAGTTGAAATACTGGGAAAAACCCACTAGTTCAACAGTTAAACTAATCAGTTGATGAGCAGGGCAGTTAGGGCAGGTGGTATTAGTTTTATTGGTGGTTTTATTTAACCAATTAGGGATATGGGTTTAATATAACTGACATGCCCCTAACAGGTTATTCCGCTACCATCTTAGACTGCATTGTCACTTACCATCAGGTGAGATCGCAGTCAAGGGATAACTTGTAGTAGATAAAAAAAAAAAACAAGTTTCTATCTGTTATTTTTTCATTATTATATTTTAAGTGTACAGTTAGTAGTCAGGACAAGATTCAAGATTAATATCGCAGTAGAAAGAAACAATTAAAAAAACTCTTTGCTGCGAAAGTCTGGGAAAATCTTTAATTTCAGCGCTGAGCAATATTACTCCCGTTTCACTTAGCCCCCACTTCAGCGATTCCGATACAAAATTGCTTCCAACGCCTTTGGAATCTAAAAGGGTCAATAAGTTTCTCATAAAAAGCGTAAAGGGGAAAAAAACTTGGCGCTAACTCTGCCCCGATCCTTCTGTAAGTTTTCCTAGATACTGAACCATCCATAATTCTCTTCTTACATTTTGTGTATTGTTTCAAGAATTTTAAGTGTGTGCAATACAGAGTTTATCCATCTAATCAAGTAAAGGTAGTGGTGGTGGATAGATAGATAGATCTGTCCACCACCACTACAGCCCATTAATGTCCCACAGCTCCACTCTTATAGGACGGCTTACGGCTTAACGTGCTCTCCGAGGCACGGGGGTGGATCATCGCCAATTTCCCAACTCTGGGCTAGTACTGCTGCGAATTTCAAGTCAGAAAACCCCAATACTTAATTATGGCCCGACCCGGGACCCGAACCCGGAATCTCGTCGGCCGCTCAGTCGAACATGTTAGCATGAGCGACCGCTCTAGACCAACGAGGCAGTTACGAGTATCTATCTATCTGGAACTTCTTCTTCTTCTTTCGGTGCCTCTTCTGTCGAAGGTTGGCGATCATATTGGCAACTTGAACTTTCGACACTGCAGCTCTAAATAATGATCGGGTGCTCTTATTAAACCACTGGCGTAAGTTCTTCAGCCAGGATGTCCTTCTCCGTCCCACGCCCCTTTTGCCTTGTATCTTGCTCTGGATAATTAATTGGAGTAGGTCATACTTAGGACCACTATCTGGAACGAAATATCGAAAAAATTACAGTTTCATCGAAAATATCAATATCAACTCTTACTCATGAAACTATACCGTTTCTTTCAAGGTTCTTCACTTTAATTATGCATGGCATTTGTAGGTATGATACAGGCCACAAGGCTCAACTGTGCGTCCATTCTGGGTGATGTCACAGACAAACATATTCTTAAGTACATTTATTGTAATATTTTAAATGCTTGTCTGTATCACTATTGTTGAATAAAGGTAGGATTTTCTTTCTTTCTTTATTTATAATTAAAATACCTATTAAGTATGATAGTAGTAAATTATACCATACCTATGAAGTAAATTATTATATACGAGTAATTATTAACCTTTTCAGCAATTCGAGGCGTGGCACACGGTGCGACAGCTGTAAAGGTAGACTGTATGGTACTATAATTATTTTAAGGGTTGTTTAGTTTTTTGCTGTAACCAGAGGCGGCTCGTGAAAGATCATATTGGGAGTTCACTAAAAAAAAGAAAATGCTAACCAATTATTTGTAAATGAAGTCCATTCGGCGGTCATTACGTTATATTGTTCCATTTTAATCGCCTACACTATTTACATAAATCACAGTCTTTTTCACATAAATACACAACACAATATGTACACTATTTAAAACAACAATACAGATTTTCTAGCCAATGTACAATGATCCGACGCACTCGCGAAGAAATCAAAATAAATTTACTTTCGTATTTTGTGTTTTGTTTACATCTTACCGGCATAATACGAATAAAAAAAAAATACTCGCGAGTTTTAACTTTCTTCGTGACAACAGGCCATGTCATTTAGTCGGGTAATATCGCGAATGCGTACTTCGTGTCAGGAGCGCCGCTCCATATTTACCAAATGTCTCATACAAATCTTTTGTCTCACGCGCCGCTCGCATCGAATGTTCTCTTTTACTCTCATTACATTTCAATAAGAACGTTGTACTAAACTTTCGTCTATAGGAGCGTTGTTCTCAGCGCTCCACTTAACAAAAATACCATGTATTAAATTTGTGTTGATTGATGAAATAAGTAGTAAAGTAGGTAGGTAGGTACTTATGGATATTCATGATTAAAATGACAATGGGAATAGATTTATATAAAAATATTTATAACGTTTATAGCAAAGTTTATTTGATTATTATACCTACCTAGTACCTATGTATTTTTTTAAATTTGGTGGGAGTTCACTGCACCAGCGCTCCTTTGAGCGAGCCGCCTTTGGCTGTAACATGTTGTTAAAGATAATGAAAGTTTTCGTGTGGCTCTAGGTCTCAGATTGGGAGCACCCCTGTGCTACGAGCACAGATGTCCGTGTGGAAAAGAGGTTGATAAATTTGGAATTCACGGACTCTCTTGCCAAAGGAGCGCTGGTAGGCTTTTTCGGCATGGCTCTCTCAATGATACGATCAAAAGGGCTCTTGCCACCATAGATATTCCTGCGCTCATTGAGCCGGCAGGGATAAGTCGGGATGATGGCAAGAGACCTGATGGATTGACGCTGGTTCCCTGGGAACGGGGACGGGCGCTAATGTGGGACGCAACATGCGTAGACACATTGGCCCCGTGTCATATCAGGGAGACAGAATCAAGCTCGGGAGCCGCAGCAGAAAAGGCTGAAACCGGCAAGCGGCGGAACTATGCCTCTCTCATAGAGAGTTACATATTTGTTCCGTTTGCCGTGGAGACCCTGGGGCCATGGAGTCTTAGTGCCAAAAACTTTTTACGAGATATTTCACCGCGGTTAATTGCCTCATCTGGTGACAGAAGGGCTGGCTCATTTTTTGCGCAAAGGATCAGCTTGGCTGTCCAACGCGGAAATGCAGCCAGCATTCTTGCCACCATTCCACGCGGGCATGATTTATATAGTTATTAGGTTAGGCTAGCTAGCATTAAGTTCTATTGTATTATTTTCAATAAAAGAAAAACCGAGTAGCCGTAGTACTATTTATATGAGGGCTTGTGTACTAGACCCAGATTATCGAACTCGAATTCGAAAAAACGAAATTCGGATCTAGTGCGCAACCCTTCATACATATAGTTAGTACAATGGCTACTTCGGGTCAAGAATTCACGGATTCGGACCGGATGTAGTGCGAAAAGAGCCTATGCCTCTACTCTATCGAGGTTAGAGTAGGAGGAGTGTTATCTCTTATGGGAGAAAAGTTGAAAAAGTGTCTTGTGGTTGCTATAAATAACAGTTCAAAAAAACTCCCACAATGGCGCTAGTGTAGACATAGGGTATGGTATGAATGTAGCAATTGTAGATTGAAGTGAAATAAGCAGAGTTGAAAAAATAAATAAGTATTATTGTCGACTAAAGTAGTTATTTATTAAAAATTTCAACAACTTACGTTGTACAAAATAATGATGAATGTTTTCTTTCCTTGTTTATTTCTTAATCCTACTAATAATAATATTTGGCGCTTCCTTTTAAATTTACCTTGATGATAGTGGCGCCCCCAATTTAATGCGTTTCGACGGACACTTTTTATATACAGAGATAACACTCCTTCTAATCTACCCTCCATGCTCTGCTCTTAGAGAACTCGTCATGACGTATTCTCATCAGAAAGATCCAGTTACAGATGTTTATGCATCTTATTTATAGTTTTACATGACTGAAAAATATATTGAAAACTGTTACTATTCAAAAAAGAGATAATGTTTTTAGCATTTTTATTTAAATGTTTTTTAAATGGCTGATGTTGATTTAGGCACTTTAAGAAGTTCATGACTTTCTTTCTCGTTTTATTTGAATTACTCAAAAGTTTTAATTCTTGTTTTTCTTAATATTAAAATCATAACGTAAGTTATTTTTTAACATCAACACATTATTATCTTTAAAATACTTTAAAAGCTATATAGTTTGATGCCATCTACCGTTTCGTATTTGACACGGTAGAATAAATAATGACAGAACACCCCGAGGACAGAATAAATAATGATTCTTAAATATTATATCTTCGTATTGGTGACAAAGATCATCTATCATAAGAAACCGATAGGAGAAATTATTACCATATAAATTACCTTCAGTGCAAGAGTGAATTAAACATCTTCTTCTAGCCAAGCGCGCACATAGCTAAACCTCATCATTACGTTAGATTAAGGTTGATTGTCACCAAAAAATTTAAAAATGGAGGGTAATTTTGTTTTTGTTTTATATGAACATAAATTCTCTGCCATGGAACTCTTTATAAAGTGCTTCTCTCCAGATAAACAGAAAAAGCGTTACGCACCGCATGCGTTTGACGTCCAAAAGGCTCTATTAATAATGGATTGGGCGAAAACCTTTTTCTTCGCAGTTTCACATGACTGTATCATTCGTTTGAAGATAACAAAGTAACTGGAACCGAGCGATACAAAGGGAAGTGTTAGGGGTGGATAGTATGTCACTGTGTCGTGAGAACTCGACACTGACATTCGCAGATTTCTTGTATAAGCTTTTGGTATGGGCTTGCTTTGATAAATGTAGTATTAACTTACTATTCAGTGGTATTAGGGTGTATTCTGTTTTCTATAGCCGTTGAAGTATCTTAAGGTATGTTGACATAGTAACTGATATGTTGAGCGTTACAAAGGGAAGGATGTATGTGATATCACTACGAAATCTGAATTGCCGAGAAAACTCGAAACTAATTACTGACTTTTGGAAATTATTGTGTAAGCTCTACTATATATGATATTGTTGGATATACTTATATGATTGGATATACTTATATGATATTGTTGGATATTCGTACAGTGTCTGGTCGCGGTCTGAAAATCAATTATCAATTTTCTAATTAACTACTTAGATTGTTTCATAACACTGCGTGCAGAAAGATCGAAACGCCCAAGGTTTTAAACACGTAAAAATAATGTTTCCAAGCATTTTTTTTTTTATTTTTTAACAAAAAGAATAAATAAGCATGTCCAGATGTATATGTCACCGTAAGATTGTAAAAACCGTTAGATTATAATCTTACTCGCGAAATTGTAAACTGTCGAATGATTACAATATAACGGATTATTTTTCGGTAGATTGTAATCTGTTAGGTTTAACACAATAGAACCTAAGTGCTAACTACTTGGTTATTTATGTCGAACCCTAACCTAACCTACAATAAAGAGACAAGAAAACGTAAATACAATGAATATTTCAAAAATTGACACTTAAAACATTGAACGATTCACAATAATTCGACTGTTATCTATCGAAAAAAAAAGCGTTATATTACAATCTTACGATTTTTACAATCTTACGGTGACATATACATGCAATTGCATGCGTTTATGCGAGTTAAAAAAATTCAGACCACGCCTGTAGGTACATAGGTTCAGTCGTACTGGCTCCATTGTTATACTTTGTAGCAGTATTATTTAAAGCACTTCCCGTAATGTCAAGACTCAAGACGTTTTATCATCACGTTAATAGCGGAGACAACAATTTGCGTAGCGCGCAATCTCATTGTTTCTGATTAAAATTATTATTGCTCTTTTTTTTATTTTGTGTCCTTCGCAAATCGCGGGCGTCGCATCAATCTTCAGCCCAATTGAGTTTACTTCCACTCAAATTTGATTAATCACGCTCCATTACTGAAGTTTCTTGTTGACTATTATTGTTATGGTTATGACAAACAACCCAAAATAATGATGGGCGTGGACACGAGGATTGGCAAATTTTTGGTAAGTAATGTAAGTTTTTTTTCTGTACAATATCATGCAATCAGTCTTCTGACTATGAGCAGATGTGTTGAACGTTTAATTCGCTATAATCCGCCACAATAAGTAAATCTATGTGGTACAGTGTGTATCTTGCGATATTCACCACACCACACAAATCTTGCAAATTATTCTCGACGCACGTTTCACTCCGACACCGGAGCATCTTCAGGAGAGGTTGGCTCAACAATGCACGATATTATTATTAGTATTTTATTTGTCTTTGTCCATCATTCCATTTTCAAATAATAGAGTGTTTAAGAGCATTAATAGATTTGGGTTTGCTTAACCGAGAGGAGTGGCCCGGGTGGTAATTGTAATAGAGGCAGACCATTAGAAAGTTGGGTCAGTACAATGAAAAAAATTGCAGGATTAAACTGGACAGGAAAACTTGGAAAGATCTGTAGAAGTCCTTTACTCAATATAAGATATAAGAAAAAATAAAATAATATTAATGACAATCCAAATTTTATCTGCCAATTTTTAATTTATTATCTATAATTATTTTATCAATTCCTTTTTATAAAATCTTGTGAATCGAATCCTATATTTTTTAATAATTAATTAGCAATCTGGATTTAATTTAAAAAATCATGAAAATTTGGAGAAGTTTCACGATCATGAAATATCTAGTCCGCTCTATAAAGTTGTTCTCGTGATTGAGGACTAAGTCCAATTACTGATTTACTAACAAACTCTAAAGTGAACCCAGGCAAGCCCCTGGGAAAATGTGTATCATCAAATATATTATATTGATTCGATATTGCAATCTCAAGAGGGAGTACGGAGTATCCAATATTAGTAGAAATGGACTCCGAAGAGCATCGTCTGCCTGTACGTGGTCCACATTTAGAAACCGAACGCATTTTGCTTCTGTTTGCTCAGGGAATATCAATAACATTGCAATCTAGTTGTTGAAACGTCAGTACCTAATCATCATGCTTGTGGTGAACTAGAATAGGACTTTTATCCATACTATTTTTTTTATCCACTATAAGTTAGTATCCCTTGACAGCAATCTCACCTGATGTTAAGTGATGATGCAGTCTAAGATGGTAGCGGGCTAACCTGTCCCTTAGGGGCATGGGAAATGAGGGCCCTTAGGGGCATTGCAGTAATATTAAACCCATACCTAAGATTATTTTAAATCTGTTTAGGTGATTATATATTTTAAGAGCTATCTTATATTCATAAATAACGTACTCCCGACTAAATATCGGTGGCCAATCTCCATAGAGATTAGCCATCTGCGCAGAAGATAATATTATTGCGCACATTTCATTCTCCGTTCCGTTATTCTCATAGATGGATGGGACGAAAAATCCGAAACTATTATCCGTGTACATACTCGTAGAACAGGGAATCTGCTTATTACTAAACTTCCTCTGTTCTGTGATTTGAACAGTCTTCTGATATCATCATCATCATCATCATCCTCAACCGATAGACGTCCACTGCTGGACATAGGCCTCTTGCAAGGATTTCCACACGCCTCGGTCTTGCGCCGCCTGGACCCAGCGGCTTATTCTTATTAGGTATATCTTCTGATATAATAAGAATAATTCAATATTGTTGTAAACTGTATCCAGAACAGTCTGTATCTACCTAATAGTAAAACGGTACAGTTTTTTTTTACAAATGCTTATTTAATAGATGTTAAACTATCATTCGTGTCCTATAGACGCCATTATTTCAGTAATTCGTAGCGTTAAGGCTCTTCCAAACGACGCAGTAACGGCTATAAACTCTATATTTATTGTTAAGTATAATTGTTCAGTTCAGAAGAAGAAGATGATATAAGAAAAGTAGGAGGACCAACATGGAAAAGGATAGCGAGGGAAAGAGAAAAATGGAAGATGCTGGAAGAGGCCTATGTGTCGGGAGGACACGCTGATAGCTGGACTAACCGATAATATAATATTTATGATAAATAAACAATCACTAGCAGATGCCCGCGGCTTCGTCCGCGTGAAATACGTTTTTAATATTCCCACGGGAACTCCCTAATTTTTGGGTGGTTAATATATATAGCCTATGACACTCACAAATAATGTGGCTTCCTATTATTACCAGAATTTTCAAAATCGGTTCAGTAGATCCAGAGATTACCCCCTACAACCTCACAAACTCACAAACTTTACCTCTTTTTAATATTATAGTATATATTAAAAATAATAAATAAAGATGCAGCCTAAGTTAAAATACACCTGTCTAAAAAATGCCTATTCAATCTTCCTTTGTGAAAGTGCCTTAATTTGAAGGTACTATTTACCAGGTATAGTTTGCTGGAAAACGGGAGCTGGAAGAGCGTTCCATATTCTAGCAGAATGTATGAGAAACAAGAAAGCGAATCGCTTCGTGTGGTAAAGCCTTAATAGTTTTTCCTTTATCCCATTAACATTCCCAATGTAGCTATTTCATTCAATTTGTATGGCTGTGAGTCACAATTGTTTCGTTATTTGCGCTCGATTCAATTGGAAGCGAAAATTTGCATCGAAATTTTTTTTCGAGCGAAAAAAGCTATTTGCACAGGAGTTGAGTTTAATGAGTCCTTTAATGAATTCCGTTCTTTAAGTGATTTAAAGTAATGAAATAATATTGTATGTGTATGTAAATTTAAACTGGATGGATCAAATTATTACAGGAATTCCGTTATGAAATGATGCAAGAAAAGCAACCGTTAATTGTCAAGTTAGCCACTGAAACTAAATAATTATGATAATACTAGCTGATGCCCGCGACTTCGTACGCGTGGATCGAGGTTTTGTGGTTCCCGCGGGAACTCTTTAATTTTCCGGGATTAAAAGTAGCCTATGTGCTATTCCAGACTACAATCTATCTCTGTGCCAAATTTCTGCCAGATCCGTTAAGCTGTTGTGCGTGATTGAGTAACAAACATCCATACATCCATCCATCCATACATCCATCCAAACACATTTCGCATTTATAATATTAGTAAGATCCTTATTATTTATGTTAGTACTAGATGATGCCCGCGACTTAGTCCGACTTAGTCCCGTGGATTGGTGTTTTTTGTATCCCGCGGGAACTCTTTAATTTTCCGGGATAAAAAGTCGTGTCATTCCCAGAGGCGGCTCGTGAAAGATCATATTGGGAGTTCACTAAAAAAAAGAAAATGCTTACCAATTATTTGTAAATGAAGTCCATTCGGCGGTCATTACGTTATATTGTTCCATTTTAATCGCCTACACTATTTACATAAATCACAGTCTTTTTCACATAAATACACAACACAATATGTATTATTTAAAACAACAATACAGATTTTCAGCCACTGTACAATGATCCGACGCACTCGCGAAGAAATCAAAATAAATTTACTTTCGTATTTTGTGTTTTGTTTACATCTTACCGGCATAATACGAATAAAAAAAATACTCGCGAGTTTTAACTCTTTCTTCGTGACAACAGGCCATGTCATTTAGTCGGGTAATATCGCGCATGCGTACTTCGTGTCAGGACTTCAGGAGCGCCGCTCCATACTTACCAAACTTCTCATACAAATCTTTTGTCTCACGCGCCGCTCGCATCGAATGCTCTCTTTTACTCTCATTACATTTCAATATGAACGTTGTACTAAACTTTCGTCTATAGGAGCGTTGTTCTAAGCGCTCCACATAACAAAAATACCATGTATTAAATTTGTGTTGATTGATGAAATAAGTAGTAAAGTAGGTAGGTAGGTACTTATGGATATTCATGATTAAAATGACAGTGGGAATAGATTTATATAAAAATATTTATAACGTTTATAGCAAAGTTTATTTGATTATTATACCTACCTAGTACCTATGTATTTTTTGAAATTTTGTGGGAGTTCACTGCACCAGCGCTCCTTTGAGCGAGCCGCCTTTGGTCATTCCCCAGGATACAACCTATCCCTGTACCAAATTTCATCAAAATCGGTTGAGTAATTGGGCCGTGAAAGCGTAGCAGACAGACAGACACACTTTCGCATTTATAATATTAAGTATGGGAGTTTGAATAATATAAATTGCTCAACTTGCTTTAAGATCATCATCCCATATTATAATAATTTATTATATAAAACAGTGTAATCGCAGAGCAGTTTTGCTATGTTGTAAAGAGAGTCATCATAGACCCAATATAATTCCTGATTGCCCCTTGCAGAAAAAGTAGAAGTAAAATCAACAAACATACTTTTAATCGAGACGATGGATCGATGCTTCCCCCACCTTGGAAACCGCTTTTTTATGCCAAAGCAACGTCATCGTCTAACTTGAAATATGGCACACTTAGTTTTTCTACCTCTTACAGAAACGCGTAAGCAACGTCATTGCGTTGACTGGCGCTTTAGACTGTTTCTAGTTAGGATATCACTTGTATCGCAATTCCATCATTAGTTCGACGTAACAATGTCCTGACCGCCGTGAAAACACGTCTCTTACGCGTTAAAGCAAGAAGACTTATTTAAAAGTGATAAAAAGTCTATACGCAGATTATAAATATACATGAAACCGGATACACTCACGTTTTTATGTCGGAAAAGTGCCCGACTAGTTACGAACCCGTTCGGGGCCCTTATTCATAATCTTCATATTATGTAAGTATATATCTCTCACGATAGTTAAAACGTTAAAATATACGCAGATTATTACATGGATTATGGTATTATACTTATAAGCAAGATGCAAAAGGATGAAATTTCTTTTAAATCCAACAATTTGTTTCGCCGACGAATTCCCTCGCTTTTCTTCTCCGCGAGTTCTCAAACTTTCGTCGTTACACAAAAGTTCTTTGAACAGATGAGACAAAATTAAAAGAAGAAAAAAAGAGGTTTTACAAAAGGAGGTATTTAAAAGTGCACAGTCTCTACAATGGGACAATCTCACGTGTAATTCGCGCGACTGTTATTATTTTCCTTGTTAATAATCGAGGGAACAAAGGCGCATTGTCTCAACCGTGAAAGAAGTGGACCGGGAACGAAGTGAACTTGGTTTTGGGGACACCGAATGCGGGCATCTGTGGAAAAATACCTTAAGTAAAAAAAGGGTGCTAGGTGTAGAAAGTGCGCAAACACATTAGAGATTAAATAAAATTGTCTGTACAAATCCACGTCATTCACTTTTGTATATACCTACTAATGACCTATAGTCCCACAAACTTATCTGGCCCGGTGGCGAAAATTGGAACTAATTTTTATGCCTGTTTAGTTTTTGTTTTTATTTTATTTTTCATAGATACTAGCGACGCTGTCACCGGGTTAGATAAGTTTGTCTATACTTGCGTAATAGGACAAAACGTCATTTCCTTTCAACGCAGTATATTTTTCCCGTTATAGGTCCTCGTAAGTATCCGCTCTTAGTCGAGCAGTAAGATTTACCTTCAAAGCAAGGCGAAGGAAGATAGTTATTATTATTATTATTAAAGCCTACCACTAAAGCTATAACATATTTTTTTATGTATAAATATATATATATGTATATTTTTATTCTTTTTTTTTAGAAGAAGGAAGGAATAAGGAAGATAGTAGTTACAATATAAAAACTCGAGGGGTTTCCTAAGAGTTATTGAAGAGTTCCACTATCCAACTTCTGATTCCATCATCAGATCAGAGGCCCAATTGCCTAAGCAAATTGTAATCATATGACAGACCTATTAATGTAACTGTTCAACTATAAGGAAATCGTAATCATTTGTCAAAAAGATAATTCGACTTGTTTAAGGAGTTCATACTCGTACATGCTTTTTGATGTGCAGGCATCTATGACCTACTCCTCCTAGTAATCAATCTAGTAATATTATTATAATTAATATTAATAGCGAATTATGTTTCTTTTGTACTTACTGCTTCCTTTTAAACTTTTGGTTACTTTTTTTTTTCTTGTTGTAACTGTGACGTCACCCGGGGTCACAGCTGAAAATCAGCCCCTTGCTTTGTATGCATTCATGGGTATATGACGCAGGGCAAACGCTGAGCTGTACACCCTTTCTGGGTGGTGTCACAGACGAAAGTGTTACATTTGTATCTAGTTTTGTCTGTGACACCACTGGTGAATAAACTATTTTTCTTTCTTTCTTTCTTTTCTTTTCTCCTCCTATTATGATTTCCTTACACAATCGCGGGGCTGATTGACGGAACTAAATAATTCTACTGTCATCGATATTACATTTTGTAAAGTATCAAATCGATACCACAGTTAGACTTCCAAGATTTGTTTAATAACAAAGTTCTGTATTGCATAATCTCTAAACTAATCTAAAATGACAGCATTAAAAATATT
Organism: Erebia epiphron; assembly: GCA_963932025.1. NCBI lineage: Eukaryota > Metazoa > Arthropoda > Insecta > Lepidoptera > Nymphalidae > Erebia > Erebia epiphron. The sequence continues at coordinate 13,325,915 of OZ009959.1, read as the reverse complement.
GCTAACCAAAAGGGACAGAACTAAGGTGGTTAAAGGTGTAATTTTAGTTTACATTATGGGATTGTGTTATACAGAATTGGCCCCAATATTTCGTAACTAAGTAACCAACTACTATCAAAAACATAGATAGGTACGTCGAAGATTCACTGCAATGGATAATTGGAAGATTCATGAAACGGGTGATTGGATAGATAGAAGCGAAGGATTAAAGGCACCAAATTCTAGTCTCAATGGCTAGTCTCCGGTTATATAGTCTGATCGGCTACTAAGAGCATTCTATTGTTAGTTCGCAGACCTCATTTGCAATTCAATTGGGGAATTTTCGATCGTTAGTTTCTGCATTTTCTCCTTTGCATAAGAAGGAATTTTTCATGTTTTTACTTAGAAATAGAGCTGGAAAACTTGCAAACTACATCTGTGAATTAATGCTAACAGTGGTGAAAAAATTCGGCACCATTTTCCTCACCAAAATGGTTCTTCAATAAATTAACTTAATGTAGGTATGTCGATACGTGATTGGTACAAACAACAGCCATCATCAAGTTATCGAAATTTCGTAAAAGCAAACAAACCTTTGAATTTTTCGAACGACTCTAAGATCATTATCAAAACACAGCTCTAACAAATTGTCATGCCTGTGATTTTATTTATTGTGATGTGGGTATTTGGGTAATTCTCATCAAGTGCTCGTATCATTGACAGCGGTTATAGTATACCTAAAATAATAATTAAGGAGAATATAATCAGTGTAATATAATATGTGAGATAAGTTTTGGATACAGTGTGTTTAAGTGGTAAATAAGTAGTGATAATGGAACACGCGCGACCGCCATCGGAATTATGCTTAGAAGGAGAGTCGGCGTGGCGTGCAACTGCGTGGCGAAAATGGCAATTCCTTAGATACACCGGTAACTGCCTCGTTAGTGTAGTGGTCAGCATGTTCAACTACGGCCGCCGAGGTCCGGGTTTGAGTCCCGGGTCGGCCCTTAATTGAGTATTGTGTTTTCCTGACTAGAAATTCTCAGTAGTAGCCCGGAGTAAGGAAGTTGGTGGTGTTTCACCCCCGGCCTCGGAGAGCGCGTTAAGCCGTCGGTCCCGGTTATTACCACTAACATGATATTAGTAGTTAAAGCGCACCAACCCGCATTGGAGCAGCGTGCTGGGTTTAAGCTCTAATTTCCTCTCTCCTATGAGAGACGTTAATGGGCTGTAGTGGATACACCGGTTGTGCCCGTACCTGATTGAAAACTTCAGAAGTAAGTTTTCCCTATTTCTGTCCATTTTCATTGTTCATTGTCAAAATTTAGTATTCCCCTATCTCGATAATTATAAAAGTTTTAATTGTGCGCACTTTTCCAATTAGAAAAAAGTCTAATAATCGGATGAATTACAAAAGGGGCACTCGAAGCTCACGAACGTTACCTTCGGATACGATAGAAGTTGGAAAATTACTGAAATGGAAAGGCCGAGTAAAAAATTCAATTGTTGGAAGTTTTGACTTTTTGAAATAAAAAAAATCGGTCCTAATTAATTTCTTGTAGTATTTTATTGAGTTACATAAATTTCCACAAGATTGACTCTACTTTTGGTTACATACGAGTAAAGGCTTATTTCCAAAATGGAGGGTTTGCCGAAAATGTGAATGCTGCATTGTTTTTTTAAAACATATATAAATAATTAGACGATGCCCGCGACTTCGTCTGCATTGTTTTTTTTTTTTACGCGGGAACTCCTTCATTGTCCGGAATAATTTTCCTTCCCCGGGATGCAACCTATCCCAATACCAAAATATTTCACCAAAATTTGTTAAAAAAATAGGCTGTAGTAGCAGACAGACTGAGAGACACATTCGCCTTTTTAATAAAATAATATTAATAATATGTTATTATCAATATAATTAATCACAGTTCTATAGGCCATAGTCTACCACGCCTGCTAATTGCAGATTGGCAGACTTCAAACACCTTTGAGAAATCACACACCTTTGAGAAAATTATAATGAGCTCTCAGGCATGCCGGTTTTCTTTCACGGTTAAAACAAGTCTTTTTTTTTTGTTAGGGCCTCTGCCCACATCAGACTTTTTGTATATCCGACAACCAGGCTGATAATTTCACATACTCTTAGATTTTGTGACCGACTCAATGCACACATCCATCACTTTGCCGGTGCCTATCTTGGAAAGTGCACGTCATGAATTCACCGATTGTCGGCGAGCACATTTAATGCGGTAGCGCATACAATATATTCCACCATAAATCGGATCGGCCGGGATGCATCCGATTTTATGTAGGACGTGTACGTCAATGCGTTTCTATATTATAATCTGTATCATAATATTATATTTTCTCTTCACTTTTTGTCTGTACTTTTATGATATGTCCTATGTAACTGTTCTTTTTTATGCAAAAGTTGTTTTATAATAATAATAAATAATTAATTTTTGCAGACAAAAATTGGTCACCGGTTGTCTGACGTAGACGGACATGTGGTGGACGGTATGTATACTAAATAATGTATTACTAGTACCGACAGACCTGCTCTTCCGTTTTCTGGACAGGACAGAATGTCCACACGAAACCTCCGCAACGGAGAAATATTAATGCGAAATTTTGGATGGATGGATGGATGGATGGATGGATCGATATAACATAACATTGCGACTGGAAACGTCCAGTCACAATGTTATGTGTAGGCGCTCCATGTAAAAATGACGCTTACTTTTTGTCGGTGGTGTGCTTTTGTCCTTATGAATAATTTATAAAAACAATCATTACGTTACACATATAATAATAATATTAAAATATGTTATTCTTACAGGAAATAAATACAAAGGTAAAAGACGCTTAATTTACTTCCGTCGTGTGTTTTCGCCTTTATGAATAATTTAGAAAAACAATGTCACTCTTACATTTTATTCCTACAGGAAACAAAAAATAAAAAAAGCAAGAAAAACACAAGTATAATTATTTTATTTCTGTCAGTAATATCAGAGCAGTTGCCTTTCCTCGTTATTTCTGATACAAAATTATTTCATTTCAGTTCTTAAAGGGTCATAAGTTTCTAAGGAAAGAATACGTGGGTACACAATCGGTGGCGGTGAGAGCGGCAGATGTTTTCCTTATAATATTTTCTCTTACTTTTCCTTAGACCAATAAAATATGAGACTTCGGAACAAAATTAATCATTTGGTAAGTACCTATATAGTATATAGGTACTTACCAAATGATTAATTTTGTGTTGAAACTCAATATTATTCTTAAGTATTCGATGATTCTTGCGATTTTCTCCGCATAGATTTAGGGTTGTTTAAATCTCTCTTAGGACCGCTTTAAATCTGCCGGATAAGTACTAGCCTAGTACTAGTACTAGTACTAGTATAACAAAGATAGGCAAAGTTGACGCGTCAGGCTCGCCCGACTTCAACATAGTGTGTAGAAATCAAAATTATTTTTTACTTTACAGTGGCTTTGGAAGTCGGTTTTTTGGAAAGAATTTTTATTTTTAACTTTTTAGTGTACTCTAAATCCCTACGGCTTTAGAGTGCAGTACCATGCAGCATCATAGTTGAGGAGTTAGAAATTGGGTTTAAATATGAAGTCGTTGCTGGACACCTACAATATTAATTCACCATAAAAAAATCCTAAATCGCTATTTTTAAGGAGTTATGTACCCTGCAGCATCAGGGTTGAGGAGTTGGGACTCAGAGTTGTATCGTATACACGTGACTTCATACCTACTACGTGTGAAACGCACGGTTAAAAAGGTAATAAAAAACAGTCTTACAGCTAGACACACTGTCGTATTAAGTAGGGTAACTGTTATGGGGGTGATTAATCACAGATAGAGACGACTAGCTGATGCCCGTCCACGTGGATTGAGGTCTTTTGGTTCAAATTTCATCCTGATCTGATCTGGTGGGATTGAGTAACAAACATCCATCCATCCACCCATACATCCATCCAAACTTTCGCATTTAGAATATTCGTATAGAAGTATAGTAGATACTGCCTCCGATCGTGTCGGATTATTACCGTCACATCAGACTGGGTCATTTTTAAACTTTTCTAGTCCCCTACTAGCAAGCCTTGGCTGGTAAGTAATAATGCAATTTAATAATATGGTTGCAGGCACACCTGGTAGTGGAAAGGCGCTATAAAGGGAATGGAGATTAGACCTGTGCACTTTATATCTTTCGAGCTGATAGAAATCTTTAATCTTGGAGATTGGCCACTGTGGCCGAATTCGGCCGGTAGGATGTGTATCACCAGTGTGGCTACTACAAGAGTTTTGTACTCGTGTAATAGTGTGAACGCCATCGTATAGTTCTTTTTATTCCTGACTTTTATGAGCTACTTTAGACATTGCCGTGACGCGTCACGTTTGTGCAAGCCTTAAGTGAGACGTATGAAAAAAGTTTCTAAAATGAAATACCCCGCAGACAACTTAAGAAGAAAAAGTCAATGCCAGACAAGACTAATTACTTCTTTCACCTTGGCGGCAAAATAAAGGTCTTTAATACAAACTACTTGACATTGACATCTCTTTTTGGATGTCAATCATGTTGCTACAAGCACTTAGATACAAGTCGGAACAAAAGTTCACAAGGTTGTTCAAACACTCCATGTGGTTAGTTTTAAAAATTCCGGGCTGTCTTGAAAATAAACACTCAAACAAAGAAAGCATCTCAGTGGTTATGTCTTACTATTCTTGAACTATAGTTTTGAACTTTATTTGGACATACTAGTAGCCGCGACTTCATTCGCGCGCGGTTTTCAAAAACCCACGGTTTTTTTTTGGAACAAAGTTCCTTATCGCGCGTTACGAAAGGGGGCTAGACGGAAAAAATTAAGACCAAAAGTTGTAACGACACTTTTTATGAAAAGACGATTTTGGCTGCTATGACTACTTGTGTTGTTGAATTCAAGTTGTTGAAAATAAAAAGGCGAGATAATTTTAAAGAATTATGTTTTCAATAGTTACATAGGCTAGTTATTCTTTCCATCCGAGTGTCCCTTGGACACCCGGATGGAACAAAGTTCCTTTCGCTTAATTAGTGAAGGTATTGTAATAATATTTACACAGAGAAACACGCGCACGCCGCACGGCTTACAACTATAGCAAAAAGTGTCGTTACAACTTTTGGTACTTCTTTCCGTCCGGATGTCACTTGACACCTGGAAAAGCTCATGTCACGTGCCTTAACGTCCCTAAAATAAGGATTAGAATTCTAAAACATGCACGTCAATAATATTAAAACAATACGGCTTTAAGCGATGTTAGTACGCCCCCTGATGTTATGTGATGACAACACCAAGCATCCGCCCAGTAATAGTTTGCCACATCAGAGACCCACAATTATTTAGAAGATGCCCGCGACTTCGTCCGCGTGGATTGATGTTTTTTGACTACCGAGGGAACTCTTCAATTTTCCGGGATAAAAAGTAGCCTATGTAGATGTAATCTCTGTAGCAAATTTCATCAAAATTGGTTGAGTAGTTAGGCCGTGAAAGCGTAGCAGACAGACAGACAGACAGTCACACTTTCGCATTTATAATATTAGCTGATGCCCGTGACTTCGTCCGCGTGGATTGAGGATTTTTGGTTCCCGCGGGAACTCTTTAATTTTCCGGGATAAAAAGGGTAGCCTATGTGCTATTCCAGACTATAATCTATCACTGTGCCAAATTTCAGCCAGATCCGTTCAACCGTTGGGGCGTGATTGAGTAACAAACATCCATACATCCATCCAAACTTTCGCATTTATAATATTATATAATTAATAGTAAGAGTAAGAAGTAAGATTAATATAAATCCATACTTAATTCATACTAATATTATAAATGCGAAAGTGTGTCTGTCTGTCTGCTACGCTTTCACGGCCCATGTGTTCAACCGATTTTGATGAAATTTGGTACAGGGATAGGTTGTATCCCGGGCAAGGACATAGGCTACTTTTTATCCCGGAAAATTTAAGAGTTCCCGCGGGAATCGAAAAAACTTGATCCGCGCGGACGAAGTCGCGGGAATCATCTAGTAATATTATAAAGTACGGATTGGTTGTAATATCGGTATTTTTAATATATTAATGTGAAGTAGGTATTATTATGCAATTTAAGATGCCACAGCCTAACAGCTCTATGTTAGAAATTATACTCGGTCATAATATCTTTAAAAAATTATACCATCACAAACCTTGCCCTTAATGCATTTAAATTGTTCGCTTCATTAAGGAGTAAGCTTCATAATAAAGAAACCTGAGTGGGACCAAAGTAGAAGTGCGGTAGAATTAATGTGAAGTTATTCAGTATTCATACACGTCCCTCATTTGTTAATGAGACCTCTCTAAAATTTCGCCTTTCCCTCATTTGCATAATAGTTCGAAAATCGTGTTTAATTATATTATCTGGATTTAGGAAGAACTCTAAAGGTTAAGAATTTATGTTCATAATTTTAACAAAATATATAATTTAATATAAAAAATTCTTTTTAAACATCCGACTTCAAACTCCCGCGCCAACTTTACAACAACAAGCACACGCTATACAAAGTACTTATTTTATTGTTGATATTTTAAAAACCGCTCGACCGATTTCGATAAAATTTATACAAGACAACATGGGAAGTATTAGTACCCTTTCAAATAAAAAAAGAATCATCCAAACCGGTTCACCCAGTCAAAAGTTCTGAGATAACAAACATAAAAAAAAAACAGTCGAATTGAGAACATCCTCCTTTTTTTGAAGTCGGTTGAACGAGCAATATTGAGATGGCGTTAAGGTCAAAGGTGTAATGAAATTCATACTTTTCTGTTCATTCATTACTTATAATAAGTAACAGTCTAAAAGGAGGAGAAAATAGGGTTGGTATGACAATAAATAACCAAGCTTCACCCGTGTCGAATATCTGAAAGTCATGTCTTTGTGGAGTGCTATTATAGGCAAAGTTTAGTTTCAGACTGTTTACTATTTATCCAACTTATAAAATCACTAGCGAATGCCCGCGACTTTGTCTGCGTGGTTTGAGGTTTTTTTGTTCCCGCAGGAACTCTTTAATTTTCCGGGATAAAAAGTAGCCTATGTGCTATTCCAGAATATAATCTATATCTGTGCCAAATTTCAGTCAGATCCGTTCAGCCGTTGGGGCGTGATTGAGTAACAAACATCCATACATCCATCCATCCAAACTTTCGCATTTATAATATTTAATTTGATAATTTGATAAACTGATGCAGAAAGTTGATAGTCACAGTCAGTTAGATTTTATAAGTTGGATAAATAATACAGAGTCTAATAAATATGAAATTACCATAGAATTTATTATTAAAGTATTGAATTTAATTAGTCATAACATGGCATAGTCTGCAGTCCGGAGTCGAATATTTCTGGTGGTATTTCAATACAGTGTGTATCACATATAGATCAAGGCAAAAAAAAAAGACGTGTGGCACTCGGAGACTGCCGCGGTAAAGCTATTGCATAGCATTTTTTATCAACTTGCTATGACTACTTCTGTTGTTGACTTCAAGTTGTTGAAAATATAAAGGCGAAATATTTTTATGAAAAGATGATTTTGGTTGCTATGACTACTATGTTTTCAATAGTCCGGGTGTCCAAGGGGAATCAAAAAACCTTTTGATTCCCCTTGGACACCCGGACTATTGAAAACATAAATCTTTAAAATCATTTCGCCTTTATATTTTCAACAACTTGAAGTCAATAACACAAGTAGTCATAGCAACCAAAGTGTTAGGTTTTTTTTCGTTACGGACTTTAAGAGTGTTTATACATACATATACAAAAGACATACATAAATATACATAGACAGGACAGTACAAAACGTTCTGAGATAAATGTTGTAACGGGCTTAAAGCGAAATTATTTCGAGAATCATCTGAACTTCCAATTGATTGCTCTAATGGACATTTTTACATTATTCTCATTGGTTCCTCCGATTTATTGTGAAACTAGATGATGCCCACGACTTCGTCCGCGTGTATTTACTTAGTATTTTTTTACTTTTTCAACCGACTTCAAAAAAGGAGGAGGTTCTCAATTCGACTGTATTTTTTTTTAAATGTTTGTTACCTCAGAACTTTGGACTGGGTGGACCGATTTGGAAAGGGCATACTTCCCATGTGGTCCCATATAAATTTTATCGAAATCGGTCGAGCGGTTTTTAAAATATCAACAATAAAATAAGTACTTTGTATAGCGTGTGCTTGTTGTTGTAAAGTTATCGGGGGAGTTTGAAGTCGGTTGTTTAAAAAGAATTTTTCATGTTAAATTATTGACAATCTTTTATTCCCGCGCCTTAATTTTCCGAGATAAAAAGTAACCTATCTTTTATCAAGTCTTTCCCCGGGATGGAACATTCACTATACTAAATTTCACAGAAAGTCAGACAGACTTTCGCATTTATAATATTATAAGTATGGTAGTATGGATATCTCTGAATTTTATCATTCACAGTGTGTTTTTCCTGTGAAAGAAAACTGGAGCGAGCTCATTTTCGAAAGTAATTGGATAGACACTCTCCTACACGCGCAAATTCCATTTGAAAGGAAATTAAGTGCAATGTGATTAATTAATTGCTGTTCGTGTTTAAATTATTATAATAATTTTTGTATATTAAATGGCCGCCAAATCAAATAGCAATTTTTGGGGCTCCATCTTATCGAAAATCGTCTTTTCTAATATACGACTGCCTGAAAAAAGGAGTATATTGTTTTCAGGGTTCATGTATGTATGTATGTATGTATGTGAGTTTGTATATTCCACCATAACTTCTATACGCCTGAACCGATTTTGATAAATGTGGTATCGTTAGAATCCCTAGCTTATTCCGGGTGACATAGGCTATTCAAATTTTAAAAAAAATTGATGGGGTGCCCATGGTCCCGCATTAAAGACGAAAGTTGAAAAAAAATATTCGAAAATAAGATTAACTATATACCTAATCATCATCTAGAAAATGATGAGTAGATTCCAAAAATATATAACACTATAGTTCAATATTAAGTGATTCACAAAAAAATATAATTTAATAAAAATGTGAATAAGATTCCAAAGGTAATTAATTCAATACGGGCTACGGCAGAGCAGTCGTATTTTTTAATAATTTTAATTATATTCACTTGTTATTACTACAGTTGATAATAATCGTTAGTAAACTAACAGTTGAAATAGTACTCGAGTCGTAACTAATGCGTAAGGACCTGAGAACTCACCGCATTATTAATATCACAAGAAAACCCCTGCCCTTATGTGATTAATGGAATGGGGTCACGACCATTCACGGTTACATGTTCTATTTAGCCTATACATATAATATAGTGAATGATGTGACACCATAAATAAATTTTGCATTTATAAATGGGTGTGTATTAATTACTGTTGGAACACAACATTCATTAAGTTGATATTTATTATCTACTAGCTGTTGCCCGCGACTTCGTCCGCGTGGTTTAAGTTTTTTTGATTCCCGCGGGAACTCCCTAATTTTCCGGGATAAAAACCTATGTCACTCTCCAGCTCCTCAACTATACCCATGCCAAAAATCACGTCGATCCGTTGCTCCGTTGCGGCGTGATTGAAGGACAAACCAACAAACAAACACACTTTCGCATTTATAATATTAGTACGATGCATCTCGTTGATTCAGTTAGTCATGCGGCCTATGCAATAGGTATTATCTATTGAACTATTTAATTAACGATCTCTTACCTTCAATCGGACGTGTCGTATATTTAATTGAACGAAATTACCTACAGTGGTTCCTCATTGCTACTCTGAAACCCTAAAAGTTTAAAGCCAAACCATTTTCAAAAATGGAATTCCTGGTTCGACCCGCCCGGTTTAACTACCAACTTTTCAGTGAGCATTAAAATCTTAAAACGCTAATCGCAATAAATTTTAAAGGTCGGCATAAATCTGAATATTTTACAAAAGTTCAGAAATAGAAAGCCGTCCTCGCAGAGAAACTTTCAAAGTGTATGCTTACTTTGAAGACGGGCCGAGATTGAAACTACTGAAAGAACAGTTTGAATAACCTTCTGAACTTTTGTTGGCTCTATACTTGTTGATATCACCATTCAAATTAGTTATTAAAAAGTTCTATGTCGATAAATCTGAAAATGTCTGGGAAACTGTGGCACTGAAAATAGGTGTGGCTTTTGTTAGCATTGTTACTGTTTGTCATTATATCTCATGAGACAGGAAGTATATTACCTATCTGTAAATTTGACTCGTTTCATGTTATTCGATTTAATCTGCAGATACGGACGCCATATTGAAAATTGTATAAATACGAGTGTTTGAACGGTGGTAATTCAGTCTCTTGCCGGCACTCGGCAGACTCAGCGATTATTGAATACTTTGGTACTTAGATCGCATTTTGATCTAGAGCTTAACGATAGCAATCGTGGCCGGATCAAATGAATGTTATCTTTAAATTTAGCCAACTTTTATCTAATTACATTAAATCTCTCGTGGAACCTCTAACGTTTAACTATTTATTCGTGCAAGTTCCAAATGAGAGTACAATTAATATATTAAAAGAGTCTCATAAATACCTACTTCCGGATTGTCCCTTACAGTTTAATGAAAATGCGCGCGTATACGGAGTAGCAATGAGTCATGCATTTATCTTTTTGGTTTGTTATCATTACATACATTGATTTACACGTTTACACGATTAAACGTAACACTAAAAATATATTAGGTATAGTACGCGCGCGAGATGAATGCAGAGCTTATGTTTGGCGACACATACATTAGCTCTGCATTCAACTCGCGCGCGAACTATACTAACAGTGCTATACTATATAATTTGCATTTTTTACTGAAAACGAAGAAAATAATTTATGTATGAGGTATTCAATACCAAGGTCATAAGTACCTAAGAACGAAAGCACACTAGGGCCTAGACAAGGGTATTTATGTGCGCGAAACGTTTTGTACTGTCATGCTAGCATTGCAACTCCATAGAAAAATGAGTTACGCGGGTGTTTTCTCTTGGTCCTACTTATTTGTACTAAACTACGAAATTAAATTATGAAATACAATCGCATCAAACAGTCTTATTACATTGTATGAATTAAAATCTTCTCAAATGAATTTCCATAGACATGATGATGATAATATTATGTCATTATATGCGGACATTTTTCCGCCAGAATTTTTCCTTATTGTCTTTTGGCTCTAAATAGTAGGAACGCTTTGATCCACCTATAAAAATTCCTCTGCTCATGAGACTGCCCTTTTTCTAATTAGAAAAGTAAGAACAATTAAAACTTCTATAATTGTCGAGATGGGGGAATGGTAAACTTCACAATGAACAATAGCAGCGGTAATAAAAAAGGGCACTTGGCAACTTTCTCAATTAGAAGCAGAAAATTACGTTTGCCAACTTTGAGTTTGATGTATCGTTCATAAATGTCTTTCAATTCCTTTTCGTCTCTCCTTTTCGGTAAGCTTTTAAACTGACTTCCAAAAAAGGAGGAGGTTCTCAATTCAGCGCGTATTTTTTTATTTTTTTTTATTGTATGTCGGTGCATATCTCCGTGGTTTATATCAGTCGTTAGAGGAGGTCCCATAAAAATCTGACTCCAAATCCTCAACCCTGACACTAAAAAGTTAAAAATAAAAATTCTTTCCAAAAAACCGACTTCCACTTCCGAAAGCCACTGTAAAGTAAAAAATAATTTTGATTTCTACAAACTATGTTGAAGTCGGGCGGGTATAACAAGGATATGCAAAGTTGATACATCAGGCTCGCCCGACTTCAACGTAGTGTGTAGAAATCAAAATTATTTTTTACTTTACACTGGCTTTGGAAGTCGGTTTTTTGGGCAGAATGTTTGCAAAGTGCAAGGGTTGGCACCTCTAATTAGCAGATGCTTATCTTCTTTATTTTCTTTTTCACCTATTGAGATTCATATCGAAAAATGTTTTGGGATAGTTGTACGTCATACATTGCTTTGCAACGGCTAAAAAGAGTTTGCTGTAAATTGCCTAATACTACGTATCTCTATCTACTTACAAGGCTGAGGTAAAGCATGTTTGAAGAACCTTGAACAGAATAAACAGAACGAGTGTGATAATAAATTTGCATACCACGCCACGACACTGGTCACCAATCAAATTCCCCTCCGACAGCGGCCTGTAGGTCACATATCGCAATCGTGACAGGTGGACATTGTATATATTTCTGCAAACACTGGTGAAACATCGTGCAACTGATGAATGGAGGCTATCATAGCCAAAGGCTTCTGAAATGCGCTGCAGGGGCTTTAGTGGGTGTAAGTTTAATGTTATCCGATTACCGATCCAGTATCTTAACAAGTTTTTGGTTTTTTAGCATGAAATTTTATTTATTATTTTATTTTATTAATTTGGTACTTAACCAAAAAACCAAAACTTAAAACCATACAGATTACAATAAAATAAACTGATCTAGCCTAAATTCTTAACTAATAACATTTTAATTTTATCGTAATCCTACATGATCAAAATAATGCATTACCTTTTGAATGCACTTTAAATCAAAGCAATAAAACGTCTTGTCTAGAGTACATGGAATTTAATGTGACATGAAAAGTTTGCGTGCCATGACATCGGTCACCGCTGTCAAACGTTTTCGTATTTTAATACGAGTCGGGTTTTAGCTTTAGACTTATATGATTTATCAAATTCGTGAAACAAAACCGATAAAGCACCTTGTACAAAATAAACAGAACGCGTGTGATAACAAGTTTGCGTGCTACGACACCGGTCACCAATCAAATTCCCCTCCGACAGGCCTGTATGTCACATGTCGGCAATCATGACAGGTGGACATGGATCTGTTTCTGCAAACACTGGTGAAACATCGTTAGCGCAATTGACGAATAGAGGCTATTATATGGCCTAATAACAAAGGGTTGTCAACCTTTGCATCAGTAGTCCAAGTACAATCAGTGCGACATAAGATTTCTGTAGCGATATAACGATTGTCGATTGATCGGTAGTCTAGTAGTTAGCATTTTCGATTGCGGCCGACGCGGTCCCGGGTTCGAGTCTCGGGTCGGGCCATAATTATTGGGTTTTTTCTGACGAGAAATTCTCAGTAGGTACAAACCCGGAGTTAGGAAGTTGGCGGTGTTTCACCTAATTCACCAGCGTGTTTCGGAGATCACGTTCAGCCGTCGGTCCCGGTTATTATCACTTACATGATAATAGTCGTTCAAGCCTGCCAATCCCCATTGGAACAGCGTGGTGGGTTTAAGCTCTAATTCCTTCTCTCCAATGAGAGTGGAGGCCTGTGCCGAGCAGTGGGACGTCAATGGGCTGTAGTGATAACGATGCAAGGACCATGAGAGAAATATGTTGTAGAACTAATTATGTTCAGGCTGTAGGGGCGTGAGAGGATGCGTAGCACGGAAATCTGCGAATGTAGTAACAATGAAGAAACCATATTGCTTTTACTCAGATATATTACTAAATTGATATAGTTATAGTGGGAAATATTATTGTTCAAAAATATCGTAAATCTTAGGGTCATTAGAAATGCGACTTTTACTGATGTTTGCATAAAAAATATCTGGATATAATTCTTTGCTTCATAATTCATTTATCACTCATGATTGGCGAAATAGACTGGTTAATTTTATGGATCAACCAGAGTATGAGGCGTCTATTAACAAACAAAATTGCAATACTGTAACTATATAACTATACGTATCTTACTATTCAGTGGAAAATAGGAAATTAATAAAAAAAAAAAAAAAAAAAAATATATATATATATATATATATATATATATATATATATATATATATATATATATTATAATAATAAAATGGTAGTACAGTGATATTGAAACGATAATAGTATGGGTGTATATGATCACGCGACTACAAGCTTACGGAGAAGTTTCCCGTCGTTCCGACCGCTCGCCAAGGGTGGATATGGCGGTGGTGTAGGAGGGAGCGAGCGCTGTCAACATCTTGTTGTGTTTGCGCGTGGTGCGATACATAAAATTAATATATTGAGCAGGTATATTTGCAATAGATCGTTTGAACGCACTGTGTTGTTGGATGCTGTCTAATGTGAGGACCCTTAGCGGACCTAGCTTGAGAGCATCCGACGAAATCTTATCTGCCTCTGGTGGATTTATATACATATCATAACTACAACATATTTACACGTATATTACTAAACAATTATTATCGCAGGTCGGGTCAGGCTGTGGGGCGTAACGGTGTCTCGCTTCAGCGATGCCTCAGCACGGCTGGTTCTGTCTGGATGTCTACGTGGTTGGACGTTCAGATGGGATTGGTTTGTTGTTGAATCAGTGAGCTTGCTTTCTGAGCGCAGTGCAGTTCGAGTATACTTCTACGTTCCACAAAACGTCTGACTTTACCTTGCGATCTACTTATCTAAATTGCGTACGTCGTTCGCAATACTCGAACGATAACTGACCATGGTTGGAAGGACGCTGTTTATTATTGCCGAAGGTTGGATTATGCGTACGTTGCGCCTGATATCTTACTACGTTTTGCACTACGCTTGTTCAGCCTCGACACTTCAGAGTTTCATGGATTCACAACCCATGTTACTTGTAAAAGCATAGCTTCACGACCTATGCTGCGGCACATTGGCTAAAAACCATGTTACGCACAAACGACATCCTATCACCCATGGTGGTTCCGCGCTGTATTTGGTATAACATACTATTACTGAAGGGTGCATCACGCCTGTGGCTCTGTTACGTTGCGACGAACGACCCTGCAGTGCGTCCGGTGTATCCTTGAAACCTATTACAGGTATATGTGGGAGTGCACCACTCTAAAAATGCAATTATCCAGCTATACGCTGACATAAGTGGAACGCACCACTCTAAAGTATGCTCGTACATACGTTGCGCTGGCCTTCGCGATTGATGACCAAGTGGTTAAAGGGGGGGGGGGGCTGTTGACTTTTGGTATTCTTAGAGATGTATTAGTCCATGTATTAATGTGCCTCTTGGGGTACCGAAGGAGGGAAGAAGCCTACCGTTGGTGGCGGGGAGGAGCCAGCCAGCCATCATTTATTTTTTAGAAATATAAATGATGCCATACAAAGCATCTTCCTTTTCTTTATAAAAGGTTATAAAAGGAAGGTGCTACCACTTGGGTTAGTTCGTAAATATCCCGAAGAGATTTATCTCTTCGCGATCACGTTACTTAATGCCTGTTTTAAGTTAACTGAATTACATCTAAAATCTGTATATAACTTAGTCGTTGGGTTGATTGAATACGAGGCTTCCGAAACTCTAAAAGATCTTGGTTTATTATGGACACAGCAATGTTGTGAGGGTCTTACTGCTAGATGTATCACGTGCCATTTTAAAGAAATATTGAATTTTATAAGTAGAGAGAGGTGTAGATGCTTAGGGACCCCGTCAGGTTGGTTACAATACCTAGCTCTAGCAAGTTAATTACATGTCACTTGCAGTGTGTTAACACTCGCAGCAAGTCAATTTTACCTTAGTTTTGAAAGTAAAATGGTAGAAATTAACATTGACTTATTATATACTAGCGAATGCCCGCGACTTCGTCCGCGTGGTTTGAGGTTTTTTGGTTCCCGCGGGAACTCCTTAATTTTCCGGGATAAAAAGCCTTCGTCCTTCCCCGGGATACAACCTATCCCTGTACCAAATGTTATCAAAATCATTTGAACAGATACATTTGTTTGATTCCCGCGGGAACTCTTCAATTTTCCGGGATAAAAAGTAGCCTATGTGCTATTCCAGACTAAAATCTATCTCTGTGCCAAATTTCATCCAGATCCGTTCAGCCGTTCTGGCGTGATTGAGTAACAAACATCCATTTGAGGTTTTTTGGTTCCCGCGGGAACTCTTTAATTTTCCGGGATAAAAAGTAGCCTATGTGCTATTCCAGACTATAATCTATCCCTATGCCAAATTTCAGCCAGATCCGTTCAGTCGTTGGGGCGTGATTGAGTAACAAACTAACAAACATCCATACATCCATCCAGACATCCATCCAAACTTTCGCATTTATAATATTTATTTGATTGATTTGATTATTTGATTGATTAATATATGGGGTAGACTCTTTGCAATAATATGGGACGTGATCATACATAAACAGAATTTACATACAGTCTCCACAACGCACCGGACACTTATCAAATCGCTCTGTGACAGCACACCCTGTCACGTGTCGCGACGATGATAGGCGGACGACGTATCAGCAGAAATCAGGAACCATGGCCAGGAACTTAGTGTGGATATGTTGTCATGTCAAACTGTCCTGTTCCTTTGATTAAATACTCTGTGTTTGAATATGCTACACTTTCTAGGTAAGTTATTACATAGTTTAAAAAAATATCATATTATAAATCAGGGCCAGTTGCATCTCAGTTACTTTAAAGTTAAAGCCTAAAAACACTTTGTATCAAGAAAGAATGTTTCGAAATTTTTCTTACTTAAACCACTATTCCCTATTCTGTGCTTTTAACAGTCAGTGAGTACACCCCGTAATTTGCTGAAAGTAATGTTTTTATGATTTTTTCTTTGATTTTACGTTTCTTTGTTCTAATTTTAATACACAAATAGAGATGGTTAAAAAAAAAACCTTAATCATGGAAGTAGAATACTGACTTGTGCAACCCAATTTGCTTTTTTGTGGTCAAAGCTTAAATTTATTTCCGATTCCTGAGTTAGCAAGATTCACCTGATGCGGTCGTACCTGCAAAGTTTATTCCCAGTTAAGGACGTTTCAAGGAAAAGAAAAAGTTTCTTTTCAAATATCCACGCGAATACAACTTACCAATTATGTTTAAACGCGAAGTCATTCAAGAGTTCGTAAAGGAAAGAGGCCCTGAAAATAATAAAATTGAGAGATGTCTCGCATAAATCAGGGAAGTAAATGAGAGAAAAACGTAAAAATACCCATTAGGGCAGTCAGTTGGAATATCAGTGCGACTCGATTCACAAAATTCATTCCACTTTCCGGTGTTATGACTTTACGTCTGAGTTATTACTTCTAATACCATTTAAAATCTCTTATTTATTAGCACATAATATTTTAAAATGAAAAAAATAATATCATCGACTTCTGTTAGATAATGAAGCTTCTATTAGTTATTATTTTATTATTAACTAGCTGATGCCCGCGACTTCGTCCGCGTGGACTAAGTTTTTTCGATTCCCGCGGGAGCTCATTAATTTTCCGGGATAAAAAGCCTATGTCACTCTCCAGGTCCTCAACTATACCCATGCCAAAAATCACGTCGATCCGTTGCGCCGTTGCCGCCTAATTGAAGAAAAATGCGAGAAAAAGAGCATACTATCCCACAGGAACTGTTTGTTTTTCCGGGATAAAAAGTAGCCTATGTCACTCTCCAGGTCCTCAAATATACCCATGCAAAAAATCACGTCGATCCGTTGCGCCGTTGAAGCGTGATTGAAGGACAAACCAACAAACCAACAAACAAAGTGACTTTTGCATTTATAATATTAGTATTAGTATGATAGTATGAAGTATGATATGATGATATGATGATACTACTGATATTTACTTAACATTGTCATAATAATCTCAAAAATAAAGTATATCTCAAATTCTAGTATTATGTTCTGGTATATCTCTCGTCACATATAAAGACTGATAACATAAATTGACATAACTTTCTATAAATTTTGTATCCAACTGGCTTGAAAGATTTTTAAGCATTTTTCAAGCCTACTAGGGAAACACTATTTTTTTAACAAGAATTAAATTTTGTTAGGCTAATTTTAATAAAAAATTTGTGTGGCTGTCTTTATTTATTTATTTTTAAAGAAAAGCGTTTTCGTCTACTATACATCCTATCCTTTTTATGTAATCCATTACAGTAGGTAATTAAAATTAAATGTAAAAAGATTTAACAAAATTGAAGAGCTATTTTTGAATTGAGTTTTGGCGTATTTTTCAGGCTGAACGCTTTTTAGGTCTTCATCAAGATTTAAAAGAGCTTTTACGCTCGAGCCTTTATTCACCCGTGAATCTTACGTAGCCCTTAATAAATAAGGTCGGTACACATATGATAGTTTTTTAGGTTTTCTGGGTTGAAAAGGGCCGAGATGAGCCAACGACCGCGCTTCTATTTATAATATAATATTAATATAATTATATACGAATGAAAAGGCATCACTGATCTTATTTAAAACAGCTGTGTTACACACTTTTAAATTTCATGTGTTGCTTGTAATATAACAAAAAAAAAAAGACATGTGGCACTCGGAGACTGCCGCGGTAAAGCTATTGCATAGCATTTTTTATCAACTTGCTATGACTACTTGACTTCAAGTTGTTGAAAATATAAAGGCGAAATAATTTTTAAGAATTATGTTTTCAATAGTCCAAGTAGTAGTAGTAATAGTCCAAGTAGTAGTGGGTGTCCAAGGGGAATCAAAAAGGTTTCATAAAAATAGTCTTTTTATTTTCAACAACTTGAAGTCAGCAACACAAGCAGTCACCAAAGTGTTAGGTTTTTTTTCGTTACGGAATTTCTGGATTCGGTCTCCACGCTCAAGGCCCGCGATAGAAGCTATGCAATAGCTTAATAAAACTTTCAGAAAGGTTTTAAACTTTCACAAGAGAATATTATCATTAAAACACTCATATATTGTGTCCTATACCCGATTTGATAAGATTAGATAGATTAAAGAGAGCCTTTTCTTTTAAACCTTTGAAGAAAGTTTAGGAGATGGGGATGTGGGTACCAGAAGGTGCTACTAGTATCTCCTAATTAACTCTTCAATTCCCATGTCCAACTTTTTAACATTTTTACCTTTCTTTTTAACTAAAATAGAATACGTACATTTGGTTAGGATAAAAAAAAATTAAAAGAAAAAATAAACCACCCCCCCTTTTTTTTATGGGGGTGTCACCTACAGGTGACACTGGGAATTGTGTAAGGACACAGGATTCTAAGGGACACAGGATTTTTCTTATTCTTTTCGTAAAAATAAAACGTTTTTATATTAGTATTTATTTATATGAAAAAATAATATGTAAGTATACACTAATTTATGAAAGCTGTACCAACATTTTAGGTGTAAGCCGATATTGCACTTGGCACACATTTTTCTAGTGCGTTTTTGACATAATCCGCATCTTCGTTGAGAGCAGTCGATTGGTGAGTGATCATTCGCACTTCCGGCACTCCCCACCTCTGTAGGCACTCTTATCTGCATAGGAACGCCACATGCAGAATTGCGGGTTGGAAGGCTTGCCGTTTGTTTGCAGATAGATAGTTGCCACATTTCGCCGATAATCGCAGTAAGTCCAGTTGTATTCTGACTGTCTTTTGATCAGCCATGCATTTTGGCAAGCTGCATCTAAGCCAAAAGCAAACAGAGGAAACCACCACTTTTTGCCACGAAGACCTACCCTCCTGGAGTCAACGTTTTCGCCAAAACGGTCCACCCCGCCCATGTACTTGTTATACATTTTGATAACGGCTGGACAATCCACTTGAATTTTAGTTCGCTTTTTATCTACAAATCCAATCCGATCCACTATTGTGATACGATCCAGGTCGTAGCAGTTAGATGCAATGGTGACGATGCTGTTGTCATGCCACTTAGCAGCAATAATTTCTTTAGAAGCTTTATGACAAAGCTTACCTCTTGGCTCTTTTTTCATGTCCTTTGAGCTTGGCAAATTGCAATTCTCCAGACGGTTTTCCCGAACAGTACCAGTACCCCCAACATTCTGCTCTCGTAAAAACTTTAGCAGTGGTAATGGTTTCTCCAGAGACAGAAGCCCTGTTTTGTAATTCTACTTGAGATCGAAGCATGCGACTAGGCAAATGAAGAATATTAGCTTCGTTTTCATCCCCACTGTCTTCGTCAGTCACCACACCATCTTCAGGAGGAAATAAAATAATATCGCCTGGGTCATCCCCGGCCAGCAACTCCTCGGCAATCTAATCTAGCGTCAACTTGTAATAACGTAAACAAGCTCTCAAACACCAACACCATAAAGAGATAAGACCATTCATAAATATTCAACGTAACATAAACAATATTCTTGTTATTGCTTCGAATGCATTTAGGATAGGTAGAGTTCTTGTATTGCCCAGCGTCACTCTCAGGTGACACGGCATATTCTCAACGTTGTAGCAATGATACTATAAGCTATTATTATCACAAAATACGTTTTTATCATAGCTTATTTATTCATTTATTATATGTAATAGGAAAAAAAACAATACTTACGGTCTGGGCATTTTTATTTCACTTTATATCGCAAGAAATGACACAAACTCAGAATGCTCCAATCACGCGCGAAACAACTGAATGAATTTGACAAATGACGTTTGGTGGGTGTTACCAGAAAAAAGTAACGAAAAGTCCTACTAATTGGCTTGGCTACAATAGTGGCGGAATTAAAAAATAAAATGTCTTTATGGTAGAAAAAAAATATTAAACTCCTGTCACCTACAAGTGACACTGGGAATTGAAGAGTTAAGGGTTGTGTAATTAATAATTCCCAGATAGTTCACTGATATTTATTCCGCGTGTATATAGTACAAGATACCGAGAGACACTCTGTGAGACTGAACAACTTAGTTACTAGTTACAGACTGCATACGCGATGTCCGACTGCTGACTAGGCGTCAGGAGTCATGTTACACAATGCATGTGTCCCTACAAAAGAAAGCCAGCAAATATCAAATTTTATTAGCCTTAGCAAATCCACGAATATTAAAGTTCTTGTGCATATCTGTGCTGTATCATGCAAGTTTTATTTTATTCCCCTCAAGTTAGCTTTTGACTGCAATCTCACCTGATGGTAAGTGATGATGCAGTCTATGATGGTAGCGGGCTAACCCTAAGTCTGTTTCTACACAGCATCGTACCGGAACGCTAAATCGCTTGGACAATAAACACCTTTGGCGGTAAGGGTGGTAACTAGCCACGGTCAAAGCCATACCAGACTACTATAGAAAATACAGAAATTATAAATTCCCAAATTAAACCTGCCGGGAATCAAACCCGGCACTTCCCACGTTAAGACAACAGCGCTCAACACTGGGCAAGAGAGGTCGTCAATAAATTGCGTGCATTCAGTGCGATTCCTGTTCTGTATATGGGTAGTTAAACAAAACAGGTGTTCTCATAATAACATGGCCGTCAGTTAATTCGCGTTGTTCAGGCGAAAACACACAAAACAAAGATAAGCTTTGAGGATGTTCAGCGTGTGGCGCAAATATAATAACTTTTTAAACAATGAACAACATTTTGTTATGTTGTTGTTGAAAACCTGATTCCGTGATGGTTTATTCTAAACTTTTCCCATCTCGTTAAACTTAAAATTATAAAATTCTTGATGATGCCCGCGACTTCGTCCGCGTGGATTAAGGTTTTGTGAACTCTTTAATTTTCCGGGAAAAAAAACCTATGTCCTTCCCCGGGATACAAATTATTTCTATATAAAATTTCATTAAAATCGGTTGAACAGATGGGCCGTGAAAGCGTAGCAGATAGGCCGACAGACAGACGGACAGTCAGACACACTTACGCATTTATAAAATTAGTATGGATTAAAATAATTAACCAAACTCATTGAAAACTTAAAACAATTATCAAGAAGTACCTTTTAAGAAAATAGATAGGTGACCTTATCCATTTATTTTTCAGGTCGGTACATTTATTTACAGGTAACGTAAGCAATACTATGATATTATATGTTTGATACTTAACGTATGTATTTACTACTAGACGATGCCCGAGACTTCGTCCGCGTGGATTGGTTGTTTTTATTCCCGTGGGAAATTTTCAATTTTCTGGGATAAAAAGTAGCGTCTTTCCTCGGTATGTAGCCTGTCTCTGTATCAAATGTCATCCAAATCGGTTGAGAGCATTTATTACATTAGTGATATTATATTAGTATGCCTTAAAATGTGTATTTCATCGAAGTTGCTCTTCTTCGTCTCTTCATTTAGCTAGACCATTGCTATACCTACTAAAAAAATTAAAACCTGAACTACCTCTATATTCTCTTATAACTTGAACCATCGAAGCAGGTCTCACCGGCTCCTTTCCGAAACGAGATGACATCTTGAGTTATAGTCCTGGCATTCACGCCAGGTTACTACGAAACACAATTTTTCATCTTAAAATATCGTGCAATGCCTCACGCAAGGGGTAAGGTTAATATTACAAAGATTAAATTGAGAGATTTTAATTTGATTTATTTTACACAACTACGTAATGACCTACCTCCCTGCCGTAGTGGTAAGCGCGGAAGATCCCGAGATTGATCCCTGGCTGGCTCAATTAAGGCACAGCAACAGCAGCAACAGCAACGACACAGCCGACGAACTTGCTCGACGAGCCTCAAACCTGAAGGTAATGGGACCTGAATCGATCGTTCCAATACCATTCAGTGAGTACAAGACTTGGTTAAAACAACAAACAGTAGGTACACATGCCGAATTATGGACAAACACCATCATTTGTATACAAACAAAAGAGGCCAGCCCAAACCAACGCCTAACTAAGAAACTACTGAATCTAAACAGAGCTAAACTCAGGTCGGCTGTAGGTATGATAACAGGACATTGTCCACTTAACAAACACTTACATGTTCTAGGTATAACCGACAGCCCTCTGTGCAGAGCCTGCATGGAGAGCGAGGAGACACCAAGACGCGTACTACTCGAGTGTAGTGCTGTATCCACTCAACGAGAAACTTACATTGGCTCCCCAGCAGCACTCCCGGAAGTCCTCGCCGACCTGGGCGGCCTGCTTGGATTCTGGAGTGAGCTCGGCTGGCTAGAATGATCCGGCGGGGAGTCGCACCAGAGGTCTCACGCACAACGGGCACCCTTTCCCAGTGAAAGAAGAAGAAGAAGAAGAAAAAGGCTCTATAATAGGCATGATGACAGTAACCAAGAATCAATGAAATTATGAATTTATCTAATGAAATAGGGTTCATTGATTATAAAAAACGTATTTATTTTTCAATTTCGAGTGAGATTGCTATTTATATTGATAAAATAAAACTATAAAATACAGCAATCCGCCATATTGCATAAAACACAAAGAAGCGAATGACGTCACAATTGTTTGTTTTCGAGCTTTGAAGATCACACTTTTGCTTACTGCTCACTGCACAGAGTACATTGGTAAAAACAATAGTGACGTCACAACGACGCCATGACACCGCCGAACGTTTTGGCGTGAATTTTAAAATTTAAATTTCAAATGCTAATTTTATCTACCAAACTTTATTTTTCTACTGAAATAAGATATTTTTTCGAAATAGTAGATACTTCCGAACATAATCTGACCATTTTTCAAAATCAGTCATCATGCCTATTATGCCGAGTGCTTTAGTGTACAATGCCGCGTAGAAACCGATTAGAGGTTAGGGGTTTTAATTCAACTATACATCTATCAGGCTAGCTCGTTACAATTCTAAAATTCATCATAATTTAACCTCTGATACATGGTATTATAATATAAAGAGACGCAAAATTTGAGTTTATGTTAGCTAAATATCTACAATCGTCGTCGTCTCAAACGATAGACGTCCACAGCTGCTAATATTTGCATCGATGAAGGTCTCCTGCATGTATCTCGTATCGCTTGCTTCTATTGGCTATCAAATACTCGTTTGAGATCATCCGTTCACCTAGTGGGGGGTCGTCAAACGCTGCACTTTCCGGTACGAGGCCGCCATTCAAGCAACTTGGGACCCCAATGGATACTTACTAATTGCGTATTTAATCGCATTTGAAGCTTAGATTTAAACTAATGCAATACCCGAAATAGCTGCCCTATAAATTGGAATCGTTATTTTTTCAGCTTGCCTATCCCAAGTCCCTGTAATTAAAAATGTGAAGATTGTCAATCACGTTTCATAGAAAAGATTTCAAGTTGACGTCACACAGCGGGTTGGGCGCTCAAACTCGTTACAAAGTTGAAAAAAGTTGTTCAGTATGAATGAGAATTTTTTGAAACAATCCATTTTTTTGCAATACGTGTGACCTACTTGTATAAGCTATACGCTCGAGAAACATTAAATAATAGTAACTTCGTAATGAAGGCGACCAGCTTTATAGGCTATTTAAATACAGTTTAAACTGAAACTAAAACTTTAAATTCTCACACTTTTCGCTAGGTATTGGAAAGCTTGGAACTAATTTCGCGGTCCACCGGTACCATTCGTGCCAACTTTGTCGCAAATTGATTTCCATTTCTACGCCAAAGCACTATTACATCACTATTGTTTGACAAGTGAATCGTAGAACTTTATAGGTAAATTTATTTATACCGAAACTAGCGGATGCCCGCCACTTCGTCCGTGTGGAATCTGATTTTTTCAATTCCCACGGGAAGTCTTTAATTTTCCGGGATAAAAAGTAGCCCATGTCACCCTCCAGGTCCTCAACTGTACCTATGCAAAAAATCATGTCGATTTGTGGCTTTGCTATGGCGTGATTGAAGGACAAACCAATAAAACCTACAAACAAACATACTTTCGCATTAGTGTGATGCCTAATTATTGGAAATTCCTTAATTATTGGAACTACTCTCGTCGAAAGAGTTGGTAATTATAGAGCCAGAGGAACCTCACCAGCTCCAAACACAGACCTTGTGGTATTTAACAATTAGTCAAATCCGCAATTTTTTTTTAATTTCAAATCGCGAGCTTAGTATGGGATTTTGTATGAAATAGGTACATGTTTGTGACATCACCAAAGTTCGAGGCACTTTTTTTACTTTAATAGATAGTTTAAAAGGGTTTTTAAACATAAAACTAATAATCAACGTGGATAATATTACGTCCTTGGATCCTTTAAAATTAACAATCACTAAAAAATATGTTTGACTAGGCAATATTATATCCCAATTCCCCAAGAAATTATTAATCCAAATTGAAAAATACTGAGAACATGTCATTCATAAAACCATACTTTGTCGGAATCATGGTCTTAAGAACTACTCATAATTACTATTTCAGGGCAAAAACACTCTATATGGAATAACAGTTGTCTGTGGGGCTGAGTTGTCCACGCGCGCACTTCTAAATGATGCTGCACAGACTAGTAAAATAAGACAAAACGTATTTCTCATGCGATGCCATTGTTTTGAGGTTTCCTGTTCTGTCCTTATTGTGTATTCGCCCTTAACCAAATTAGCTTGGCTTGGCTATGACGATAGTCGTGTCGTACTGTCGCATTGTTCATTTATATAAATAAATCGATAACCATATAAATCGATTCTTCATTGTCCATTCGCAAGACTAACCGAGTTAAGAATTGACACATTCCGTGGTATAGGAAAACTTCGAACTAATTTCGCGGTCCGCCGGTGCTATTCGCGCGCCGGTAACTTTGTCGCAAAGTGATTTTCTCTATCGTACCAACTCCAAGGAAACTATCAAGTGGCTATTTCCATTATAAACAACAAGATTTCCGAAAACTTATTTTTACGGTTCACTACTCCTAGTATTTGTGAATTGTTTTTCTGAGTACAAAAAATATTTATCAGTGTTTTAAATAAAAATAAACATATTGTTCCGGCTAAGTTACGAACTCTAACTATTGCAGTGACTTCATCCAAAATTTTGACTTATTTAAGGTGCCAGCGGAGGGGGAATTGCCCATACAAACGTAATACCAAAATAATTTGTAATTCGAGAATATTTCCACCATATTATGTAATTATTAAGATTGAACTTGTATTTATCTAGGTCCCTGAATAATTATTTTTTCAAAATACTTTCCCAAAATTAAATGTAAGCACATTGCGTTTTGCATGTTTTTACGACATAAATGACATGTTTTCTCCTTATTTGTTTCATATTAAAACCAACGATATCTCGCGTACTAATTGATCAAGAAAATAGCCTTTATTGTCAAGTAAGAGAATAACAACACAAAGTTAAAATCACAACAATTTTTCATTCATTCATTTCATTCATTTTTTTTTCATTTTTTTGGTATTCACGGAACAAGACTAAATGTATGACAAATTCTGTACGCTCATATTGCTATCTCGCTTGCACGCGATCATGTGTCATCAGCCAAATAGAGATAGCAATATACCGGCAAATTTATATTTGCGGTTCGAAAGAAGTTGCGAGCGGCGCGGATCGGCCTCTTATTCTCCGTTACCTAAACTACGGTACCTAAAGAACCAATCAAATTTCAAATTTCTAGATCAATTGATTCGATTTTTAATCAGAAAATACAGGTAGTTACAAAACAAATGAAAAACAACAATAATATTAAGATATTATTGAAAAAAATGAAATAATTTTTTTTATGTTTTTATTTAACTTCCTGTTACAAGACTAAGGAGGTTGATACATCATTTCTTTACAATACAAACTTTATCAACCCAAAAAGATAAGAAATGCGCGATAAAAACAAAATTAAGTTTTTTTCAACAAAAAGAAGTAGGTAATAGATAGGTATCCTCATGGCTGTTAACTTTTTGAAGAAAATAAAAGTCCATTCATTACGGAATATTACCAACTCGATTTTGTTAACAATGCTAAGAAAAACCTCCTTTGTTTAACGACTTACGAACTTTTTCATTGCGGTACTTTTTAACTGAGTTTCGCGTAAAATAAATTTCGGAAAGCCTGCTTACTATTTGTGTCACGGAGATTAAATTAAATCCATTTAAAGTAAATAAGCTTTTTATAACCGACAACAAGATTGAATAGGTACCTACAATTTGATTGCGATTTCATAAAAAAGGAATTATATTATTATGATGCCGATTTTAAATGATGCCATGCAGCCGACACATTCAATTTAAAAAAAAACACACTTTTGATGATGTAAGGATGGTGCCTGAAAAGATTTGGATGTATTACGATACATCCTAATCTTTTCAGGCACTTAGAAGTCATGGTGTATTTAGAAACTCACTTATATTTACATACATGAACCCTGAAAGCGTAACACTCCTTATTTTATGCAGTCGTGTAAAAACATTAATTATTTCTGTGCGACTTCTTCTCGTACATCTGACGTCATCGCATGGTTTTGTGTTTTGTTTCTTCTCATCATCATCATCATCATCATCATCAGCCAATATGCATCCACTGTTGGACATAGGCCTCTTTAAGATTACGCCAACTTTGCCTATCCTTGGCTGTTAGCATCCATTTGATGCCAGCCACTCTCTGGATGTCGTCGCTCCACCTAGCCGGGGGGTCGCCCCACACTCCGTTTGCCAAGACGCGGTCTCCACTATAGGACCTTGCGACTCCAGCGGTCGTCGGTCCTACGACAAAACGGTTTGTTTCTTCTATTTAATATGAATTGTATTTAATTCTCCTATTCAGTTAACAATCTTATTTTTATGAACGCTGACGGTAAAAAAAGTATACACTGCATTCCTGCCATCACGAGTGATCACGCTCTGTTCCAAAACTTACAATAATTATACTTCATTTTTAAATTGAATTTAGAGACTTTCTAAATAAAACTTTTATACGTACTCTATATATTTTTGCACCTCTCATGTTCTATAAAGGTGTCATTATAGCTTAGCGTAGGCGGACTAAAGTAAGCATTTAGGGTCCATTAAAGAAATTTATTTTTAATAATTCCCGTACTATCCTCTTTACGGTATGCGTGATATCCTCATTCGGTTATCCAAAATTTGTAGTCTATGGTTACTATCATCAGCCAAAAAATGTATGTCACATAATTAAATGTCAATGTTACCCATCGTATCTTACCATTATCCTACAGATCTATGTTTAGGGTACTTCTGGTTTTTTTTTTAAATTGATTCTTGATAACGATACGGAGAAAAATTAAGTTGGTGTTGCAGTTTGCCGCGATATAATAGATTTTTTGTTGTAATTATTACATTTATTTAAATGGATATTTTATGGATGATAATTAATCCATTTCAAAACACTATACACAATACAAAGTGAAGGCAGGCAAAGTGAATATGACTATTTATTTGTTATTATCATCTAGCATAAATAAAGATCTTACTCCTAATATGAAAATATGACAGAAAGGCAAATAAATAATTAAAAATCGTTATTTATTTTATTTTCTCGCATTCGAAGTGAAAATTAGAGTGTTTACCACGGGACTAAAAGTCATTCTACTCGTTTCTATATGCTATTTAAACACCTCGTAAGAAATGGCTCATTTTAGTCCCTTGATAAACAATCTACTATTATTACTTTAAAGGTCTCTATAATGTATTTTTGTACATTGTATGTAGTTTGATTTATTAAAAACAACAACGTTATGCCCTCCAAAATATATCACACATAAAATAAAAATGTCACGACGTACATAACTGTCGCCTTCATTTTCAGCGTTCCAACAAAATCGCAACGATGCAAGTCTCGCTCGAATAATAATAGTCCCCATAAATTCTAACCTCTATCGGGCACGTCTTGTGCGACGTCATTTTCCAACTAAAGAACTTTGCCTTCCCTATACATTATGCTAGTTTCGCGACCATTTAAGTTCACTTTCTGTGTCCGATAAAAGTATGAAGTGACATATTTTTCTTATCTTGGCAGTTGGCATGCGCTTGAGTCTCACTTTTCGTGATGGTATGAAATAAATAATGCAATCTGATGACATATCTTATACGAATACTGGTACTTCCCCGGATAATTAAGCATTACCTACCCGGGGGAATAATGGAATTAATTTTGAATGATTTTTTTTAGCTTCCTGTTACAAGAGTTACTAAGGAGATATAAAATCACATACATTCTGACCTTTATCAGGCACGTCTTGTGCGACGTCATTTTCCAACTAAAGAACTTCGCCTTCCCTATACATTATGCTGGTTTCGCGACCATTTAAGTTCACTTTCTGTGTCCGATAAAAGTATGAAGTGACATATTTTTCTTATCTTGGCAGTTGGCATGCGCTTGAGTCTCACTTTTCGTGATGGTATGAAATAAATAATGCAATCTGATGACATATCTTATACGAATACTGGTACTTCCCCGGATAATTAAGCATTACCTACCCGGGGGAATAATGGAATTAATTTTGAATGATTTTTTTTAGCTTCCTGTTACAAGAGTTACTAAGGAGATATAAATTCACATACATTCTGAAATTTATCAGGCACGTCTTGTGCGACGTCATTTTCCAACTAAAGAACTTTGCTTTCCCTATACATTATGCTAGTTTCGCGACCGTTTAAGTTCACTTTCTGTGTCCGATAAAAGTATGAAGTGACATATTTTTCTTATCTTGGCAGTTGGCATGCGCTTGAGTCTCACTTTTCGTGATGGTATGAAATAAATAATGCAATCTGATGACACATCTTGTATGAATAATGATACTTTCATGCAGCTTCTGTGTAAGAAATGTCATATGGGTCTCTTAACACTGTAAATTAATTGGTTTGTTAAATTAACGGCAACCTAAACTTAAACAGAGATATAAATATGAACTATAAGTAACTATGTTTTATTCATTATCTCACCTACTTCAATTTTAGATTTTACCTCTTCAGTACCTACTGAAGGTCATGTCCGCAATTAAGTCTCTTGCTTGCATAACTAATAGCGCTCTACTCCGTTCTATATTAAGACAAAAAAAAAATATTACAGATGTAACGGAGCTGGGATGGGGCCGGAATAATGTGCCGTGTAGGAAGTAGGCTAGAGTTTATTTTCGTACATCATAGTTCCTAATCCTAACCAGGTTCGTGTATGAAAACAGGCAGCCAAGCGAAGGGCCGTCTGTGGAAGCCGTCCGCTATCACTTGGAGCCTAGGAATTTGCTTAGTACAGGAGAGCCGTCTGTGGTAGCCGTCTGCTCCTATAGCAAGGAATCGGCCGGGATTTGGTTTCACCAGGAATTGACGGTACAGTATCGTCATCCGATACTTATAGTATGACAAACACGACCCGATAGTACGAGTCAAACAACTACCACCTATTGTCACCTTACGACACTAAAATATCCTTAGTGTTACACACAGATAATTATTTTGTAGACCTATTAAATATCTTGTTTGTAAAGGTAGCGACAGCAAGCAGAACAAAGTTTTAACATTTCTGAGTTAAAAGCAACTAAGTATTACCACAGAATTCATAATAATATAGTATTACCTACTTGCCTGGGAGTGGTTATTAATGTTCTCAAAGGTATAATAGTATGTAGACTGACAGTCCACTTTCAAATGGTCAAAACCCTTCATAAAGAAATGATTGTCCGGAATTAATTACTATGCTTCGAACTTAATATATGTAAAGTAAATCTGAGTGCAAGATAATCAAAAACTGCGCTGGTCCCTTAATTGCGTCTCAACCGCGTCGTATATACGATAAAAGCGAAGAAATTCAACGTCGGCTTCATTTATTAGTACATTGATTTATTGAACAGAGAACCGAATAGCTTTGTTATTTCTTGACTGAAAAACCCAGTACCTTACAATTTTATACCCGACCGGTAATCGAAGCCAGGACCTCGTAATCTACAGTCGACTATGCTAACCACCAACGAGGCAGTCAAACTAAGAAAATAAAGCTGTAACTGGACGATGCTTGTACTTACATTGATTTTGTTTTTATTGCAGGAAAATTTTGAAGAGGTCTGTCTGTCTGTCTTTTACGGCACGCTTTTTAATAAAGCTAATACATAAATCATAATAGATCAACACATAAATTAAAGGACATACTATTAACAAAAAAAACTAAGTATTTTCTGAAAATCAAAAGGGCTAGGTAATAAAAGTTTTTGCTGATTAGACTCCATACTCTGTCAACCGACTTTGAAAATTTTTTTTTCTTTACAAGGGTGACATCTATGCTATCTCGTAAGTCTTATACCTACTAATAACATGAATATCTGATGAATGATTAGTTCGGAGCTGGCGAAAGGAAGTTTAGGTCCTTAGATAAGCATACCTACCTCGTTTCTCCTTTGGGGGACGTATTGAATACAGAAAGCCATAAACGCAGACGGGTCAGGTTATTCATAGAATATCTTGTAGCCACAGAATAGTGGTGGAGCTGCACGTTTCAAACATAACATGAAATATAATTCCGTAAACAATTCATCACCATTAGGCAGAGCTGTATTTTCAGTTGCGGTTTTCCACAAGGCAGGTAATTTCATGGTTTCCAAAATATTCTGGCGCTCATTTCCCAATGAATTCTTATACATACCTACCTTACTATATATTACCTACCTACGTCAAATTGATGTCCGCATAAAGCAAATACCGCAAACAAATTTACGCAACAAATTAACCACAACGCGGTTTAGTCATATTACTAGAATATTGCGTGCATTTTGAATGACAAGCAATCCTCATACAATTGTTTGCAACGTTCTAAAATATTCCAATCTATAAAAAATACCCGGCTGAGATAATAGAGCGCTCTTCCCATACCAAGGCGCGTTTGGAACCCACGTAGATTTAATTGATGGTTAAACGAACTTACCTTAAGTGATGTTTGACCATAATTATATGAGACGTTACATCCGAAGAGATTTATTTATTAAATCACTATGTAGTTCACTTCTCAATGTACTAGGCATCGCACAATAAGTTTATAGCTAGAAAAGGAAAAAAAAATAAGTACTATAATTTTTAAAAGTCATGAAACTGACAACATCCATCCCCTCTCCTCCCACCCTACGTGCCTCATCGCTGCGCGACCTGTTTTCATTGTTTTCAGAGATCTATTTCGCGTGATTTGGGCAAAGACAGTTATTATTGTAGGGTCGGGAGGGTAATAAATCTCTTCGGATGTAACGTCTCATATAATTATGGTCAAACATCACTTAAGGTAAGTTCGTTTAACCATCAATTATACTGCGACGTTACATCCTCAAGATTTATTTATTAAATCACTATGTAGATGTTTAGCGTTGGAGCGAAATAGATAATGGGGGACTCGCATGGCAATCGAAATCATTGATTATCATGTTTATGTTTATTTTAAGTTATAAATTTTACAATTAATCATATAATGTAAATCAAAATTAATCAAAAATTAATTCAACATAAATCGGCAAAAGCTTTAATTATTAATATCATTGTAGACGGCATCGGCAAAAGCATTATCAACGTCTTCAACCAGCGGTCTATTGTAAAATTTGGCAAACACCAAGGAATCCCCTGTCCACCCAGCTGTTCTTTTTATTACTTCTACCGATATACCTTTTCGGTTGGCCGCCGAGGTGGAAGCATGGCGGGTGCTGTGAGACGAAAAAATTGTGGTGTCAACTCCACTCTCCCCGAGCACAGATTTTATCCATCGGCTAATTGTGGAAGAGCTTGCGTTATGTATAGGTTTTTTAGTAGTTAAGACTAACCTATCGGTGTTCGGAAGGTGTCTAAATTTACGAGTTAGATCGATATACGTCATTAATGCTTTTGCCGGGCAAATTTCCTCTTTCTGAGGAAAAAAAGGAAGTATTAACCTTGGCAGGGGGCGACCCGGGGCCGAGGTTTTTATCTGATCGGTGATAAGGATTTCTATATTACTTGCGTTGACTCTGATGTTGGGTGAGCGGATTAATGATAGCGTCTGAACACGTTGTGCAGTTGACAATGCGAGCAGAGCTACTAATTTCTTTGAAATCTTGTCTAGGGACAAGCTCTCGTTTGGGTACCAATTACCTAGGAAGTCTAGGACTATGTTAGGGTTCCACGTCGATTGGTATCTAGGCAGAGATGGTTTTGTTTTAAAAACTCCTTTAAGAAACCTAGATACTGTTTCATCTTTACTGAAGTCTTTACCCAAAATCAGAGCTAGCGCTGATTTAATAGTATTTAGGGTAGAAAAACTAGCGCCACTTTTAAATTGATACGTGAGAAACGCTAAAGTATATGGAATATTATCAGTATAACAGTCAACATTATTGTGGCTACAATATTGCCACCATTTTTTGTATGCACTATTATATTGTTTTAGTGAGTTGTGACTTAAGGAAGCGAGAAGTATATCTATAGTATCCGTAGTTAAGCCTTGTTTTGAAAAAGCTCCCCTGATAACAGCGATGACACCAGGGTAAGTCGTTTCCAGAGTGGGTGACGTGTCCTGAAAGGAGAAAGTAGTAGCTCAGGCTCTGGGTTAAAATAAATAGGTTCATATTTTGAAAGTTTCATAAAAATCGGAAACCATGGCTGGCTAGGCCAATGAGGTACGACTATGATACCGGTTGCTCTTTCATTAATGATTTTTCGTAAACTTTTGAGTATTAGTGAAAAAGGCGGAAAGGCGTAGAAGAAAAACGAACTCCAGTCCATAGTGAATGCGTCAATATCAAAGGCTTCAGGGTCTCGTTTCCATGAAATATATTTCGTGCATTTAGCATTTATACGTGTTGCAAATAAATCGATTTGCGGGTGGCCGAAGGTGTTCGTAATCTTATCAAACGCTGAAGATGACAGATTCCATTCTGTATCAATGTTCGTGCGACGGGACTCCTCGTCAGCCTCTACGTTGTCTTTAGATTTGATATAAGACGCATACACGTACAACTGTCGCTCCTCACACCACTGCCAAATATACCTCGTGATATCATTAAGATGAACATATTGTATCCCTCCATATCTATTTATATAGGATATTGCTGTTGTATTGTCTATGCGCAATAATATTTGCTTTTTCCGAAGGTTATTCGCAAAACACTTTAATCCGTTAAAGGCAGCTAGCAGTTCCAAATAATTGATATGATTCCTTGTCTCTTGTGTGTCCCAGAAACCCCCTGTTTTTTCACCATTGCATGATGCGCCCCATCCTGTCAATGAAGCGTCTGAAAAAATTTCGAGAGCGTATTTTTCTTCGCGAATGTTATTACATGACGTCATAATGTGGTTAATCCACCATGAAAGATCGGGTTGAACATGAGGTCGTACCTGCATGAAGCTGTCATAACCATCCTCTGCATTTTGAAGTGCTAAGAATTTTTCACGCTCTAAGCGTTTTGTATATACCCAACCGTAGGCGATAGCCGGACATGCAGAGCAGAGTACGCCCAATAGTTTAGCAAAATTTCTTATTGATATGGTTTTTAGGTTGGTGACGTCATTGATATGCTTAGTTATTTTTAAGCGCTTACTGCTTGGTAATCTTAAACACATGTTTTTTGAGTCAAGTTCAAATCCAAGGTAGGTTTGAATTTGTTTTGGATTTAAATTACTCTTTTTATAGTTAATTATAAAACCTAATTTTTTAAGTAAATTGACAGTTTCTGTGACACACAATGAGCAATCTCTATGGGAATTTCCAATACAAATTATATCATCAAGATAGATAGCTAGTATAAAGCCCTTACTTCTAAGTCTAGATGTAACAGGTTTTAGGAGCTTTGTAAAAACCAGTGGTGCCAGGGACAAACCGAAAGGAAGGCATTGGAATTCGTAAATACTGTCTTGAAATTTAAATCTTAAATACTTTTTGCTTTTGTTATTTAACGGTACTAAGTAGTACGCGTCCTTAAGGTCCACCGTAGCCATGAAGCAATCTTTAGTCATCAATTTTGTTACGGTCCGAATATCCTCCATTTTAAAATGTTCCGGATTGATAAATTTATTTAAACTTTTTAAATTTAGTATAAATCTAAATGAGCCGTCTGGTTTTTCGGTAAGAAAGATTTTTGATAGATACTGACCTGGCACAGCGGTGCATTTTACAATGGCTCCTAATTTGTCTAATTTTTTTAACTCTAAATTTATTTGATTGATTTCTGATTGGTTAAAATTATTATTTTTTGGCGCAACAGATTGTATAATTCGGCAGTTAAAAGGTATAGAATAACCTTTAACATACTCTAATACAGTTGAGTTATCTGTTATTTCGTACCATTTATGTAGAAAGTAATTTAATCTACCTGCGTGTGGTATTACCTCGGTTAATATTTCGGGGTCTTGGGGGTGGTTTTTGTTGTTCGTGGTGTTCGGTCGGTCGGTGGTGGTGGCCTGCGGTTCTGTTGGGACGAATAGCGACCTTTCGACCCACCCTGCCTGTTCGTCCGTTGGCCTTGTGTGCGGGGTGGGCCCCTCCAGTTTCCCTGCTGAGATGATTTCCGGGAGGTAGATGACGCAGCTGTGTTATTGCGTCTTATTTGCAGTCCCGATCGCTCTGCAGTCTTAGATGCTTTTATTTTTTCGCCCAGGTTTGCGCCGAAAAGGAAAGAATCCCTTTTTACCTCCGTCACCATGTATAAAAATTTCTTATCGAGTGATGCTGTTATAAGTTTTCGTCTCCGCTTCGTATCTTCGTAATGGAGGTCCAGAAAGATTTGACTAATTTCTGAAATTTTTTTGAGCATTTCGACTTTGCTTAAGTCCTCTTTGATGACGGTGGCGGCTAAATTGGTGAGTTCCGAGATGCCTCGACCAAGTTGGTTTTGCGACTTCTCCATTAGCTTGTCACGAGTCCTAGCTGCGTCGCTCAAAACATGGGTGATCTCCGGATTTAGTAAAGGAGCCTTTGCTAATCGAAAATTATCTGGAATCAGGTATTTTTCCTCCATCTGCTGCTTCTGTTCTTTGGTCAGGCCATCTACTAGCACCCGTCCCCAACGTTGAGCTATCTCCTCGGGTATTGGTGGGCCAAAAACCTCCTCTTTTGTTTTTGGATCTCCAAGAGCTTCTAAAATGTCTGGAGGTAAGGTTGGTTGGGTACTAGTGCTCGGCACAGGTGCAGGTTCGGATGGTGCTGCAGCCGAGGGTATTGACTCCGCATTGTTCGGGGGAACTTGAGCGGATATTATCATAGACCTGGGACTGGTACTGTCGGCTACTGAATTGTCAGAGTCTGACAAGGGCAGCATAGGTATTTCATTGTCACTCTCTATCGGTGGTGTTATATATCTAGGTGACTGATGATCACTTTCATTGCGATCTGCAACGTTTCGGAAAAAACGGATTTTTATTGTAAAAGTTATTTTAAAGTCATTGAACGTACGCTCGTTACGCCGCTAGACTGTAGGTTTGTAGGTATACCAAAGTGGTATAATTATTTAAAGTCGTTGGATGCACGCACGGTGCACCGCTAGACTATAATATTATTATGGTTTCAGCTGTGCGCTCGTCACAGCGTATAACCATGGAATTACAAAAATAGGTAGCTACCTACTTATACTGTTTATGTTACATTTTACAGCAATCATGATTCCAGTTTGATAATAGTAAACTTGTACTAAGCTACGTAACTCGTCACTATTTTATTCTATTTTTCCATTAACTTGAAGGTAGGTCAACAAAACATCAATAAAACGAAAATACTACTCATTCATAGTTGAATAGTATAGGTAAGATTTGTCAAAATTAAGTTAATATTTAAAAATGAAAAATATTACTGACCTTCATCAATCGACGAATCTGATAAATCTTCGTAAATTCGATGTAAGTGTTTCTCCAAACGCCTAATCTTCTCAGTAATGCGGCGTTTTTTATCGTCGCGTTTTCTTTTTGGCATTTTTCTTTTTTATTTTATAATGCACTAAACCAAAATAATAACTATAACTATCTTGGTAATAAATATGATGTTGCGATGCCCGCACAAAGAAAGCGAATGAAAACAGGTCGCGCAGCGATGAGGCACGTAGGGTGGGAGGAGAGGGGATGGATGTTGTCAGTTTCATGACTTTTAAAAATTATAGTACTTATTTTTTTTTCCTTTTCTAGCTATAAACTTATTGTGCGATGCCTAGTACATTGAGAAGTGAACTACATAGTGATTTAATAAATAAATCTTGAGGATGTAACGTCGCAGTATAATTTTAGTATACCGTTTTGTATCGGTGACATAAGCCATCCGCATTTAGGAAAACCTAATATCAAATAAATTGCTTTTAGTCCATAAGACCAATCAATTAAGTTTAATTTTAAATTTGCTTTAACTTGTAGTCTCTACCGATCTTTACTTAATTGGTCTATTTAAATAAGTAAGTACCATTGTCTAATCACCTTACTTCAAATTCACTTTAAAAGCCAAAACCTTTCAAATAGTTTAGCAAAATTTGTATTTTTTTTGTAATGATTAATCCACAATCGACATAATATCCATACTAATAGTATAAATGCGAAAGTTTGTCCGTCTGTCTGCTACTTTTTCGCCGCCCAACTACTCAACTCAAGTGGTAATGTCTAGAGCACAAGCAGCAAAAACACTTTACTTCGTAGGTAATAACTTTATTGCGTTACAATTATTTTTCCGTTACTATAGAACGCATCGGGAATGTCTGAAGTGAAGAGAGCCAAGCTCATGATTTGTGTTTTGATTTCGTGAGAGTACCTCGCCTTAAACAATGCTTAAATATTGCATACGGCGAGGCACGCTCGGTATGTATGTCACCGCAAGATTGTAAAAACCGTTAGATTATAATCTAACTCGCGAAATTGTAAACTGTCGAATGATTACAATATGACAGATTATTTTTCGGTAGATTGTAATCTGTTAGGTTTATTAACCCGATAGAACCTAACTTGCTTGATAGCACTACTTGATTATTTATGTCGAACCCTAACCTAACCTACAAGAAAGAGACAAGAAAACGTAAATACAATGAATATTTCAAAAATTGACACTTAAAACATTGAACGGTTCACAATCTTTCGACTGTTTACAATCTATCGAAAAAAAAACGTTAGATTACAATCTAACTAGCGAAATTGTAAACTGTCAACAGATTACAATTTAATGCATTATTTTTCAGTAGATTGTAATCTGTTAGGTATATTAAACCGATAAAACCTATGTGCCCGGCCGAAGTAATTATTTATGTCGAACCCTTACCTAACCTACAGGAAAGAGACCAGAAATCGTAAATACAAGGAATATTCATAAAATTGTCACTCAGAACATTGAACAGCAGGGATATCTTTTGCATCAATCATTAATACATCGCACTCACCTCCGATTGGCTGAATTTATGGTATTCTTGCTGCGTCAATGGATTTCGTCCAATAGTGGAAGTGTGTTAACCAATCAGAGGTGATTGCGATGTATCAATGATTGATGCACAAGATACGCGGTTGCCCTGCGGGTCACAATCTGTCGACAGTTTACAATTTCGCTAGTTACATTACAATCTAACGGTTTTTGCAATCTTACGGTGACATAATATATACGGCATATATATTAGTTAACGTTAAAAATCTTGTAGAAAGATGCGTTTCTTGTTCTCCATAATGTTGTGAAAGTTTTGTGATTAAGTCCGACTTGTACAACACTGCCTAAACGGATTTGATGATACTGTCACTTTCGGATAAATTTATCCTGGAGTTGACATGAGAAGGACAGGTATAGAAAATTTAACTTAAACACATTTAACGGCCTTGTGCAAGTGTAGTTACCTTATTCTAATCCGCACTTGGTCAGCGTGGTGGGACTATAGCTTAAAGCTGAAAAGTGACTCTTTACCAGTGGGCCGATGATGGGTTGTGACGATGAATATCTTCGCAGCATAAATTTTCATGAAATAAGTTTGTTAGTCAAGTGCAAACTTGATAAAGAATAAAAAGAAGGACTTCTGAACTTTTGAAAGGTTATTTCTCTAAAGCTTGAACCAAAAGTTTGAAACATAAAATGCGACGATCGCAATCACTATAGACTGGTGTACACTCTCATGCTATTGGGTAAAATGCACAGTTCTCTGGTAATTATGTATAGTAGAATGCCATAAATTCACATCTTACTAATTTTATAAATGTGAAAGTTTGGATGGATGTATGGATGGATGCATGGATGGATGTATGGATGGACTAGCTAATGCCCGCGACTTCGTCCGCGTGGATTGAGGTTTTTTTTTCGGGATAAAAAGTAGCATATGTGTCATTCCAGACTATAATCTATACTAATATATAATATACTATCTCTGTGCCAAATTTCATCCAGATACGTTCAGCCATTGGGGTGTGATTGAGTAACAAACATCCATCCATACATCCATCCATACATCCATACATCCATACATCCATACATCCATACATCCATACATCCATACATCCATACATCCATACATCCATACATCCTTACATCTATACATCCATCCATACATCCATATATGCCATCCATACATCCATACATCCATCCATCCAAACTTTCGCATTTATACTATTTATTTGATATTTGATGGATGGATGTTTGTTACTCAATCACGCCCCAACGGCTGAACGGATCTGGCTAGCACTACATATTATATTACATTCGCTAGTAACTACATATAATATTACAAAGTGTTGGTAGTATGTGCCTATCTAAGTACTATTATTGTTCGGAAACTAACTTATTTGCGATTTAACTTAAATTTAATTGCCTTGTTGGTCTTGTGGTTACGACGAGGTCCCAGGTTCGAGTCCCCGGTTGGGCCATAATTAAGTACTTATTGGACTTTTCTGACAAGAAATTCTCATTGCTAACCCGGAGTTAGGAAGTTGGCGGTGTGTCACCCCCGTGCCTCAAATAGCACGTAAAGCTGTCGGTCTTGCGCCTGATCTCTCTGCGGTCGTGTCGGATTTTCCGTCCCATTGGGCTATGAGAACGTAAAGAAACA
This sequence comes from Erebia epiphron, assembly GCA_963932025.1. Taxonomy (NCBI): domain Eukaryota; kingdom Metazoa; phylum Arthropoda; class Insecta; order Lepidoptera; family Nymphalidae; genus Erebia; species Erebia epiphron. Next base: position 13,286,390 of record OZ009959.1, on the reverse strand, counting down.
ACGTAGGTATGCACCTGTGTTTGCGCACACACTAATTGTGCGGTATAATATTATATCTCCCGAGCAGATAATCTCTATGGAGATTGGCTGCCGTGGCAGAATTTCGGTGGGAAGGACATTATTATCATTTGCGCTGGGTGAACATAAAATTATTATATCTTTACCAAGAAAAATCAGTAACTGAAAATTCTGCAAACTTAATATAATCTGCAGCATGTTGGAAACAAACTTCGTAGAAGCGTCTTTTTAAAGAGTATAGGTCAGTGTCGAAATACGTATAATTACTCGCCAAGAAACCACCAGCTGCTCTCAAACTTTCTGATGCATCTTGCAAACTGAAGCAAACTTTGAATTGAGGATCATATGAGAAATTCTTATCAATTTTGTTTGATGTTTATTATTAAAGGCGGAAACACACCACGTATAAGGCAGGATACAACATTCACTCGTCGTAAGGGGAATAAAACGTTTCTTCGTATCCATACTGATGTAATAAATGTGAAAGTGTGTCTGTCTGTCTGTCCGTCTGTCTGTTTGCTACTCTTTCACGGCCCATCTGTTCAACCGGCTTTGATGAAATTTGGTACAGGGACATTTGTACTATATAAAAGTATCCTTCCGACGTTGTCTTGTCCCGTCTATAGTGTGTTTTTGCCCTTACTAGATGACCTGCTCCTTTGCTCACTTGTATAACTTCTGAAAGTTTATAAAGGAAATCAATTTATAACCTCTTGGAACCATTGCTTTAAAGCTAATTATATTTTTCTTAAATCAATTCATCACAATTAACTAATTAAAGTGAAATCACTGAAGCTGCCTTAATTGTAATCACTAGTGAAAATTGGTTTTATAAAGAGTAACTGCTGAATGTTTGCCTGATTTTAATGAGTGGATTCAGCATTCCAATCATTTAGGTAGTGGTCCCAAGCTATAGACGAACTTGTACACGAAATTGTCTGTAGACAAAACTTTCATAACCACAGTTTTATCCTTTGGCTGATTATTACTATAACTCAACTGCTTTATAATAAATAGTACATTACATCACGAGACCGGGAAGTACGCGTTTTCTGGTCGAGTGTTAGTTAGACTATATACGAGACCAGAAATGCTCTCCCGGTCGAGGTGTGTATAGTGCTTTTCTAAAAAATGAAACAAGTGACTTTTCTTTGGAATTCGGCGGAAGCAAATTATTTTTAGCTAATTCGGCCTCCGCTCTCAGAAAAGGAGGCGTACAATCTAAATCCATAATATCCTCACTCGAACTCATTTTTTCGTCACTTTTAAATAATAAATTATAACGATTAGGTATGTAGTTAATTCCCGCCTTTCAATATTAAAAAGATAAAAAATATACTTATACTTTTAATTATTTTTTTGCGCTGTGAGTGCTGAACGCGTAATACGGTACAGTTCCAAATTTAAACTATTTAGGCCAAAGAACATTATAACAAGTTACAAGATATTCAGGAAGAATGATTCCAAATTCAAACTTGTGATATGTAATGAAAATACATACATTCTTTACTGGCCTAACCCGGGAAGTTTAACTTTCGAACCCATTTAGAGGGTATGAAATGTGCACATTTCATATCATTTTTTAGAAAAATAAATAAATCAATCAATCAATCACTCTATTGGCCAGAAATATTGCAATATGCAAATACAAATTAATTTGCTTCGTCACAAGGGCTAACTTGTAGTGGATAAAAAACCATTATAAGCGTAACCTACTTAAAAACTAACACACTCCTTGTAGTATTAAGAGTGTATTAGTACTCTCATTGTGAGGAAAGCAGTTTTTTGAAACACAGCAAAGCATGCACTAACTCGTCTATGGAGTTAACAATAGGCAAACTAAATCCTTTAGTGCATGAATGCCTAATAAGCAAACTTATACGTGGAGACATACAGATAAGTATACCGAACAAAGCAAAAGGCCTGTGTAGAGAAACTTTTATATTATTTTCAACGTAGAATTGGAAGTTTTAAATAACTTGGGCAATTTTTCTCGGATTAAGCAGGCAGGATTTTGAACGAAGAAATTGTATTTGTATTATAATTTGGTCCTCTATAATTGAAGCCTCTAGAGCTTTGGAGAGGCTTCGACTTTTAATAGAAAATTCTTTTTATTTTAGACCTTTTGCAATGCTACGGGAAGTTCCTTCTGGTCATTGTTATCTAGGCATTAAACTATAATATTTTTTTGTTATTTGAAATCCTCGCAAAATAAACACACTGATTAATAGACACGGATATAGATTTTTTCGAAATAGACACGAAAATAGAGGGCACGCGTTTGAGAAAAATTACGAGAGCCGAGTACGGCTGTTTGTCTGTGGGGTGATCTTTAAAAAACTTTAATCCACGTAGGCGATGTTGTGAGAAAAGCGGGGAAATCCATGTTTAAATATGAATAATTTCCCTTTCAACATGTAGTATTTTGGCACGACACAGTACTCCTAGTGTACATACAGTTAAGAAAAACTAACGTCCTATCAGATTTCAGTCCACCTTTGAAGGTGGCCTACAAAATATATTCAAAAGGTCGTGGAATATTTGTAGTCGACGACATAAATGTAACCGAAGGTAGGACGAACAATTCTAACATATGTAAGTGATAGGAGTTTAAGGCGAAATTTAGTGAATAAACAAGAAAAGGATACATTTTATTATAATAGAAATAAAACTAATTCGAGAAATTTGGAACTCGGGGAACATTGTGTTTTTTAAAATAGGGAGATTGTGGAAAAAAGGAATTATTAATAGAAAAATTGATAACAGAACATACAAAATAATGAGTGACAATGGAAGGATATTTATAAGAAATAGAATTTATATCAAACCTCTGAATATTGTACCATTCTATATTCCAGATAAAACATCTGGAATAAACACATTTTTAGTCTGTTAATCTCCTTCTTTTTTAAAATTTTATAAAAACTATTTCTTTTTAGGTTTTTTCTCTAGAATATATCCCAAAAATTGCTTTAAAATAAAAATAAAATAACGAAATGTTTCATGCCCAGGGAAACCCCATATAATGCAGTTTTCATGAATAATTTAAAGTTAGTTCCTAAAATACCATTCGTTAAAATGCTAATAACCTATTTTAACCTTGGACATAAAAATAAATAAAACATGGCAGCCTTGAAAAGGGGCGTAATCACGTAGAGTTTTAAAATAACATGTTTGCATTCTTAATAAAATAATTGGTGGTAAATAACTGTAAGCGCAAAAGTACGGTATTTTAATTAATCACGTTCCTTAGTCACGCTATGTGAAACTCGTTAAAATTCAAAAATATTAAAAATAGCAGTCGCATTTCGTTATAACCAAATAATCCTTAAGCAAACTGTTTATACACCAGTTTGCCTGTTTTGAAACTAAAACTTAATCGATTTCAACAAAATTTTGGAAGGACTCCTTATAAACTACAGGAGATTGTAGGTAACTTAAAAATAGTCCATACTAATATTATAAATGCGAAAGTGTGTCTGTCTGTCTGTCCGTCTGTCTGTCTGTCTGTCTGTCTGTCTGTCTGCTACGCTTTCACGGCCCATCTATTCAACCGATTTTGATGAAATTTGGTAAAGGGATAGATTGTATCCCGGGGAAGGACATAGGCTACTTTTCATCCCGGAAAATTCGAGAGTTCCCGCGGGAATCGAAAAAATTGGTCCACGCGGACGAAGTCGCGGGAATCATCTAGTATATAATAAATAAAATAGATAACTTGAGTAAACCTAATTTTACAGCATGATCTGTGTGAAGATTACACCCAACTTAAATCTATCCTTACAGGTGCCTAACCTAGTGCGATAGAATAAGCCTACTTAAAATATTCACAATTAAAATATACTTAATTAAATTAATATAATAAACATACAGTACGAACCTAACTTAATACAAATATTGTAACAGTTTGTATAAACTCGTTCAGTGAGCAGCTGAAAAGATGAAAAAAATCCTGCGTTTAAATAAATACTATTTACTTTACTTTATATTTTCTCCACATACCCTTGGGAATAGTCGAAATAAAAACAACAGAAAATAATAAAAGAAAAACGTCACAAAATTCACGCATTTTTTATACATACAGAAACTGAGTTATAACTTCGAAACATCAACGCCGCGTTAGAATCGAAAGTATAGGAGCAACAAAGAAAATAATATGAGAGAGAGAAAACTTCCAGCATTACTCTGTAAACAACAATGGAAACTAGTTTTTCGTTCCACCAAGTTTATCCTTTTAATCAAGTTCGCGTAGATACGCCGCGAAATACAATGCAAAATTTCAAACTTTATATGATTTCATCTCTGTGTACGAGTATGAGAGTGAGAAGCATTTAGTTTCATCATAATTATTTTCACTTCAAAGTGAATGGTTTTTAATTTATTTGAATATTTATTAAGCTTTATAAATGTGAGTCCTAAGTACAGACATCGTGCGACACGAACAACGTGCGATGAAAATGTGTCCAAAGCGTACAGGACTTATGAATGATTTTTATAAAAATCTATAACAAATGTTGACCAACAAATTTTAATAGAGTAGGTACAGATTACGTACAGCGTTCGAACTATAGCAAGTCTGCAATAGCCCCACCCCGACAATGTCAAACAGTAGGGATCTCTCACGCTTATGTTGTCGCGCAGATAAATTTGTCATTTTCTACGGAGTCGTATCGCATCGCGTTGCGTCTCGTCGCTTTCGTCGCTCGCTTAGGACAACGGGTAAAATAAAATTATTATCACCACGCCTCACTTTTTAACCTACTTCCAAAAAAGGAGGAGGTTCTCAATTCGGCGCGTATCTTTTTTTTTTAAATGTATGTCGGTGCATATCTCCGTGGTTTCTGAACCGATTTGGTTTTTTTTTTCCAGTCGTTAGAGGAAGCTCTCGAGGTGGTCCCATAAAAAAATCTGACTCCAAATCCTCAACCCTGACATTAAAACGTTAAAAATAAAAATGCTTTTCAAAAAACCGACTTCCAAAGCCACTGTAAAGTAAAAAATTATTTTGATTTCTACTCACTATGTTGAAGTCGGGCGAGCCTGATGCGTCAAATTTGCTTATCCTTGTTACACCCGCCCGACTTCAACATAGAGTGTAAATCAAAATTATTTTTTACTTTACAGTGGCTTTGGAAGTCGGTTTTTTGGAAAGAAATTTTGGTACGACCCTGTGGCCTAATTTTCACACTAAGTTGTTGTTGTGTGAAAAAAACTTAAGTGACATCCTATCGTGATATAAAATACCAAGTAACTAAAGTACATAACGAGGGTATAGAACGGAAATCAGATTTTGATCTTAATTTCCCTTTATACGAAGGTTCTTCACCCCATACATGCTCCACGCGTTAATTGCTTTACTACAAACCCAATTTCTTCCTATCACATTACACGTTCAATCGCGTTACGGAACACGTCTTAGTGTAATTATAATAACAAGAACAACCCTTGTATAATCCCTTGTGTTTTGTTTACATTGCCCTTCTGTAAGTGATTAATATCGTCGTCGTCAATCGGTAGACGTCCACAGCTGGACTAAGGTCTCCTGTAGGGACTTCCACACGCTAAAGTCTTGTCCCCTTTGGCTCCAGCGGCTCTATGCTTCTCGCTTGATGTCCACAAGCGGGTGGTCTGAAAACGCTGCAATTTCCAATATGGGGTCGCCATTTCCAGTACCTTTAGAACCTAACGTCTTTTAATTCTCTGAACAATGTGCCCCGGCTTCAGTTTTGCAACCCATCAAGCTTTATCAGTGACTAGATGATGACCGCGACTTCGTCCGCGTTGGTTAAGATTTTTCGATTCCCGCGTCCGCGTTGGTTAAGATTTTTCGATTCCCGCGGGACTTACTTAATTTTCCGGGATAAAAAGTAGCCTATGTCCTTAGTCGAGATACAACCTATCCCTGTAATTACCAAATTTCATCCAAATCGGTTGAACAGATGGGCGAAAGCGTAGCAGACAGACAGATGGACAGACAGAAACACTTTCGTATTTATAATATTAGTATGGATTTTTACGTAATATTTTATTTTATACCTACCAAAACGTTAAAATCATATTCGCCAAAAAATATTAAGCCACGTGTTAATTGTGTACGGTCCAATTCGTTAAAATACTGTCCAAACCGCTTGGGTAAGGTACAAGTGCGCAAAGTTGATAATCGGATTAAAAAAGAACAAACTGATTTTTGATTTCATTCATTTTTGTTTTCTTTTTAATTTATTTTTTAAATTGCAAACAATTTTGCTGGAAAGTGCTGGTGATACAATCAAGGTTGCATCATCTTATATAAATCATGCAACTTAGAAAGTGTGTTTGTTTATTAGTTTGTTCTTCAGTCACGCCCCAACAAAGCAATGGATCGATGTGATTTTTGAATGGGGTATAATGGTGAACCTGGAGAGTAAAATAGGCTACTTTTTATGCCGGAAAATTAAGGAGTTATCGCGGATTGGGATACGAACGTAGTTTAACCCTGTTGTGTTGTACTATTGCATTCGGATTCATATAATTATGCCCCGAACTGAGACCTCGTGGTATTGCCATTACAGCGCGCCATCTGTTGACATAATTGTGAATTTCTGTTAAAAATACTGAAGCTCATTAAAAATTAAATAATTTCGTTTCCTTATAATTTTTATCTAATATTTAGTATTTGTTGTTCAAGTAAAGGATATAATTCAAATAATTGATCAAGTTTTAGGCTCGGCCTTTCAGAAAGTTGAGAGTTCTGAGGTCAACTTTGGACGTTAGAAAATCTCCACTTTGAAAGCCCCCCATTTCGTCAATTTTAAGGGAAAAATTAAAAAAAATATGTATTTTTTTTACTCTATTCCTAATTATTTTTAAAATGATTGCCGAAACCCTAAGTAAAGCTTTAAAAAATATTTTACTTCGCATTCGCTTCTATGAGAGCCCCCCTGAAATAAAGATTTTTGTAACTTTTTAAGCCACATTCGGCTAACGGCCATCGGTTTACATAAATTATATTTGAATTTGAAGAAATTACGTTCAGTAATTCAGATAAGGCTCTGACAGACGGACGGACGGATGGACAAGTGCAAATTCACTCAAGTAGACTCGGAGACCTTCGCTTCGCTCGGTCAAATATTGGACTAACAAACAATCTATATTTAATATAATTATGTTCGACTAGCTGATGCCCGCGACTTCGTCCGCGTGGATTGAGGTTTTTTGGTTCCCGTGGGAGCTCTTTAATTTTCCGTAATGAAAAGTAACCTATTGGTTATTCCAGACCTAATCATAATCTACCTCTGTACCAAATTTCTTTCAGATCCGTTTGGACGTAATTGATTAAGAAACATCCATCTATCCATCCATCCATCCATCCATCCATTCATCCAAACTTTCACATTTATAATAATAGTGTAGATTAGGGATCATGATGAACGTGAGCACAAACCCCTTTTGCCGTCGGATATCCTAAGCGTTAACACCTCGTTAAAACCAACCCAAACAGTACGCTAGCGGAATCTAGTAACTAGTTAGTATTTAAGGCACTCGCTCGGATACAGGTCTAATTAGCCAAGTTATCTGGGTCGCGCCGGACAAAGCGAATGGAAAATTTTCAAAGAACTTCATTTTTTAGAAACGCCTTCATAAGTTGCACGGAGGTCGCGTATTTTTTTAGCTAACGAGTTGACATCGGATGTAGCCTATATTTTAACTTTTTACCACCACCAGTACAGCCCATGAATGTGCCACTGCTGGCCTCCACTCTCATAGGAGGGAGGGAATTAGAGCTTAAACCAACCACGCTGCTCCAATGCGGGTTGGCGGGCTTTAACGACTATTATCATGTTAGTGATAATAACCAGGACCGACGGCTAAACGTGGTCTCCGAGGCACGGGGGTAATACACCGCCAACTTCCTTATTCCGGGCTAGTACTGAAAATTTCTAGGCGGAAAAACCCAATGTCCATAATTATGGCGCAGTCGAACATGCCAACCACTAGACCAACGCGGCAGAACTTTTTACGCGTCACTTTAATTGGTCTAAAGTATTAAATTTTAACTGTATTGCAGTAGAGACCATCGAGCAGACCATAACCATTTACCTACACAGCTAACTCAAATGATAATATTATTAAGTTGCGCATCAAAAATATAGGTAACCTATGCACATGGCGACTTTTCTAAGTCACAATGTAAGTTTATGTCGCGTTTTCAATACAAAATGCAGATCGTTGCATTTGTATCGATACAATCTCATGTTTAATACATTGTAAGTATGTGTGAGTCGCATTGAACCTACTACTGAAAAGGTTGCCTGGTAGAAATTGCTCAATAAGCAATAAGGCCGCCTTTGCATACCTTGTTTTTAGTTATCTTTACTTTGTATTCTTTGATGTGTGCAATAAAGTATTGATCTATCTATCAATCAATTGTAAAACAGCACATTCAGGTCTACAAAAGAATATGCGATCTGCACGACAGACCAACTAGAAACCGCCATAGGCTCGTGACTCCATCGCTCCGCCTCAAGAAAGTCCGAAGGTCGTTCGTGGGAATGAGCATACTCTTCTTTAACAAAATTCCTCAACCTACTATAAACTTGCCTTTACACAAGTTTAAGATAACCATTACAAAAATGCTCCTGAAAAAAGCTTATTATACTGTCGAAGATTATATTAATGATAAAGATGCATGGATTTGACTCGCTCCAGCAATGCTCAGTACTGCGGTTACATAAGTATGTGTATGTGTTGTATGTATGTGTATGTAGATTATTGTAAACATACCATAATATATTTTTTTTTCAAAAGAGCAACCACCGAGTTTCTTGCTGGTTCTTCTCGGTAGGAATGGCATTCCGAACCAGTGGTAGATTCATTTGACTATTCATAAGCACTTGTAAAAAGTCTATTTGAATAAAAATCATTTGAATTTGAATTTGAATTTGAATCTATCTACTGTTTCGGAGTTGGGCAGAAATGAATATAATCATGCGTTTGTATCGATATATGCACGTCGTCATTGAAATTTGAGGGTATCTGGTTGCAATTTATGCACGTATTATACCTACGCGATGGAATCATGGTTGTTCCAATATCGCATTGTGTGTGTGTCATTGTAGAAAACAAGCCGTGTGCATAAACTCAAGCTTTTTGTTATCGTTTTCTTGTAAAGTTCTACTTCTACTTGACAATCAAAGAATCAGCCTGGCCGTCCAGCGCGGAAATGCTACCAGCATTCCAGCCACTATTTCACGTGGGCATGATTCATATTACTTGACACTAACAAAATGCTTGATCCACAAATTTTAAGTCAGTCAGAGAGCTATGGAGAGGGCTATGATAAGACAAGATCCGAAATGAAGAGATCCGTAAGAGAACCAGGGTCACTGACATAGCCCAAACCATTAGCAAGCTGAAGTGGCAGGTCGTGCCTGTCGAAGGAACGATGGCCACTGGAGCCGGAAAGTTTTAGAGTGGAGACCACGTACAAGTAAGCGTAGTGTGAGGGGCGCCCTCCAGCACGATGGACCGACGGGTGGCGGGAAGTGGCTGGATGTGCAAGGCTGAGGACCGGGTGTGGTGGCGTTCTTTGGGAAACGTCGTCGACGTCCATTGCTGAACATAGGCCATGTTCAGCAGTAGACGTCCGCAGACTGAGATGATGATGATAATTTAAATAGTAATTAGGTTAGGTTAGCTTTAAGTGAACTCTCTTAATTATGAAATATCATCCAGCAAATCTCGAAACTGGCTGAGTTGTTGGTTAATAGTTCTCGACTAACTTACCAGTCACTAACAGGGACTATTTCAAACCTGCCGGTAACTATGTTCACCCAAACTGCATTCGATACTTTGATCACGTTCGGAAATCCGCAATAGATATTTGAGCTGGAAATGGTATCCAGTTTAACTAAGTATGGAGCAACGTCAAAGCGGAGTAATTATTACCATTTATTTAGATACTAGGTACAGCATTAAAATATAGGGAACAGCCAACTTTAAAGCATATAATACCTATTAAGCTGCATCCAAAAGGCCCATAAGGGACCTATAGAGAGGGTTGATAAAATTTACCTTTATAATAAATTTTCAAATTGAATTTTTGAGTTGCCTTAAATTTGATTTTACACAATTTTAAAGAATCTATCAAAAGTATTCACTATAGAAAACGCATACTGTATAATCGAAGATTATAGATAATGAAAAAGAGTGGATTATATTCGCTCCAGCAATGCCCGGAACTGTTACATTATATAATTATTACTGATTATTGTTTAACTTTTTAAAAGGCAACCGCCAAGTTTTTAACTGATTCTTGGTATTCGGTAGCAATATCATTAAACTTTTAAATGCGCCTATCACGTTAGGGGATTTTTCCCGTGACAAATAGAAATATAACTTAATAATTTGACAATAAAATTGAAATTTCAATGCCTATTCGTCGCATGAAAATACCGTGCCGTATCGTCTATATGGGCGCAGGCCCTCAAGGTTATCCATTTCATATTAAAAACACAAAGAGTTCCTTATACATAGGATTAAAAAAACTTTATCTTCGCAGACGAAGTCGCACGCAACCACTTGTTTTAAAATATAATTAAAGGAATATGGTAAGGGTACTTTCAGAACACAGCAATGAAAATTTATCAACTTCTTTCCTCTCCTATTGAATGGTATGTATTAATTAAAATTTCATTATTGAAGAAAAGATTATAACTTCTCCGACATTTGCATATTTGGCTGAAATATTTAAAAAACGCTTATAAAACTGCCTTATTGAATTTGTTACAAGGGCACTAGCTGAGAAAAAGGCGTACACACACTTGGGAATTCCGGTCTCCAAAATTAAAATAACGTTGTGTCGGCTGTAAAAATCTGTAAACTGAGCTAAATGTTCAAAAACTCTGCAGTAATTTAAGTAAGTAACTTATTTGTTCTAATGTGTACATCCATAATCCATACTAATATTATAAATGCGAAAGTGTGTCTGTCTGTCTGTCTGTCCGTCTGTCTGTCTGTCTGTCTGTCTGCTACGCTTTCACGGCCCAACTACTCAACCGATTTTGATGAAATTTGGTACAGGGAGAGGTTGTACCCCGGGGAAGGACATAGGTTGCTTTTTATCCCGGAAAATTGAAGAGTTCCCGCGGGAATAAAAAAAAAACAATCCACGCGGACGAAGTCGCGGGTATCATCTAGTTATTAATAATATAAATGCGAAAGTGTGTCTGTCTGTCTCCTACGCTTTAACGGTCCATCTTTTCAACCGATTTCGATGAATTTTGGTAAAGTGATAGGATGCATCTCGGAGAACGACATAGGCCCGGAAAAATATTAAGAGTTTCCGTTAAAATAAAATAAAAAACCAAAACCAAAATTCACGATGACGCTGTCGCAGCCAACGTCTAATAATATTATAATAATGTGTCATATCATTTACTTCAGCACATAAGAACATTAGTCTGCTATTCAGTAATAACAAAGACAATATATAAACCAGTATAAGACTGTTCACTTCATACATTCAATCAAAGCTCGCTAAATGCGCATTAAAGTCGCCGGTACCTTGTAGTTCTTCGCATAATCTGAGATGGCGTAACTGTGCAAGCTGTTTGTTAAAATTAGTTGAATGTAAAGGACGACGCGTCAAATTGGGCCTGAAATCAAGTTGAACCAATACACATGATATACTGTTTGTGTGATAGGTCGTAGCACATAACTTACGAGAAAAATAAAAATTAAAATTAAAACGACCGGGTTCTTGTACAGTCACGTCGAAAAGTTTTATTTATTTATATTAAATATTATGCAATAATAATTGTTTTTGCAGTACGAGTAACATAATATTAATCTGAAAAGTCACTGGAGTCTCAATATCTAACCGTAGAAAACCACTTTGAATTGTAATAAAACGGTCTACCTGTTTAAAAATAAAATAGCTAGTGTATTTCTGCTTTTAGAGGGCGCATTATAGTACTTTGTTAGCGAGGGTGCATTGTAGCACTTATCTTATGATTGTCACTGTCTGTGATTAGTGCAAACAAGATGCCACTATCAAATCCTATGAGGGCGAGTGAAAGAGAAAGAAACCTGTTGACCTTGAACAGCGCCCGTGCATAGCAGGTAATAATAGGCGCCTGCTTTGTTCTCCTCGGCTCAGTCGGTGTTCTACGGCTACCACAGTTCTACGCTTGTGACTGTTTTAGTGCACTTGTTATTGATGATTTTATGTGATATTATTACGACGACCCTGCTTGCTTTTGGTCTCTGGTGATATTCTTACATGAACTGACTTCGGCTTTCTTGACGGACTTGAACTCTCCTCTTGAAAATGGAACAAGTACGTTTGTGTGTTTTGTGTCCACGTTCTGTATATAGGCGTAGAAAAAATCATATTTTGTCAGCCAGTCTGTTACAAACGCATCCTGCGCACGTTTCCTATGTACAGGAAAATGCAATAAGACAGGTGAGTTTAAAGGTGTTTTTTTATTATTAATACTTATAAGTTATTTAAATCCCATATGTATAACGCTGGGTTAGATACAACTATCTAAGTGTAATTAAAGACTAAAGCCTTAAAAGTATACGCTAATATATTGCGGGTTTTAACCTGCTTCCTTTGAAATAGTGTGACTTTAAGTCCAAAATGTATACAAATGAGTTACGCAATTCATATATTGTCCTATTTTAGAGTAGAATAAAATAGTATTTCTTTATTTGATAATAAAGAAATTCTATTTTACAAGCTACAAGCGAATAGGTAAATACCTAATCGACATACAGACTGAAAAATAACGGATTAGGGAAAAACTATGATAGTTATTTGATTTATTTTACTTGCAGGTATCATTCAACAGCACGTAATTTCTTTGTCATCGTTGTTGGCAGAGAGTAGAAAACGATGTGCAACATGTATTTGAACTTCCACCATCAGTACCAGATTTAGTACCAAATCCAATGCTAGATCCATCACCAGTTCCAGCAGCAGTTCCACCTCCACAAAGTGATCCACAGGGTTCCAATTATCGCGAATTGTATGTACCTTCGTATAAGAGAGCACCAAACACATCAAGCCACTGTATATTTGGCGCTTGTGAGAACCATGACCGCCGGCGTATACCGAAAACAATTAAGCTGTATAATATGATGATTACACATCAGTTGTACATTCCCGAACATGCACGAGTTTGTAGGAAGCATTTAGTGAGCAACATTTGGGATGAATTAGAGAACCACTGCACTATTTCTCACTACTTTACAGCAGACCATTTCACAGATGTGTGCAATATTTTAACGGAAGGAATGTTATCGCACAGTCAATACAGCTTTGAAAGTATGGACGGTCTTGATGACGAAAGTCTTCATTTTTAGGTTGGCCTAAACAGCAGTGAGTTTGAAACCATTTTAGTTCAAACACCGTGTATTCGTGCACACAATGACGCTAGGACCATTCTCGGCCTTTATCTCACTAAACTACGGACTGGTGAAAGTAATGAAAGGCTTGCTTTGTTATTTATAATGTCCCGTCGAACGTTAGAAAGGAAGCTGGCGATTGCTAGACAATGTATGACTGCTGAATATGTTCCTCAGCATTTAGGAATCGACCATGTCACGAGAGAAGATGCTCTACAGAGAAATCTTTCAATTCCAAAATACCTATTTGGAAATAACGAAAACACAAAGTTGATTGTCATTTGCGATGGAACATATGTTTATATTCAAAAAAGTTCTAACTTCTTGTTCCAAAGATTGAGTTACAGCTTACATAAGTTTTCCAATTTATTGAAACCGTTCATAATTACTACTAGCGACGGATACATAATCGATATTTTGGGTCCATATGCCGCAACAACAAGTGATGCGGCCATATTGAACTCGATTTTAGAAAATGAAGAACACCCACTGCATGTATTTCTTGCTCAGCACGATGTGTTTATTTTGGATAGAGGTTTTAGAGACGCCATAGACAATCTTGGAATGTATGACTATGAAGGCCATATACCACCCACAAAAGATCGACATGCCACACAATTAACTACTACCCAAGCCAACAAGTCTCGCCAAATCACAATTTGTCGTTGGGTCATTGAAGTAGTGAACGGGCGTTTTAAACGCGATTACAAACTTTTACGCCAGAAATATTTTAACAGAGCGCTATTGCACATGTGCGACGATTTTAGAGTATGCGGTGCATTAATTAACCATTTTCATCCTGTAATCTGTGACAGTGAATACGCCCCTTCGATAATAAACCGCATACAGGAAAGGATACATTCACCAAATATTTTGTACGAGTATGTGGAGCTAAAGCGTCTTAACAGACAAAGGATTTCTTTTGTGCGAATAGAAGACAACGAAATAGAGGGTTTTCCACATTTGTCTGAGGACGAAATAATTCTGTTCGCGCTGAGCACATATCAGTTAAAACTAGCCAGGTCCTACTGCAGTGAACATTTGCGAAATGGCGTTTACGTTATTGAGGTTTACCAAGAAGAACAGTTACAAGATTTGACAGATTTTAATATTTTTGAAACGAATGTATTTTTGATTAGAATTAATATTCAATCACGACATGTCAGGGCACGCAAGTATCGTGGTTACATATTGATTGACAGAGACCAAACTGGCATCAGCGCTATCAGACATTATTATTGTACGTGTCTAACTGGAAGTCGTACGCTGGGTAACTGTGCGCATATTTTGTCCGTAGTATGGTATATGGGCTTAGCTAGGCACGAAGGATTCAACCCTCCGGCCCGATATTTAGATTCCATTATTGTAGATGTAGATTAAACTGTTACAAAATATATACATGCAATAAGCAAACCTGTTTCCTTTATCACCCGATGTGGATATCTGTAGTTAATCTTACGGCCAAATACTTAAACGCTACTAAACTTTTGAGCACTGCATATAAGACGTCAGTTCATCCAAATCTTCAAAAACCAAAAATTCAAAAACCAAAATCTGTCACTTTAAGCGGCCGCTCAACTAAGGAGGCTTTGAGTATTCGGACGGTGGTCATTCTTGTGACATTTCAAGTTGATATTCGTCACTTATATTATAAAAACAGTTATTAATTGCAAAATATTTAAAATAAATGAATAAAACTTTTCAACGTGACTGTACAAGAACCCGGTCGATTTAATTTTTTTATTTATTTTTCTCGCAAATTGTGTGTTATGACCTATCTCAAAAACGATGGCTCATGTGTATTGGTTCAACTTGATTAGGTACAGGCCCAACTCCCATAGTGATCTGCCCATTGTCCTTTGCTATTTGCTTATGTGATTTTATCAAATTTTTGTATTTTGATAATTTTATATAAATAATTAATACAAATTGAACCAAGAAAATGAAACCGACTACCTCGTTGGTCTAGTGGTTAGCATGTTTGACTGCGGCTGACGAGGTCCCGGGTTCGAGTCCCGGGTCGGGCCATAATAAGTGTTGGGTTTTTCTGACTAGAAATTCTCAGCACTAGCCCGGAGTTAGGAAGTTGGCGGTGTTTCACCCCCGTGAAACACCGCCACCCACGTTAAGCCGTCGGTCCCGGTTATTATCACTAACATGATAATAGTCGTTAAAGCCCGCCAACCCGCATTGGAGCAGCGTGGTGGGCCTAAGCTCTAATTCCCTCTCTCCTATGAGAGAGGAGGCCTGTGCCCAGCAGTGGGACGTTAATGGGCTGTAGTGGTGGTGGTGGTGGTGGAACCAAGAAAATACGATATTTCACCGATTTTACTATAATCATTTAAAGAGCGAGCCTGGTAGCGCCATCTAACGATAGTATTAACCTAGAAAAAAATTTATAAGGGAGTTAGCAATCTATACTTGGTATTATAATTAATCTATGAGTATAATACTAATGATTGAATATATTAAATTGATGTCAAATCACGACTTTAGCCTATCTATACTAAATGAGTGATTTACGCCAACGCACATGTCACGTTATACCAACTTGAAAACTTGAGCAGAGTTCTTGGAACTGAATAATTATTTAATGTCGACCCACTTAGATGTACGCAATCCATAAGGCAGTTTCGTTTCTGCTCTCGTAACCTTTAAAATTAAACTTTATCGAATTTCAATGAGTTTCTTTTGAAATTGCTCAAGTTTTTTGAGCCAGCGTAGCGAGGGTATCTAAGTTTAAAGCCATAAAATATCACAAACATATTGTGTGAATATAAAGGCTCTAATGTACGTCTATTGGTAGGTTTGATCTAATAGGACGCGGCCTATTCTAGGTCCTAGTTGACTTTAGGTCCTAGTTGTTTCTAGGGAGATTTGACGACCTCCCTGACGCAGTAGTGAGCGCCGTGGTCTCATTGTGGGAGGTCCCAGGTCCGATTTCTAGCAGGGTCAATTTGGGAATTTATAATTACTGAATTTTCTCTGGTCTAGTCTGGTGAGAGGCTTCGGCTGGTGGCTAGTTACCACCCTACTGGCAAATACGTACCGCCAAGAGATTAAGCGTTCCGTTGCGATATCGAGTAGAAACCGATACGGGTAAGGGTTTTAATATAACTGCCGTGCGCCTAAAAAGTTAGCCCGCTACTATCTTACACTGAATCATCAATTACCGATGAGATCGCAGTCAAGAGCTGACTTGTAGTGGAATTTAAAAAAAGTTTGGACCGAACAACTAGTTATTTAGAGCATTAAAATAATTTTGCCATGAATGTAAGTTTTTTGATGAAAAACTCATTTCCAGACTTTTTTCCGCTTCTCGCAATATTAATTAAATATTTTTTTTATTAAGAATAATAAACTTACTCTAAAGAATGAAAGAGCTGTTGAGTAAAGAAAGAACCGGGTTTAAGTTATTCTGGTGTCACATATTACGCTTTAAATTTGTTCAAACTAACATAATATTTGCTAGTGCGTAAACTCAAATTCAAAGTATTCAAAATTGGTACCTACACAGTACATGTATACACATTTCCGACATGTCTTCTGGGAGTT
This sequence comes from Erebia epiphron, assembly GCA_963932025.1. Lineage (NCBI taxonomy): Eukaryota > Metazoa > Arthropoda > Insecta > Lepidoptera > Nymphalidae > Erebia > Erebia epiphron. The sequence continues at coordinate 13,269,425 of OZ009959.1, read as the reverse complement.
TATTTACTTCATGAACATCATCTAGTACCTATTGGTATAGATTTTAGATCTAAATCTTTATCCATCAAGAATACAACACTCACAATACTCTAGTCAAAAAATCTAGGTCACTTGAATAAACGTACGAATGAAATAACTAGAAAAGAAAACAAGTACTTGAATAAAATTGATGTTCTCCATGTATATAAAGAGCACGCAAAGAATAAATCAGCAACATTTGTTACCTAAACTTTGAAATACATGTAAGAATTGTAAAATGTAGACTGAATGTGAACTTACTTTGAATGTAGAATTACATATTTTAGCATAAAACAGTCGTTGTCTTTTATCTATTAGCTTTTTAAAGCTCTACATTAAGTATACAATTTGTTGGGTTACTTATACTCCGTTTCTTTTAATGTTTTAGAGACTTCATCGGTGTCTCAAATGATATTCAGTTGTCAAGTGCCTCTACTTTGTTTCTTTTTAAGCTTTAGAGATTTTATAGGTGTCTCAAATTATATTCAAATGTTCACTGCTGGGCTTGATTCTTGCCTGAATCGCCATAGATTTCAGTCTTGCGTTCAACGACTACCAGCACTGGTAATAATCGGTTTCCCAACCTCCGCTTCAGAGTTGATATTCAACGACTACGGCTCTATATCTATATTTATTTATTGCGTTATTCAGCTTTGCGACTCACAATTCATATAGCTTTGTGGATGACTTTAGTTTCTACGGATCTTTTCATGAAGAGCATCGAGCACCGATTCCTGACTCTGATCTTTCTCATCGGGCCCCGTATTGTTAAGCGGCTAGTTTTTTCAGAATAGGCTTGCGCTTATCGACTATCATGCTTATCAAATCAATAATATGATGAAATGTTTTTCTTTTTTACTAAATTTGCCGACTCAATCTTTAACTTAATTTGTAGGATGTAAAGTAGGATCTAAATTAATTGTATAATATTATTATTCATTCCTTTATTTATCTGTTATTTTAATAATGTGAATCTATTAGCTGTAGGTATTTGTTTTGCACTTAAATATTAGAAGAAAAAAAAATATTTGACCAGATAAGTTTTAATGCTGTATGTGCCTATAATTAAGTATTGTGTTAGAACTAGACAGTTGTATAATTTTAATACTAGCAGATACCCGCGACTTCGTCCGCGTGAAAAAAGTTTTTTAAATTCCCACTGGAACTCCCTAATTTTTCGGTTAAATATAGCCTTTGACACTCACAAATAATGTGGCTTTCTATTGGTACCAGAATTTTCAAAATCGGTTCAGTAGAACCAGAGATTACCCCCTACAACGTCACAAACTCACACACTGTACCTTTTTATAATATTAGTAACGATTATTAATTGTTTGTACAATATTTGTTGGCATATCAATAAAAAAAGGAACCCAAATACATATAAAGATAACCATAACACGCTGTAGTATACGGCCGGACAGGGCAAGGGTGCGGTACGTTGTGGAGCTGTACTATACTGTGCTATAACCTCAAACCCGGAAGACAAAGTCGCGGGCATTCGCTAGTATACTTTTAATAAAACATGGCTAGACAAAGAAAATGGTTTCATATTATTAAAATACATTTTACTCGTACCTATACATTATAATGTGTTTCAAACCGCTCGTGCAAGTGCAACGGATAATAAAACTCGAATAAAACATAAACGGGAAACGGCGCGTTGAAATTATTTATGAGTTTATATACTCTATACAAAAATCTGCGGTCGGTCGCTTTTATATGACGGGATTGATTTATTCATGTACTTGATGATGCCCGCGACTTCGTCTGCGTGGATTAGAGTGTTTTGATTCCCGCGGCAACATTTTAATTTTGTAATGGAATGAAAAGTAACTAACTTAACTTCTCCTAATCCTAAGGTTGCCTGGCAGAGATCGCTGCTAAACGATAAGGCCGCCTTTTTGTACTTCCTTCTGTGTATTTTTGTTCCTCAATATATTTTTTTCTTTCTTTTATTTTTTTGTGGTGTACAAATAAAGTGTAAGAATAATAATAATAAAAGTAGCCTATGTCCTACCCTGCGATGTAACATACCCCTCTCTTCGTATCCTGGGATTATTTTCCGCAATTGGACGCAGGCGTCCGCTGTAATTACGTAACATAGCCCTGTAACAAAGGACATTGTTCCATCCCCATACAAAGTTCGCCTAAGAACCAACCGTCATAAAACATTGATTACTGGGTTCAAATTAATACCTTTTTATACTTGAGAGCAGATTAAAACAACGGACACTTGCTAAGAAATTACTTATAACCAAAAATATTTTCAATTTTGAGGATATTTCAGCTTTCACAATCAATCTGCTTGATCAAATAAATGTCATCTTTAACCAATTGTAATACAGCTGTAAACAGTATGTAGATAAGACAAGATTCGCAGTAGTCCGTCAAAAACATTACAGATGGCGTTATTAATAAGGATGCAGGTATCGTCATAGTTCATGGATAACTTCACAGATGGCGTTAGAAATATTAAATTATTGTACTTTCAATAGATGGCGTTGCGAGATTCAGAATATTAGCGCACTTAGCACTTTAAGCTGCTTTTATCTTGTTTCTTACGATACGGATCTAGCGCTCAAGCGGTTGTATTGGATATTATTTTAACCTGTAAGTTATTGATCTGTGGTTAATAATCGAGAGACGGAAACGTATAGTAATCGATTTAATATCCATTTATTTACTTTTAATTAATTTGAAGTGTCCGTTGAATTCTAATATTTGGAATAAAGGTTATAAAATAAGCTAAGAATTACTGTATATTTCATACGTATGTTGATTCTTAGGCGAATTTGGTCAATGTCCTTTCATCAAAATTGGTTGAAAAGATGAGCCGTTAAAGCGTAGCAGACAGACAGTCACACTAACGCATTTATAATTTTAGTATGGATTAGTACCTATGGATTTTGATATACTACCTCATGCCACTCTGATTATTTTTAATCGTCCTCGTCCTCAATCGGTAGACGTCTACAGCTGGAACCTCTGTATCATGTAGGACCTTCCAACGTCGCGGTCTTACGCCTGTGTCGGGATCTACCTATTATTTTTCTTAGTAATGGTCTGCAGCAAATTCTTACCTAGAGGATGTTGATATGTCAGTAAATCCTACAAACATAATATATAGATTTATTTCTCTTTCATTATTTCAGTGAGAAAATATGATAAGATTTTCTTAGAATAAACTGACCTCCTTTTAATTTCTACAAGAATGCTCCAAAGAGCAATGAGTTCTATTGTTTTAATAAGAGAAAAAAGAACAATATTTTTATCTGATACAGGTCGTAAGCAGAACTTTTCTGGGTATAAATATTGTATTACTTGGCCTAAGTGACAAGGTGTTAATGAACTTGATTATAATATAGTGTAATGCAGAAAGAGCAAGTAAACGCAAGTAGGTATTTAAATATAGAAAACTAGCTTTTGCCCGCAACTTCGTCCGACTGGAATTAGGTTCTTAAAAAAATAAATTTTAAAAACTGGAAGAGCATAAATTTCTTCATCAAGTTTCATAGATATAACTTGAACCGGCAATTTAACCTTCTTGGGGATGGAAAATTCCTTCCTTAATACACCTCTAGGGTACCCAAGGAATATTCTCTCAAAATTTCATATTTCTACGTTCAGCCGTTTGAACTGTAGGTTGTCTGTCAGTTCCTCAGTACAAAGCCTTTTATTGTAATTATGATGATTGAAAAATTACAAACATTCACCACCTATTTTTACGGGTAGAATTTTTAAAAACTGTGAAACATGTACTCGTTTATCTTAAACCGAAAGCCAAAATCATAAGTTTTATTGATAAATTTAAAAAAAAAGTACTTTCATAGAAACTTTCACCCCCTACTTAACCTCCTTGGCGGTGGAAATTCAAAAATTCCTTCAGTGCATCTATAGGGTAATCCAGGAAAATTCTCTCAAAATTTTCTACGGTTGCAGTCAAGCGCTAACCTATACATTTTAAAAAAAATCTAGTTAGATACCTTGCTTTACTCAGTTTCTAAGATTATTTGCAAAGAGGGTGAAAATATTCACTTGTGGTACAGGAAATTTGAAATTGCATCGCACGTTTAATGCCCTCTCAATTCGCATTTTGTATCGGCTAATTTTTATCGCAATAGGCGGAGTAGAGTGCCTAGTATTGTGTAGCGAAAATTTAGTAGATGACGAATGGAAAACAAATTTCATCTACGGCGTTTTATTTTACAAATTGACGACCTCCCTGGCGCAGGGTTGAGCGCTGTTGTCTTAACGTGCGGATGTTCCGGGTTCGATTCCCGGTATGGTTAATTTGGGAATTTTTAAATTCTGGATTTTCCATGGTCTAGCCGGGTGGGAGGCTTCAGCTTGTTAACACTCTACCGGCAAAGACCTGCCGCCAAGCGATTTAGCGTTACGTCACGATGCTGTGTAGAAACTGATCAGGGGTATGGGTTTAATATAACTGCCATGCCCCTAACAGGTTAGCGCGTTACCATATTACGCTGCATCATCACCTAACATCAGGAGAGATCGCAGTCAGGGCAAACTTGTAGTAACATAATAATTGAATCGTATTTATGTTGGATTTCAACAGAAATAGTTATTAGTTATAAGTTCATAACTAAAAATAATTAGCTGATTGATGCCGCTTCACTTCGGGTGTATTTAAGGTTTTAAAAATCTTGGAAGTAAAAGGCTGGGCGTCTCATCCTGTGCCTTGAATAACACGTAAAGCGTCGCCTATGCCTGATTTTCTTCAGATAATAAGATAGTAAGGGAATACAAAGTGTACCGCAATGCAATGCCATGCAATGCAATGCAATGCAATGGAATGGAATGCAATGGAGTGGAATGCAATGCAATGCAATGCAAAGCAATGCAACGCAACGCAACGCAACGCAACGCAACGCAACGCAAAGCAACGCAACGCAACGCAACGCAATGCAATGGAATGCAATGGAATGGAATGGAATGGAATGCACTCCAATGGATTGCGTTGCGTTGCGTTGCATTGCATTGCGTGGCATTGCATTGCATTGCATGGCATTCCATTGCATTGCATTTTATTCCATTCCATTGCAATCCATTGCGTTGCATTGCATTGCATTGCGTTGCGTTGCGTTGCGTTGCGTTGCGTTGCATTGCATTGCATTGCGTTGCGTTGCGTTGTGTTGCATTGCATTGCATTGCATTCCATTGCATTGCATTCCATTCCATTGCATTGCATTGCATTGAATTGCATTGCATTGCATTCCATTCCATTCCATTGCAATCCACTGCATTGCGTTGCGTTGCATTGCGTTGCGTTGCGTTGCATTGCATTGTGTTGCATTGCATTGCGTTGCATTGCATTGCATTGCATTGTGTTGCGTTGCGTTGCGTTGCGTTGCATTGCATTGCATTGCATTGTATTCCATACCATTCCATTCCATTCCATTCCATTGCGTTGCATTGCGTTGCGTTGCGTTGCGTTGCGTTGCGTTGCGTTGCGTTGCGTTGCGTTGCGTTGCGTTACGTTGCGTTGCGTTGCGTTGCGTTGCGATGCGTTGCGTTGCGTTGCGTTGCATTGCATTGCATGGCATTCCATTGCATTGCATTCCATTCCATTGCATTCCATTGCATTGCAATCCATTGCTTCCATTCCATTCATGATTTCCAGAAATTTAATGTAGAAAAACAATCTCATAATTCTCAAGCGTATTAGAACAATCCTACCCATTTGGTACTTTTTTTTATTGTGATATAGGCTTGCGCTTGACGACAATCATGCTTAGCGCAATGATGAGGTCTACGTTGAAGCGCGCTTGCCTAGAAGATGCCTATTGACTTTTGCCTTGAAGGTACCTAAATTATACGTGGTAGGAAACACGTGCGCCGGGAGAGTGCTCCACATCCTAGCGGTTCGGATCAGAAACGTTGAGCAAAAACGTTTCGTGCGGGCAGATTGGACATCGATCACTTATCCGTATCTAAAGACTTTTTGATTGATGTGCACTATGGTCAATCATCTTAGAGTAGGAATTATAATAATACTTATCTACATTCTAATAGAGTAGGAATTATAATAATACATATCTACATTCTAATAAAATCTAGGGATAGATTCGCTTATTAACACTTTCTACGATTTCATTGCTCGCCTGTTTAACCGATTTGAATTAAATCAGGTACAAGAATAGGTTGTATCCCGGGAAAGGATATAGGCTACTTTTTATCCCGCAAAATTAAAGAATTTCTGCGGGAATAAAAAACCTAATTCACGCGGACGAGGTCGCGGGAATTCCATTCGTGCGATATGTGTGCACAGCTCCAAAATTAAGTGTACCTACGTAGATTGTTGGACAACTAAACAAACATCTGTTCGCGGTGTGTTTTGGCCATAAGGCCGGATTTTTTTAGGTACGCAAAGCTCGAATGGGGCAGTGCCACGTCTTAGCAATACATACCCCTGTATGTAATACTTGTACTATTCTGTTGTACCTATTCTATGGTAGTAGTATGCGCATCGTGCACGGGTCGCTCCAACATAACTTTATAACTTCATACATGCATGAAGCATAGGTATGCATCGTATATAGTACCTTTGTGTTACCTAAGTTAGGTAGGTAAGGTAAGGTAAAGTATAAGTTTTGTTGGTACAAAAAATTTCAAATAACTTACTTTGATGAATAAAAATTTTCTTATTTTACCAAAAGCCAGCAATTTATCGAAACGTTCTTTTTAAATTTTGATTAGTATCTCCTTCATAAGATTTATGATCATAAATTTGCATATAATATTTAAAAGGAAAAAGATTCGAAGAAGAAAAATAATATTATTTTTCTTTGATGAGGATCGTTACATATTTATTATCAATCTAAGTTACGCAAGTTATCCAATAAATTTTGTCATTTTCAGTTATAAAGAGAACACTGTCAAATGTGTCAATTTTTCACGATATTTCATTTTCTTTTGTCATAATTTATACTAATGGTTTCATGGACTTTCGAACTTTCAGCCACGGCAGATAGTCTATATACCTAGAGATTAGCCACCTGCGTGGGTCAAATTCAAGTGCATGCGTGTGTGGTACATTGGAATGTAATGGAATGCAATGCGATGCAATGATATGCAATGCAATGCAATGCAATGCGATGCAATGCAATGCAATGCAATGCAATGCAATGCGATGCAATGCAATGCAATGCGATGCAATGCAATGCAATGCAATGCAATGCAATGCAATGGAATACAATCCAATGCAATGCAATGCAATGGAATGGAATGGAATGGAACGCAATGCAATGCTATGCAATGGAATACAATGCAATGCAATGCATTGCATTGCGTTCCATTCCATTCGCACGTGTTTCCTACCACGTATAATTTAGGTACCTTCAAGGCAAGAGTGAATAGGCATCGTCACACAAGGTCGTCAAGCGCAAGCCTATATCACAATTTTAAAAAACTACCAAATGGGTAAGATTTTTCTAATACGCTTGAGAATTATGAGATTGTTTTTCTACATTAAATTTCAAATATGACGAAAGAGGAGACGAGAAACCGCTTTTAGTTGATATTAAAAACCTTGAGCATAATATTAATATTATTTGAAAAATATTTTCCTTCCTCGGAAATCAAATTCGTTGTCCTTAAAATAATGAATATTAAAACAGCCAGTCTTCAATTCATACTCATGAAACATTACACACACATTACACATTAACATTAATTAACATAATATTACCGAGTTTCTTGCTGGTTCTTCTCGGTAGGAATGTCATTCCGAACCAGTGGTAGATTGACATGACGATTCAAAAGTACTTGTAAAAGTTCACTTGAATAAAAAAACATTTGAGTTTGATTTTGATACCATTTAATCTGCTTATACGCAGGAGCTATTTCTATCATAACAAAATATTGCAATATGAAATATCCTAAGGATGGACATAAGGTACTTTTTCCCAGTAAAAGCAAACAATTCCCTGTTCGGGATTTGTTGAAACCTTAATCCATACTAACGAAGTTTTCTTCTTATTATTTGTTTTGATAGCTTTTAGTAGTGCCGCGGGCATCATCTTGTATTTTATATAATTTAATATAAAAAATACTTTTTAAACAACCGACTTCAAACTCCCGCACCAACTTTACAACAACAAGCACAGGCTATACAAAGTACTTATTTTATTGTTGATATTTTAAAAACCGCTCGACCGATTTCTATAAAATTTATATGGGACCACATGGAAAGTATGCCCTTTCAAATAAAAAAAGAATCATCCAAATCGGTCCACCCAGTCAAAAGTTCAGAGGTAACAAACATTTAAAAAAAATACAGTCGAATTGAGAACTGCCTCCTTTTTTTGAAGTCGGTTGAAAAGAAAACCACTTGACAGAAAAAATATAAAACTCTTGGCATTAAAAAGGTAAAGGACTATGACAGGAGTTGCAACAACTTTTTAAACCGGGGAAAATAAAGTTCCTGCAGTACCTTAGAGGGTAAGCTACGGATATAACTTCACCTATAGGAGCGCATTTTCATAGTTCAGATAGCTGTTACTAGCAAAAGCGTATCATACTGTTGAAGATTATGTAAACGATAAAAGAGCATTGGATTTGACTCGCTCCTGCTATGCTTGGGGCTCCAGTATCTTAATGGATATGAATATTGAACAAAGCTCTCCTGTTGTTGAGTTTGACATTGATCCGTAGCTTAGCAACATCTGGAAAGTCACCCTAAGGTTACTGCAGGAACTATTTATTGGGTAGTATTTAAACGAGCGAAGTTAAAATTAAAACGAGCGAATATAAATTTCAATTAAAGGTGTCAAAAATACTGAATATAGCTAACTGAAATACTTAGTTAGCAAAAGACTGTGGGCGAATACAATTATTTAAAATGGCAACTTGAAAATACCCATTAATATACTTACTTTCCCTTTATCCACGCGGGCTAAGTCTCAGGTCAAAGTTAGTAATTGAATAGCCGCTAGCTGGTTTTATGGAAAACGCACCACGTCACTACTATTTTTATATCTAAGGGCGTATTAATAGGTCACTGGATTCATAATTTACTATTCAAAATGTTGAACTATGCAAAAATATTTAATCAAAAAATACGTAACAATTTACCGTTGTGCTATATCAATTTACCTTGTTCGTTGATCTGTATTAAATGAAATAAAATATTGATGAGTTTCCGGTTATTAATAACCCTCTATTCAAATACCTATTTGATTATAAAATATTCAATTTCTATGATACGGAACATTGTCAAATATTACAAATTCAAATTTACCATAAAAGCCGACAAATTCAGCATGAATAATTCTTACCCATGCGTAAATGGTAATGTTTATTCATGCACTCATAATATTAATCATAAAACGTTTATATTCATGACATTAAACTAATATTTATTTTGTAATTATCAATCAGATAAACATTACTGTAATTTACACAAATAATTTATTGTAAAATCAGTGCTACGACCACCTACGAGGATGAAAATGTAGCGCTAGTGGGTACCTTGGCGTAGACAGTGCCGACGCGACTCCGTAGCAAGTCGGACGTATGATACGTGCTACGAGTCAATCGTACATTTTCGTCAAGACTCGCGAACGAGTAGTGATTGAAAGAATATAAAAGCAAATCAGTGACGTGTTGTGTAATATACGTTAGTTGTAAATAATATTTATTTGGTTTTACACTTAAAAAATTTATTTCCTAAAGCGTTCAGGTAAATAATGTGAACGTAAAAAGTGCGCCGTAAATGGTTAGGAAACAGTACTTACGGTTTTATTTCGTTTTATTCGACGGTAAGCGTTTGAGTCTAATGGTCTGTTAAGATAACGTCAGGCGATGCTACCTCAAGTATTTTTACTTAGCTGTTAACGATAGAACGCTACTCGTAATAGTTTTCGTGTACATTGATTACGTGATATACCTACTTGATGCAGTGATGGATAAACCTATGTGAATGGTATCATTCATTTTTAAAAATTCATTTGAGCCAAATTTCAAATTTCAATTTTATGAAGACTCGTATTAGTAATATGATAGCTTATTTACCACGAACATAAATGGGTGAACCTTTACAAATTTAATGTGTTAATTGTATATACCTATTCAATTCTAAAATAATTATATATAATTCTTTATAAGCAAATATATAAACTATAAGCGAATTAAAAAAAGAGATTGAGAAGTAGAGTACCTAAAACAGAACTTATAAATGGGTATACTCAAAATTGTAATAAAAGTATTAATTATAATGTAATCACCTGGATGTCAGCTCAATACCTAAGAATACCTATTACCGCTGAGAAACGGGATTGTTTCAAAAATAGATCACTAATAGGCTGTTATTGTGATACCAGACTCGGAAGCGATTACCGACTATTTTCTTACAGTAACGATACCGTTAGAGTGAAAACTTCCCTTTTGCGACAAGGGTTGAAATTCTTATACAGAGATTATCTTAAAATCCGCTTCTACAATCCGCTCTACGGTCTTTTACCTACCTCTCAACTGTCTTATTTATTGTGTTCTATAAAATATATTTTTATTTTTGAGAAAGAAAACACTTTGCCTGGATAATGTTAAATGTAGTATAACACTTCACAGTTTTGGGTTCGGTTTAGCAGATTAGTTTGGTTCTGAATTAGTAATTAATTGTTTTAATTTTTTTCGAGACTATGCAAGTAATTTATTAATATTTTATTTAAAACAGTAAATTAAACAGAATATATCATGTTTTTTTCGCGTTTAACTTTAGGTAACTACTTAGTTGAACGGTATGCTACTAACACGTACTAGTCACGGCTAAATCATTTATCATGATCATAGTACTAAGAAACTGTAGTGTCGTGGTGTGTCGTCATGAGGCATCAGAGATATACATTTTATAATTATGAAGACGTATATAATATAGCAAGCTAGTCTAGCTTGGTAGTCGTGTTGCCGAAGAAGGTGGTTGACCGTCACGCACCTAACTGCAGCTTATTTTACGCTGTTATTGTAACAACACAGAGCAACAATTAGGCAAGCTACGGGGCCACATCTATACTAATATTATAAATGCGAAGTTTGGATGGTTGGACGGATGGATGTTTGTTATTCAATCAGGCTAGGCCAGCTGAACGGATCTGGATGAAATTTGGCTCAGAGATAGATTATAGTTTGGAATAACACATAGGTTCTTTTTATTCCGGAAAATCAAAGAGATCCCGCATGAACCAAAAAATCTCCAATCCACGCGGATGAGGTCATGTCCATCAGCTATTGTTGTAATAATTAATTGTAGCAAGATTTATCTTCAGACTGCCTTAGTTGGTATTTGACATAAAATAGAGTGTCGCATGCTGCTAAATTAATGTTATTATTTTAAGCATGCTATGTTGATGGTCCGTAAAACAATGACATATTATTCTAGCAACAGATTAGTTTGTTTTCACCTTTACACAAAAACGCTTATTCGACCTTGCGTGCTATGGCGTCATAATGTCTTAGTTAGAACTGAAATTCTTGGTTCTTTGAAAATTACACACTTCGACCCGTAGCGTCATTACAACAAAAAAACTCACTAAGCGGATTGCTAAACATGAGGTTTCATAAGGAAGGTACTGCATTCAATTCTTGGCTCAGTAAATAATTATAAAAATATTTTACTATTATTTGCCCGCAGTTTCGTTCACGTTAAGTTCAATTTTTACATACACATACATCTATATATTTGGAAAAATTCTTTCTTGGCGGATGCCTACGTCATAAAACTGATCTGCATCCCCAATTTCAGCTCGATCCGAGCGGTTTTAGCAGTGCGTTGATAGATCAGTCAGTCAGTCAGTCACCATTTTCTACACTAATATTATAAAGAGGAAAGATTTGTATTTTTGTATGTAACGAATAAACTCAAAAAGTACTGGACCGATTTTAATAATTCTTTTTTCATTAGAAAGCTACATTATCACTGAGTAACATAGGCTATATTTAGTACTAGATTACTATAGAAATCTTTAGAAATTCCGATTAAAACCAACCGAAGGTGTAAAGAAATTTGCCATAAAATGTCTTTCATCGCATACGCTGCGAAGAGTATTAATGATAGGACAAAAAAATGTTCGACAATATTATAGAATATATCAATATCTACAAAAAACTTCGCAAGACCATGTGTCTAACTATTGTAGTTACGTCACTATAACTACTTTTTTACATTTAACAAATTGATAGAAATGCCGATCAAAATCAGACCGTGTTATCCATACCATTTATAAATTTTTATCCAAATAAATAATTTAATATTCAAGACTGTCTTAATACCTGATGATTACTTTTTGAATTATTGAAATCGGACATTCCATTCAAAAGATATCATGAAATTAAAATAAAAATACATGCCGGCGGCGGCCGCCACGCAGCGCATCGAGTAACTAACTCTTCGTGAGAGGGGCACTGCGGGAGAAGGGGGTGCACCATTATGAAAAATATCTGTACCTATTTATGTCTACCCGTGCGAAGCCGGGACGGGCCGCTAGTGGGTTAATATAACTGCCAGGCTGTTAACGGGTTACACGCTACCATCTTAGACTGCATCATCACATACCATCTGGTGAGATCGCAGTCCACGGTTAACTTGTGGTAGATTAAAAAAAGAGATTTAATGGAGCCGCATGATCTTATTTGAAAATTTTTGTGCATAGATGTAGATATCCATACTTACAAATGCGAAAGTGTTTCTGTCTGTCTGTCTATCTGTCTGTCCGATAGACTTTCACGGCCCACCTGTTCAACCGATTTTGATGAAATTTGGTACAGGGATAGTTTGTATCCCGGGGAAGGACATATACTACTTTGTATTCCGGAAAATTAAGGAGTTCCTGCGGTAATTGAAAAAACTTAATCCACGCGGACGAAGTCGCGGGCATCATCTAGTTTTATATATTTAGATTGGTCCAGTCTGGTAAAAAGCTTGGCTAAATGTGTTACTTATTCTAGAAAAACTCAAACAAAATCCTAAAAAAGCATACAACAAAATCCTCGGTCGGGACCGTTTTAACTTCGGCTAAAAGGCTAGTTCACTACCACCTTAGACTGAATCATCACTTAACTCGAGGTAAGATCACATTCAAGGGCTAACTTGTAGTGGTATAAAATATTGTTTTCAGATTATGCCATACAGGACTTCACGTGGCCTCATCCTTGCGCTTCTATTACTCGAGCATAATATATTAAGTTTTTATGAAGGCTAAAAATGAGAGCATAGGCACAACGACCTCTACGTACTACGCACGTGTATATCATTACCAAAAAAAATTACTGAATTTAAATTGTCTTTCTAAAAATCTTATACATCGATTCCTCTAATGATTTTCAATAGAATTTTTACCTTTGATCATAAAAATATTCTGCCCACTTGATCATATTTTATATAAGTTTTGAACCCTCGCTTTTACACCTCTAGTCTGGGAGGGCAAAGCAACAATGAGAAATAAATACTACCTACCTATAATATCATGTAGAGCTGGTGGGTAGTTTTGAGTAGGTGCTTTTATAAACGTATTGCTTATGAACCTACCCATAAGGTAATTGTAAAAAGGCATCTAATATGCCAGCGTACTCCTAGACCTAATCAAGTACTTAGAAATTTTCAACATTTTTTTGTTCCCGCGGGAACTCTTTAATTTTCCGGGATAAAAAGTAGCTTATGTGCAGCTATTCCAGACTATAATCCTGTGCCAAATTTCAGCCAGATCCGTTCAGCCGTTGGGGCGTGATTGAGTAACAGACATCCATACATACATGCCATACATCCATACATCCATCCAAACTTTCGCAATTTATAATATAATATATATTATATTATTAGTAAGAAAGTAAGATTAGGTACATACAGAATTTTCTTCTCAGACACAACAAGACATGACAACACAACAAGACAAGGGTGCATTTGGATCCCTCGCAGCTTAAGTTTTAAGATAACGTACCTAGTTATTAATTATCACGTCTCATATTTTGTTGATATTCAAAAAGTGTACAGTGTAGGTACCTATTTTGAATAAACAGCTTTGACCATTTTGCTATGGAGAGGAAGAGACAAAGAGCTTAAAGATTGTTGTTGTCATGTATGATTTTTCCAGCACCCACGTTTTTTTTTCTCCACTACAAGTTAGCCCTTGACTGCGATCTCACCTGATGGTAAGTGATGATGCAGTCTAAGATGGTAGCGGGCTAACCTGTTAGGGGCATGGCAGTTATATTATACCCATACCCATATTCGGTTTCTACACGGCATCGTACCGGAACGCTAAATCGCTTGGCCGCACGTTTTTGCCGGTAGGGTGGTAACTGGCCACGGCCGAAGCCTCCCACCAGGCCAGACCAGGAAAATTCAGAAATTATAAATTTCCAAACCCTGTCGGGGATCGAACCCGGGACCTCCGTACGTTAAGGCAACAGCGCTCGACACTGCGCCACGGAGGTCGTCAAAAATCCTTTATCCTGCCAATAAAGAAGAACTATGTTTTAATACTGATTGTGGGCTCCTTGAATGTGTATTTTTTTGAGTTACTGGTGGGCTACTACTTGGTAGAGTAAATAAATAAATAATTAATAAATGAATATGTATTTACTGACCCACACAGTAACTGTCAAAATTTTACAAATGAACTCAATTGGTACATGATATGTATACTACTTATTTTAAAAATTCTTTCCAAAAAACCGACTTCCAAAGACACTGTAAAGTAAAAAATAATTTTGATTTCTACACACTATGTTGAAGTCGGGCGAACCTGACGCGTCAACTATGCTTATCTTTGTTATACTCGCCCGACTTCAACATAGTGTGTAGAAATCAAAATTATTTTTTACTTTACAGTGGCTTTGGAAGTCGGTTTTTTGGAAAGAATTTTTATTTTTAACTTTTTAGTGTACTCTAAATCCCTACGGCTTAGGAGTGCAGTACCATGCAGCATCAGAGTTGAGGAGTTGGAAATTGGGTTTAAGTATGAAGTCGTTGCTTGACACCTACAATATTAATTCACCATAAAAAAATCCTAAACCACTATGTTTAAAGAGTTCTGTACCCTGCAGCATCAGGGTTGAGGAGTTGGGACTTGGGTTTAAGTATGAAGTCGTTGCTTGACACCTACAATATTAATTCACCATAAAAAAATCCTAAACCACTATGTTTAAGGAGTTCTGTACCCTGCAGCATCAGGGTTGAGGAGTTGGGACTTGGGTTTAAGTATGAAGTCGTTGCTTGACACCTACAATATTAATTCATCATAAAAAAATCTTAAATCGTTATTTTTAAGGAGTTCTGTACCCTACAGCATCAGGGTTGAGGAGTTGGGACTCAGGGTTGAGGAGTTGGGAGTCAGAGTTGTATCGTATACACGTGACTTGATACCTACTATATGAATTCACCATCAAAACTCCTAACTCCCTAGTTTTGAGACGTAGGTACACCTACAGCATCAGGATTGAGGATTTGGAGTCAGATTTTTTTATGGGACCACCTCGAGAGCTTCC